>CM046445.1:93673523-94346023 GCA_025506515.1 Flaveria trinervia | reverse complement strand
TTCATGATTTTCTCATCGATGGTCACTATGGTGGTGGCGGTGGACTCTGTTGCTGCTCCACTCCCCTTTATGGTTGAGGTGGAGCAGGCGACAGCTGTTGTTCGGTCTACCCGTGGTCTAGGTCATTGTCGTCGCCGATGTTGTCGTTTCTAGTTCGTGGGTTGACATCGAACCACATCATTGTCTTCATTCAATTAGAGACCTTCTATGATGGTTGTCGGTGTCCACGATGTCTTTCTCCCTTGTGTGGTGGTGGGATGTTATGTAAGGCCACGTTCCTGGGCACCTCATAGTTGGTCAATCACAACAGTTAAAACATTACACATTATAATTATACAACTTAAGCAGCATAAATGATTTATCAAAAACCGTTCATTTCATTTAAAACACTATTGTTATGCAATACATCATCATTTACTATTTACAAAGAATTGTTTTAACGCATTACAAAACAACAGCAACATAGAATACGAATGGATGTCAGTCTTTCCCTGCCGAGTAGCTTCACCCTCGTGCCATCCTCAGCAATAATTACCTGCCAACTGAAAATGTATAAAAGTCAGCATTGCTGAGTGAATTCTAGTTTTAAAGTAATAAAATACTTTCTATATGTTGTATATGAAAATACTCTTTTCTGTAAAATACAACTCTGTACTGTATATGCAAGCACACATTAACTATATGAACAAATGTTGTTCGCTCTCTTTACTGTATGCCTTGACTGTTCTGTAAACTTTTATCTTTATCTTTCACTTTCTATATGGACCAATGAGCAATACCCCAACTGTATGCGCGATGGAAAACGGGTGATGGGCCATGTATATCCCTCAAAAGGGTCAACTGTATCCCTCGAAAGGGTCACTGTATCTCTCAAAAGGGTCAACTGTATCCCTCAAAAGGGTTCTGTGTACTGTGTACAAGGCCGAACCAATCACCCAAGGCACGCTACAAAGGTCCTGCCAATCTCAATTGATTGGCCTGTGTGCATAATAGGGTAGCTAACCCGCAGCACAGTTGAGCTAACGACAACATGGTCGTGTACCTCCTGTAAGCTTGCAAGACTTGTTAACATTTTTATTAATGTTCCTCTTCTTTTCTTTATTCCTTTTTCACTTTATTATTACGATATACTTTACATTACGATAATAAACATACCACGTAAAGTCACATACTATAAGTAATAATAATAATAATAGCAATACAATCATAACCATGCATGTAACATCATCATAAATAAGCCCTAGTCAACCTCGGTCAAAACCCTAAAAGCACAGACCCCCAGAAAATTCTGTAAAAACTTCTAAGTGCTTAGGCGCATGAGCCTGTTTGGGCGTTTCATCACTATGTAGGCGCATCAGCCAACACTTAATCATTTATCAATTAGGCACATGAACTATTCAGGCGCATGGGCACTATTGGGGCGTATGAACACTTAGGCGCATGAGCCACTTGGGCGCATGGGCACTATTCGGGCGTATGAACACTTAGGCGCATGAGTCACTTGGGCGCATGGGCACTATTGGGGCGCATCGCCCTACACTTAGTCGTCCGACTAATATTTCTAGGCACATGGACCACTGTTCAGGCGCATGGGCTATACTTAAACATTTCTAAGGCAATCTTAGGCGCATGGGCTACTGTTCAGGCGCATGGATTACACTTAAATCTTTCTAAGGCATTTTCAGGCGCATGAGCCTTATCTAGGCGCATGAACCCTCTGTGTAACATGTTTCTAGTATGTTTTCAAACCCAATCATCGAACCTATTTGTTCTAAGCTTAATGGGCTATTCTAAACATGAATAACCTATAAGCATTCAAGAATCAACATCCAACATGCACAATACATACAGGTAAACATACATAAGCTTTGAAAATCGTTTTAATACATTTTCAGCCCCAAAGATAGTTTAAAACAAGTAAAAACCATGCTCTAGAACTTACCTGATGCAACTTGGGTGTTTCTTCCTTTCTAACCCGCTTGCAATTGAGCTCAAACACCTAAAAACAACACCAAACACCCACACCCGAGCACATACACAAACACATAAGCACATAAGCATATAACCGGGATAAAACCCATCATAACATTTTAAAACCATAAATTCTTACCTTGAATTCGACTTCTCTTCTTCTTCTTTTTCTTCAGCCGAGAGTTCCTCTGCTCTCTCTCTCTAAAACCGAAGAAAATGGTGATGTGAAGTGAGGGTGGGCGGCCATGCCCACCTTTACACCAACTTTTTCAAAGATTTATCCTTTTGGACACTTTTAGTCCTTTCACTTGGACTTTATTGCTTTTCTTTCATTTATTCTTCATGTCTTGTCTTTTTAAAATAACCGGGTGTTACAAGTCCACCCCCCTTATATAGGTTTCATCCCCGAAACCTGTTATTCCTCGAACAGATGAGGATAATGCTGCCTCATCTTCCTCAGTCTCCCATGTAGACTCGGATCCCTTCCTGTGCTTCCACTGTACACGCATAAGAGGAACCACTTTATTTCTCAGCCTCTTCTCTTTACGATCGATGATTGCCACTAGTTACTCTACATAATTGAGCCTTTCATCTACTTCGATGTCCTCCAGTGGAACAATCATGTCTTCATCAGCTAAGCACTTTCTCAGATAAGATACATGAAATGTTGGGTGAATTCCACTTAACTCATCTAGTAACTCCAATCTATAGGCCACCTCTCCTACTCGAGCAACGATTCGGAAAGGGCCTATATACCTTGGGCTCAACTTGCCCCGCTTCCTGAATCGGATAATACCCTTCCAAGGTGAGACCTTCAACATAACCCGGTCACCCACCTGGAACTCGATCGGTCTGCGTCGTTTATCGGCATACGACTTCTGCCTATCTTTAGCTGCCTTCATGAAGGCTTTAATCTTCTCAAGCTTTTTAGTCGTAGCCTCAATGACCTTGACGCTCCCCAATTCCTTCTGACTAATATCACCCCAACAAACGGGTGTTCTGTATCTCCTACCGTATAGCATCTCGAATGGTGGCATGCCAATGCTGGCATGATAGCTATTGTTGTACGAAAATTCAGCTAACGGTAAGTGGTCATCCCAAATTCCCCCAAAATCAATCACACATTCCCGAAGCATGTCTTCCGGTGTCTGAATGGTCCTTTCTGACTGACCATCAGTTTAGGGATGATAAACCGTGCTAATATGTAACCTCGTCCCCATAGCATCATGGCATTTCTTCCAGAATTTAGATGTAAACCGGGTGTCACGATCAGACACAATGGACACTGACACACCATGACGAGTTACAATCTCCTTGATGAACAAGTCAGCCAACCTCTCGGATGAATATGTCTCGCGGATCTGTAAGAAGTGAGCACTCTTCGTCAAACGGTCAACAATCACCCATATGGCATCATACCCTTTCGGAGTACGTGGCAGCTTCGTAATGAAATCCATGGTGATGTGCTCCCACTTCCATTCCGGTATATCCAAAGGTTGGATCTTCCCATACGGCTTATGATGTTCCGCCTTCACTTACGTACAAGTAAGGCACTTACTCACATACTCCACCACGTCACGCTTCATACCCGGCCACCAATAATCTTTCTTCATGTCTTGATACATCTTTGTGGCACCAGGATGAATGGAGTATCGAGTCTTGTGAGCTTCATCCCAAATCCTCACACTTAGATCCCTAAAACAAGGAATCCACACCCGTCCAAATCGAGTTTTAACACCAAGTGTGTTCTCATTCAATCCCCAACCAGACCTCTCATTCTTTCAGAGTTTAGATGATCTTCTTTAATGCCTCATCTTGAAACTCCTTGACTTGCTTCATTACATCAGAGGTCATGATCAGTTGGTATGCTTTCACCCGAATCGGCTCGGCCTCTCCTTTCGGCTAAAAGCATCAGCCACCACGTTGGCTTTGCCGGATGGTAATGGATCTCGTAATCATAATCCTTTATAAGCTCCAACCATCACCTCTGTCTCATGTTCAGATCCTTCTACTCGAAGAAGTACTTCAAGCTCCTATGGTCAGTGAAAATGGTGCACTTCGTCCCGTACAGATAGTGCCTCTAAATCTTTAGTGCAAGACCACGGCTGCTAGCTCCAAGTCATGAGTAGGGTAGTTGACCTCGTGAACTTTCAACTGTCGGATGCATAGGCTATAACCTTCCCTCTCTACATTAATACACACCCCAACCCTGAGTAAGAAGCATCTGAATATACCACCAAATCCTCGCTTCCTTCGGGTAATGACAAGACAGGAGCTTGATTCAACCTCACCTTCAATTCCTCAAAAGCATGTTCTTGAGCTTGACCCCATTTAAGCTTTACATCATTTTGGGTCAACTTGGTCAGTGGAGAAGCGATCTTGGAAAAGTCCTGAATGAACCTTCGATAATACCCCGCCAACCCCAAGAAATTTCGAATCTCGGATAGCGTCTTTGGAGACTTCCATTGCATTAGCGCCTCCACCTTTGCTGGATCCACCGTAATCCCCTCGGGGTTCACCACATGACCTAAGAATTGAACTTCACGCAACCAGAATGCGCACTTGGAGATTTTGCATACAATTTCTCCCTTCTCAACGTCTCTAACACCTCTCAAATGTGATCGACTTGCTCCTCCTCGCTCCTCGAATAAATCAGGATATCATCAATAAACACAATCACTGATTTATCTAACATTGGCCAACACACTCGATTCATCAAGTCCATAAAAGCAGCTGGCGCATTGGTCAAACCAAATGACATAACAAGGAATTCATAGTGACCGTAGCGGGTGCGAAAAGCTGTTTTAGGGATATCCTGCTCCTTCACCTTCAGGTTATGGTAACCAGATCGAAGATCTATCCTTGAAAACCAACTGGCACCTTGGAGCTGATCAAACATATCATCTATTCTTGGTAGGGGGTATCGGTTCTTCACCGTCAACTTGTTCAGCTATCGATAGTCAATGCACATCCGCATACTATCGTCTTTTTTCTTCACAAACAGGACCGGAGCACCCCAGGGAGAGATACTCGGCCTAATGAACCCCTTATCGAGCAGCTCTTACAACTGCTCCATCAGTTCTTTCATTTATGTCGGAGCTAATCGATACGGTGCTTGGCAACGGGTTGAGCACCAGGTATCAGATCAATTGGAACTCAATCTCGCGATCCGATGGCACGCCGGTAATCTTCTAGAAACACATCCGGAAAGTCACACACAACTGGTACATCATATAGTTGTGGTGTTGGCGCATCCAGATCCTTTACGTAGGCCACGTAGGCACTACATCCACGCCTCATGCACTTTCCCGCCACCGCCATCGAAATCACTTTCGGGATCGTCGTGACACGATCACCATAAACCGTCACCTTATTCCCGTCAGGCCCTGTCAATCGGATCATCTTCTTGCGACACACGATGTTTGCTTCATAGGTTGCTAACCAGTCCATCCCTAGTACTACATCAAATCCACCTAGGGGTATCACGTGTAACCTAGCAGCATACCTATGACTTTCTAGTTCTATGGCACAGTCCTGTATCACATCAATAATTCTAGTGGACTTACCAATAGTAGTTTCTACATCAAATGGTGTACTAACCTTTCTACTACTAACAGGCAACTTAGCACAGAAAGTAGTGGAAATAAAACTCCTACTAGCACCGGAATCAAACAATACAGAGGCACAAGTTTGGTTTACTAGAAACATACCTGACACAATATCGGGATCAGCCCTGGCTTCCTCCCGGGTCATGGTGTAAGCTCTAGCACCTGCCCTCTACCCTCCTTCCTCCGGCTTCTTCTTCTCTGCTCCAGAGCTCTCCGCCCTTGGCTTCTTACAGTCTCTAGCGATATGGCTAGGCTGGCCACACCTGAAGCATACGTTCATTCCCATCCTGCACTCACCAGTATGCTCCCTTCCACATTTGCCACACTTCTTCAACCCTGCACCAGTTGTGACCACACGTCGGTCACCCACCTTTGCCACCTTATTGTTTGGAGCAGCTCTACCACGTCCAAACTATTTCCCATTCTAGTTCCGGCCACCACCATCCTTCTTATTCACCTCAGCCACCACTACCTCACGCTCATCATATAATCTGCCAACCAAGTCAACCGCCGAGCTAAAAGTGCTCGGCCAGGCGGCGATCATATGCCTACGGATATCCGCCGGCAGCCCCTGGAAGTATCTTTTAATCTTTTGTGACAGTGGTGTCACTTGATCGGGCGCCAGCCGCGCCATTTCATTAAATTTAGTGGTGTACTGCTGGTGTGTCATTGTTCCCGCCTCCAGCTGCAGGAACTCCCTTTCCACCTTATCTATCTCCCTGTGAGGACATAATTCCTCAATCACTAACTTCTTCAGTTCAGGACATCTCATTCTCCCAATGACCCTGCTACCCTCGGCTTGGATAATGTTGTCCCACCAGCACAAAGCCGAGTCCACAAAAGAGTAGGTAGCGAATTTAACCTTCTGCTCTTCACAGCACTCACTGATATCGAGAACAGCTCCATTTCCCTCACCCACGGTAAGCAACGGCAACTGTGCTATTTCCGTTGAAAGTAGGGGGCTTGCATCTCATAAACGCCCCATAGTTACAGCCTCGGAACGCCTCCGGCACAGGCTCCTCTTCTTCCTCCTCCTCATCATCAGAGAGAACCGTTTATGGATCTAGTTGTTCCCGTCCTCCCAAGGACCTGTTTCTTTCCTTTCTCTCCCCTTCCCTTACTGCCTTGATCACTTCGGTCACCACAGACGGTAGAATCGTCTGCGTGACCTGGTGAACCTCTTCCACCACAGCCTCCTTTACTGAGGCTCTCAGATTGGCGCTCTCATCGTCACCCTCCGGATGAGGGGTCTCTGGTTCTTCATGAACCACTTTCTCAACTCTGGGTCTCCCTCTCTTGGGTCGTGGAGCAGCACCGTGACCTCCACTACGAAGGCTTTTGAAGATCTACCGCCAGCCATCCTCAAAACGCACACTATAAGATTCAAACACTAACCCTGTCATTCAAGGTAACACTCAGTTTATGTCAAGTATAGTAAGTCTCTATTTACAGTGACCAGTTGTGATTAGCCACTTACTTTAATCTTCATACCCCAAGTATCTTCTATCCTGACTTATTCAATATCTAAATCTACTAAGAGCACATAATCAAATAGCATGCGCATATAATACCGGTTAACATTAGGAAAATACATACCTGATGGCATGTAGCTACTCGGCCTAACATCCCACCAATTGTCCTATTTTCAGTTTAAGTTTAGGTTTTAAAAGTTTATTTAACCTAATTCTCTAAACTTTAGCTCTAATACCAACTTGTAAGGCCCCGTTCCCAGGCACCTCACAGTTGCTCAATCACAGCAGTTAAAACACTACACATTATAATTATACAAGTTAAGCAGCGGAAATAATTTATCAAAAACCATTCATTTCATTTAAAACACTATTGTTAAGCAATACATCATCATTTACTGTTTACAAAGAATTGTTTTAATGCATTACAAACACAGCAACATAGAATACGAATGGATGTCAGTTTTCCCTGCCGTGTAGCTTCACGCTCGTGCATCCTCAGCAATAATTACCTGTCAACTGAAAATGTATAAAAGTCAGCGTTTCTGAATGAGTTCTAGTTTTAAAGTATAAATACTTTCTATATGTTGTATATGAAAATACTCTTTTCTGTAAAATACAACTTTGTACTATATATGCGAGCATGCATTAACGATATGAACAAATACTGTTTGCTCTCTTTATTGTATGCCTTGTCTGTTTTGTAAAGTTTTATCTTTATCTTTCACTTTCTGTATGGACCAATGAGCAATACCCCAACTGTATGCGCGATGGAAAACGGGTGATGGGCATCTATATCCCTCGAAAGGGTAAACTATATCCCTCGAAAGGGTCACTATATCCCTCGAAAGGGTTAACTGTATCCCTCGAAAGGGTCAACTGTATCCCTCGAAAGGGTCAACTGTATCCCTCGAAAGGGTCAACTGTATCCCTCGAAAGGGTCACTGTATCCCTCGAAAGGTTAACTGTATCCCTCGAAAGGGTCAACTGTATCCCTCGAAAGGGTTTTGTGTACTGTGTACAAGGCCGACCCAATCACCCAGGACACGCTACAAAGGTCCTGCCAATCTCAATTGATTGGCCTGTGTGCATAATAGGGTAGCTAACCCGCAGCACAGTTGAGCTAACGACAACATGGTCGTGTACCTCCTGTAAGCTTGCAAGACTTGTTAACATTTTCATTAATGTTCTCTTCTTTTCTTTATTTCTCTTTCATTTTATTATTACGATATACTTTACGTTACGATAATAAACATACCACATAAAGTCATATACTATAAGTAATAATAATAATAGCAATACAATCATAACCATGCATGAAACATCATCATAAATAAGCCCTAGTCAACCTCGGTCAAAACCCTAAAAGCACAGACTCCTAGAAAATTCTGTAAAAATTTCTAAGTGCTTAGGCACTTTGGCACTATTTGGGCGCATGAACCCTGTTTGGGCGTTTCATTACTATGTAGGCGCATCAGCCAACACTTAATCATTTTATCACTTAGGCGAATGAACTATTCAAGCACATGGGCACTATTGGGGCGTATGAGGCGTATGAGCCACTTGGGCGCATGGGCACTATTCGGGCGTATGAACACTTAGGCGCATGAGTCACTTGGGCGCATGGGCACTATTAGGGCGCATGGCCCTACCATAGTCGTCCGACTAATATTTCTAGGCGCGTGGACCATTGTTCAGGTGCATGGGCTATACTTAAAATTTTCTAAGGCAATCTTAGGTGCATGGGCTACTGTTCAGGCGCATGGATTACACTTAAATCTTTCTAAGGTGTTTTCAGGCGCATGAGCTTTATCTAGGCGCATGAACCCTCTGTGTAACATGTTTCTAGTATGTTTCAAACCCAATCATCGAACCTATTTGTTCTAAGCTTAATGGGGCTATTCTAAACATGAATACCTATAAGCATTCAAGAATCAACATCCAACATGCACCATACATACAGGTAAACATACATAAGCTTTGAAAATCGTTTTAATACATTTTCAGCCCCAATGATAGTTTAAAACAAGTAAAAAACAGGCTCTAGAACTTACCTTATGCAACTTGGGTGTTTTTTCCTTTCTAACCCGCTTGCAATTAAGCTCAAACACCTAAACACACCAAACACCCACACCCGAGCACATACACAAACACATAAGCACATAAGCATATAACTGGGATAAAACCCGTCATAAACATTTAAAAACCATGAATTCTTACCTTGAATTCGAATTCTCTTCTTCTTTTTTTTCTTTAGCCAAGATTTCCTCTGCTCTCTCTCTCTCTAAAACCAACGAAAATGGTGATGTGAAGTGAGGGTGGGCGACCATGCCCACCTTTACACCAACTTTTTCAAAGATTTGTCCATTTGGACACTTTTAGTCCTTCCACTTGGACTTTATTGCTTTTCTTTCAATTTATTCTTCATGTCTTGTCTTTTTAAAATAACCGGGTGTTACATGTTATTTTCGTCTTAATGCCCGAGGGTGTTCGGAGAATGTCAAGTGGTGCGCCTGTAGATGGTGACGGTTGTTTCCCTTTAGGGTTTGCGAATCTGATTATGTAGTCACCGGCGCGATGCCTTGAGGTGCTCTTCTCCACCCCATGCATGTTTTGCTTTCATGGTTTTTGTTTAAGTTGGTTTTGTCTGTCTGCCACCGTTTTCACCGATGGTGCCTTATCGCAACCATTATCAGGCAACAATTTTATTTTGTTTATGTTTTGTTTCATAGGTGTTAGGAGCTTAAAGGGCTCAATTTAAGGTGAAAGAAGCAAAACATGAAAGTAAAAGGACTAAATATGCAATATTAAAAGTTATAAAAGATTATTGAATGAGTACCCGACGTATTATACGTTGGGTTGGGCATATAATACTTATTTCGCTTATGTTGAGCATCTAGTTTGGCGTATATTAAGAAAAATTCATAAAGTTAGGCCTTGGAATATTAATTGGGCATATGATACGCCTAGGGTCGACATATCATAAGCTGGTGCTTGAGAAACTTCATATTTTCAGGATTTCAACTTTACTTAAACCAAGTAAGGTGCAATCTGATGAATAACTTCCCACATGTGAAAACTAAATAGTATTTACAAGTCTCCCAATTCATTTTAAATCATCCTTGATCACCATTTAATCAAGATTGAATGTTCAATGATTACGATACATTGTTAGGTTTTTCGTGATCACTTTCGTAGAACAACTCGTGCTAAGTAAGACCATTAATGTGTTTTAATTAGGTTTTTTTGTTGAAAACCGGTCGTTAAATGTAATCAAAACTTGTGTTTAAAATAAGAAGTTCGTTTATAAATAAAGTTACTTGTTCAATTAGTAGTTTTCGGTTTTCTTGCCGTGAACTCATTAAGATTGATAGCTAATTTAATATAGTTGAATTGATAACATTATGATGAATGGATCTTAAAGGTTTGATCCTCTGTTATTACGATATAATCAAAATTTGAAGCTTAGAACATTATGTTTTAGCTAGAGCCGTAAACGAACTAAACGTTCAACGAACAGCTCATGAACCATTCGATGGAAAATTCATTTATGTTCATTCGTTTAATAAATGAACGAATACGAACAAGAAAATATTGTTTGTTTAGTTAAACGAATGAATACGAACAAATGTTGTGTTTATTCATTTATGTCCGTGAATGTTCGATAGTGTGTTTGTTAATGTTCGTTTGTGTTCGTTCATTTATAAGTTATGTTTAAGATAATTATGTTTAGTTCTTTTTTGTATTTGATGGTTGTTACATAATGTTTGTGATTTTGATCAATATATAATTGGTTGTATTTTTTTGTATCAGAAATTTCGTTTGTATTCTTAATGTTCACAAATATTTGTGTGTGTTTGCTTGCTTTCATTTGTATTTGTTTATGTTCGTGAAGAGTTTATGTCCTTGACAAATGAACTAAACAATAATTTTGTCGGTAAGCATTTGCAAACAGTTCATAAACAAGTTATTTTCTTAATGAACAAACATGAACAAGGCCCCGTTCGTGTTCGTTCGGTTTGTTTACAACCCTAGTTTTAAGCAACTAATTTTTGATCTTACTGAATTCAAAACCTAGAAGTGATTATTTCTTGTTATTTAGTAAAGTTATGTCTAAAGTTTGTTTTTTTTGCAAGTGTGTCTTAGAACATTTAAAGTTTTCATCTTTAATTTTAAAGTCTTTGTTAAGCATTTAAGTTAAGCTTTTAAGTTAAGCTAGTTAAACAGTTTTCATTAATTTGCTGTGTATACAACCTTACTTACCATTGCACAATAAGGTAGATAAGACCGATTATTAACTTATTTTGATCGAGTCTCGATAACCAAATCACCAACCCAGAACCCAATCAAGGAAGTATATTAATTATATTTATATAATACTAATTATCACTGGTTATGCATTATGGATTATACCATGCATCATTGATTATACCATGTGCATAGTAGGTTGTATCTATCTCTTTTCTAATCTTTCTTTTTTTTATTTAAACCCGATATTTCTACAACTTTTACAGTTAACCCCATGATTTTTTTCAACTTTGGTCCCTAACATTCTATTTTATCATTTTCATTTTGGTCAAAATTTTGCGAGTTAACACGCTGAAACGTAAATGTGTGGTTCAACATTTACGATTATTTTTTCTTATTTAACTACCCCATCACACGTGATGATCCTAGTCAACTTACCTACTTGTTCTATATCTTTTATGTTTCGTATGTGTGGTTCGACGTTTTTATGTCTACTTTTTGTTCGATTTTATGTTATTTATTTTTTAATAGGACCTTTGTCAGTATTGGTGATTCTAGATGGTGGATTGTCCTATGTGAATAATCACTAATGTATTATTTGTTTTTTCTGCAGCAAAATGTCTGAAGTTTACAGATCACATCTGCAGACATCTACTGGAGAAAAAGTAGACCAAACTTTTGCAGTCTTGTAACAAAAATTCTGTTTTTAAATGTCTATAAACTGCTAAATCAACTGGTGGTGGTATACGACGGTGTTGGATGGGGGTGGTGATGGTGGGTGGTGGCTAACGGTGGTGGCTGTCACACCCCAACCTTGACGGCGGAAACGTCGAGATGTGAGGGTTAAGATTGTTCACAGCCACATAACGCTATATTAAATTGTAAATATTATTATCATAAGTCTTGAAATGAAAAAATACAATCATATGTCTTATACAAGAAATAAGTTTAACATAACATAACATAATGTAACTTTTTATTCATTATCTAGGTTCAAGTCCTAGATTATAGCATGCTTCAAAAGGTCACTTTAAACTTGAGGTTGACCTGAAACATGATAAAATACGAGTCAACTAAAAATAGTTGTGGTTTCCCAGGTTTTTCATACATAATATGAAAAAGGTTACAAGTAGCAATTCATGTCATAGGTTTTAAGATAGTAAGGTTATAGAACACATATCGTTACAACCAAACCTCGACTTGATTACAAGTATAAAAGATTGGCTAAGTGTATTTGGTTCCCTAGTGCACAAGCATACGGCTCCTAGGAGTCGGCAATACATCGACTTTAGCACCAAATGGCTTGTCAGGCCCAAAGATCTAAGACGTCGCCAGGCTAGCAATAGTTAATGATTGTAACAAACTATGTATCTCATATAAACACTTACAATACACAAATAACCATGACATAATAATAAGATGAATTGCATGTGCTTACAAGTCTCAAACGTTTATAAGTGTACAATGTATAGATAATCATGTTTCACCGCCAAAGTAGTGTGGAATAAAATAAAATGGGGCAAGGAAAACTCACTTGACAATAAATATATAATGACGATTAATAAGAATAATAACAAGCGTCGCTCCAAGGTGTATCGTCACAAGACACCTAAATAATATATTTACAAGATTAAAGCTTTACAATAATTTAACAAGGACTAAGAAAATCAACTTGATGTTTGGGTTTTGTTATTATTATTGTTAATAAGAACTCAATTATATTTTCGTGGATGATTTTATTATAATTTATAAATATATATGGATTAAGAATATCTTTTATAATAATTTGTAATGTTTATAAAGTTTAGATAATTTTATAATTAAATAAAATGAACACAAATTAAACAATAATTTAAAGGCAATGTTTGAAATAATAGTTCGTGTAAATTAAACTACTATTTAAAGTCTAAATTTTATAAAAAATATGCTAGCTATATTATTAACTTTAGGATATTAAATAAAAATTATAAAGGTCTTTTTAAAATAAATTACACAAAAATGATTAAATAGTTTTAAAAGAAACAAAGTTTATGAAAATGATTTTTCATAATTTTTAGAAATTTTTAACATTAAATTTGAAGGCCAAAAAGGCCTAAAAAAATACTTGAGGTTCCCCGGATTCGAACCGAGGACCTCTTGTTTAGTGTTCGTGTGTTTTTAACCAGGAACTAAAGGCTCTCAACCGCGTTTAGTTAGTTCCTAAACCTTAAAAACACTGACACAAGATCCCACCCGATTCTCATGAACCCTAGAATTGTTTACCCCCAAATCGAAGGTCAAAACAACATTGTGAAACCAATTAAGTTTGGGGCTTTTGTTCCCCTCACAAAACCGAGTTCATTGATATAACTAACTTACCCGATTGATACCGAATTGACAGTGAACGATCGAAGAAAAGTTGCGGTTAAACTAAGACCGGTTCAGTTGCAAACGACCTCAATACTCAAATCGTGTTACAGAAAGCTTCCAAAGACCTTTGTGAGCAAAAACCCTCTATCAATTTCAGGTCTTGAAGTTCGGAGATTGGTGTTCGAGTATAGAAAAGGTTGCGGTTGCAACGGTTATTCGAAGGTGTGAAATTGTGTGTTTCAGGAGAAATTGGAAGTTGAATATGATTAAGGTAGACAAACATTTGATCTGATTAAATCAATTGAATTATTATGGGTGTTTAAGGCTCGAACGGCTGCGGAGGTTTAGGCTTCGGTTACTGCTTCGATTGAACTTGTTAACCGACGTTTAAATGCTATTATTGTTGTCTTTAGGTTCGAATCATGCTTTAGCGGGGTTCGGATGATTTTTGGATTAAAAATCGGCCGCTTGAAGCGGTTTTAGGACTCGCCGAGGCCGCGGCCGGTGGTGGCCGGAGGCCAGCGGGAAATCGGGAGTGGGCAGGGGTTTGGGTTGAAAGTTTAAAACTTTACACTTTGGCCCCTTTTAGTTTAATAGTTATCATTTCATGCTTAAAAGTTCTATTTTAAGTTTCCAAATTGACAAATACACCCCCAAACTTAATTAAGTTTATGTTTTAAACATGGTTAAGTTTAATAACCCTTATAAATTATAAGTAACCTTATTAAAGTAATCTTATTATTACTAATACTATTATTCATTTATTACTTTTTATTATATTTACTTTTATTAATATTAACATTATTATTATTATTTATACTTAACATTTCATAAACCCAATGACAATAAGAATAAGCACAAACCCACATGAGTTTTAAAATTGACAAATAATAACCCTTGTAAGAGTAAACGAAGTTAACTTTTAGTTAACAAAAATACGAGATGTTACAGTGGCCAACGATGGTGGTGGAGGTGGATGATGGTGGTGGTGGATGGTGGTAGTGGACATGGGTGGTGGTGGGTGATGATGTTCAATCATATGCAGACTTTAAAGGACTTAAGAAGTGGTTGTACTAAATCTGCACCATACAAACCTCACGCATACCTCTTTTTAATGAAACCTCTTCCAATAACCAAACACTTTGCAGACCTCAACGTCTACGTATGGTCTGAGCGGTGCAGACAAAATAGGTCAGGAAGAGCTTTTCTGAAAAAAAAAACAAACATCTCTAAAACATCAACGATAATCTGTCAAAAAGATAACGTAAATAATGAATTACAGTTTACTATAGTTTATCTATAAGACTCGAACCCTCAATAAATGTTCAAATCCCCCCACCCCACCCCACCCTTAAATTTTACATAATATGCCAATGTCTAAAACCCACTTTTAATGCCTAATATTTTATATATTATATAGCCTTAGTCATACTACTCTTATAAATTCTCGTCTGGTTTGAACTGGACTAAAAAATTCACAATATAACGTCAGTCAAACAACTCTTAAAAAATTTCCGCAACTCTTAAAAACAATTTCTAGGTTTGCCGTTGTTTTTTAGCAGCCCTGATCACATTATATTACTTTTCTGTAATCAAGCTTCCCATATCCTAACTATAAAATTTTAACCGTATTCCCCTTAACATATTTAAGTTTTAGTCATGTTAATTATAATAATTGGTATCTTGTAGTGCAAAAATACTTAATAAATTAATGTGATCCAACATGTTCATTTTCCACCTTGATAATCATATTGGATCTCGTTGCATGATTAGTTTTCCTTGTAAGATAGATATCATTAGCATTATTTGCATTTATTTTCTATACAATTAAGCAATGCATACATTTATTGAGTCACGGAAAACATATATGGAAAACACACTTATATTCAAATTGACAATTAATAATTAAAGTGTTGCATATATTATAATGTCATGATAAGATAGGGTACAAACTTTCAACCTTGTTACTTTCCTACATTTAATTAGTACCAACTTGACAAGGATAGGCACAAAAGGAAAATAATACAGAAATAAATAATTCAATATAATAACCATAACAATGAACTGTTCTATTAGATGGTGATGTAGAAATTAGCACCTATCGAATAGTGGTGTCTAGAGGACGCATCATCTCCATCATCTAACAATGAGTGGATATCCAAAAAATAATTTTTTTAGTTTATTAATATGCTCTCTTTTCACGCAACTACCTTCTTTTAACGTTAAGGGCGTTATGATAATGACAATTCTATTCTTGTCTAAACAGAGTTTCAGATTCAAATTGTGTTTTAACTAGTTTTTAATAAGCTCACAAAATCACATCTGGTAATACAAAATGGATTTTTAGAAGCAGTATATTATGATTTTGAACTGGATGTAGTGGAAAATTTTTGGGTTCAAAACAAGATAACATAGATTCAAGTGGGTTTCTAAACACCATTAAAAGATAGTTAGAAAAGACTTCAAACCCATAGAGCACGCTCAAAGCCATCACCAGACGCCAAACAAAACTTTTTGTATATTATAGCATCAGTAGAGACTTCAAACAATAGTTAACCATTACACTTGATTCAAAAAAAACTTTATTGAACTTGTTTTTTTCTACGTGATATTTTAACTAAACAACCACTATATATACTATTAAAAGTAGTTAAACCGCTTC
The DNA here is from genome assembly GCA_025506515.1 of Flaveria trinervia. NCBI lineage: Eukaryota > Viridiplantae > Streptophyta > Magnoliopsida > Asterales > Asteraceae > Flaveria > Flaveria trinervia. Next base: position 94,329,716 of record CM046445.1, on the reverse strand, counting down.
AAAAAATATGGCCCCAAAAAACATAAACCACCTCAAAAGAGCTCAGAAAAAACTTACTAATTTTAAGGGGAATCCTAGAAACTGCAAAATATACATAGCGATTTCTACTTCTTGATGCGGCATGTTTTAATTTGATTTATTAAGCTTGTTTTTTTATGGCAGGTTTCATTTGAACCGCTTCTGGCAGCAACATTTCTGATGAACAAAATGATTCCCATGAATAAACGAAACTTTACATTTTTACTTTAATAAAAAGTAATTAGTTGTAACACGTATGATTATCATATTTTTTCATTAAATTTTCACGTTTCTTTCTCCTATTAAATAATTATGCTAATTATTAATAATATTATTTTATGTGATCTCTATCTTTTGTCAGGTGATCTCTCTCTTTAATATTATTTATTGTTTTTTGATCACAAATCATTTTTAATAAATTAAAAAAAGATCTTTTTATTATGATACTTTTATAGAAAAAAGTTTTATAACATAAGAAATTTTCCAAAACATCAAACTTCTTTAAATACGAAATCTTTTAAAATTGGTATTTATAAAAAAGTACAATTTTTATAAACTAAAAACAATTAAAATTTGAAGTAATGATAAAAAGTTTTAAAATTTTTATTTTTAAAGGTCTATTTTGAAACAAAATGTTTATTTAAAAACAGTTTAAAAAGTTGATATCATTATTTTATTACTTATAATCCTTACACATACATACTTCAATCATATTATATATTAGAATATCTTCTTATAATTAATAAATTTACATTTTATTTAATATTTTTATTTATTCAACATGTGTAATACATGGGTTTACACAAAAAAAATAATCTAAGAAATCAAAAATATCATTAGTGAAACATAATTTAAAAACAAAAAAAACAAAAATAAAATGTAAAAGGAAAAAATGGATAAGTATGATTTTTTATAATATTATAATTTTTTTATAATAATAAGGGTAACATAGTCAATCTATAATTTATTTTTAAAATCATTAACGGATATGCAATTTTGATTGTTGATTGGATAAAGTTGCAATCATAAAGATTAAGGGATGAGATATATGTGTGTTTCTTATAATTTGGTAAATATCTAATAGAGTTATTTTACAAAGAACCCTAATAGGCTAATATGAATCAATTATAAATGTAAATACAACATGATAATTATAAAGAAAATTAAATCAAATGATATTTTCTGAATTAGCGTAAAAATAATTATACTAAACACCAGTTAATATATTCTTCTAAGACTACAACATATTCTTTAAGAACATACATATTCACAAACTTTTAATCCATTACAATACGAAAAAAAGACAAAAAAAATCGAAGCACAAACTCTATAATTCAAAAAAAAACAAATTATAGATTGAATATGCTACTTCAAAGGCTAGTGATAAAGAAGAATATGCTAAATAAAGATGAAAAATAATAAAATAACACATAAAAGAGAATAATCTAAGAATCAAAATATCATTAGTGAAACAATATTTAGAACAAAAAAATCAAAAAATGTAAAAGGAAAAAGATAGATATGAAATTACAAAAAATTATAATAATAAGGGTAGCATAGTCAATCTATAACTAATTTTTAAAATCATTAAGGGATATGCAATTTTGATTGTTGATTGGGTAAACGTGCAATCATAAAGATTAACGGATGAGATATATGTGTGTTTTTAATTGGGTAAATATCTATAAAGTTACTTTACAAAGGACCCTAATAGGCTAATATGAATAAATTATACATGTAAATAAAACATTGATAATTATAAAGAAAATTAAATCAAATGATATTTTCTGATTAGCGTAAAAATAATTATACTAAACACCAGTTAATATACTCTTCTAAGACTACAACATATTGTATAAGAACATACAAATTAATAAAAACACACACATAAAAATGTAATAATAAGAAAACTTTATGGCGACATAAGGCCATAACAAAAACGTTAAAATGCATGGTATAGCTATGGTGTGAGGCCATGATTGTCACGTCAAAATTTACGACTATGATGAAAACATAAGAAAGATAAATAAAATCTAATCTATATGTACGCAACATGTTAATCACTATGTCATATAGAAATAAAACAAAACCATGTATATGTATATGTATAAGTATATGTATGTATATGTATACGTATACGTATACGTATATGTATATGTATATATATGTATATGTATATGTATATGTATATGTATATATGTATATGTATATGTATATGTATATGTATATGTATATGTATATTATATGTATATGATATGTATATGTATATGTATATGTATATTATATGTATATGTATGTACATGTATATGTATATGTACATGTATATGTATATGTATATGTACATGTATATGTACATGTATATGTACATGTACATGTACATGTACATGTATATGTACATTATATGTATATGTATATGTATATGTATTGTATATGTTATGTATATGTATATTGTATATGTATATGTATTGTATATGTATATGTATATGTATATGTATAATGTATATGTATATGTATATGTATATGTATATATGTATATATGTATATTATATGTATATGTAATGTATATGTATATGATATGTATATGTATAGTATATGTATATGTATGTATATGTATATGTTATGTATATGTATATGTATATGTATATGTATATGTATATTATATGTATATGTATTGTATTGTATATGTATATGTAATGTATATGTATATGTATATGTATATGTATATGTATATGTATATGTATATGTATAGTAATGTATATGTATATGTATATGTTATGTATATGTATATGTAGATGTATATGTATATGTTATATGTATATTTTATGTATATGTATATTGTATTGTATATGTATATTATATGTATATGTATATGTATATGTATATGTATATGTATATTTTATGTATATGTATATGTATATTTATGTATATGTATATGTATATGTATATGTATATGTATTATGTATATGTATATGTATTGTATATGTATAGTATATGTATGTATATGTATATGTATTGTATATGTTATGTATATGTATATGTATATGTATATGTATATGTATATGTATATGTATATGTATATGTATATGTATATGTATATGTATATGTATATGTATATGTATGTTATGTATATGTATATGTAGATGTATATGTATATGTATTATATGTATATGTATATGTATATTATGTATATGTATTGTATATGTATTGTATAGTATATGTATATTATATGTATATGTATATGTATTGTATATGTATATGTATATGTAATGTATATGTATATTGTATATGTATATGTATATGTTATGTATATGTATATGTATATGTATATTATATGTATATGTAATATGTATATGTATATGTATATGTATATGTATAATTATATGTATATGTATATGTATATTATATGTATATGTATATGTATATGTATATGTTATTAATTATATGTATATGTATATGTAATATGTATATGTATATGTATGTATATGTATATGTATATGTATATGTAGATGTATATGTATATGTATATGTATATGTATGTATATGTATATGTATATGTATATGTATATGTATATTGTAATGTATATGTAAATGTCTATGTATATGTATACGTATACGTATACGTATACGTACATGTATAGTATATGTATATGTATATGTATATGTATATGTATATGTATATGTATACGTATATGTATACGTATACGTATACATATACGTACATGTATTGTATATGTATATGTGCAGGATCGTTGAAGGGTGTAAGTTACAACAAAACACACAAAGAGGAGATTAACGAAACTTTAATCAAACAGTAAACTGTATTAACCAAGTTGAGATACTAAGAACACAAGTAATGCAAGAGAGACAGAACACAAGTGTATGGTTTTCAAGAATGCAGTATATTGCTTTCTCTATGTTCTATTACAAGTGTTACAAATCATATTAGAAGATACAAGAACATGAGATACTTATACTACATCCTACAGCCGCTATACTTTGAAAGCCAGCTGGATACAATTGACTAGACACAAACAAAATCAATTGTAGAGTCAAAAGGCAGATTGCCTTTTGACTTGTGACTATGACATGCCATAGCTCACATCCTTATCTATTACAAAAAGAATAAAGTACATAAGTAGAAAGTTACAGACTCAAGACCTCAATGTACAGTTACCAAAAGCATGGACCTTTCCACCAACTCATGTAAGTTGGTGACTTGCAGAGATTAGCGGAAAGGTGTCCAGCTTTAGTACATCAGATAAAGCATGTCACTAAAAGTCTTCGGAATAAATCTGTCTTCATGAACTTGAAGCTTCGGAGGAATTTGTCTCTGAGGCTTCGGAAGACTTCATGTTTGGCTTCGGAAGATATTGGTCTTGGCTTCGGAAGATTTCACACTTAGAGTATGTGTGAAACTTCCTAAGCTTTTTCTTTAATGTACTTATGTAGCATGCAGGATAGACTTAAGATGTTTAGGTTGCATCAGCCTCTTCATTAATCTCTACAAACTCCCCCTAGGTTGATGCTACCAAAACACTTAGAAGACTTCAGATATCAACAGTCCTCATTAGGATGATCACTAATCCTTTCTTCATAAGGTGATCAGGATCCTTTAGACTGTCAAAGTGTCTTCTCATATCAAAGAGGTCATGCAGAGGCAACTAAAACATATCTTGCCATGTGTAGGTGTCTTTAATGCCTTGATCTCTAATGACATGCCATCTTTCTAGATTTGTGGTGTATGTCCAAGACAAGATGGGTCTTCCTGATGCTAGAGGAGCTGTTTGAATTAGAGTTGATGTAGTATCCTTTGGCTGCATAATCTCAAGATGTTCTGACTCATCCTGGGATTTAGAAGAGGGTGTAGTCTTCTTCTTCTTTGGCTTTGGTTTAGAAGCCACCCTCTTCTTTCTCTTGACAGATTTTAACTGAGAAGACTGGCCTGCAGCACCAGATTGATCTTTATTGTCTTTCTCAATTGGGACTTCCTCTCTCTCAGGCTCAGAAGGAGAGGGAGGTTGACCCTGCTGTGGATCAGAAGATGAATTTTGCTGAGTTTCAGTAGGAGGTCCAGGTTGTGTTGTCTCTGGTTGTTCAATCTTAACCTCCACTTTAGGTGGGGCTTGACTTGGAGTGGAGTGTAAGTCAATGAGCTCTCCACTTTTGATCTTCTGCTTGATCACCCTAATATGCTCATCCATAGTGGATAGAGACATGGGGCCAAGTCTCCTTCTGGAGAATCCATATAGCTTCAAGAAGCTCATCATCCTCTGCCTATCAGCAGACTTCTTCATGCTCTTCTGGATGATGGCTCTTGATTTTGCAGCTTCTTCCCTTATATCTTCTTAGTTGTCTTTTTGTCCTTGATTATCTCAAGTTCAAGCTGTTTTAAGTATTCAAACTCAACATAATCATAGGACAAGGGAAGGAGTGCATCTGCCTGATAGAAACCTGTGGCACTCAGGTAGTTGATCATCTTGATCCTTTCTTTTTCTTTGTTTACCTGAGGTTCTTGTTAAACCACATCTTCTTGTGCAGGACTTTCCTGAACTGGGGAGAGGGTAGGCATATCCTTGTACAATCTTTTTCTTCTTCTCTCTTCTTTGAGTTGCACTAGGATTTCTGCATTTTCTGCCTCCTTCTTCTCCCTTGACCTTTCCAAGTCAACCAGTTCATTCAACTCATCTAAGGGGAGAGAAATGACATTGTCTATGTCATAGTTCCTAGTCTGCAAATAGTTTATCCTGACTGCCCTTAACTCATCATTTTGAGTATCTGGTCTGGGGGCAGCCCTTATAGCAGACTCCATGAGTCTTAAAGACTCAACAGAGGAACTTTCTCCCCTTAGCCTCCTTTTCCTCTCTCTCTCTCTCCTCCTCCTCAATCTCATCAGTTGTCATTTTTCTTTTCCCTTTGTCACTCACAGACCTTTGTGACTCAGGGTGGAGAGAGCTTTGGCCTTCATTGCTTGTTGCAGCATCTGAGCTCAGGCCAGAGAGAGGTTGAGAAGCACCTTCACCAACAAGTGTCTCAAAAGGAGTGTGGATCTCTGCAACATTTGATGATGATGAGACAGGGCTCTCAGGTTTTGCCACTAGGCCTTCAGTCAATGATTCCCCTATGAAGCTAATCTTAGGGTCCTCCTCAACATCTATTTGACCGATGGCATTGCCTGATTGGCTAAGTCTCCTTCTTAAGCTGAACCCTACAGTGATCCTGTCTTGGATTCTTTTAGCCAATCTGTCAGCTTGTCTTGATTGGCTTGGGTTGACAAGTGGCATGTTGACTAAATCCAAACCTTCATAGTAGTCCAAGGTCTGAAAATTGAAGACTTCTTGTTGCCCTTGAACTCTTATGATGATTAAGGCTTTCCTGATGTTGTCATACCTCCACCCAATGATGTGATTGGAAGATGGTGAAGGTGACATAGCCCTTGGTATCCCATCCTCAAACAAACTCTGTATGAAGGAGTTTGTGTAGTCCACATCAATGTGAACTTGAGGAGGTTGCTGAGAATGCACAATTACAAGTGAGGATGGTGAGTCCTCAATGTCCATTCTCTCTGAAAAACTCCTAGTTTCTGTGGCTGTAATGACTTTCTCCCCCTTTTTGGTAGCATCACCCACTTGCATAGGTGAGCTGGAAGATAGGTCAATCACATCACGGGTTCTTATGTTCCTGGTTGAGCTCTTCTTAAGGGTCTCCTAGCTAGTTTTTCCTTAAGATATGAAATCTCAAGTTGTTGATCATTGATCCTGTTGTGTAAGGTAGTCACCGAAGATTCAAGGTGACTGACCTTTGAGACCAAGTAAGTGCATGTTTTAGATAGTTTTTGCACCAGTAGTCTCAGATTCCCCTCATCTTCATCAGAAGATTCATTGGGGGATGAGATGATTGGACCAGAGTCCTCTCTCTCACCACCAGCTTGAGGTTCTTGGCTGCTAGTTTTCCTCTGCTCACTGGCAGTCTCAGTTGAGATATCAGTGGGCTGAGTTGCCATGGTTGAGGTCTTAATGATGTAATCACTTTCAGAAGTGAGAGCCTCTTCCATATGGACATCCTGAACAGGTTCAGGATGTCCACCTCAGTTGTAGGTGACTGATGTGGGATAGATGTAGGAGACTCAGGAGTATTCATCTCTCTTTGAGTAGGGGAAAAAAGAGAGGCTCATTATACTCACTGAAACCTAGATCTTCATCAGTATAGAAGTCAAGGTTGGGAATTGGTTGGTTGAGATCTATAGGCTGGGAATGGTAACTGTCCCCTGAAGGTTGATCACTTGAGTGTTGAGACTCAGAGTGATGGCTTAAGGCAGTTGGGCTAATGAGCTCATCAGGCTGAGCATGAGGAACCTCAACACTGATTCTTGAAGAGATGGGAGTGGTCTACTCCTCAGAGAAGTGGGAGCTCTAGTGTCCACTTCTTCCTGTATGGGTGAGTATATTGGGGCCTCCACAGACTGAATAGCCTGAGCAGGGGTTCGTTTGGATTTTCTTTGGTAAGTGATGGTGATTTGAGGATGTGAGAGTGGTTGGGAGATCGCAGGTGTGGGCTCAACACTAGCTTGTGTTGCTAGGTTGTCACCTTGAGCAATGAGCTCTAACATTTTTGGGACTAGGGCTGTTTCTACCCCAGAGAATCCTACAGTGGGCTTTCTCAGAGTTTAAAAGATGTCGGGCTTCATCTGTCCCAATTTAAGAGTGTTACCTGTTTCCCTCAACTGTGAGCCCAGTTGACAGAAAAGATTGTACTGGACATATCTAGGAAACATGTAATACTTAAGGAGTCTAAATTAGCAAGTAAATTTGTATAAACAAATTGAGAATACCTGAATTTGACCCCCTGAACCATTCCATGGATTATGAAGGAGAGATCCTCAGAATCTGGTCCCATCCACCATGCTTTTTTGATAAGCTGTGGATGACCACATGGAGCAGGAATCTCCATTGGGATGAGACCTTCTCTTTCCTAAAGGTCTTTACAGAGAAATCTCCCTCATATCCCATCTGCTCAAAGAATGATTGACAGCTTCCTTTGGGAAAAACACCTCACCTTCTTCATCATCCGCTGAAGATGTCTATTGATGATGGCCGGAGTGATAAGATTGTTCTCCCATGCACTGTGGCAGACAGTGCCTTCTCCCCATCCATAATGACCTCTTGGCAGGTCTTCCAGAATTCAAGCAACTGATCCTCATAGAGTGGAGGATCAATGGTTAAGAGGTGAGTAGTTTGACAGAGTTAGAAAAGGCAAACCTCTGAGAAATGAGGATCATTCTCAGAGCTTAACAGAGCAACCTGATTGTGTTGTCTGTGTAGCTGCATGGTAAAGTTGGGATCATTTCTATGAGAAAGGTTGGCCATTTTGAAGTAGCTTAAGGATGAAGAAAAAAGAGAGAAAAAAATTTCAGAGAGAAATTTGGGATTTTAGGTTTGGAGGAAGAGCAGATGATAGAAAGAGGGGGAAACTGTTGGTTTTATATGTGAAAAGGATTTCAGATAAAGTTTAATGAAAGAGGATAAACTTTGAAATTCGGATTTCGGTCCCACCTTTGAAAAAGTAGTTTACTTTTGCTCAAAAAGTAGTTTTCATGGAAGTCAAAAAGCTTCCGAAGGTTAATTATCTTCGGAAGATTTAATTAAAAAGCTTCCGAAGCTAAAATGACTTCGGAAGAATTTCCTGAGAGTTTTGAGAATTTTGCTTCGGAAGAGAAATTAAAACTTGAGTGCTTTTTATATAAAACAACAAAGCTTCTGAGAGTTAATTTTGCTTCGGAAGTAAATGGTCCTTGAAAATAAGTAAGTGTTTGAGACAAGTATTTAAGCTTCAGAAGATAAATCTAAAGCTCTTCCGAAGGTAAATTTCTAGACATTATTTATTTTGAAGGCATGATTTGCTTCCGAAGTTAAAAGCATAACTTCCGAAGTATCAGAATTTTCAAAAATCTAAGGAAAGTCTTCAAAAAGAAGTTTTCATCCAAAGAAAACATGAGCTTATAAAAGTGATGAACTAGACAACTTAGACACACATAATTTTTAAGAAATAATAAGATTAGTTTTAAGAAAAGCTACTCAAAGTTTATCATCCCAATAGCTAATATTAGATATTTAAATCTCTATTCATCAAAAGCCTTTGTAAACAGATTAGCATATTGTTCATCTGTGTGAACTTTGACTAGTTTAATTAATCCCTTTTCATAGTTATCTCTATTAAATGATACCTGATATTGATGTGCTTTGTCCTTGAGTGCTGCACGGGGTTCTCTGTGATTGAGATAGCATTGTTGTTGTCTATATGAATGGGAGTCTCCTTGAAGTTTAACCCATAGTCCAGCATCTGATTTTGAATCCAAAGTACTTGAGCACAGCAGCTTGCAGCAGCAATGTATTCAACTTCAGTAGTTGATGCAGAGACACAGGATTGTTTCTTGCATTGCCATGAGACAACCCTTCCACCAAGAAATTGACATCCCCCAGATATAGACTTTGCAGTCATATTGCAACCACCATAATCACTATCTGTATAGGCATACAGATTGAAGTCAGGATTCTTGGGATACCATAAACCAAGTATTGATGCACCTTTGAGGTATCTTAGAATCCTCTTGACAGTGATAAGGTGAGACATCTTAGGGTTGGCTTGATATCTTGCACAAATGCAAGTACCAAACATAATATCAGGCCTGCTAGCAGTAAGATACATAAGAGACCCAATCATAGCCCTCTATAAGTGCTCATCTACACACTCCCCCTCAAGATCAGGACCAAGGGATTGGTTCCTAGCTATGGGTGTCTTAGCAATCTTACAGTCAGTCATGTTGAACCTCTTAGGTATGTCTTGAACATACTTTGACTGACTTATGAAGATGCCTTCTTCAACTTGCTTCACTTGAATTCCCAGAAAGAAATTGAGTTCCCCCATGGCACTCATTTCAAATCTGTCTTTCATCAGCTTCTTAAGTCTTTGCAGAGCTTTGGATTAGTTAAACCAAAGATGATGTCATCCACATATACTTGAACTAGCAATATGTCTTTTCCTTGTCCTTTGATGAAGAGAGTTCATCTATAGTACATCTCTTGTATCCAGTTTTACAAAGATACTTAGATAGTGTCTCATACCATTTCCTGGGTGCCTGATGCAGCCCATAGAGAGCTTTGTCAAGCTTGCAGACATAATCAGGATGATCAGGGTCTACAAAATCAGGTGGTTGTTTGACATAAACCTCTTCATCTATCATTCCATACAAAAAGACACACTTCACATCAAGTTGAAAGACCTTGAAGTTCTTGGATGCAGCAAATGCCAGGAATATCCTAACAGCTTCTAATCTTGCCACGGAGCAAAGACATCAGTGTAGTCAATCCCTTCTTCTTGTGTGTATCCTTGAACAACCAGTCTAGCTTTGTTCTTGATGATGATGCCTCTATCATCTTTCTTGTTCCTAAACACCCATTTGGTTCCAATAGTAGTCTTCCCAGAGGAAGAGGACAAAGGTTCCAAACTTTCTTCTGCCTTTTGAATTGAAGCAACTCTTGTTGCATAGCTTCAACCCAACTTCCATCCTTTAAAGCTTCATCAACTTTCTTTGGCTCTATCTGGGATAGAAAACAAGAGTGAAGACAAACATTGCTTTATGGGTTTGTCCTCTTGTCTTTACCCCTGAGACAACATCTCCAATGATGTTTGTGGTATGTTAGGATCAGTGATCTATGTTTGATTGATTGAAGAGTATTACAGCAGCGGATTCAAACAAGAATTAGTCGATTCACAAGAACAAACGATATCAATAAAGAACAAAGACGGTTATAGAGAGAGAGAATATCTGTAACTATATTTCATTCAATATTCGCTTTCGTGGTAACAGAATGTCACAATTATGATTAGGTCGACACCTCTTATATAAGAGATGTGACGTCTGCTGATGTCACTTGATAGTGACATCTACAATTTATTACAACTGAAACACAACTACTGAAGATGTCAAAACAGCTGACATCTTCTTACAAAAAGTTCTAAGTGTTATCAGTTGTTATAAACACTGAAATATAAAACTGAAACTACAATGACTGAAGAACAAGCTCTTCAGTCGTTTTACAAAACTACTGAAACTAGAAATATAAAACTACTGATATCACAACTACTGAAGAAGTACTCTTCAGCAGTTGTGACAAACTACTGAGGCTTCAGTACTTGATCTTCAGACTTTGACCTTCAGATGTTTCATCAGCTGACTTTAGTAGATATCATCAGCTGATGTCTTCAGTCTTTGTCTTCAGACTTTGTACATCAGTTGTTGATCTTCAGCACTTATAAACACTTCAGCTGTTGTACTTCAGTACTTTGGTCTTTCAGCTTCAGCACTTGTGTTCTTCAGCTGTACAGCTTCAGTACTTGTGTTCTTCAGCTGTTCAGCTTTAGTACTTGTGTTCTTCAGCTGTTCAGCTTCAGTACTTGTGTTCTTCAGCTGTTGTACTTCAGCACTTTAGTTCTTCAGCTGTTGAAGTCTTCAGCACTTGATCTTCAGCTGTTGAAGTCTTCAGCACTTGTCAAACTGCTGATGAAGCTTTCAGCAGTTGTTGTGATACCATGTGGGACTTAGAGGTTTTCTGATCTTGGCTCATTGGTTCTTTTGGTCCAACAAACTCCCCCTGAACCAATGCAGCCAAAACCTCTAAATTATTTATTCCCACTTATTGTTGGCAAAATGTTGGTCTTTTTCCTTCTTGATCAGTAGAGAAGATGACCCATGTAAGCTTCGGCCTGGGAAGAAATCTCAGATATTGTTTGGCAAGGTATGAATGGGAACTCTGTTTTGGGGAACTGGACACAGAGTTTTATCCCATTCATGAGATTTACTTCCCCATAATGAGTCTGTATGACTCTCGAACATAGGCCTCAAGGAGAACAACTTGTTCCTCCTTGGAGAGTTCTTCTACTCCTCCTTCGAAGAAGAACTCTGGACCATAGTACTCAGATAAGTACTTCATGGTCCTGCCATTTTTAGCTCCACTGTAGTTACCTCCCTATAGACAAATTCATCAGGATGGGTGCCTTCAAGGAGTAACTGGAGCTCATTCTTTTGATGTCTTCAAGCTTTTATATAACAACCCCTTTTTGATCATCTTGTTTCCAATAAAGCTTGAGGGGTCATCTTTGCTTGATGAGCTTTCTTGAATTCATCAATGATTTCCCAAGGTGTGACTACAATGGCCAACATGATGGTAGAATCTATTGTTTTTCTAACCTGGCCATTGTATCTGTGTGGAATAGTTCTTTTGTGGATTCTAGAACTCACCCTGGGGTCTGGCCATACTCTCACTCTCTCCTTCTGATACTGAAAATTCGCCTGAGAGTGTACAGCCTCTGAGCATGCCCTTTCATGGCTTGAATAGATGATGACTGAGGAAATTCCTTGTCAACCATCTTCAGTAGTTGCTCATCGTGCTTTTTCTGCTGTTCTTCATCTTCTATCTTGACTCTGACCATTTCCCTTTGAGAGTCAGGTGTGATCATGGGTTGACTTCTGGGTTTTGGTAGCTTTAGAACAGCAGAGAGTGGCAGACTATCATCTTCATCCTCTTTCTCTCTTCTTCTTCCATCCTCAGCACCCTTCTCCTCCTTCTAGGTGCATCACTGGATGATGGTTGGTTGGTAAAGGAATTGGTTTTGAAGAAAGAGATGTTTTTGGTGTTTGGCTTAGAGATTGGTTTGGAGATTTGAGGGGTAGGCAGTGTTTGAGTGGGTGGAAGGGAAGGTTGATCCAGCATCTTTGTAGTAAGTTTCGCCTTTGTAAGTTTAGCCATTTCCAACCTTTTACCAGCCCCAGCCTCATCAAGGGCTTCAACAATAATCCCCTTGTGGAATTGCTCAGACAGACAGATTCTGGTGGCTATAGCCAGAATACTCCCTGGTCCACGCGCGAATCTCCATTAACGATCTTCCTAAGTATTTTGCAATGAAGCGGATCATTATCTCCAATCTCTCTTTTTCAAGAGCATCATACCCAGCCCATCGGGTTGAATCTCTTGCACTTCCAACCTTCTGATCTCACTATCCAATGTGGCTGTATCAAACCCTTGCCTGAAGAGTTGTTCAATTATTTTATCCATGGATCGGCTGTGTGTAGTGTCAGCTTCTTTTACCAGCTCTTCCAAGGATTTGTCTTCAGTAGGTTGATCCTCAGCACTTTTCTTTCGCTTGTAAGTGAGCAGTGGTTGCTTTTTCTTTCTCCTCCTCTTGGGCTTGCTTCTCTTCCTTCTTTTCCTCTGTTCTTTTCCTCTTCTTTTCTTTCACTGCAGTACTCTCCCCCTTTTTGGATGCATTGGAGGAAGGGTTTGTACCGCAGAAAGTGTCTTTTGCACAGCAGCATCAATCAAGGGTTGTAAAGTTGAGGAAAGCCTCTCATCAATGGCTTTAGTCACAATATCAGTGATTATAGGTGTGATGAGAGGGAGGAATTTTGAAGTACAGCACCTATTTGCTCAGGAGGGTTCTGTTCCTGAGAAATAGGGCCTGAAGCAGAGGCAGGTAGTTGAGTTTGGAGTGGCTCAGTGTTTGGGGAACCTTCAACTGAAGGTGCCATCTGTGGGTTGGTGGAGGCAGATGGTCTTTCTCCTTGTGAGATTGGTCAAGTAGGTTTTGCAGCCTACTGACTTTCTCTTCAAGGATTGTGTTCTGGGCAAGAACATCGTAGAAAAAGCCCAGGTCATCATCAGCCGAAGCTGAATCATCTGACCTCCTGCTTAGAGCAGGATTTACATGCACTGGGTGTAGACCAGTTGTTGCATGTGCCCCTTTTGCTTGGTACTGGGGACTTCCAGCCTCAGGACAATGTCCATCATCAGCTGTTGCCTCTAGTGAGGTCTTAGCAATGTTACCAGCCTCATTCTGATCATGTGCTGATTCAGAAGAGGTGGCAGCCTCACTAGATATTCTAACTCCTTATCTACACCAGGAGATAGAAGTGGTAAACCCCTGTGCTGTGGGTTCTCAATTGCACTGTGCTGTTCCTCCCCCAATTGTAGAGGTGTTCCCAGTAGTAAGTGGTTTCTGGGAGGGGGTGAGGAGTGCAGTTGAGTCAGCACTTGTGCAACTATTAAAGTTGGGCTGTGAGGGGCGGTTGGATGGGGTGAAGGGATAGAAGCAGTGTGCACCTGGGGAGGTTGGTGCTTTTCAATGGCAATCTCCTCAAGTGAGGAAGATCCCAGATATGTAGGTACCCCTTGTGTGGTTGCTGCAGGCTCCTGTTGAGAGGAATCCTGAGCGGCTATGGCTGGAAGAGTCCTTGTATCCACTAGGAGGTTTGGACAGTGGATATATCCTGTGCTTGTGTTTGCAGGGGCATCCTCAGGGGACTCAATTCCCTGAGTAGCCGTTTTGGGTTTCTTTTTGGTGGGTTTGGTGGGGACTTTTGATTTGGAGGTGGTGGCTGTGGGTTCCAGCTGCGTGGGTTTGCGCAGCTTGGCAGCCAATTTGAGTGTCTGGTCAGAGTTGTGCCGGAGTATACTTCCGGCAGAACAGCCGTAGCAGGGACTCCCAGCCAACAAGTCCCTCATTGCTGGTTTGTAATGATGGCCATTATGAACCGTGGATATAGTATCCAACGTTAGCAGTTAGTTTTTGAGCCATATCCTTGAGCTCCGAAAATATTATTTCTGAAAAGTTTAACGTTTGTTGCTCAAGAATAGAATACATTACCTGCTGCCACTTTGTCGACATTTGATCCCAAGACGAAGTCTTAGGAGCCAAACATACATTCACCATGTGAAAAATTAGGCGTTCAGCGTCATGGAAGTGTTTCTTCATGATAGTGGAGGCACTGAGATTGCCTTGATATCCATGTTGGGCAAAGGATAGATCTGTGGTGCCCTTGGGATATCCAGCAGGAGAAATAGCATCATCCAGAGAAAGAATTTGGCGGATTATTGCAGGAGTGATGACCACTTCTTTGTTGTTAACGACCGACTGGAGAGATGGTGTGTTGTTCTCCCCAGTGGTAATAGTAACGTTCATCCAAAACTGTTGGAGGGATTCGGCATGTAGTATGGGATTCAAGAAATGCCGTTTTGTATTGGGACTGAACCATAAGATCGATAGCAGTATCGAACTTAGCCCAGAGAGGCGATTTAGTAAGGTAGGCACACAGTTGTGTCGCGGTTTAATTTGCATGGACGCCATTGAGAAGAGAGAAGTTTTGGAGAGGAACGTTAGGTTTGAAGAAGATGAAGCTTGAAGGATTAGGTCAGGGATATTATAGGGTACGGTAAGAAAACGACTGAAGGATGTGGTGTTAGTCATCAGTAGTTTTAAACGACTGTTGACATGGTATTATCCTTTCAGACGTTGAAACAGCTGAAGTCGTGGTGTTAGGCATCAGAAGTTAGAAAACTACTGAAGACCGTGGTTTTGACTTCAGATGATGAAACAACTGAGGACTTGGTGTTTGTCATCAGTAGTTGTGAAACTACTGAAGACAGTGGTTTTGTCATCAGTTGTGTAAACAGCTGAAGACTTGGTATTAGTCATCAGTAGTTATAAAACTACTGAAGACATGTTTTGCTTCATTGTTTAGAATGAAACAGCAGTTGTTGAAACAACTGAAGAGAAAGTTCTCTTCAGTAGTTTTCGTCAATTCATAGCCTTTCAGCTGTTTCATACTGTCCTCAACACTTACTCATCAGACTTTGCATCTGATTTTCAGGTGTTTCATAGGACTTACTTATCTGTTTGTACTGATTTCAGTAGTTGTAACTACATCAGTAGTTGTAACTACATCAGTAGTTTGGAACAGATAAAGTACTTCAGTACTTGTGAGGCATTTAGCCATCAGTAGTTATAAAAACTACTGAAGGGAAAGGACTCATCAGTACTTATATGTGACATGGTACCAATGATCACCAGTACTTTTTACTGAAATCATCAGTAGTTGTCACTTATTCTAGCTGCAGCATACCAAGCCTTAACACAAGGTTTTGGAAAGTAGAACTATCCAAAGGCTTAGTAAAAATATCTGCAAGCTCATCAGCACTAGGCACAAACTTAGGATCAATCAGACCTTTTCAAAACAATCCCGAATAAAATGATGTCTGATCTCTATATGTTTGGTCCTAGAGTGCTGGACTGGATTTTTGACAATACACAGAGCTGAAGCACTATCCATTAATAATGGAGTCTTAGTCTCTGTAATGCCATAATCCAGAAGTTGGTTCTGAAGCCAGAGTACCTGAGAGTGCAACTTGCAGCAGCAATGTACTCGGCCTCAGCAGTTGATGTAGCAACAGATGTTTGTTTCTTACTCTGCCAAGAAATCAAACAGTTGCCTAGGAATTGACAACCACCAGAAGTTGACTTTCTAGTTAACTTGCACCCTGCATAGTCACTATCTGAAAAAGCAACTAATTTGCAAGAGTGTCCAGTGGAATACCATAAACCCAGAGATTGTGTACCTTGCAAATATAAAGATTCTCTTGACTGCAATCAAATGAGACTCTTTAGGAGCAGCCTGAAATCTAGCACAAACACATGTAGCAAACATAATATCTGGTCTAGAAGCTGTTAGATACATCAAGGACCCAATCATACATCTGTAAGCGTTTCATCAACAGCTTTACCTTTCTGATCAGCATCCAGTTGTGTGGTGTTGCACATGGGAGTAGAACAGGGCTTACAGTTTTGTAAATCAAACTTATTCAAAAGATCTTTTGTATATTTTGACTGATGAATAAAGTTCCATCAGCCTTTTGTTTGATTTGCAAGCCTAGAAAGAACTGTAATTCTCCCATTGCACTCATTTCAAACCTCTTTTTCATTAATGTTGTAAAATCATCACACAACTGGGGATCAGAGGATGCAAAAATAATATCATCAACATAAATCTGAACAAGTAGCTTATGCTGATCCACCTTCTTAATAAACAAAGTTTTATCAATGGAGCCTCTAGTGAAATTATTCTTAAGAAGAAAAGTAGAAGTGTCTCATACCAGGCTCTAGGAGCTTGTTTCAACCCATAAAGAGCCTTATCAAGTTTGTACACCCATTCAGGATGTTTATTATCCTCAAAGCCTGGTGGTTGACACACATAAACTTCTTCCTTTATTTTACCATATAAAAACACTTTTACATCCATTTGAAAAACTTTAAGATTGTGGAATGCAGCATAGGCTAAGAACAATCTGATTGCCTCTAGTCTGGCTACAGGGGCAAAGGTTTCATCATAATCAATACCTTCTTCTTGTGAAAACCCCTGTACAACCAGTCTAGCCTTGTTCTTAACAATAAGCCCATTTTCATCGTTTTATTCCTAAACACCCATTTAGTGCCTATTGCACACTTACCTGGGGGAAGAGGAACAAGTTCCCACACTTGCTGTTTCTTGAACTGAAGTAGCTCAAGCTGCATAGCTTCAACCCATCCATTGTCTCTCAAAGCAACATGGTAGTTCTTTGGCTCTAGCTGACTGATGAAGAGAGCATAGAAGCAGAAGTTAGACAATTGACTTCTGGTTGAAACACCAGCATTGATATCACCAATAATCTGAGACATGGGGTGATTCTTCAGTTCTTGATAAACAATGAGATCTGTGCAAGTGTTTGTAGAACCTTCAGCAGCAGCAGATGTTGATGTAGACTCTTGAAACCAAGAATTTGATGGTAACTCAAAAGATGCAGAGGAAACAGAGATCTCATCAGCATTTGTTGTGGATGGAACTGCTGAAGCTACAGGAACATCAAGTTTAGCAGACACAGGCAGTTGGTCACTAAACTTGAATAGGTGAGTATTGATATTATCATCATCATCATCAATACCACCAGGTGAAGACATGCTGCAGAAGATGATTGAGCCACAGGATCTGCAACAGCTGGAGGTTGATAAGGAACATATTGCAGTATGTCCAAATCAAACAACTCCACAGGGTTTTGTGGAATCTTGTCCAAAGGAGATTCATTAAACTTCACATGCAGAGTCTCTTCAACTATCTTTGTTCTGCAGTTGAAGACTCTGTATGCCTTGCAAGTAGATGAATAACCAACAAAATACCCAGCATCCACCTTAGGATCAAATTTATGGAGTTGATCCTTTGTGTTGAGAATAAAACAGGGACATCCAAATGCTTTGAAAAATGAAATCAGAGGAGCCAAATGATGGAGAACTTCATATGGAGTCTTCATCAACCTCTGATTTACTAAAACTCTATTCTGCACATAGCAAGCTGTGTTGACAGCTTCAGCCCAAAAGGTCAGTGGCAAACCAGAGTCAGCCAGCATGGACCTTGCAGCTTCAATGGGTCCTGTTCTTTCTCTCTCCACTACTCCATTTTGTTCTGGAGTCCTGGGATGCTAAACTGCCTTTTGATTCCCTTTGAGAGATAGAATTCATCAAGTGTATGATTCCTGAATTCAGTTCCATTATCACTCCTGATACACTTGACTGGAAGGGAATACTGCTTCTCAATATACAACACAAAGTTAATAACTTTCTGAGCAACCTCATCCTTTGAATGTAGAAAGAAAGTCCATACAAATCTGGAGTAATCATCCACAATTACCAGACAGTATTTCTTCTTTGCCATGCTCATCACTCTCACAGGACCAAATAGATCCATATGCAGTAATTGCAAGCAGGCAGTGGACTTAGGCTCTTCAATAGGAGGGAATGAGACTTTGTGTTGTTTTCCTTTTAAACAAGCAGTGCAGGTTTCATCACAGTGGAACTCCTTTATTGGTAAGCCTCTGACTAAACTATTGTGGATAAGCTGATTCATGTTTTTGAAATTAACATGACCCAGCCTTCTGTGCCACAGTTTAGATTCTTGAGAAGAGGCTTTGGAAAATAGGCAAGGATTGCCTTTGAGATCTATTTTCTTGGAAAGATCTAAGGCATACACTCTTCCTGTCCTGTTGGCTCTCAGGAGAGTGTGATCATCCAACACCTTGTCAATCAAGTGCAAAACTTTGGATGACAGAATCCTACAGTTCTGACTGGTGAAAAGAGCAACATGGCCTTTATCACACATTTGACTGACACTCAAGAGATTGTACTTGAGATTTTCCACATGATTAACATCATCAAATTTGATTTCTCCATTGGAGACAAAGCCTTTACCAATGATGTAACCCCTAGCATCATTGCCAAAAGAAACAAATCCCTTCTTTCCTTGAGAGTAGTCATGAAGAAGAGAGCTGTTCCCAGTCATGTGCATAGATCCCCCACTGTCTACATACCAGATGCTACTTGGGCATGTTGGAGAACCCTGCAAAAATAAACAATCAGTTAGTTTTAGAGACCCAAACCTTTTTGGTTTTGGGCCTGGTCTCATCAATAGATGGTAAACTAACAGGTTTATTTGAAACAACAGCCTGAGAGGAAGAAGATGGTGAAGAAGAGGAATCCTTTGGCTTGGATCTCCTTTTCTGTGGTTTCAACATAGGAGCATCTAGTTGGTTAACTCTACCCAACAGATGTAACCATCATAACCAGCTGTGTCTGATTTTGTGATAAAGCTTTCAGCTCATCAGACACATTGCCAGTGGAGTTTGATAAGTTCCTATGTTGCACCTTCTTCTTCTGAGCACTCTCAGCTGTCACCTGTTTACCCCTTCCTTTTTGGATTTCTTTGAGGACTTAAGGGTTACAGGATTTGATGTTGCTGATACAAATGTGGTCTCAAACTCAGTTTTCATTTTTACCATTTTCTCTTTAATTTCTTCTTTTTGTTTGAGTTTGGAACCTCTTTTGTACCAGCAATCATCTGTAAGATGATTGAACAAACCACATACTTCACATGGTTTCTTCTTCATCTTAGGTTGATCATCAACTAAAGAGGGTGAAGCAACTAGAGACTTGCTCTTCAATGCTTTGGAAGCATTGTTTGCTTTCTTGACTGCCTCTTTAGTAGTCTTCAAACTCTTCTACTGACAGTTTTCTTCTCTTCAGTACTGACAGCAGTTGGAGTTTGAACTTCAGTGTTAAATCCTGCTCTCTAGTCCTTTCAGGACTTTCAGAATTAACTCCTGAGTTGATCAACTCATTGATCATGTGAGTGTCAGCATTTGAACCATCAACATCAGCTGATAGGTTCAGAGAGGGCTTGATGCTGACTTCTACTTCTGATTGTGCTGTATCAGAAAGTAGATCACATGATGAGATGGATTGGTTATCACTCTCACCATCAGATTCTACCTCTGCTCTTGGAGTAAAATCTGTAGGTGGAGCAGTGTGATTGTAACCAATGCCAAACTTCACATTGGAAGCAGATTGCTTACTAAGAAGCATTTCAAAACCTTTGCATGATTGTACCCATCTATCACACTCTACCTGGGTAACTGCAAGGGTTTCTTTGAGATCTTTATACTTCTCTAGAAGTATCTCTTCCCTAGCCTTATCATCAGTTATTTGGCATTTCAGTTTGTAAATCTCATCATTTTTATCATTAAGCACAGACTCAAATTCAGCTTTGTTTTGGAAATTATTTGTTCTAGCTCAATGTTCTTGTTGATTAAAGCTACATTTGCTTCTCTAATAGATGCAAATGCTGCTATGCATGTGTCAGAACATAATTGGCTTTTGCCTCAGAGGATACCTGTGATACCTTTGGTGTAGAGGCATTAGAGGATGAAGTATCAGCAGAATCCAAAGCCATAAGAGCTAGATTTCCAAATGGACTGTCACCACCATGTTGACCAGCACCTGAGAACAGTTGTTCATGACCAGACATGTCATCTGGTAAACTGCTCCAGTCAACAACTCCTGGGGTGAAGAAGCTGTGTTGTTGAGGTTGAGTTTGTTGATGAGATTGGGAAGGTTGTGGTTCAGGCAATGCTTGTGGTTGTTGTGCAATTGGAGCTTGAACAGAATTTGGTTGAGGCACATAATAGCAGGGATAAGGATATGACATTTGACCCTGGGAACAAAGTATGCAGGAGATCTAGGATGTGAATAATGACCAGAACCAGGATGTTGCCCTCTGTTTTGTGGACTAGTACTAGGAAAAGTCACAAAGGGTGCAGAAGAGTTAGATCCAGTTGATCTACACTCTCTTGCAAAGTGTCCTAGCCTTTGGCATTTGTGACACCTCAACTTACTCTTGTCAAAACCAACTTTGGTTTTGCCAGAGAGTCCAGGAAATTTCCTGCCAGTTCTCTTGTAGAACTTCTGAGATCTGATATTAATCAGTGCCATCTGGCTCAGAATATCCATCTCTTCTAGATCATCATCAGCTATTCCTTTCAGATCATCCATGATGAAGCATAAATTGTCACTATTACTGCCAGAATGACTCTCAATACCAACAAATGCATGATCAGAACTATTTGAAGAGAATCTATATGCTCATCATAATTGCTTTCAGATGCAGCATATTCTGACTCATGACCACCAAGGGCAGTTTTGCAAAGTCATCAGTGAGCTTCCTGATGAGGACAGTTTCCTCTTCTGCTCTATCTCTCTTTCAAATGTAAGCAGTTTCCATGAAGTTGGGTGAGAGATAGGCCTTCTAGATTTGCACTGGAGCGTAGGACAATAGTGTATGTGTCCCATCTCTCAGGCAGTGATCTGAGGAATCTGTTGTTCATCTGGCTATTGGTGTATTCCTGTTTCACATTTTTCAGCTCAGATATCAAGCAGGAAAAACGCTCAAACTGTTGAGTCAGTGTCTCACCCTTTCTATGAGAGAATGTCTCATATTGTTGGGCAAGGATCTCTCTATTGTTTGCTAAGACCTCATCAGTGCCACCGAATTGTTCCTTCAGGGCATTCCAGAGATCATGAGCAGTTTCATGATGCATAAGCCCTGAATAGATTTCATTAGGCAGTGCCATGGCCAGAATTCCATGGGCTTTAGCATCAATCTCAAATAGTTTCCGATCTTCATCAGAGTATTGTTCCTTCTTCTTCGGAACCATTTGATTGGTTTCCGGATTGTTCACCATAGGCTTATGTGGTCCATGTACCACAGATGTCCAACAACCTGAACTGTTAACAGACAGGTGATGAAGCATTCTTCGTTGCCATATGTTATACTCGGTCCTAACCAGCATCGGAGGCTTGGTTGAGGAACCGGTATTGTGAGGATCATTAGAAGGAGTCGTCATTTCGGATTCAATCAAATTCAGTTAAACTAAAACAGATTTAGAACAGACACGCAACAACCATTGAACCAGAAGATCTCAAAATAAATGAAAAGCGGCAGAAATTCAATATCTATAACCAGTTCTTGCAAATACGCTAATTCAATCAAACACAGATATCAATTAGCAGTTTCAATGATCAATTGTTAGATCGATCAATGATTAACCTGCTCTGATACCACTTGTTAGGATCAGTGATCTATGTTTGATTGATTGAAGAGTATTGCAGCGGAATTCAAACAATGAATTAGTCGATTCACAAGAACAAAACGATATTCAATAAAGAACAAAGACGGTTATAGAGAGAGAATATCTGCAAATATATTTCATTCAATATTCGCTTTCGTGGTAACAGAATGTCACAATTATGATTAGGTCGACACCTCTTATATAAGAGATGTGACGTCTGCTGATGTCACTTGATAGTGACATCTAACAGATTTATTACAACTGAAACACAACTACTGAAGATGTCAAAACAGCTGACATCTTCTTACAAAAAGTTCTAAGTGTTATCAGTTGTTATAAACTACTGAAAATATAAAACTACTGAAACTACAAGACTGAAGAACAAGCTCTTCAGTCGTTTTACAAAACTACTGAAACTAGAAATATAAAACTACTGATATCACAACTACTGAAGAAGTACTCTTCAGCAGTTGTGACAAACTACTGAGGCTTCAGTACTTGATCTTCAGACTTTGACCTTCAGATGTTTCATCAGCTGATGACTTCAGTAGATATCATCAGCTGATGTCTTCAGTCTTTGTCTTCAGACTTTGTACATCAGTTGTTGATCTTCAGCACTTATAAACACTTCAGCTGTTGTACTTCAGTACTTTGGTCTTTCAGCTTCACACTTGTGTTCTTCAGCTGTTCAGCTTCAGTACTTGTGTTCTTCAGCTGTTCAGCTTCAGTACTTGTGTTCTTCAGCTGTTCAGCTTCAGTACTTGTGTTCTTCAGCTGTTGTACTTCAGCACTTTAGTTCTTCAGCTGTTAAGTCTTCAGCACTTTATCTTCGGCTGTTGAAGTCTTCAGCACTTGTCAAACTGCTGATGAAGCTTTAGTAGTGTTGTGATACCATGTGGGACTTAGAGGTTTTCTGATCTTGGCTCATTGGTTCTTTTGTCCAACAACTCCCCCTGAACCAATGCATCCAAAACCTCTAAATATTTATTATCCCACTTATTGTTGGCAAAAATGTTGGTCTTTTTCTTCTGATCAGTAGAGAAGATGACACCATGTAAGCTCCGGCCTGGGAAGAAATCTCAGATATTGTTTGGCAAGGTAATGAATGTGGAACTCTTTTGGGGACCTGTACACAGAGTTATTATCCCATTCATGAGATTTACTTCCCATAAGAGTATGTTGACTCTCGAACATAGGCCTCAAGAAACAACTGTTCTCCTTGGAAGAGTTTTTCTTCTACTCCTCTTCGAAGAAGAACTCTGGACCATAGTACTCAGATAAGTACTTCATGTCAGTTTAGAGTCATCAGACAGGCATGGTTCTTGCAGCTTCAATCAGTGTCTTGTTTTTCCTCTCAGCAACACCATTTTGCTGAGGAGTCCTGAGCAGTTGGTCTTGTAATACCCTTTTCATCACAAAATGTATCAAGGATTTGTTTCTTAATTCAGTTCCTTGATCACATCTTATGATTTTGACCTTGTGATCAGACTGATTCTCAATCTTTAAGATGAAATTGTTCAGAATCTTAGGAGTCTCATCCTTAGTTCTAAGAAAGAAAACCCAAGTGAATTGTAAAGTCATCTGTGATCACTAGACAGTATAAGGTCCTTCCTAAACTCATTACACTGGGTGGGGCCAAAGAGCATCCATATGTAATAAGTGTAGGGGTGTAGTGATGGAGTTCTTTTCCTTAGGCTTGTGAGATACCTTATGTTGTTTCCCTTTCACGCATGCACACAATGGTCATCACTTGTAAACTCTTTCTTTGGCATTCCAGTTACCAAATCATGCTTAATTAATTTATTCATGTTCTTAAATTTACATGGCACATTTTTTTATGCCATAGGAAAGACTCGTCACTATTGGCTTTAGACAAAAAGCATGAAACTTCTCCAAGGAGAGATTTCTTGCAAATCCATCTTGTACATGTTTCATTTCCTAGGGGCTCTAAGCAGGATATGCTCATGAGGAATGACCACACCAGGCTTAAGAACAATGCACTCATGCTCAGTATAGAGCATGTTATGACTCTGATCACAAAATTGAGATACACTCAGAAGATTGTATCCAAGCTCCTTAACAAATGTTACCTTTTCTATGTTAAGCTTACCATTTGTGACCTTGCCCCTTCCAGAAAGGTAACCACCTTTATCTCCTCCAAAAGCAACTGGTCCTCCATCAATCCTTTCAAAGTTCTGGAGTAGTGACCTATTGCATGTCATGTGCCTGGAACAGCCACTGTCTATGATCCAGACATTTTTGTCTGTCTTCAGTTGTCCCTGCATAAAGAGAAAGATTAGTTGCATTTGGAAACCCAAGCCTTGCTTGTCTTGGGCTTATTTGCAGAAGGTAATTCAACAGTAATAGATCCTATGGTTGTTTTAAGAGGATCTTGAGCGGTTGTTGATGGAGAATTCTCAGTCACTTGG
The DNA here is from genome assembly GCA_025506515.1 of Flaveria trinervia. Taxonomy (NCBI): domain Eukaryota; kingdom Viridiplantae; phylum Streptophyta; class Magnoliopsida; order Asterales; family Asteraceae; genus Flaveria; species Flaveria trinervia. Next base: position 94,304,956 of record CM046445.1, on the reverse strand, counting down.
TCTTTCTTAGACATCCACACCACCTTTGGAGTCTTGGACTTGACCTTCAAAACTTCAGAAGCTTTTGAAACTTCGGAAGTTTTAATGACTGAACCTTCGGAAGATTCTGCAAACACTGCAGCAGACTTTAGTGCTTCGAAAGAACTCCTTTCTTCCGAGACCAATTTCTCTTCCGAGGGTAATTTTCCATTCCCTTCTTCTTAGACATGGAGCTTCCGAAGGAAACAGGTTTTCCTTCCGAAGCTTGAATCTTCTTAGAACTCTTTGAAGCCTTTGTTTTGGTCATATGGACGGTACTTTAGGATTGAAGGGACAATCCTTCAGAAGGAAAACCTGTTTCCTTTGGAAGCTTGAATCTTCTTAGAACTCTTTGAAGCCTTTGTTTTGGTCATTTGGACAGTACCTTTAGGATTGAAGGGACAATCCTTGGCAATATGAGTGGTACTTTCACAGATGACACAATTCATCTTCTTCTTCACAAGAGCCTTTTCCTTGGAATAGGACTGTCTTTGGTCACATCCCTTCTCCACCTTCATCTTTGCAGATGCTGAGACAGTCCTCTTGGGCTAAGGACTGTGCTTGGAGTTTGATGGTCCAGGCTATGCAGTAGTGGTACACAGCAGATCAGTCTTCTTCTTGCTACTGAGATGAGTTGAACAAGAACCAGAACTCTTAGCAGAAGAGTTTTGGTTGATGTCTTCAGCCACTACCACTTTAAACCCTCCAGAGATAAAAACTTGTTTCTGCTTAGAGTCAAAAGTAGTCTTGATCTCATGAGCCTTCCTTGCCTTTCTTTTGCTCTTTCTGATCAAGTTCTTTCTCATGGACTTGGTCATCACAATCTTCTTTTTCTCCTCAGAAGGATAGTGGCCCTTCTTGGAATCCTCCTCTTCACTCTTCTCAGAGGGATTCTTCACTATCTTCTTCATCCTCTTCACTCATAGGATCTATGAGAGGAAGCTCATCTTCACAAGTTCCACACCTAGGAGATCTTACTGACAAGATTGTGTGTGGAGGAGCTATCTCATTGGATCCCAGTCCCTTCTGTTTTGATAGCACACTTTGTTGTGCAGGGATGAGGATATCATGTTCTTGAAGGTCTTTTCTTCAAGAACACTCTTTTCTGCCTTGGCTTTGCTGATCACAAGCTCAGCCTGGCACTCAGTTAACTTGGTTATGAGATCTTTGATTTGAGTCCTAAAATCTATGTGTTCATGTTTTAGAACTAAAATGGTTTTCTCTAAGTCCTCTATCTTCAGTTTATAATCATTTTCAGATTTTATAAAATCATATTTTAAAATGTTTAAGGACTCAAGGTCAGATCTCAGTTCCAAGTTGTAGGACCTGTATCTGTTAACTTTAGCAATGCATTCAGGAGTGTAGAGATGTTCTAATACCTTGGCCTCATCATGATCTGCCATTAGTGCTTGGTTTGGAGAAGCATCTTCCACCTGAAAGCTCCAGTCAAAGCCTACTTCTTCAATAGCAACAGCAGCTTGCTGCTTTGACTTCTCATTCTGGAGAGCTTTGTCAGTGTAGTTTGGTCTGGATTGTGTTTGGCCACCATTTGTTCTAGGTGCCTTACACTCTCTGGCAAAGTGGCCCATCAAGTTACAGTTGTAACACTTGACTTTTCCTTTGTCCAGTCCAAACTTTCCACTGGTTGCATTGCTTGGAAACTTCCTTCCAGTCCTCTTGTAGAACTTCTTGGCTCTATGAGTGAGAAAAGCCATCTGCTGGACTATTTCCATATATTCCAGATCATCTGGATGGATACAGTCCAGGTCTTCAAGAGTGAAAAAAGAGTTGCCACATCTTTCATCAGAAGACACAAAAGCTTGAGAAGAGCTTGTCTCTTGGAATGGGCTTCCTTGAGTGTAGTTCTCCCTTGGTGTCTTTGGGAAGGTGATGAAAGGACCCTTTGGTGAATTGTTAGGGTAGCATAAGAGATGATGTTTGGGTTCTATGCTATCCCTTTCAATCACATGTAGGGCTGAACCTATTTGATTGTTGGAGTTGCCAGATGAACCTTGCATGTTCATCTCCATCTGGTAGCCACTGAGAATCCCATATAACTCTGTCAGAGTAAGAGTTTTGAGATTTTTAGTTCTCTTGATCACCACACAGTAGTGTGTCCATTGCCTAGGAAGTGAGGACATGAACTTCCTTACAATGTCTCTGTTTTCAAGAGAAAATCCTCCATCCACTAGGGTATCCACAATCTCAACATACCTGGAATACTGCTAAGTCATGGTTTCACCTGTTTTGAAGGAGAAGTTTTCAAACTACTGCTTCAGGACATTCTTCTTGTTCTCCTTGGCTTCAGAGGAACCCTCATACATCAGTTTCAGTGCATCCCACAGCTGCTTGGCTATTTTGCACTTCTTGAAACCTCTGTACACAGAGTTTGGAAGGGCAGTTTGAAGGGTTGTCATGGCTTTTCTGTCTATCTCTATTCTCTTCCTATCTTCATCAGAGTAGTTAGCCACATCTTTGGGAATCATACCAGCACCAGTAGCAGAAAGGGTGCTGGGTATGAAAGGTCTATTCTCAATAGACTCCGACATTCTTGAATCAAGAGACTTGATGAAACCTTCCATTCTCAAACACCAGGTATCAAACTCATCAAGAGTGATCAGTGGGTACTTGTTCATGGTTCTAGTTTCCATATCAGTTTTGGAAATGGCTGCCATTTGAAAAGTTTAGAATTTGTGTGTGTGAGGGATCTTAAGATGGTGAGATCTTATATCAAGAGCCTGAAAAGCTCTGATACCAAATGCAGGATCGTTGAAGGGCGTAAGTTACAACACAACAACACAAAGAGGAGATTAACTAAACTTTAATCAAACAGTAAACTGTATTAACCAAGTTGAGATACTAAGAACACAAGTAATGCAAGAGAGACAGAACACAAAGAACACAAGTGTATGGTTTTCAAGAATGCAGTATATTGCTTTCTCTATGTTTTATTACAAGTGTTACAAAGCATATTAGAAAGATGCAAGAACATGAGATACTTATACTACATCCTACAGCCGGCTATACTTTGAAAGCCAGCTAGATACAATTGACTAGACACAAACAAAATCAATTGTAGAGTCAAAAGGCAGATTGCCTTTTGACTTGTGACTATGACATGCCATAGCTCACATCCTTATCTATTACAAAAAGGATAAAGTACATAAGTAGAAGTTACAGACTCAAGACCTTAATGTACAGTTACCAAAAGCATGGACTTTTCCACCAACTTATGTAAGTTGGTGACTTGCAGAGATGCAACGGAAAGGTGTCCATCTTTAGTACATCAGATAAAGTATGTCACTAAAAGTCTTCGGAATAAATCTGTCTTCATGAACTTGAAGCTTCGGAGGAATTTGTCTCTGAGGCTTCGGAAGACATCATGTTTATTTTATGTTAACATTCAAATATCAACCCTCTATTATTGCAATAGCTGTGTTAACTCTTCAATATCAATTAAAATTATTATTTTTTTGTTGGAATAACATCATTGCTCATACACAAAAATATTTTGTTTTATGTATATGTATAAATTAATAAGAGTAAAAAAGTTTAAACTGGTATAAATTACACTTAAATCTATAAATATTTACAATAAGTGTAAATATTTTTTACGCTTATGAAGATGTACGACGCTCGTATGTTGGGGAGACATTGGGCAGAAGGAATTGGGAGCGTCGAGGTAATCGAGGCTACGACTGAGAAGCTTGAGAAGATTAAAGCCTTCATGAAAGCAGCTAAAGATAGGTAGAAGTCGTATGCCAATAGACAACGCATACCGATCGAGTTCTAGGTGGGTGACCGGGTTATGTTGAACGTCTCACCTTAGAAGGGTATTATCCGATTCAGGAAGCGAGGTAAGTTGAGCCCAAGATATATAGGCCCTTTCCGAATCATTTCTCGAGTAGGAGAGGTGGCCTATAAAATAGAGTTGCCAGATGAGTTAAGTGGAATCCACCCAATATTCCATGTATCTTATTTGAGAAAGTGCTTAGCTGATGAAGACATGATTGTTCCATTGGAGGAATCAAAGTAAATGAAAGGCTCAATTATGTGGAGCAACCAGTGGCAATCATCGATCATAAAGAGAAGAGGCTGCGAAATAAAGTGGTTCCTCTTGTACGTGTACAGTGGAAGCACAGGAAGGGATCCGAGTCTACATGGGAGACTGAGGAGGAGATGAGGCAGCATTATCCTCATCTGTTCGAGGAATAACAGGTTTCGGGGATGAAACCTATATAAGAGGGGTGGACTTATAACACCCGATTATTTAAAAAGACAAGAAATGAAGAATAAAAAGAAAGAAAAACAATAAAGTCCAAGTGGAGGGACTAAAAGTGTCCAAAAGGACAAAACTTTGAAAAGTTGGTGTAAAGGTGGGCATGGCCGCCCACCCTCACCTCACAGCAGCATCTTTCTTCGGTTCTAGAGAGAGAGCAGAGGAGTCCTGGGCTGAAGAAGAAGAAGAAGAAGAAGAAGTGAACGAATTCAAGGTAAGAATTCATGATTTTTATGTGTTATGATGGGTTTTATCCGGTTATGTGTTTATGTGCTTATGTGCTGTGTTTGTGCTCGTGTGTGTGTGTGGTGTTGTTTTAGGTGTTTGAACTCATTGCAAGCGGGTTAGAAAGGAAGAAAACACCCAAGTTGCACCAGGTGAGTTCTAGACCCCGGTTCTTACTTGTTGTAAACTATCTTTGGGGCTGAAAATGTATTAAAATGTTTTTACAAAGTTTATGTATTTTGCCCGTATGTATTGTGCTTGTTAAATGTTAAATTCTTGAATGTTTATAGATTGTTCATGCTTAGCATAGTCATGTTAATCTTAGAACAGATGGGTTTGATGAATGGGTATGAAAACATGCTAAGAACAAGTTACACATAAGGTTCATACGTTTGAAAATGTCTTAGAAAGATTTAAGTGTAGTCCATGCGCCTAATATTTGCCTTAGAAATGTTTAAGTACAGCCCATGCACCTAAACAGTGGTCCATGCGCCTAGAAATATTGGTCAGACGACTAAGTGAAGGGCACATGTGCCCCAATAGTGCCCATGCGCCCAAGTGACTCATGCGCCCAAGTGTCCATGTGTCTAAAAAATCCATGCGCCTAAGTGTTCATACGCACCAATAGTGCCCATACGCCTGAATTGTTCATGCGCCAAAGTGATAAAATGATTAAGTGTTGACTGATGCGCCTACATAGTGGTGAAACGCCCAAACAGGGCTCATGCGCCTAAATAGTTCCCATGCGCCTAACACTTATAAAATTTTACAGAATTTTCTAGGAGTCTGTGTTTTAGGGTTTTGAACAAAGTTGACTAGGGCTGAATAATAATGATGTTCCATGCATGATATGATTACATATGATGTTCCTTCTTATTATTGTTATTATTATTATTATTACTTATAGTATGTGACTTTACGTGGTGTGTTGTTATCATATGTAAAGTATCTAGTAATAATAAAGTGAAAGAGCAATAAAGAAAAGAAGAGGAACATTAATAAAATGTTAACAAGTCTTGCAAGCTCATAGGAGGGACACGACCGTGTTGTCGTTAGCTCAACCGTGTTGCGGGTTAGCTACCCTATTATGCACACAGCCCAATCAATTGAGATTGGCAGGACCTTGTAGCGTACCCTGGGTGATTGGGTTGGCCTTGTACACAGTACACAAAACCCTTTCGAGTGATACAGTTGACCCTTTCGAGGGATATAGATGGCCCATCACCTGTTTTCCATCGCGCACATAGTTGGGTTATTGCTCATTGGTCCACATAGACAGTGAAAGATAATATAAAAGAATACAGAGTAACAAGGCATACAGTAAAGAGATAAAGCATTACCTGATTGTATAGTTAATGTGTGCTCACGTATAAAGAGATAAAGTTTTCATGAACAGAGTATTTTCATATGTATACCTATAGAAAGTATTTTATTACTTATAAAACTAGAGCTCACTCAGCAACGCTGACTTTTATACATTTTCAGTTGGCAGGTAATTATTGCTAAGGATGGCACGAGGGTGAAGCTACTCGGAAGGAAAAGACTAACATCCATTCGTACTTTATGTTGATGTTGTTTTGTAATGCAGTAAAACAATTCTTTTGTAATCAGTTAAACAGTGTTGTATTGCTCAACCATAGTGGTTTAAATGCAATGAATGGTTTTTGATAAATTATTTTCGCTGCTTAAGATTGTATAGTTATAATGTTTAATGTTTTAATTGTTGTGAATGACCGACTGTGAGGTTCCCGGGAACGGGGCCTTACAAGTTGGTATCAGAGCCAAAGTTTAAGAGAATTGGGTTAAATAAACTTTAAAACCTAAACTTAAACTGAAAATGGGACAAACGGAGGTATGTCAGCCCGAGTAGCTACGTGCCATCAGGTATGTCTTTCCCTAATGTTAACCGGTATTATGTGCGCATGCGATTTGATTATGTGCTCTTAGTAGATTTAGATACTGATTAAGTCAGGATAGGAGATGCTTGGGGTATGAAGAGTAAAGTAAGTGGCTAATCACATCTGGCCACTGTAATCAGGGACTTACTATACTTGACATAAACTGAGTGTTACCTTGAATGACCGCGTTGGTGTTTGAATCTTATAGTGTGCTTTTAGTGGATGGCTGGCGGTAGATCTTCAAAATCCTCTCGTGGTGGAGGTCACGATGCTACTTCGTGACCTAAGAGAGGGAGACCTAGAGTCGAGAAAGTGGTTCATGAAGAACCAGAGACCCCTCATCCGGAGGGTGGCGACGAGAGCGCCAATCTGAGAGCCTCAGTAAAGGAGGCTATGATGGAAGAGGTTCACCAGGTCATGTAGACGATTCTACCGTCTGTGGTGACCGAAGTGATCAAGGTCGTAAGGGATAGGGAAAGAAAGGAGAGGAACAGGTCCTCGGGAGGACGAGAACAACCAGAGCCGGAAACGGTTCTTTCTGATGATGAGGATGAGGAAGAAGAAGAGCCTGCGCCGGAGGCAACCCAAGGCTGCAACTATGGGGCATTTATGAGATGCAAGCCCCCTACTTTTGATGGAATGGCACTGTTGCAGCTGCTCAACGGCGGGTGAGGGAAATGGAGGCTGTCCTCGATATCAGTGAGTGCCGTGAAGATCAGAAGGTGAAATTTTCTACCCACTCTTTTGTGGACTCGGCTTTGTGTTGGTGGGACAACATTTTCCAAGCCAAGGGTAGCAGGGCCATTGGGAGGATGAGATGGCCTGAACTAAAGAAGTTAGTGATTGAGGAATTCTATCCTCACAGAGAGATGGATAAGGTGGAAAGGGAGTTCCTGCAGCTGGAGGCGGGAACAATAACACACCAGCAGTACACCACTAAATTCAATGAAATGGCGTGGCTGGTGCCCAATCAAGTGACACCACTGTCACGAAAGATTAAGAGATACATCCAAGGGCTGCTAGCGGATATCCGTAGGCATATGATCGTTGCCGGGCCGAGCACTTTTAGGTCGGCAATTGATCTGGCTAGTAGATTATATGATGAGCGCGAGGTGGTGGTGGTGGCTGAGGTGAAGAAAACAAGTGGGGATGGAAGGAACTGGAATAGGAACGGTTTGGACGCGGTGGAGCCGCCCCAAACAATAAGGTGGTGAAGGTAGGTGACCGACGTGTGGTCACAGCTGGTGTAGGGAGGAAGAAATGTGGCAAATGTGGAAGGGAGCATGCTGTAGAGTGTAGGATGGGGATGAACGTATGCTTCAGGTGTGGTCAGCCTGGCCATTTGCCAGAGACTGTAAGAAGCCAAGGGCGGAGAGCTCGGAAGTGGGGAATAAGAAACCGGAAGAAGGAGGGCAGAGGGCAAGTGCTAGAGATTACACTATGACCCGGGAGGAAGCCAGAGCTGATCCTAATGTTGTGTCAGGTATGTTTCTAGTAAACCAAATGTATGCCTATGTCTTATTTGATTCTGGTGCTAGCAGGAGTTTTATCTCCACTACTTTCTAGTGCTAAGTTGTCTGTTAGTAGTAGGAAGGTCAGTGCACCATTCGATGTAGAAACTGCTATCGGTAAGTCCACTAGAATCATTGATGTGATAGAGGACTGTGCCATAGAACTAGAAGGTCATAGGTTTGCTGCTAGGTTACACGTGATACCCCTAGGTGGATTTGATGTAGTACTAGGGATGGAATGGTTAGCAACCTATGAAGCAAACATCGTGTGTCGCAAGAAGATGATCCGATTGACAACGCCTAACGGGAATAAGGTAACGGATTATGCTGACCGTGTCACGACGATCCCGAAGGTGATTTCGATGGCGGTGGCAGGAAAGTGCATAAGGCGTGGATGTAGTGCCTACTTGGCCTACGTAAAGGATGTGGACGCGCCAACACCACAACTATCTGACGTACCAGTTGTGTGTGACTTTCCGGATGTATTTCCAGAAGATTTACCCGGCATGCCACCGGATCGCGAGATTGAGTTCCAAATCGATTTGATACCCGGTGCTCAACCCATTGCCAAAGCACCATATCGGTTAGCCCCCACGGAAATGAAAGAACTAATGGAGCAATTGCAAGAGCTGCTCGATAAGGGGTTCATTAGACCGAGTATATCTCCCTTGGGTGCTCTGGTCCTGTTTGTGAAGAAGAAAGATGGTAGCATGAGGATGTGCATCGACTACCGCGAACTAAACAAGTTGACGGTGAAGAACCGATACCCCCTACCAAGAATAGACAATTTGTTTGACCAGCTCCAATGTGCCAGTTGGTTTTCAAGGATAGATCTTCGATCTGGTTACCATCAGCTGAAGGTGAAGGAGCAGGATATCCCTAAAACAACTTTTCGCACGCGATACGGTCACTATGAATTTCTTGTTATGTCATTTGGCCTGACCAATACGCCGGCTGCTTTTATAGACTTGATGAATCGAGTATGTCGGCCAATGTTAGATAAATCAGTGATTGTATTCATTGATGATATTCTGATCTACTCGAGGAGCGAAGAAGAGCATGCTGGTCATATTCGGGAGGTGTTAGAGACCTTAAGAAGGGAGAAGTTGTATGCCAAATTCTCCAAGTGCGCGTTCTGGTTACGCGAAGTTCAATTCTTAGGTCACGTGATAAATCCTAAGGGGATTATGGTAGACCCTGCTAAGGTGGAGGTTGTGATGCAATGGAAGTCTCCAAAGACGCCATCCAAGATTCATAGTTTCTTGGGGTTGGCGGGGTATTATCGATGGTTCATTCAGGACTTTTCCAAGATCGCTTCCCCATTGACCAAGTTGACCGAAAGGATGTAAAGTTTTTATGGGGTCAAGCCCAAGAACATGCGTTCGGGGAGTTAAGGGTGAGGTTGACTCAAGCTCCTGTCTTGTCATTACCCGAAGGAAGCGAGGATTTGGTGGTATATTCAGATGCTTCTTACTCAGGGTTGGGGTGTGTATTAATGCAGAGAGGTAAAGTGATAGCTTACGCATCCCGACAACTGAAGGTGCATGAGTTTAACTATCCTACTCATGACCTGGAGCTAGCAGCAGTGGTCTTGCTTAAGATTTGGAGGCACTATCTGTACGGGGCGAAGTGCACCATTTTCACTGACCATAAGAGCTTGAAGTACTTCTTCGAGCAGAAGGATCTGAACATGAGGCAGAGGCGATGGTTGGAGCTTATAAAGGATTACAATTGTGAGATCCATTACCATCCAGGAAGGGCCAACGTGGTGGTTGATGCTCTTAGCCGAGAGGAGAGGCCCGAGCCGATTCGGGTGAAAGCGTACCAACTGATCATGACCTCTGATGTAATGGAGCAATTCAAGGAGTTTCAAGATGGAGCATTAAAAGAAGATCATCTAAACTCTGAAAGAATGAGAGGTCTGGTTGGAAAATTGGGTGAAAACACGTTTGGTGTTAAAACTCGATTTGGACGGGTGTGGAGTCCTCATCTCGGGGATCTACGTGTGGGGATTATGGATGAAGCTCACAAGACTCGATACTCCATTCATCCTGGTTCCACAAAGATGTATCAAGATATGAAGAAAGATTATTGGTGGTCAGGTATGAAACGCGATGTGGTGGAGTATGTGAGTAAGTGCCTTACTTGCCTACAGGTGAAGGCGGAGCATCAGAAGCCGTATGGGAAGATCCAACCTTTGGATATACTGGAATGGAAGTGGGAGCACATCACCATGGATTTCATTACAAAGCTGCCACGTACTCTGAAAGGATACGATACCATATGGGTGATTGTTGACTGTCTGACGAGAGTGCTCACTTACTACCGATCCGTGAGACATATTCATCAGAGAGGTTGGCTGACCTGTTCATCAAGGAGATTGTGACCCGTCATGGTGTGCTAGTGTCCATTGTGTCTGATCGTGACACCCGGTTTACCTCTAAATTCTGGAAGAAATTCCATGACGCCATGGGGACGAGGTTACATATTAGCACGGCTTATCAACCCCAAACTGATGGTCAGTCAGAAAGGACCATTCAGACACTGGAAGACATGCTTCGGGCATGTGTGATTGATTTTGGGGGAAGTTGGGATGACCACTTACCGTTAGCTGAATTCTCATACAACAATAGCTATCATGCCAGCATTGGTATGCCACCATACGAAATGCTATATGGTAGAAGATGTAGGACGCCCGTATGTTGGGGAGACATTGGGCAGAAGGAATTGGGGAGCGTCGAGGTAATCGAGGCTACGACTAAGAAGCTTAAGAAGATTAAAGCCTTCATGAAGGCAGCTAAAGATAGGCAGAAGTCGTATGCCGATAGACGACGCAGACCGATCGAGTTCCAGGTGGGTGACCAGGTTATGTTGAAGGTCTCACCTTGGAAGGGTATTATCCGATTCAGGAAGCGAGGTAAGTTGAGCCCAAGATATATAGGCCCTTTCCGAATCATTGCTCGAGTAGGAGAGGTGGCCTATAGATTAGAGTTGCCAGATGAGTTAAGTGGAATCCACCCGACATTCCATGTATCTCATTTGAGAAAGTGCTTAGCTGATGAAGACATGATTGTTCAATTAGAGGACATCGAAGTAGATGAAAGGCTCAATTATGTGGAGCAAATATTTCAATTAGAGGAAATAAAGTGGTTCCTTTTGTGCGTACAGTGGAAGCACAGGAAGGGATCCGAGTCTACATGGGAGACTGAGGAGGAGATAAGGCAGCATTATCCTTATCTGTTTGAGGAATAACAGGTTTCGGGGACGAAACCTATATAAGGGGGGTGGACTTGTAACACCCGGTTATTTAAAAAGACAAGAAATGAAGAATAAAAAGAAAGAAAAACAATAAAGTCCAAGTGGAGGGACTAAAAGTGTCCAAAAGGACAAAACTTTGAAAAGTTGGTGTAAAGGTGGGCATGGCCGCCCACCCTCACCTCACATCATCATCTTTCTTCGGTTCTAGAGAGAGAAAGAGCAGAGGAGTCCTTGGCTGAAGAAGAAGAAGTGAACGAATTCAAGGTAAGAATTCATGGTTTTTATGTGTTTATGACGGGTTTTATCCCGATTATGTGTTTATGTGCTTATGTGTTGTGTTTGTGCTCGTGTGCGTGTTTGTGGTGTTGTTTTAGGTGTTTGAACTCATTGCAATAGAGTTAGAAAGGAAGAAAACACCCAAGTTACACCAGGTGAGTTCTAGACCCCAGTTCTTACTTGTTTTAAACTATCTTTGGGGCTGAAAATGTATTAAAATGTTTTTACAAAGTTTATGTATGTTGCCCGTATGTATTGTGCTTGTTAAATGTTAAATTCTTGAATGTTTATAGGTTGTTCATGCTTAGAATAGTCATGTTAATCTTAGAACAGATGGGTTTGATGAAGGGTATGAAAACATGCTAAGAACAAGTTACACAGAAGGTTCATACGTCTGAAAATGCCTTAGAAAGATTAAGTGTAGTCCATGCGCCTAAACAGTAATCCATGCGCCTAAGATTTGCCTTAGAAATGTTTAAGTATAGCCCATGCGCCTAAACAGTGGTCCATGCACCAAGAAATATTGGTCAGATGACTAAGTGAAGGGCACATGCACCCCAATAATGCCCATGCGCTCAAGTGACTCATGCACCCAAGTGTCCATGCGTTTGAAAAATCCATGCGCCTAAGTGTTCATACGCACTAATAGTGCCCATGCGCCTGAATAGTTCATGCGCCTAAGTAATAAAATGATTAAGTGTTGGCTGATGCGTCTACATAGTGGTGAAACGCCCAAACAGGGCTCATGCGCCTAAATAGTTCCCATGCACCTAACACTTATAAAATTTTACAGAATTTTCTAGGAGTCTGTGTTTTAGGGTTTTGACTAGAGTTGACTAGGGCTGAATAATGATGATGTTCCATGCATGATATGATTACATATGATGTTCCTCTTATTATTGTTATTATTATTATTACTACTTATAGTATGTGACTTCACGTGGTGTGTTGTTATCGTACGTAAAGTATCTAGTAATAATAAAGTGAAAGAGCAATAAAGAAAAGAAGAGGAACATTAATAAAATGTTAACAAGTCTTGAAAGCTCATAGGAGGGACACGACCGTGTTGTCGTTAGCTCAACTATGTTGCGGGTTAGCTACCCTATTATGCACACAGGGCCAATCAATTGAGATTGACAGGACCCTTGTAGCGTACCCTGGGTGATTAGGTTGGCCTTGTACACAGTACACAGAACCCTTTTGGGGGATACAGTTGACCCTTTCGAGGGATATAGATGGCCCATCACCCGTTTTCCATCGCGCACATAGTTGGGGTATTGCTCATTGGTCCACATAGACAGTGAAAGATAAATATAAAAGAATACAGAGTAAACAAGGCATAGAGTAAAGAGATAAAGTATTACCTGATTGTATAGTTAATGCGTGCTCACGTATAAAGAGATGAAGTTTTCATGAACAGAGTATTTTTCATATGTATACCTATAGAAAGTATTGTATTACTTATAAAACTAGAGTTTACTCAGCAACGCTGACTTTTATACATTTTCAATTGGCAGGTAATTATTGCTGAGGATGGCACGAGGGTGAAGCTACTCGGCAGGAAAAGACTGACATCCATTCGTACTTTATGTTATTGTTGTTTTGTAATGCAGTAAAACAATTGTTTTGTAATCAGTTAAACAGTGTTGTATTACTCAACCATAGTGGTTTAAATGCAATGAATGGTTTTTGATAAATTATTTCCGCTGCTTAAGATTGTATAATTATAATGTTTAATGTTTTAATTGTTGTGAATGACCGCATGTGAGGTTCCCGGGAATGGGGCCTTACATTTACATATCTATAAACTTATCATTTACATACATATATATATATATGTGTGTGTGTGTATGTGTGTGTGTGCATATATATACACACACATATATATGTGTATATATATATACATATTATATATATATATGTGTGTGTGTGTGTATGTATATATAAGCTTACCATCTACACATATGCAAGCTTATCACATGTGCAAAGTTTTACCATTTACACATATGTAAACTTTTAATTAAACCAATACATGTAAATTATCATATATAAACTCATATAAGAGCATTTACAGTGGGTTTTTTATTTTTATCCATATTATTGCACTAAAAATCACTACGTTTTATCTTTTTTTCAATTATAAAGTTATTTTTATACATTTATCATTATTTTTTCTCTCTCCTCCACTCACAACCAATTTAAAAAATATTAAAAAATTTATAAGGATTAAACAATAATTCTTAAACTATACCAATCCACAATAAATTTTCTCTATAACTAACTCATAACCACTTAAAATCATTCATATAATATACCAAACACACTCATATATTTTTAAAGACTCCACTGTGAATGTTGTAAGGATGTTAAAATTAATAATAATGTTAGTACTATACTTAAAATTATATTTATTTATTGTTTTCCTTGAGTTCTCAAAAAACATATGAGTTTTCACTTATTTACAAAATATATATATATATATATATATATATATATATATAAACCACCAAAGTTCTATAATTTATATATACAAGAGGTTATGCGGATGTTAAACTAAGTGCTACTTTACTTTTTTTCTTTTTAGAAGTTATGAAGCATTCAGTACAACAAAAGTGATGCATTGAAGCAATTGATGACATTCATGACCAGGTGTTCAGGAGTCCAATCGAACTAAAAAATAAGGCTCTTTTATAAGACGTAATATAATCAAATTTCTTTGAACAAAAGAAATAAACTAAAGAAAATTTGATATAATAAGCATAGATTCTTGATAATTGATTTCTTTAAAAAAATAAACAAAAAAGGGTCAGCCGATGTCGATCAGATTGATCGAAAAAGAAGGAACTTAGGAAGTGTCGTTTGCTTTGTGAATTGTGTGGTTGTGTTTCTTAATAACATATTAAATCATCAACATTTTCATCAAGACTCAACTATCAAGTATTATTCACATTTTAAGATTCCATTGACCCATAAAATACAAAACCCGCTATATTTTTTAGAAATAGGGGTCCTTATTTTTAGGGGGACCTAAACCTATGACGTTACAAATTACATTATGAAGCTGACCCTGATTACATCTTCCACCCAATAAGCCACTGATTTAGCTTCCACTTCCTATTCATGTATCTCTTATCCTTGCAGCCCTCCCTTATCTTTTGATTTTGGTGATCAAACATCCTCTTTAATTGACATTGTCTGTCATACAGTTGTTACTCCTCCTTACAACTACTTTTGGTCATACGAAGGAGATGGCCAGGCCACCACTCGTCGGCTACTCCTAATGTGTTCGTTTACTTTTTAAAAACATAAACTTGATAAATTAATTCTAAGTAATATCATATCTCCTAATTATTGTATTGATAATAACAATGACCCCTCACTTAAGTAATATATTTATGATAATAGTTTATGATTTAAAACAGGGAAATGCTAGATCAAGATTTTCCCTCAAAGTATCATTTTTACCAACCCATGTCTAAAAATAGTTCCCACTCAACTAAGAGGTTGTTTGACAGCCTCTTAATCAGACTTTTAATGGTTCAGATGTCTGAATGATTTAACATTTAATGGTTCAGATTGTTTGTTCACGAGTAAATGTCTGAATGATTTAAAATTTGCCTTTGAATGGTTAAGCATTATACTAGTATTGAATGATTAAGAGGTCTATTGTTGAATGGTTAAGACCTCTTATCTGAATTGGTCAGATATTTGTATTTGAATAGTTAAACGATATACTAGCTCTTAATGGACAGACCTTTTAATAGTTTAGTACTTAGGTAGTGTTTGTTTTTTTATCAAAACCTCTTCCCCACCTCTTCATCTGCGCGCACGCAGACGCGGGAAGAGGTTTTGAGTGCACAGAGTGTTTGTTTTTTGGAAGACGTTTCATTAAAAAACGTCTGCAGGAGGTTTGCATGGAGAAGATGTGGACCTATGTCTTCTGAGATCTTCTAACCTCTTCTCACATCACCTCACCTCTCCCACCTCCCTCATCGGCCACCCTACCTCCCCCCACCGGCCAGACCATCGCCGCCCCACCACCCCTACCGACCGGACCATCGTCGCCCCACCTCCCCCCACCAATCGGACCATCGATGCCCCCTCCCTCCAGCTGCCCTCGCATCCCCTTCCCCCCACCTGCTCCGGCCCCCTTCCACCAGCCCCATCATCCACTTCCGTCGCCAGAAAACGATGTGGATTGCAAATCGAAGAACAAACCGCAACGGCGACGACGGACGACGGTTGCTGGCGACCGACGAGGTTGCAGATCGGAGAACTTGCGATGTGGATTCATCAGAGACGGTGGCGGACAGGCGGACCGGTGGAGTGGTCACGACTGCGATCTCATCGTCCGGCAAGGCATTGCGAGGATAGGGTGCCTTATATACAAATTTGTTGCAGAATATATCAAGTTTATTAATCCATTTATGGATTTCAAAGATACTTGAATAGAAAGTTGATTACTTTAATATTTTAATAATAAATTTACTTTAACTACATAATATTTTAATAGTCTGCAGATTTTAAAAAACAAACAGTCTTTTTATTGCACACTACAGACGTTTGGTCCACCTCTTCTCCTGCAGATGTCTGCAGATGTGGTCCGCAGACTGCAGACATTTTCCTGCAGAAAAAACAAACAACACCTTAATGATTCAGACCTCTTACTGATTCAGCACTTAATCATTCAGAAGTTGTCAAATAGCTCCTAAATCATCTCCGCCCCTTAAATAGAGTCTCCCGAATAACGAATATGATTTGTCCACATGTCCAAAGACAGTTTCGATCGAACCTATTTAAAGTTCAAATGTACCTATATTAAGTTCCCTAAACCTATCTTAAGTTCGACTGAGTTACAAATAAATTCGATGGAACTTAAACAATGTCAAACAATCCTATGTAAAGTTCAAACGACCCTATTAATGTTCGACCGGCTCTAATTAAAGTTTGGACGACTCTATTAAGAGTTCAGTTGGCCATATTTAAGGTTCAAACGATCCTATTTAAAGTTGTGACATGTTTAAAAAGATGTAAAAAAAGGGACATTTTGAGAGACAATATGGGTAAAATGAACACTTTGTGAATTTTCCATTTAAAAATCCATATTTAATGGTTAAGTCAGTGTTTTATAACTTGATTCGGCATCTAAATCAAATTGTGGTTTACGTTTATGATTAAACTTTTTCACTTGTGATATATGTAGTTGTATGTGTATATATATTATATTCATTAACCATTTTTATCGTTTTAGAAAGGTAATAAAAACTAATATTGTGTTCTTGTGTCTTTTTTAAGTAGAGAAGAAAAAGGAAATGAATATATATGTTTTATAGTTTTATGTAAGGATAAAAATGAAAGGAAATAAAAAATATGTATTCCAGAGCTTTTTAAAGGATGAAACTAGAAAGAATTGAAAGGAAAACTTCTTATAATTTTCCCTTTTAACTTTATTTTCAAATGAAAGGAAATGAAAAGAAAAGAAATAAAACACATAAAATTCTGACTTTTTTATTTTCTTTAAACTCTAGAACATAAAATTTTAATACGTCTTTATCTTTCTCTTTATTTCTTTTCTATGCTTAATTTCTTTTCTATTCGTATATTTTCTCTCTAGTTAATTTCTTTTCACTTACATTTTTTTCTTTTCTTTCGTTTATTAAACTAGTAAACGCAGCGTAAAGATTTTGAAAAGAATGCTAATTAAAAACGTGTTTAAGCCGTTAAACTAAATTGGTTTGGCTCGTTCGACTGACCTAAACAGCCAAAACAATTTGATTTGATATATTACCTTATTTAGTTGTTAACTATAACCGTCAAACCATATGTATACAATATATAATTATTATAAGATATAGCATAATCACATTTCTTGCTTTGAAAATGTAGTAAAGGTAAAGCTGATTATGGAGAAAGACTTCAATCCAAGATTTTTTAATTTTGGTTACGAAGATGGGATGGTGTGTTACATAAAGCATGCATATAGAATGGATGTCGGCCACTCGTGCATTGTAGTCAATTTTGGGAGGCTTGGTCACAACCCTATTTATTATATTATCATCAGTGGTTGAAGTAAACTGATGGCCCCAAGTCATTTCTAGAGCAATTGGTAATTAGATGCTCTTCACATCACTTGTTTTGATATCTCAAAGACTCCAACAGTATTTACCGAGTGAGTATAATTTCATAACATTATTAGATTTTAACACTAAATTAAATATATTATTATTGTGATAATATGTTGTTAATATTTGTTGCTAGTAATGTAAGATGTTATTGATAGTATTCTTGGTATTTGTTGCTATTAATGTAAGTCGATTGAATTTTGGGTGCTTTTAGCATTGTTAAGAATTAGACTTTAAGAAGGTTGGTTATTCATTTTATAACAATTATTAGGTTAGAACATATGTACTACACGAATAATGAAAGTAATATATTATAAGATTTCAGATTTGAATTTATATTGACTTTTAATGTTTATATGATAAGATGTAAATATACATTGACCATATAAATTATATATTGTTAGTGTAAGAAATTTAAAAATAATATAATTATTATGATTAATTTGAGACTAGAATACAAACCATTTTTAGATATTGAGAAATAAAACGATCTATAATAGATTTAAAGGTAGTGAAGTTAAAACCATATTTGTAGCTTAGAAAGTTGATATGTTTTGTAATAGTTGTTTTAAAATGTAAGCATAGCATATGTTTATTATCAAAATGCATATATTTTAAACATTTTTCATTAGCAATGACTTATGAACAAACAAATATTTATTTTCATATGTATCGTTTTTAAACATTGTAAATTTTATGTTTCACATGCTGGGTTGTATCTTGATATCTTGAAATTACAACAAAAATATTTTAATTACAAAGTATATTATAATTTTTAAGAATAGATATAATAAATAATTAAATTAAATTAAAATATACCAGGTTATTAATAAATATATTTCACCTTTCTTATGAACATTTAACTTTTTTTTCAAAGTCTAATTATTTTATCATAATTGTGCGATCATATTTTGTCATGTCAAGGTCATTCAAAATAGTAAAAGTTTTTAGTTCTATTTTTATAAAATAATTTCATAAACAATATGAGTAACACATAAATTATTCATTTAAAAATACAAAGATGGTTTTGATCATGTTTATATCAATTCTTTTAAATAATATCTAAATCTATAATTAAATGCTAATTGAGGAGTCTCTCACTCTTTTAACTAAATAATAGATATAATAAATTATTCATTCCAAAAATTTAAAAACATAGCTTCCAAAATAAAATGCAATCATAATTTAATACATTTTAGGCGGGAAAACTCAATTGAGAAGACTCTCATTAATTGTCACATATCCCTAAAAACCCTTGTTGATTGTCATGTATTACTAGAAAACCTTACTTTATAAGAGCTAATAGATGTTATCGAACTTCACTAAAATAAGCAGTAGTTTTAATTAGAGATACACAAACCGGATAATGGGCCGAATCCGAAATCAGGTTGGGCCCAATCAGGTTGTGTTGTATCTGGGTATTGATGAACCCGGGTACGAATCTGGGTCGGGTTCACCATCGGTAATAGCCTACCTGATATACCCGGTTAGGTTAGGGTTGGTTCGGGTCGGGTTCAAAAATCGGGTACAATCGAGTTTTTATTATTATTTTTATTATTGTTAATATTAATATTATTATTATTATTATATTATTATTATTATTATTATTATTATTATTATTATTATTATTATTATTTTATTTATCATCTATTATTTTTGGAAAAAACATCGCATTAATCGTCATGTATTTTAATAACAACATTAAATAAACATAATTTATCATTTATTTATCGAACCAACTTAAAATACATTAACAAATCAATAAAAAATAACTTAAAACTTTTATTTAACTTATCGTCTAATATTTATTTTCTACGAGAGGCTTTATCAAATGCTAATTATTCGTCGAATATGGCAGAAGATACTCCTTCTTTTACCTCTTCATTGTGTACTTTAGCTTCAAGTGCAATTTCATCTTCAAGGTTTGTTTTGTTTTGTATACAATACATCGCGTCTAAGTGGTCATTTAAACAAGTGCACATCTCCACCGCTTCCGTAGTTAATCTTGTTCTCCGTAATGATATTACCCTGCCACTAAGAGAAAATCCAAGCTACCGTCGAAGCTTGGACGCTTATTAAATCATGGGCCCTAGCGGAAAGAATCGGAAATTGAGATTCATTTCCTTTCTATCAAGCCAAAATATCAAATGCATGATAATCTTGGGTAGTTATAGTGGAAATAAAATATGTTCCACTATATCTACCAAGCTCGCTTGTTGGGGCGTTACCCCTTTGTCATTTAGCTATCACATCCCGAACAACATTCAACATAATTATAACCGGGTTTTTAGCCGAGGTACTAGCACTTGATGCTGATTCTCTTGGCGTAGTTATATTTACGTTAGGCCCATATATAATTAAATAAAAGATATAAATTATTTACAAACTTTCATTAAAATTTTCTTTTGTCACGGTTGAATGGGTTTTCGTCATGTATATCCAAATTGTCATTTATCTCGTCTATCAAATATTCAACCCCGCAACATTTAAAAAATGATTTAAAGAAGCGGCACAAGTAAAAATGGGTGTTAACTCAAGAAAATATTTTTTAAATTTGTCTTTTATTAGTTCTATCATTTATCTAAACATATTATTTTTATTTTAAATTTTTTTAAAATTAAAAGCCATGATATATAGTTCTTGAAACACCGAATAACTAGTAAGATAACTAACTCCCGATAATTTTGTCATTGAGTTTTTAAACACGTCAAGAAATTCGAATAAACGTTGAATATTTTTCCAACCTGCATCTGGAAATGGGTCGGCTTCACCATTATCCGAAAGAAACTATGAAAAGCTTTTAAAATGTATTTTTGTTTTAAAGCACAATTAAACATGTGAAAAATCAAAATCCACCTAGTAGGTACATCTCAATTAGACCCTAAAAATATAGATTTCGTATTCTTACAAAGTTGTTTATAATCTTGATATCTTTTTCTACTTTTTTAAAAAACGTCGTGTAACACAAATCAAAACGTTTTTATAAAGTTATCAACAAATGGTAGGATAGGTCATCTTGCACTACTAAATAGTAATATGTGCAACACAACGAGTATGAAAAAATCACAATTTGCAATCGGAAGATATTTTTTCTAAATTTCAACCGTGGTTGTATTGTTAGAGGCATTATCAAATGCCATTGAAAATTTTTTATTTTGTAAATTAAAAGTAGATATTACATTATTCAAAAAGTAAAATAAAAATTTTCTGGTGTGTGGATACGGAAATAGATCAAATACAATCGTACATTTCATCATTTGCCATGAACTGGGATCTACCCAATGAGCGGTGACGCAAAGGTACGATTCGGGCAAGCCGTGTGGAGCCGACCAAACGTCACTAGTTAAGTTTACACCGGTATATAAATTTTCAAATAATCCAATTAAATTATTTTTTGCTTGCTTTCATAATTTTAAACAATAACGTCTAAGTGTAATATGACTTACGTGGCTGTAACAAGGTTGAAGCGTCTCTTGAATTAAATTGGTTAACCGAGGATTATCGAAGTGACTAAAAGACAAAACTTCTTGAATCACGAACTTCGTCATTCGATCTCGAACCTCATTAACGTCGTAATTAAAGATTCCACCGTCTCCACCTAATTGTGTTTGTTACGAATCCGGATTATTTTTCAACGACTTATAAAATATATTGGTAATGTGTTTGCTTAAAGTCGTGTTAAAATTTTTAGCAAGCAAAGCTGCACAAAACTTGCAACAAGCCTTAAAAGACCCGTCATTCAACTCAACCATATCTCAATTGCACCAAACATCCATGTTATGATTATGTGCAAGAACACGAACAACGGTTGGAGCGTTGGACGAACCATGACTAAGAGAAGATTGAGAGTGAGCTATATTTGAGAGTGAAAGTGTAAAACGAGAGTAAACGAGAGTATTTTTGTGTTTTTTGCGTATGTTTTTACGTTTGAGACTTGGGTACTCAACCATATCAACCCACATCTATTTGTACTAATTTATGGGCAAAAAAGAACAAAAAACGGCAAAAAAAACTTCCAAAAAATGGCTGTTTTTTTTTAAATTCCAAAACACGGAAAAAAAACGGGGTTCACCGGGTACAGTCGGGCCGGGTCGGGTTCTTGAAATAGAAAACTATAACCGGTTCCTACCACTGGTTTTTCCGGGTCCTAACCGGGTACACCCTATACCGGGTTGTACCCGAACCAGGTCCGGGTCAGGTTCACCAGGTCGGGTCCGTACCCGGGTATTTTGCCTACCTCTAGTTTTATTGCATCAATAAATTCAATATGAGTTTACAAAATCCTCAAGCAAGACCGGCGGGCCTTATCTGCAATTGATGAAATTTAATGTCTTGAATGTTCCTTAGGTCAAAGGCGTGCATATATACGGGACGTTGGTCGTGTTATGAGACATCCCACCCCTGATGTGTCGAGCACACAACCCCTCTCAACAAAAACTAGCAATAAGAAATTTCACAACTTAGAGAACAAGAAAAACAACAACAATACCAACGAAATAACCCAACGACAATAAGCACAACAAATGCAAGAAATGCAACGACAAATTCAAGAACAAATGAAAATGATACGTTACTGGCGGCATTAATGACAACCCCGTGGTCGTTAGAGTTTATACTTTCGTTGGATTTGAATGAACTTAAATTTTAACAATTTGTTTTGTTTTTATATTGAATTTGCATGAACTATTTCTTTGTTAAAAGCTTGATCTTCAAATGTTTATTATTTTCAGGTTTAATATATATATATATATATATATATATATATATATATATATATAACTATGTGATTTTATGGAATAATACTATATCAAGCTTATGTCACCATAGGTCGCAACAAAAGTGAGCGTATTGGTTGGCGTAGGACGGATGACATCCACCGTACATAGCATACACTTGTAATATTCTATTACGACGACATGTTGTCGCTATAGATCATTTCTTAAAATACATGTATTTTTAATAACTACTCTAAACAACATGCTCAGGAAAATAATTTTTTATAAGAGAAAATTTTACTCGTAAAGTCTATTACCTCAACACCTATAGCGACAAAACGTCGTCCTTATAGAGTGATATATACTGACGACACTTACCTGGACTGCAATCTATACCTATTACAATGACCCTGTAGCCACAAGACTTATATCGATAAAATACCATCTCCATAGGTCAAAAAGCCTTAGACCACATATTGTCTGGGATAAATGTGGGTCTAGTCATCGATACAGGTCTCTTCCTCATAATACATGGTATGGAATCATTAAATCATCATTCCATGCACCATACCCAGAAACCTCATGTTATTAACACAAATATGGATTTCCACCGCATGCTGAATTTTGTCTGTGATTATTATATAACTTATTTTTATAAGACGTAAAACAACTTCTATCTTTTCCTATAAGCTAGATCATTTCTTTGATCCAAAAGGATGTTTGTGGAATCAAAACCTTTGTGTCTTCTTATCAATACAAACATAAATAACCACCACCAAACCGGAGGGTTGTACCGTTTATTATTTCAATAACTTCATCACACATGGCAACACTATGTGTGGTAAAACCTAAAATATATAGTTTATTTGTCCTCAACTTTAAAAATCCCATGTCGGTGGTTTTTTATGTTTTCAATCATTCTAGATTGACTAGCCATACAATTTTTAATTCATGGCATAATTATATAATTAAAGTTTTTAACCCATGTCACGTCCATAATGCATATTTATATTCTATGATGACTATAAGAATTAGGTGTGTTGTATTTTTTTATAGATCAATGTTTGGTTAATTTAATTAAATAAATATGTATGTGTTTTTAGTGATGATTTATCCAGCTTGAGTTTATACGATACTACGATTCGATCTATTTCATTATTAGTAAGCTATTAATGTTACTATATTTCCCAGAAGAGTAATTACCCATACATCATTTGGACACGTACTTGGTATACTTGAAGAAACCTTGTTCAGTTTTAGTAGGTTAAATTGTATATACGTATTGTTGGGAATTTGTAAAACAAACTGGATCATTTAAGAATCGTGAAGAATAATTTCAAATAGAAATTATTCGATGGTTCATCCAAATAAGTCAATTGAATACAACTCAAAAGATACTAAGAACAAGTATGACCGATTGTGCCATTTTTTAACCAGTGACCCGAAATCAAAATTCTATCTAGCTTGCAGATAACTAAAAAAATTGCAGGGAAAATAGGGCCTCAGACTTTAGAATTGACTTTTTAGTAGTTCTTTTTTAAATTTATATATTTTTGTTTCGATTTTCACTCCCTATCAGGGGTTCTACCTTTGAACCCCGCTCTCAGGGCATTGCCCCCGAACCTCCTGTCAAATGTGTCTTGCCTTCTTGGAATCCCCATTATTTAGGGGTTTCGCCTCTAATAACCAATGAGGTTATAATACTAAGATCATAGACTCAAACCAATGGGCACTCCGCCAATGGAGAAATTTTTACAGGGCCCGACCCCCCTGTTTTTTCACTCAGAAGTGGTAAATTATGCATATTTCGCTGAGAATTTTTATATGTATTGAGTCTAGCCCCCTGATTTTGTTTCCTGTGATTTCGGCCCTCCGCACCTTCAAACTAATTTGATAAATACAATGATCACAATGGTTACCTAATCAATTCAATTACAGTAAAATAATTAATACATACCATTACCATGTTGCTAAGGAATTACGCATAAGGTGCATCAATCAATTGCTTATAAAATCTTAAACTCGTTTATTAAATTAAAGTTTTCATTTTAGACTTTAAAACCTTACTTTTATCTATCTTAAGTGTATATTTTAATTTATTGTTTGTTTAAAACGAATAGATTACACTAAAGTGACCAACATAACAATCCTCTAACTCATGTCTTGTTTCATGGAAAACTGAAGAAATAGGCCCTTGTTAACTCTATTTCAAGCATTGTGACACATATGAATAATATTGTGCATAATTGTAATCTCTAATACGCATAGATGCGAAGCGCCGAAAACATCATCAGTTATTTCTTATCTAAATATTGATTTAGCTTTGAGTGTTAGATCAATTTTTGATAGGAGAGAGTGAATGAGGGAGAAGAAAAGGGTGGCAAAGAGAAGGAGAAAATAAAACGATAAGTATACTAATCTTTTTACAAATAAAACGTATATAAAAGGATGTGTTATATAAAAATCATAAAATCTCTATAAGGTATAGTATATTTTTAATTGACTATTATAAATACAAATGAAACTTAATCAAATCATTTCTCATATTATACTTAAGATTATTACAATAAACCCTAGCTAATATATCATATCTAATAGCTCGCTATCAGCCAGAGCGGAACGAAATTTGACGCACAGACTCGAGAGGAAAGCAATGAACATGTTGGTATAGGAAGACATACGATCTTGAGAAACAATAAGAAAAAGGTTCTCATAAAACTATAAATAGTAAAAAAAAACGTTGTGATGTCAAACAGTGTTGACAGATCTAAACTTATAGCATAAGCAGCAAGAGGCCTAATAGCAAGGTACATTAACAAAAAGCTACAACTACGACAAAATGCACAAGGTACGGTGCAAATGAAGAAACAATCATAAAAACATATACAAACGAACTTGTTGACATTTGTTTGTTTATACTTGAACAAACTTTCTATTGAACAAGCTAATTCGGTTTATTTACAAACCTACAAAGAATTTGTCTAACACGAGTTTAAACCCTTGTAGCATAACAACTCCATGGTGGCATGGTGAATGTTTATGGGACGTGTAGTTTTGTTCTTTGGTTGTAATTCCTCTTAGGTCTTTTTGCCCTATCTTTTTAGCCCATTGCATTGTATCCATTGGGCCGGTCCAGCTTATTATTAAAAAAAGTTTCTAAAGACGGCATACAATCAATTCTCTTTGCTTTTAAAAACAACATAAAGTTTTTCGTAACAATAAATGATTTACTTTAGTATCCTTATTTTCATTTTTATTGTTGATACTCTCCCATATTAAATTAAACTTCAATATCTTATTTGTAGAAAAACAATAAGGTTAGGACGTTTTGATCCATTGCTAGGCCAATTGGGGGATGTAGGAAGTGTGCTGAACATAATCAGAGTTCAAAATTTACTTAAAACATGTGTTGGACCCTTTATTGCAGTCACGAAATAACATAACTCGATTCGGACTTTGATCAAGATATGCCCGATTCGTGATGTTTGAATCTGATTATTATGGTTCAAGTATGAAACGGAATGAGTAACGGGTAAATAAAGTCACGGTCCAAATGAAGGTAGTTTGGTAAATGTATAATTATTTATTTTGTATCATTAGTCTTAAATTGAGGTTAGAGCTTATTATATGCTCGTGCGGAGTCGTGGAGATACCTGATCACCTTCTAATTAGGTCAAGTCATCAAGATTTAATATGTTAGATCCAATGATGAGCCCAATCAGACTCGAGCTAAAACCACCCTATTGGATTCCAATAAAGGATTGTTCTTCAACAATCTAACATGTTATTCACTTTCATCTCTCACTCTCTTTATACATACTACACATTAGATACTTGCATAATATTATTCTGATCATGTTATGATGGCTCGATTGATTAAGCGTCATAGTGGCCTCACAGCTCAGCCTTTCGGGCCTTCTAACAAGTTTTTTTTTGTGATTGTAGTGTTCACTTTGATCATAGAGAAAGAAAATTATTATTAAAGAACAAAATATAAGTTAAAAACTCCGATTAAACTAGGTGACTTTTATAATACCAAGACAAACACTAATATTAATTTTATATTTATATTTTGACTAAAATCTTGAAAACCAAGCACAAGTACTTGGGAATAACGTCTAGTTTGACAAAATAGTAAGTGTTCCAAAAACTTCGAACACTTTGAGTTTTGTGTTTCCTGTGACCAACAACGCTAATAAAAGTAATTAAATGATTTGTATTCATGTGCGCGAAGTACAAATATTTTTATGATCATTCACACATGACGCACCTCACGAAATAAAATAAATTCTGGCCCAACAAGTAATAACTTTTGTATGCCACTCATACTTCACGAAATCAAATTCACATGTGCTTTGTCCATAGTAATAAAAATTTTACACTTTCAAATAAAAAATTAACGCTACTTACGAAAGAAAGTGCCCTCCTCCCTCCCCCCTTCGGACCCTCACTAAGCTTTGCTTTTGATGTTAGTTATATTTTTAATCATAAATTATAGTAATTTTAGAGTA
This sequence comes from Flaveria trinervia, assembly GCA_025506515.1. Classification (NCBI taxonomy): domain Eukaryota; kingdom Viridiplantae; phylum Streptophyta; class Magnoliopsida; order Asterales; family Asteraceae; genus Flaveria; species Flaveria trinervia. The sequence continues at coordinate 94,278,143 of CM046445.1, read as the reverse complement.
TATTTTAGCATATATTTTGCATTAGTTACATGTATTTTTCAGTTATTTTATATAATAGTATTTTTGTGAAATGAAATCTACTTTTGTGTGTTATAATTTGTTTTGTAGGTAATTTCAATTGAGAGAGAAGAAAAAGACTTAAAAGAAGATATTTATAAAATAGAATCTTTAATTTTAAAGAATGCAGGAAAATTCCTAAAATTTAGAAATTTTTATTGAATATGATTATCTTCAGATTTTTTTGAAGATAGAGAATAATAAGCCTAAAAATGTAGATCTGAAAGTTAAAGAAAAAAAATAAATAAAAGAAGGCATCTTGGAAGGATCTTGGAGCATCTTGAAAATATTTCATTAAAAAATAAATTTCATCAAGTAAGAAAAGTTGTAGTAATTTAGGTTCTTTTTGTTGGTTTTCGATTCGTAAGTTTTATTTTATTTTACTTATGATTGATCTAGTCGTCATATCTGACTAAAACAATTTTTAATTTCAACACTAAGGTTTAATTTTTATGATTTTGATTTAAACTTATGTGAAGCGATTATGAGATGTTTTTATTTTGATGGTTTGTTTGTTTGATTCTTGATCTTAAACTCGGATCTAATCCGGTATATATTGGATTGTTAATAAAAGTGGCCATTTTATTAATTTCTCTAAAAAAGTTCTTTAAGATTTAAAACCCTAATCAAGTTTTGATTTTTTATATAAAGAACAATTAACGGTTTGAGTTTGTCTATAAATTCATTCTCGTTATAGAATCATACAATCTAGTTAAGCATCCCAAACATCGTGTGTGTTTAATTATAATTGATACTTTTATCGTTGCAACCCGCACGCTAAGATCTGAACGACGTGAGCTTAGAGTAGCGGGTTGGCTCCAATCAACGAACTGTGATTGATTGGACATTAGATAGAGGGGATATCCGAACGACGTGATGTCTAGTATCGATACAAATCATTAATTGAAAATTGTCATTGCACCGTAATCTTTAATGATCGTAAGTCAAATCGAGTCAAGGATTTACCTTAGTGTTGGAATTAGTCTTCATATTTGAATTTATTTCATAATTTAATTGACGTTTTTAATAATCTCTTTTTCATACTTAAAAAAATACAAAAAATGTCAATTTTCGTTTTTTCCAGCAGAACCTTAATACGGCCGCGTAGAATTTTCTTTGCAGTTTTGACACGACCGTGTCAACTCACTGGAAATTTTTTACTTTTTGCAATTTACTTTTAGTTTTAGTTTTTAATTAAAACCCCCACCTTCCTTAGTCCATAATCAATCAAAGTAATTGTGCTAAAACATTTTTGGTATAAAATAATTGACACGTATCCTTGAGGACACAAACTCTACTTCCGTTCATACTATTATCAGTGTATGGTAGATTTACATTTTTATTATTTATTTGTTGGATTCGACATCCAACATCTGATAATATGTAATAATAGTAATATGACTTTTATCTATTATAAGATTAAGAATTCAAATACTGTAACGTACATTTATAGGTGGTGCGTAAAAACATATTAGATATACTAGTGGTAATTTGTCTATTCTCTGCCCTTTAAAGAGTAGAAGTATATCAAAAAAATAATAATAGTTTTTGAGTATGCTTAGGTCATGTCTAATACTCACTCATGAGGTCCGAATGAAGTCCATGTGTCAAGTTGGTGTTTTGAATCTACAAAACACTCACACACAAGGGGCAATATCTATTCTTACGCTATGAGACAATGTTCTACACTTTTGCAACCTCACCCACGTCCCACATTCTCACCATAGTAATAAACATAGCTTTATATGATTTTTTTTAAACACATAATAACATATATTTAAATAGTGTTGAACCCTGAAAGGATCATGTATGTCAATTCAAGTAGTGATGAAATTTGTTCTAGTGGGAATAATACAAGTGTTGATGAATGCGGATGAAGTCTAAAAACATATTAGCAGATATTAGCATATATACAAAGATCCCATTTGTATATTCGATACTTATTGATTCTAACCTAGTAAAATAGCTGGTAATTATTAGCAGATATCTTTGTATATATGTTTCATATTTAGATTATGATTGTATTTAGGTTTGGTACATATTTGTTTTCTTATTATTAGGTCTGGTATTCCCTATATATTGGGATTGATATTTCATCAATGGAGACACACAAACATTAACCTACAATATCATATGTGTTTATGGTATCAGAGCCATAACGTTGAAACCCTAACAATCCGTCTTTTGTTTTCCATGCCGATTAACCATGGCCGACGGCGACACAACTCACACGAAAAACCACCCTCATTCGGAGAGCAGGCTACGGCCAAAGCACTCCATCCGGTTTATACAGTTACCAACATCCAACATAAGGTTCGAGTTCTTGATAGCACGAAGGTCACGTACACATCTTGGGTCAAACTGTTCATGCTTCACGCAAAAGGTTACGAAGTTCTTCACCACATCGATGACACCGACCCAACAGCAACCACCGATCTCGGTTATGACTCATGGGTCAAAATCGATTCCATTGTATTGCAATGGATATATGGGACTCTCTCCGATGATCTTCTGGTTCGTATACTTGAATCTGGCTCTACCGCCAGAAAATCTTGGGTTCGTCTTCAAGGCGTCTTTCTCAACAACAAAGGGTCCCGAGCCGCTACCCTTGAACACGCTTTCACCAACCATCGATTATCAACTTGCTCATCCATTGCTGAATATTGCACCAAATTAAAAGAAATCGGGGAACAATTGAAAGACGTGGATCAACCGGTTCCAGAATCTCGTCTTGTATTTCAGTTGGCTCATGGTCTTCCACCGGAATATGCGGTCACGGCTGCGTTAATCCACCAACATCCCCCACGTGGGATCTTGCACGGGATATGATTGAACGTGAAGCACAACGATTGGCAGTGTTGGAAACCAACCCGGTGCTCCTTGCTTCTACTCAAACTTCACAACCACCTCCCCCACCCAACGATCCCCCTCAACATTCCTCTACACGCGGTCCAGAATCATCTTCCCAGAATCATCGCGGCCGTGGCCGCTAGAGAGGCAACCGTAATAATGGTAGTGGAGCGGGTTTGGTAGCAATGGTTATGGCAGGTCTGGTCAAACCTCAAATCAAGCTCCACATACTTTTTTACCTCCTTAGGCCCCATGGAACACACCCCTTGCCCATATCCCACGCAACCTTTTGGATCATCTTTCAATGGCTGGCCCAACTCTCCAACCACTTGGCCTAATACGCAGCAGGCCTCATCATCTGGGCCAACTTCTCAACAGGCCAACATGCTTTTTAATGGATCTGCTTATAATGCTTTGAGCCCAACTGATATTGGAATAGCCTTTCAGAATATGCAAATTTCAGGTCAACCATGGCACTTTGATACAGGTGTGTCATCTCATGTCATTAATGAAAAACAAAAAATTCATTCCTTGTTACATGTTACCTCTTTAAATACTATTTTTGTCGGTAATGGTCAAGGGATTTCAATTAAAGGATCTGGTAATAGCTTACACGTCTTACCCAACAATTCTTATTCTCTAAATGACATCTAATATTCACCTCATATCATTAAAAACCTTTTTATCCGTTCGTAAATTCACACGTGACAATCATGTTTCGATTGAGTTTGACCCCTTTGGTTTTACTTTGAAGGATCTCAAGACTAGGCAAGCACTTTCCCGCCACAATAGCACAGGGGACCTCTATCCATTCACTCAACCAGATCAAGCTTTTCTCACCACTTTCGCTACATCTCAATGGCATAATCGTTTGGGTCACCCTGGGGTGCCAGTCTTAGATTTCTTATCTCGTAATTTATTTATTTCTTGTAATTAACATCAAACTATGTCAATTTGCCATTCATGTCAACTAGCTAATAGTAAAAGACTTTTTTTATTCTAATACTCTACTTATGCACCATTCGTTATTATTCATTGTGATTTGTGGACTTTCCCACTCTCTAGCAATTCTAGATATAAATATTACATGGTTTTGGTTGATAATTTACCAATTATGTTTGGCTTATCCCCTTAAATTCAAATCCGACACCTTTCCTACATTTGTTAAATTCCATAAACTCATCCAAACCCAATTTCATAGAAAAATAAAATCATTCCAATGTGATTTGGGTGGGAAATTTAAGAACCATCAATTTAAATCTTTTGCTACCAACATTGGTCTCGTCTTTCGCTTTTCTTGCCCCCACACCTCCTCGCAAAATGGAAAGTTCGAGCGTATAGTACGCCAGCTTAATGACATCATTCGTGCTCTTTTGTTTCATGCACACATTCCCCTGACTTTTTGGGTCGAAGCTCTTCATACAAGTACATATCTTCATAACATCCTCCCGACCCAAAAACTTCATTTTCTTACTCCCACCTTTGCACTCTACCGTCATCACCCCTCATATGACCACCTACGAGTTTTTGGTTGTGCATGCTATCCTAATCAATCGACCACCCAACCACACAAGTTACATCCTAGATTCACTCGATGTATCTTTCTCAGATACCCCAATGAGTACCGAGGCTACCAGTGTCTTGATCCTTTTACCGGTAAAGTTCATCTATCTAGACATATTATTTTTGATGAACTTGTATTTCCTTTAATGAACCAATCTCACTATCCTCTTATTCCTTTCTAGATGATGAGTCAAATCCCGTGTTGTTTCATCCGACCACACCATTAACCACTAAGCCCACTTCCCCACCGGCCACAGTCCAAACAACCCACCCGCCCTCTCCAGCCCAAACTCACTCACCACCTAACCTACCAAACTCCCCTTCCTTTACAACCCAAACAACTGCACAACTAATACCGGCCCCACTACCTATGCCTCTCAACCAACATTCTATGACTACCCGAGCCAAAGCGGGTATTTCTAAACCTCAAGCCCGTTTAAACCTTGTCACTACCACCACCTCACCTATATCTCCAATCCCCAATCCTATGTTAAGGCTTTATCACATCCTATTTGGCTTGCGGCTATGCATACAGAATATAATGCTTTAGAGAGTAATGGTACATGGGAACTTGTACCTCGACCCACCCAAACTCCGATTATCCGATGTATGTGGCTTTTTCGCCATAAGTTTAAGTTTGACTGCTCATTGGAACGATACAAAGCCCGGTTAGTGGGTAATGGGAAATCTCAAACTGTGGGTATTGATTGTGAGGGTATATTTAGGGGTTGTTAAACCAAGCACTATCCAGACCATTTTGTCTCTTGCAGTCTCTCGTTCTTGGCCAATTCATTAGCTTGATGTTAAGAATGCATTCTTACACGGGGATCTTAAAGAGTTTGTCTACATGCATCAGCCCCATGTTTTGTGAACAAAGAATTTCCTGATCATGTGTGTCGTCTTAAAAAGTTATTGTATGTCCTTAAACAGACCCCTAAAGCATGGTACCACAGATTTGCTTCTTTTATTACTTCGCATGGGTTTCGGAGTAGTACTTGTGATACCTCACTCTTTATATTTAAACAGGGGACTCATATGGCTTACCTTTTATTGTATGTGGATGACATTATCTTGACCGCTTCGGATGCAAGTTTATTGAATCGGATCATTGCGTCACTATCTTCCACGTTCGCCGTGACCGACCTTGGCAACCTGCATCATTTTTTGGGTATTACCGCTACACGTGACAACACTGGCTTATTTTGTCTCAGTCTTAGTATGCACAAGATATTTTACAGAGAGCTTCTATGTCCAATTGTAATCCTAGTTCCACACCCGTGGACACGTCCACGAAGCTCAGCGGATCTACCGGTCCTCTGTTAGCTGATGGTACTCTTTATCGACAACTCGCAGGGGCTCTTTAGTATCTTACTTTTACATGACCCGATATTACGTATGCTGTTCAACATATATGTTTGTTTATGCACGCCCTACGGGACCTCATTTTGCTTTTATGAAGTGCATCTTTCAGTATATTAAAGGTACATTGGATTATGGTCTACGGATCACGGCTTCAAAATCGTTGTCGTTAACGACTTACTCTGATGCCGATTTGGGGGGATGCCCTGACATTCGGCGTTCCACTTCCGGTATTGTGTTTTTTTGGGGGATAATCTCTTATCATGGTCATCCAAGCGACAACATACTATATCTCGCTCCAGTGCCGAAGCCGAGTATCATGGTGTTGCCAATGCAGTGGCTGAGGCAAGTTAGTTACGGAATCTTTTACTCGAGTTACACGTTCCGCTATGGCATGCCACTATTGTCTTTTGTGATAATGTTTCCGCTGTTTACTTATTCGAAAATCCAGTCCAACACCGGCGCACTAAACATGTCGAGGTGGATATTCATTTTATTTGTGAGAAGGTTCAGATCAACCACGTACAGGTTCTTCATTTACCAGCCTCCTCACAGTATGCTGATATCTTTACTAAGGGTCTTCCCCGATAGCTTTTTCAAACTTTTAGATCCAGTCTGCGTGTCCTTTTCAATCCCGCTCGAATAGCGGGGGACTATTAGCAGATATCTTCGTATATATGCTCCATATTTAGATTATGATTGTATTTAGGTTTGGTACATATTTGTTTCCTTATTATTAGGTCTGGTATTCCTTATATATTGGGATTGATATTTCATCAATGGAGACAGAGAAACATTAACCTTTAATATCATATGCGTTTAGTAATAACCGAGTAAATAACTAACGATAGCGAATAGAAAAGTAAATAATAGTCGTTCAAGGCTCCGAGTAAATGATCCACAAAAAAAGAATGGAAAGTAAATTCTCCAACTTGAAAAAATAATTGAATATCCTTATAACCTAGTATTTTTCATGTATGTCTCTGTCACTAGCAAAGAAACTTAGTGTTGCGTTACCTATCAAGCAACTCGTCCTACAACATGAAAAGGTTTAGGCAACATTATGATCCATTACTTATTGTACATGTATGTCCAATCATAAAATACGTTTAAGAAGCCTTGTGATGCATTATCTTTTTCACAAGTTCGTTGTTTGATAGCAAAGGTCACACTTACCTCAAAAGATTGGAATACATGGATTATGTAAATTGCTATACCCTAAATCATATCCATATCCCAAGATAAAAAATGGATGGCAGAGTTTGTATCTCTAATATGCATGTTCGTTCAATTATCGATCGTTTGTTTCAGCCTGTTAATAATTCAGATATCTAAATGGTTCAGCATTTAATAGTTTAGGCTGTTTGTTTCGCGAGCAAAGTCTAAATGATTCAAACATTTGTCTCTGAATGATTAAGATATTTTATCTGAATTTGTCAAACATTTTCATTTGAATAGTTAAACGATATACTAGCTTTTAATAGTTCAGGCCTCTTAATGGTTCAAATTAATGGGTTAGATCTCTTATTGGTTTAACACTTAATCATTCAGAAATTGTTAAACAACTTTTTATAGTCATGGTTTTTATATGTGTACATGCCCAATCCTAAAACAACAATTTTAATGATAATAATAAATATATAAAAATGCGGTTTTTGATATAATCTAGATATGTTCGTATGATTATAATCTAATCTTGTTTAATAACTAACCAACTAAAGCACCCATGAAATGATCATGAAATACAGAGTACAACCGAGGTTATGGTTCCGCTAAGAATTTACCATTGACTGCATCAAATAAAACCCAATAAAAGTTGTGAGCATATTTCATGATCCAACAAACATGTAAAACATTTCAACTGGATACCTACACTCGATAACACAGTTCAATCATGCATTAACTTCAACAAACCGAAGATATTTTAACAAATATATGAGACCCAAAATCTCATTTTGAACTCAACAACCTAACACGTATGATATGAAGATATATACAATCGTCCAAACACTTAAAGTGATGACAAAATGAGTAATCACACTTGCGCGTATCAATTCGTTGGAACCTACAATTTTTATAAAAATAGTCAAATTTTAAGTCTTTGTTAAAAAAGTTGAGTAAAATATGAAGAAAATAAAAAGTATTGTTAATTAAAACCTACTAATGTGTATAATGGCAAAGTTGTGTTGAAAAGCAAAGAATGAATTTTCCTTTTTCCTTATTGCCATGAAAGATCTTTTCAGGTGTTGACTGAAACAGGTTAGGTTGAGTATTCTTTGTACAAAATTATGTTTTCTTCCTAAAATGTTAATATTACAAAACACAATTATATTTTCTAATATTGCCTTGAAAAACTTTTTATACATTAAATATCTTGACTTGTTTTGTATACACATATAATGATATATAATTCTTAAGAAAATAACTTATTACACTACAAAAGTTAGAGTTTGATGAAATAACTTAAAGTGTACATAAAAGTTTCGGTTAGGTTTTCGGGTTCAAGCAAAAACATTTAAAAACTAAGAAAATCAAATCCAAACCGTACTACTATTTATCTTTGGTATAATTCATCAAGCTAATAAATGTTGGTAACATTATGAAGAATCTAATTATAATTTTGTTTTTAATATACTATATATGTGGAATGATCTGAAACTAGTGTTGGGTCCTTTATAGATAAGAAGATCTCAACGGCATCCTTTTAACTTTAGATTATTTGTCTCGATCTCCACCGTCCAAAGTAGTATTCGTTGGTGGCGGAAGTCAACTCGGTTTGACCGCATTGCAAACACCGTCACACGACTCACACGCCTCCTTGCCTTTCACGAGATTTAATTATTTAACCACTTTTTGTTTATTTATTTTTTCTTTATTTCTTTATTATAATGTTTGTTGACGTTCATCATCATTTGTAAGGATATATGAACACAACTTGCGTTCTTTAATAGCATTAACAATACGTTTTCAAAACACATGTGAATGTATTCCTGGTTATAAATGGTTGTTTGTGAATATATGAAATTTTTACTATTTAATCGGTATAAAAACTATGTTAAAAATCCTATAATATTTTTATTATATTTTAAGTGGCTATGAGTTAAAAAAAAGAAAAAAATAATGATAAAATTAAAAATGACAGAGATAAAATATTGATTTTTAATGTAATTATATAGATAATTAGTGAATGGATTCTGAATGCTCTAAAGTTGAAAGCTCTACTCAATTTGTTTAAAACAGTTAAAAGTTCGAGCTGAAGCACGACTCGTGTGCAGAACTCAAGCTCGATTTATTGGTTGTTTTCAACGTATCGTTTGGCTCGGCCTCAAGACATTCATCATTATTAGTTATTTCGTTAATATATTTAATCATATTTCTATAAACGTTTATATAACTTTTGAATAACATAATATTTTATATAATCTATAATCTATAACATATAATAAAAGAAGGTTTTCTTAAAACACGTGTCATCATTTTAGCATATCAAATGACATGTGTCATCATTCTAGCATATCAAAAATTCCTTTTCCCGTCTCTCTCTCTCTCATAATAAATACGAAAATTATAAAAACAATTAATTTGATTTTTTTTAACTGAAATATATTAAAACAAATATATCTATATTTGAATTTCTTGTATCTGTCATATTAAATTGTAATTATTATAAATGTAGTTATTTTAATAATTTATTAATATATATTAATATAGAGTAATAATTTCTAATTCATTATGTATTATAACTTTTATATTCATTGTATTTTTATTTCACAAGTGAATAATAACGTCTAGAAAATAAAAAATTTATAAAACTAATAATTTTGATATAATTTATTTATTCCACCCATGTAATACATGAGCTCTAATTTAATAAATATTAATGTATAAATTTAAATATATTATATAAATAAAAACCCAACGAAATAAAAAAAAAAACGAGCTCAACCTCAATATATAAAGCTTGAGATCAAGCTAGTTTGACCCGAACACTATGAAAATCACTTAGAGCATTCATAGTCTGTTCTTAATTTTTGCATTAGTAAGTGCCTCATATTATATGGAATGCATATAATTGATTATAAGTGAAATGATAAAACACGATACAACCTCATATGTTTTTTAATATTTTAAAAGTGGTTGTAAATACTTAAAAAAACAAATGTAATGATAAAAGTATGAAAAAATTATTTAATTAAAAAATAAAGAGGAAAAAATATAAGATTTTACTATAATTATAAGATGAGGATAAAAGATGTATTACGAATGGTCTTACAAACGTATTCCTCGTCCTCGATCACCTTCACCACTCCACCGACCCTCAAATAATCTTTCATTATTTTCCTAAAATAAAAAAAAAATCATCAATGTGAAACAAATAAATACCCCAAAACAAGAAAATCCAATTTTAAGCCACAGCCTATTGGCTATTTCCACAACTCCAAGCACCAACACCACCACCGTACAAGTCTCAACCCCACAACGTACAACCCTATAAAGCACAACCATCCTCACCTTAGCAACACCCAATCTCCCAAAAGCAAAAAGTCACAGTAGAGTAGAGTAGTCTCCCTCGAGTCGTTTCTTTGTTTGGTAGTCTGTCAACTGTAGTAGTACCATCCAATTTTGAATTAACCACACTTCTTCCCTCCTTTCACACCCTATAACTTCATACTATAAACATTATACTTTATAGTATAATACCAGCCCCTCTCTCCTCATCAATCTTCAACATCAATATTCAACATCAATCTTCAACATCAATCTTCAACATCAAACATACACCTTCAATGGATGCAGTTTCAAGGTCCGGTAGGAAGCCTACGGAGCTCCACCACATCTCCAGAAAGTGGAAGGACCCGAGAACCGCTGAACGGAGCCCCGAACACACCAGAGTCTGGACCGAACCACATTCCAACACCAGCAAACCACGTAGAGTCCCTGTTCTTTACTATCTCTCTCGCAACGGTAACCTCGAGCACCCTCACTTCATCGAGGTTCCGATCTCCTCCTCTGATGGCCTCTATCTCAGAGGTAATTGTTGTTATGAATTTGTGCTCTGTTGTTGATATCGTGGTAAACAAGTTGTTCTGAAATTATGATGATTGATGTGAGATTTTTTGTTGATTTCGTGGTGAACAAGTTGTTGTGAACTTATGGTGATTGATGTGAGAATTTGTGTTGATTTGGTGTGAATGTTGTGTAGATGTGATTGATCGACTTGATTCTCTTCGTGGAAAAGGAATGGCAGCGTTATACTCGTGGTCGTCGAAACGGTTAGTGCATCGACGATCGATCGTTTTAGATCACGATTAAGCGTTTGATTACTCGTTTTACGGTGATATGAACGTGATTACTGTGTTTCTCCGGTGATTGATTCGGTTTTTGTGTTACAGGAGCTATAAGAACGGATTCGTGTGGCATGATTTAGCGGAGAATGATTACATTTACCCTGCGAATGGAAATGAGTATGTTCTGAAAGGATCGGAGCTCGTCGTCGCCGGAGGAGCTCCGGCGACATCCAAATCTGAAGCTGTTGTGTCGTCGTTATCGAAGAGTTCGTTTTCGCCGGAGTTTGAGAAGTCCGGCGACGACGATTTTCCGGTGGTGAGGCGGAGAAGGAATCAGTCATGGAGCGCGATTGATTTACACGAGTACAAAGTCTACTCCGGCGAGTGCTCCGGCGTAAAAGTCGCCGCCGACGCGTCAACTCAGACCGACGACAAACACCGTCGCCGGAGAGGAATCATCAGAGAAGAAATCGAAGAAGAAGCAAAGGAGCAAGAGGAATCAAAGCAAGCGTTTCACGAAAACGAAAGTTCAGAGCTCACACGAGACGAGATTTCACCACCACCGTCGGATTCAAGCCCCGAAACCCTAGAATCGCTGATGAAAGCCGACGGGAAGCTGATCCTACGGCCAGAAAGCGACGATCACAACGCGAAGATGAATCCAACGGCTGGTAACAAGGTGAAAGCATCGTCGGTGCTGATGCAGCTGATCTCGTGTGGGTCGATTTCGTTTCGAGATTGTGGACCGGGGGCTTACGGAAAGACAACCCGGGTTTTTCGTTGATTTCACACTACAAGTCAAGGATGGTGCCACGTGGCGTGAATGGAGTTGAGGATGGAACTGTGGAAAACGCTGTCGTTTTGAGGAAGAATAGGAGGGTTAAAAAGCAGATGGTAACAGAGGATAAAGAATATTTCAGTGGGAGTTTAATAGAAACGAAAAAGAAGGAATTTCCAGCTATTAAGAGGTCTAATTCGTATAATGGAGATCGGTAAATTTTAAAAATATTATTATATAGTATATCGAATTTAGCTTATAGTTTTTATTATATTGTTTGACGGATGTGAAGTATTATGGATGTCGATTCATATGGTTCTAATGTGGGTTGACTTACTTTGTTAAATTCTAGTTCAGAAGTTGATTCAAGTATATAGAAAATGCAATTTGTGTTGGGTTGTACAATGTATAGGTATCTATTTTTACTTTTAGTGAACAAATTAATATTTTTATGATGAAAATGATAAAGAAAACGGTAATTAGATGACCCAATAATTTACTGTTGTTAACCTAGGAATCAAGACCTTGAGTATTTTGTGTTTTAGTCACAGTTAACCTAGGAATCAAGTCCTTGAGTAAAATAACTCAATGTCATACGAACTTATTATATAACTATCTTAGTAAACCCGTGTATTACACGAGTTAAATAAATAAAATATTAACATAATAAAATTTTGTTATAAAACAAACCGTATAAAAATATCATTTTTAAATAGTTTCCTTTTATAACACTCAAATTTGATTATTTTTTATATTAAAAAATGACTTTTCAAGAATACCAATTTTGAAATATTTTTTGGATTTTAAAAAGGTTTTATGTTTTAGAAAAAAATATTATTTTATAAAAAGTTTATTAATTTAAGAAATAAATTAATAAATAGATTTCTTTTTTAATTTATTAAATTTAAAAAAGATGTTAAATAATATTATTAATAATTAAAATAATTATTTAATAGGAGAGAGAAACAAGAAAATTTTGATGAGATTAATTGTGGTATCGTCATGTGTCATCTAAGATACCTTTTTATTAAAGTAGGTAGATTCAACTTTGTGACGTTTTAGGCTAAATAATTGACATTTCACCTTTTCATGAATTAAACTGAAAATGACAATCTTGTTTAATTATTGGTGAATGCATGAGAATAGCATAAATCATTATTAATACCATAATCATTTGACAGTTACAAATAATTACAAAGAGAATATGATGCAATAATGAAAAGATGCCATGTGAGCTTATATAACAAAACTACAAAAGTGACATAGTTATGGCCTCAAAATTCGACATGTGGCAGTTTTTTTAAAAAAAAAATGGTGCATTGAGCAACCGATAATGACACGAATTTAAGCTAAAAAGGCAAAAATAACATTATAATCTTCTTTAAGTAACGATTTTCTTGATTTTTCAATATTCAAGACATTAAGTTAAAATTAATTAATATTCCAATGGATAAAGCTAGTAACATGTGTTTCTTTATGCGATTGAGTAAAGTTTGGTAGTTAAGCTTCTTCAATTAGACATTTATTTGCATTGACAATAAATGAGTATGTTTAGTTTCTCAAGACATAAAAGTCAATGGCAAGTAAGTTTGTCTTGTTTGACATTTCTTTATGAACTTTAAACTTTAAACTCAAAATCTTGATGTGTTGGTGCACAATGGGCCCACCTATTAGAGTTCCATGTGACAAACATAGGTGGGGCCCTGTGGTGTGACCAGCTGACTATTTCAAGCTCCCGTTAACTCTAGCGACCCTAAAGGTGAAAGTGTTGAGGTTTTGTCTTGTTAACTCAAAGACAGATGGTGAAATTACTCTATTCATTCTGTTTATATAATTGTTTATAAATAATATTATTATAAGAGAGGATGAATGTTGTTATTTGTGTTACATGTGAGGAAGATCAGAGAAACGAATCTATGTATATACTATTGAAGTTGTTTGTATTTTTTTAGACCATGACAATGTTTGTTTTTGGAGTGTTATTAAGAGGAGGGAAGGAGGACAAGCGGATGATGCGGAGGAGAGATGTTCATGGGGATCAACGCCTTCAAAAAAAATTTGTAAGAGGGATAGTGAAGAAGTGCAACGTGTTGAAGTTTTTTTACAGATGTGAGAAGGGTAAATCCGGATGAATGTGACGTGAATCTGTTTTCTAGGCATCTACTAGAGATGCTCTTATTGATTTTATTTCTTGTTATCTACGAGTTGAGAAATACATGAAAATAGTAATTTTTCTAAATGTGTTTATACGACAATCTATATGTCAAAAAAGTTATATATCTTTATACATGAAATGATTTCATGTATTTATTTCGTGTACATTAGACATAACATCTTTTTAGTAAAATAATATATATTTATGTAAAAACAAAATCGGACAGTGCATTTTAATTTGCATATTTTCATATAATGACCCAAAAAATACGACTGTCACTATTTACTTGGGTCAAATTTGAAGATCACAAATCGAACTAGAGATGTTTAGCGGCAATGTTAGGGTTCTATCTCATATCATGTAGAGTTAAGAAAGTTTGTACTAGTCTATATATCAATCGTAGTAATTACACCTAGTAAGTAAAAAGTTAATAGTGTATTCAGATACTTTATATTGTAAGTACAAACAAAATAAATACTTTATCCAGTAGGTACTAGCAAAATAAATACAAGTGTTACCTATACTTATTTATTCTCACAACTTAATGGGTCATCCCTCGTTATAATGTAATAGTATTAGTTATCAATTTGGGTTTAATGGGTTGTGTTTTGCAACTTGGGTATTTTTGTGTTCATTGTTGCTGTAATTTGTTTTTGTGGTGTTCTAAATTAATTTGTTTATATAACCTACGCGTCTCTCATTTCTGCTTTTACACACCACCGCTCAACTGCTCTACCGCTCCATTGCTCTTCGTTGCAGTCCTCTCCGACGATTGGTTGTCGAGGTGAGGTCATTTGTTTTTTACTCCATTTAGGGTTTTAAGTTATGGTTTCGTTTTGATTTTCGATTGTGTTTCTGCTGACATGATGGTTAACCTTTTGGGGTTTCTAGTCGGTGATAGTTTTTTAATGTTATCTCCAGTTGAATTTACATCGAGTTTTTCCGATTGTAATAGTCGCTGATGATTATGTGACATCGGTGTTATTTTTAACTTTTTTATGGCCGCAACCGCAACGCACGAGAATTATTACTAATTCAAAAGTATACCCTCTCACAAAAAATTATATTTGATGTATGAAGGGTCTCTATAGCAATATAGATACCCAATCTAGTAGCGTTTGTTATTCTATTCTGACCAAGTCCATAAAATACCAATGTCACTTGACTTTTGTCTTTTCATTTTTGCCACATATATTGTTCTCACTCGGTTGTTGTTTCTAGGTTTTATTAATTTGACTTTTGTAAAAAGGAATCTTTAAACGTATGTTTAATAGTTAAATAGTATAATTAAAAATACGTCTTTTAAGATTCACTTTTGAAAACTAAAAGTAATCTAAACTTTTCTTTTTCTTCAAAGAAAAAAGCCACAACTAAAGGAGGCTCTTTGTGTTGGGAATATTGGTGCTACAAGAGACATGTTAATAGTAATAGCAATAAACATACAAAGTGCAAAAAGTTATTGCGAGATCTTTTGCTTGCAGATACTTGAAAAAGTAACATAGGGAATATTCTATGAAGCTACAATTTCATTACGATAGATTCATATTTTTGTCACGAACGATTGAAAATGAGTCATAAGCATTTCTCTCTCGTAATACAATAACAATCACACCGTTATATTGCGTATTAGCATACAAAATTAAATTTTGTTACATACAATTTACCTATAAAAAAACATTTCAAAAGTGACTATCGTCCAATAAACTTTTATTTCTTGGACTAAAAACTTACTTTTTATATACCTAACCACTTATATACAGTCTTAGCTATAAAACATGTATCGTGTTATGTTTGAAACCTTGATCATCAAACCACTTATGTTTAAATATTATGGGTATCTCATCTTAACTATATTATATATAGAGTAAATTATCATTTTCGTTCTTGAGTTTTGATGTATTTTGTCATTTTCATCTAAAAATAAAAAAAAATTCATGTGCATCCCTAACATTTAAAAAACTTATAATTTTCATTCATTTTCGTTAACCCCGTTTATTTACCTGTTACGTAGTCATCACGTGCACCTCATGTGATATGCATTTATGTACTTGTACAGCTTATCAGAAATAAATGAAGCCTGAGTAAACATTATTTAATTACCCCCAAACATTTAAACATTATTTGGTTGCTTTCAATATTCAAAGTTGATGCTCATTTAATGGTAAAACAAACGGAGTTAACGAAATAGATGAAAATAACAAAGTTTTGAAACGTAAGGTATACAAAAGGGGAAAATAAAGTTTTTTCATGAAAACGACAAAAGACACCAAACCACAGGGACGAAAATAACAATTAACTCTTATATATATTATAAAACCTAAATGTCGCTATGTACATTGATATTTTAGGATTTTGTAAATTGTCCATTAAAGACTTTAAGTTTGCAAAAATACAACAAACTTAGGGGCGTTTGGTTCCCGAAATTTGTTGCAATTGAAATTAGAATTTGAATTAAAATTAAAAGTAATTGTATTTGTAATTCAATTATTTTCCATAGGATTTGGAAATCAATGGAATTGTAATCTATAAAGAAATTTTAATTTCCAAATGCATTTTTATTAACATAACACTTATAAAGGAATTGATATTTATCATCCATTGCAAACCGCCACCACCTCCATGATCATTGATCACCGCCGTTACATACCACAAACCACCACCGACAATAGACCACGCCCAACGATTGCGCCTGTTTCCGAAAACCAAGCGTACCCCACCTTGCCACCAACCGATCATGCCCATTGTTGAGAATCGATAGTCTCCATTAAGAGTGTATAAGCCGACGTAGTTCGGCAACAGCGGTCGGCGACAGTCTTCAATCAGGGGTGACCATAGGATGATGGGAATAACAAAGCATCAATTTTGAAATGAGCACGTCAATATATGACGGTCCGAGGTGGCGGTCTTATGCGTCGACATTGTGCGGCGTCGGGGTCGACGGGGGGTCAGTGGTCGTGCACGTCGGGGCTGGGCGGGGTCGACGGGGGGTCAGTGGTCGTGCACGTCGGGGCTGGGCGGGGTCGACGGGGGGTCAGTGGTCGTGCACGTCGGGGCTGGGCGGCGTCGGCGACGGGCTCAACGCTCGGGGGGTAGGCAGTGGTTGGCAGCAACAATGGCGGCGGTGGCCGGGGGCCAGAGGTCGACGGCATCAGCAAGGTTCATCGGTTGGCGATTGACAGGGTCGTAGGTGGCGGAGGTGGCTGAGGTGGGATCGGTGGCAGAGGCGAGGTCGGTGGAATTTGAAATCATTTAATATTTGAATGGATTTTAAAATCCTTCATTCATAAAAATTTAAGAGAATTAATTCCAATTACAATTACAATTCTAATTTCTTTCGCAACAAAAACGTTAAGAATGATATTCAAATTCCAATTGCAACAAATTTATAAGGACCAAACATAATAAAAAATAAAATTTAAATTCTAATTACATTAAATTCCATTGAATTTTTATATACCAAACGTGTGTTTATTTTCATCTTCTTTTGCTCTCTCTTTCTTTAAGCACAGGCCGCATTTTCACAACATTCATCGGTGCCTTCCTTTTCTCTTTTCTTTAACTAAAGCATACAAAGATTATTAGTTTTGGGTAGGCGTAATTCTAAGCAGTTTTATCTTTTTGTTAAAGCAACTTTTACTTCTTTTGTTTTATTTAACTAACTTTTTTTACTAACTTTTTCAACTATATTTTATTTAATTAAAACATTTACTTTTACATATCAATTAACAAAATCGGTGTCCAATAGTAATTTTTTCTTTGTAAGTTTTGATATATTTGATTACGTTGATATTACCGTCGTAACACGAGTAACAAAGTTCGCAAACACGTCGTATCCAACCTGTCTAATTACTAGTTTATCTAATTATATTAAGCTCATTAGACTAATGTTTGAAACCTTAATCATCAAACGACCTGGTCAACGGTAGCTGCTTTTCATATTAAACACTCTTCGCACATGAGCTGTGCGTGTCAAATCTTGGTGTCAATTCTTAAGGTTCCTCCACTCATATTCACTAACTTACACAAAAAGGCAACTTGTAATTTACGACCATACATCATTGCACTCAGATATCCTATTGACTAAGACGTAATTAAGAAAATAAACTCAAATCAAATTAATTTCAATAATATATTATAAATTTTGTTTTCTAAGTACGCTCGG
The DNA here is from genome assembly GCA_025506515.1 of Flaveria trinervia. NCBI lineage: Eukaryota > Viridiplantae > Streptophyta > Magnoliopsida > Asterales > Asteraceae > Flaveria > Flaveria trinervia. The sequence continues at coordinate 94,259,931 of CM046445.1, read as the reverse complement.
AATTACATATATTATTTTTAAATTTTGTTCTTTAAACTTTGTAATGTTTTTTGTCATTTTTACTAACGGCAGTTAATTTTTTTCGTTACGTTTTTGTAAATGCCTATTTTGCTGACTACCCTTAAAAGGACAATATGTCTAATTTTTGTGAATCTTTTATTTTCTATATTTGTGTGTTTATTTTATTAACTTTACTTTTTATTATTTCTTTATTTTTAATCACTTTTTATTTTAATTATTTATCTTAAATATTATTAACTAGTTATTTTTAATCATCCAAATATGACTTATGATTAGTTTTTATTATATTAAAATATATAATAAATTACTATTCTATTTTAAAACATTAATTAGATGGCTAATATTTATTTTACAACAAAAATGTAAATAAAAAATCAATTTTCAATAAGATTTAAAAAATGTTTAGAAAAAATAAAAAGATTATGTATTAAGTTTTCTATAAAAGAAGCAAACAAAAGGGGAAGAAATTCAAAGTCTTAACTCTTAAATATGCTAATAAAAAATTTAAAAATATATTATGAGGTGTTAAAATATTTTTGGACCAATTAATTTTAGAAAAATAGAAAATAGGGTGGCAATATGGGTCAGTGTATTGTTCTACATGTCGGGTCGTGACTTCGATTTGACTTTTAACATTTGTTTCTCTCTTTTTTATATATAATAGTGACCAAATCATCTAAAAGTTTATCATAAAAACAAATCCAAACAACTACTCTGAAGTTTAAATTAAACAAAAACGTGAATTTTATTTAATTAAATGCACAATTATTTTGGGTTTTTTAAAGGTTACTAATGGGTTTTAATTATTATAAATCAAACATAAACTACTAAAAATAAAAACAAAAGTGAACTTTACAATATGAATAATTAAAAACTTTATATATTAAGCAAAGTCTAATCATATATAATACCTAACATAGAATAATTATAACTAAGTAAAATAAAAAGTCATGGCCCAATTTCACATAGTTTCTAATATAATACGTAAAATAAATTGTTTGATATAGTTGGAAATTTTTATACCAAAAGGGTTAAAAAGCGACGATGTAACAAACCGATTACTAGTTTAATTAACTTTTATATAATGTGAAATAATTATATCAAACCAATTACTAGTTTAATTTTTATCTAATGTGAAATAATTATATCAAACTAATAGCGCGTTTGATTTTTATACTAAAAGGGTTAAAAAGCGACGGTTAAAACCATTAGTTACTGTTAAAAAAAACCCAAAATAATAGCGGGTTTCATTAAATAACATTTGTATTTTTTGTTTAATTAAAACTTCAAAGTAGTTGTTTGGACTTGTCACTATGATAAACTTTTAGATGGGTTGATCGTTATTTTATAAAAAAAATAAATAGAGAAAAATGATAAAAGTCAAACCAAAGGCACGACCCAACATGTAGAACAACCCACTGACCCTTGTTGCCAGCCTATTTTCAATTTTTTTAATTGATTGGGCCAATAATATTTAAAACCTCATAATACATTTTTTTAATTTTTTATTAGCATACTTAAAACTTGAATTTCTTCCCCCCTTTGTTTGCTTCTTTTATAGAAAAAATTAATGCATAATCTTTTTATTTTTTCTAAACATTTTTTATTAATCTTATTGAGAATGGATTTTTTTAATTTATATTTTTATTATGACATAAATATTAGCCATCTGATGAATGTTTTAAAATAAAATATTAATTTATTATATATTTAACATAATACAAACTAAACATAACTCATATTTGGATGATTAAAAATAACTAGTTAATAATATTTAAGATAAGTATTTAAAATAGAAGGTGGTTAAAAATAAAGAAATAATGAAAAGTAAAGTCAATAAAATAAAAGAAAATAAAAGATTCATAAAAATTACACATTTTGTCCTTTTGAGGATTTGGGGGAAAATGGATATTTACAAAAATATAATAGAAAAAGTTCAATGTTGCTAGTAAAAATGACAAAAAAAACGTTACAAATATTCAAATAAAGTATACTTGATGTAATTTTTAAAATTTAAGAACAATATTCATAATTTTAAGCATACTTATAGTATAAAATTTTTAATTTACTTTAGTTTCAATCATTCTCACTGTAAATTAAAAAAAGAAAACAAAGTACCCACTACTTTAGTGATTCATGACTTGCTAAAATAATGTAGAAAACTACAACACCTACGTTGACCATTAAAACTAATAACATAACAATTAGTATATATTAATCAATCAATAATATCTTGCATGAGAATGTGAAATACGATGGCCAAGGGTACGTATCACTATTAAACCCAAAACTATCATTATCTTTAGAAAACAAAGTTTGATTGTGAGGTGATACCCAATGTCAAATGGCTTCAATCTCAGATTCTAAAACCCGAAGTTCATGTGCCCGAGATGATTTCGACGGTGTTCCCACCCAAGCCAAATGAATACTTGTAAAGAAAAGATTGTGTGTTTTTTAATCTATTTTTATTAATCACTTATACATACACATTAGACATTACATTATTTGACTCATCGATGCTCTTGGAAAGAAAGAATACACCTTATTACGATGATGATCGTGACAAGAAAAAATATAAGAGTAAATAGAGAGGATTTTAAAAACATGGATCAAATCAAATAATATGATTATTACACTTGATATTATAACTTTGTTTAAGATGATGAATATATATAAAAGTTCAACGATGCATCACATATCATTCTATAAACTGAACATGTGTAATGCTACAATATATCGATTACAACAAATTATAGCATCGATTTTTTGCTATTTAAAAAAAACCTGTATAAGTTTGTGGGAAGGGACAGAAAAGTCATTAACTCTTTTGAGAAAATTGATGCCCACGTCAAAAACGATATTAGCAAGAAATACAAACATGGAGACACGTAGCAAATAATGGAATGGCCTATTAGGATATTTCTTTGGGAATTTATAGTTTTATTGTTTTTTTCCTTTCAAATTATCTGTTATCTGGGCATCATTCGTTAAAACGATAGTTTTAAGCGTTTTTAGTTTCGTAAATTTTAATGTTTTCTTTTGATTTATAATAACGTAGTCTTATTTGTGAGAGAAACCATCTAACATAAACATGTGATGGTACAATTCGTACCGACTACTAGAAATAACAATATATATGATTTATATTTTGTGAACTCCTTTGAAAAATTTAAAAAGGCAATAAATTTTTGAAAATTAAGATAAAACAACGCGTAAGTAGTGAAGACATGAAAAAAATCTACCACAAATGGAATGTAATACGTAGACAAATTTTGTTTTAAAAGAAACATAAACATGGATTTAACTTGTTACTCATAAATTTTAACCATCCTATAATAATTATTTGTTTATTATTTAAGAGAGAGAGAATTAAAAATGCAAGTGGTATGGGTGGAAAAGACATGTGAAGTGTAAAAAAGTGTGAAGTAGTCAATGCCCAAACAAATGTTGTAGACTAGTGTTCCAACAAATTGTGGGCTCTAACATAAAAAAAAAATTACAAACCATCTTCTTTTTGGCATCATGTCCCACAACCATACTTCTACTATACACATGAATGAATAGCTTAATAGTATAATAGCTTTATTATTACAATAAGGATACATGTGAGTTCACAAGACACTTAGGTGAAAGAAATAGGAAAAATGGACCAATATACGATAAGGTAAGAGGAGGGGAAATATACATGACCAGAAGTGAACATAGACGGAGAAATGGAATGAATGTGAGTAGGGGATGAGCAGGCGTTTATTTGACATGAAGAAAAAATGGTCGTTGTTGTAAACATCTGAAGAAAAAAGCTAATATTTATCTTGGGTTTGTAGGATTTAAGTTTTTCCATTAAATTAGATTTTTATTATCTTAATTATGAACGGTTTTATATCCGTCCTTGTGAAGGGCACGTTAAGAAGCACTATATAAGCCTTCATTTTCATTTCTAGATGATAATCGCGATATTAATGAATTATTGATCTTTACCAAATTTACTCTAGCTTCTTTGATTTGAACTATTTCATATGCACAAGTTAGTTTTTACATATACAATTTTCTAATTATTCAACGAACCCAATGTAGTATGTATCACCTATAACATACTTTTTAAATAAATTTGAAATTGTAGTTTTGTAATTTATTTATGTTGCTATAATCATAAAGTAGTAAAGTACTATCTAAATAACTTTCCAAACAAGAAAGAAGGAAATATAAAAGTTTTTAAGAGTTTTTTTTCTCTAAAAATAAATAAACAAACACAAACGAATACATTATTGAACGTTTATAAACATAAACGAACGAACACGACCTATGCTTATGTTTGTTCGGTTAACTTAACATCCACAAACTTTTTGTTCGTGTTTGTTTATTTATTAAACGAACAAATATAAACGAACTTTTTTGCCGAACTGTTCACTAAACCTTAGGTTTCTTATACAACCATATGAACGGATGCGTATGTTCTTCAGTGATCAAAGGTTCGAGTCATATGGTTACCAAAACGTGTAGATTCTTAGAGCCTAAAGGCTGTGTTAAAAGAACTTAATTTCTTTTATCATTTTACCTATTTTATGGAGTCAAATAAAGTAAGAATATTAAGTTTTTTAGCAAATTCTTGGTATTTGATAAGACCATAGTGGAACATTTAATTACATCTCACGTGTGAGCCTGTGTTGATTTGTGTGAGCCGATTCGATTGCTGAGCCTCAACCTTAAGAATTTGTTGTAAAAACATATATCTACATTAGTCAAAAACCTAATATTTTATATAAATTAGTGGGTGTATTTTTTTTATTTTCTTTTTCGAAGAAAGTGTTACCAAATTAAGAAACTGTCGGTCATTTATGAGGATTCCCAAAAGAATATAGTGCTTGTACCGTGACAGGTCCCGTGCTTGTTACGGCACGTTAAAGATTTCTTGGAATCAGTTTTTTTTCGTTCCAATTTATTTGTCAATGGAAAATTATATTCTTTTACAAATTAATCGTAATTAATCGGTGCAACCTAGTAACACTTGATTTTCTTCCCAGTAATGATTATGAATGATTATGAATGTGACGGAAACTTACAAGTGAAATCAAATGAAAATTAAATGTAAATTTGTGATAATTATACTATTAGGATTAGTCTTTTCAAATAAAATGAATTTTATGAGTGTTATTTTTTAAATTGTTAATAGTCTAAATTATTCCCAATTAATAAAACGTATTTTTGAATTATTAAATAGTAATTCCCCATCATTTTATGACAATATGACAGTACGGTTATTTTCAATGCAATTACTACAAACAAATATACTTTGATGTATCAAACTTTTAGTTATTGTTAATAGCCGATAACAAGCGTGGCTTGAATATATAGGCACAAAACGAATTCTAAAACAGAAGGTTTTAAATTAATATTGTTATATATTAACTACATAAAGCCTCACAACATTATAACTGTAAATTTATAACTATTATTATTACAACGGCTATTATTAACATCTAAAACCATCAATCAATACACTATCTTCAGACAAGAAAGACATATAGAAGTTCATATTCTTATCTATATAAACTTATTAAAGATCTAATAGACACTAAATCTATATTAATACATTTTTCAGTTTTGCAAGATATATATAATCGAACCGAAATTTAAGCTTGCAAAAACCTTATCCCTACAATTACATATTTTTTAATCGTATAGTGTTCATTTTAATATTATTTAGTGTTAATTTCCTTACAATTTTATAGAAGTATGATACTTTATAAAATCAAATATGCTATTTTTGAGATTTTCACAATAGAAAAATCCAACAAGCATCAATTCACGATTTGTCGGAAAAAAGGTAATTTGTGTACCAGACAAATTACTTCACTATTCACACACACATGTATGATGTACCATCTTGTGTTGTGTCATATTATTGTATGATATGATGTACAAAATACTTGTGTAGTATAAAAATCACCTCTAGTTGCTCAAAAACTCAAGCTACAAACTTTTATTGCATTTATAAATACGTGCTTAGGCTTTATTTACGCATAGTTATACCTCTGAAACTATACATCTTATCCAAAAAAAAATTATTTACAAAATATAGGGATGTAATCATGATAGAAAAATGACCATTTGATTGTTCTCTAAGAATTCAAAATAATTTTTTCACAAATCAAAAGATAATATGCTTGGACAAAAACTTTAAAGTATTCTTTAGTTAAATTTTATTAGGTAAAATATAACAACAGCAGTAGTCTAATAAAATGTTACTCATATAGTCTTTAAAAATGATGGGGTGAAATATATCTTATCTTTGTCTCAAAGAATAAAATGTCTTCTCACAAAGAGACCTTCAACTTTAAAAAAAACTTCTTTTCAAGAATGTGGTAAAATTTATAATCATACAAAATAAATAAATATGAAGGTCCTATTCATGAATTCAACAAATATTCTTGTGATTTTTTCGTAATTTTGTTTTGAACAACCGATGTTTTATGAATGTTTGATGATTGAGTTTGAAATAAGGGAAACATCCCACGTGTCACGTGGGTGGTTAAAACATGGAGATGTGGGATGTTGTATGGGTCAATATATCATCATGTCTAATGAAACACGAGGGATGGTGTTTTTGATGGTACCTATAACGAGGTTATTATATTTTTAGGTGCTTGGGCACTCTATGCGTTTCAGGTTCATCGTCGGTTAGATCTGCAACACCAACGCGGAGTCGATCTGATATCAAATAAAGTTGAACTGTGACTGTTAGACTGTAATTGTTATTGGTAACAAAACTAATAGTTATGATTAATACTGATTATATTATTAATTAGAATTTATATTTATCAATATTCAATAGTTTGAATTATTAAAAATTTAATTTTCCAATATTAGAAAATTTAAAGTACATGAATAAGCTCATCTTTGTTTATTTTCTTACACCAAAATGCTAAATTTACTTTCATATCTTCTACTTGACAAACTCATCTTCATCAAAGTTTGTTGCAATATGATTAACCGTAAATGAATACTTCCACGTGATGCATCGGATAAGTTCAAATTGAACGAGAGGATTTCTCCTATCTTCAATGGATACAATCGCCCAAGCTGAAGTTGAAGACAAGACAACATAAAAAAAATATGGGCCTCGTGATCATGAAAAATCTCAAGGGGTTCTGGTGAAGATTATTTTGTCGAACCCAAAATACAATGAAGGCACGTTTCGATTGAGATATCGGATGTCAAAAGGGCATTTTTTTACCAATTGCTAGACGTATAGATTCAAAAGTGAGAAAACTACTAATAACATGCATGCAACACTTGAAATATAGAATCAAACATGTGGCCGACTTAAGAACGTGGGGCAATTGACTGGGTGATGCTTGACTCGTATCAACAGGTTAGTTAGGAAATAATTATTTTAGGTAGTGTTTGATACAAAGGAATTATAAACGAATTTATTGTGATAGAACGAATGTAGAGCTATTTGATTGATTAATAGAATAAAGTTATTGATTATGTAAGAAATTGTTATCCTTTTAAACGTTTCAAAATCATTCTTTCAATCCTCATTGGCATTTTTTATTCCATGCATCACTCTAACATTTGTTCCCACCACCACTAAAATCCGTCACAACCGCCGTTGCCACAACCAACCATCACCATCACCCACCGCCAACCACCAACCATCACCACAATTATCAACCGCCAACAATTGTCAATAGCATAGGTAGATCTTATAATATTGAAAAAATTATCAAACTGGTCATTTGGTTAATTTCTTTTACAGAAATAGTTATTGACCAAAGCATTATGAAATATAACCATAGTACCAATGTATGTGGTATCACCCACGTGACCTTTACAACAAAACTATTTTTTTATTCTAGGTAGCAACCAATGGTTTCGTCAGCTCAACTTTTTTAATATTTATGCTGCCGATACACCAATAAGTTCATATCCCCACCTTTTGTATAAAATTAAAATACAATTTTGAATTATTTTTTAAATAATTTATCAAAATATACAAAATATTTTATTACATAATAAATTTTATTATCTGTAATACTATAAAACCTTTATCTCATTCACTCATTCATCATTCACCATTCAACATTTTTATTTTTCACTCATATATCATGGATAAATAACAATATTATTCTCAAACGGTTGCAAAACCATCAAGTTTGATTTCGAAAAAATAAAAGTGTTCACAGAATCAAATTGAATCTTCAACCTCTCGAGCCTAAACCCACAAGAAAATGAACCTAAAAACCCACTATTACATGCCGAAGAAAATTTTATGCAAACATACCGACTATACGTAAATAAGCGATTCCAGATGATGAATCGGATAAAAATCCGTTATCTAGTTTTGTAATAAGAGGGTGCCACTTTTTTGTTATTATGTTATCATGTGAACTCATCTTTGAAGCTTGACCAAAAAGGTGAGGTACTTTAATTAGGCTAACTGACGGTTACTTGACCCATATGTATACTTTCTATACATTTTATCTTTATTTATTTTTGAATTAATATACTTGTATTATATTTAAATTCTTTACAACATGTTGAGGATTGGATTTTAAGAAGTATGAATTGGATGCATAGATAATCTTACAAGAAGAATCGTTAAATATAAGTTGGCCTATCTTGACTCACGATTTTGTGACTTCTTAACCGATTCGTGTAGCAAGCATGTTGTTTCTTTTCTTGATGAAAAGTTCGATCCCTATCCTACGTGTTTAGATGTTGATTATATATACTTTTATTTTTGTATTCGAAGTCAAGAATGGGTACTTGTCCATGTTAATTTACGGTAACGTTGGAGAACTTTTGTGGTGAAATAATCAATGTTGGTTAACCAAAATTGATGAAGGTCTTGTGTATTTCGAAGCTTTATTTTTAAACCTTTGTTTCTAGAAAAAACTGGATGCCTAGAAAAAAATATTAAAGACAAAAGTAAAAGACAAAAGACGAAAAATAATAATAGCCAGAAAAAAAAGTGACAGATGACGGGATTGAACCCGCGCTTGTCGCTGGTGTAAGACATAAGGGGCATAAACTTACCACATGTGATTCATTTCAAAGTAAGGTTATTTATCTGTTACTCATTTCGGTAAAATTAACAAAAAAAACAGAAAACTTGTGACCCAATCAGAAGGTGATATGTGGTAAAGCGGTGAAAACCCACCGACCTTACCTTTTAAGTTATAGTAAATGTTCATCATAATAAAACAAATCTATTATATCTAATATTCGAATAAACATCTAGAGATGTATGCCTTCGTATTTTTTGTCAGCACTAAGTATGCTTTTATACTTTTATGTCCACACTGAGCATGATATCCATAGTTATTAAATCATTTCCCTTGGCATTTGAAGATAAAGATTATAACTTTTAAGTTAATTATTAGTATGATCGGGCAACGACTCGAGCAATGAACAAAAATTGCCTTCAGGAACTTTATACTCGTACTCTTGTTCTGAAACATTATAAAATTTAGATTTCTCAAAATGATCATTTAAATTATAATTTTTTTTTTCAAATCATAATCTTGTTCGATAGCTTCTTTAATGACTGGGCTACTACCAACACAATCTTTCTCAGTAACATATAACGTAAAATATTGAATATGTTAGTAGCGAGATTTATACTCATTCAATATATCAATTGAATTAGTACACATAGACATTTTATAACATATTCGTATACATTTTTTGAAACCAAAGATAGCAAAGAAAAGATTTTTCGATTCTTGAAATGTAATATTAAGTGGTAAAAAGATGGCATGTCTATTACATTTATCTTTTAGAGTTATGTACTCTTCGACTTCTTTAACAAACTTCCATTTCCCACCACTAGAGATCACATCATTAACCGAAATTTTTTTTTAAAAAAAGAGAGCACTTTGAGAGGAAAATAATTAGGAGTTGTGGAATAGTGTGCATGAAGATTAGAAGATTTTATAGATACAATATTGAGTATTTTTCTCAAACTTATGTATATGAAATATGAGATATTCATAAATAATCAAGATATTCAGTAATTATGAAAAAAAATTCTTTATTTATGGGAAAATTTGAATTCTATTGAACATCTGGCATGTGGCGTATCGCTAGCCGAAGATACATACTGATACATTGTTTTAGTGGGCGCTACAATATTAATGGTGTATCACTGCGCGAAGATACAAACGCGTTTTTTTTCTTTCTAAAGGAGGATACCTACACGTAATGTATCGCTAGATGGAGATGCGTAATTTTTATTTTGGGCGATACCACAGCGATACGATATGCATTCTACACGCATTGGTATCGTTTGTCGGAGATATTTGAACACATGTTTATATAAATGAATGAATAATTTAAAAATCAATGGGTGTAATTGTAAACATATTTAGTCAAATGACTATTTTAGTAATTTTCCATATATATATTTCATAACCTGTTGGTGAAAAAATTCGGTGTTAATAAAACTGGCCCAAAAAGGCTTTGAGCAAATGGCACCATTCTCATCCAAATAAGTTGGTTATGTTAGGTTGGTTGATAAGCAACTATGTTTTATCTAATTTTTACCAAAGAAATTAAATAAATAAATAAATAAATAAATAAAACATGAATATGTTCATTATGATACAAAAACAATATTATTATAAGGTAATCCAAATCCTTGAATAAACACACTTATAAACTGTAGACGACAGGTTCATCCATTTGACAAGCTTCCCATTTAGCTAATCTTTTTAATTCGGCACATGTGAAAGAAAACCCAACACATCTTATCTACTAGATAATGAGTGAAACGGTAGTCATTGCATTTTTGTCGCCTACGTTATTGGTGTTTTGAAAGGGGGTGTTTATCGGTTTGAATAATAATTTATTTGATTTATTTGAATTTCAAATTTTAGAACCCTATTCGATATTCGAATCAATTATAATGAAGAATAAGTTTAATCAATATGAGTCTATTTGAATATGCATGATTTTGTATATCCAAATAAACCCAATTAACCGGTTTATTCGATTAAATTAAGATGAATTCGAATATTCAAATAAGCAAACGAAAATTTAATCCAATATCCAGTTCGAACACCGAACAGAAATTCTCATACGGATAAAGGCTTACATGAAATTAAATATAACATTATGATGGTTTTTCCGTTTCCGATATGATACCAATTTCAAATTTTTAGTCTTTTGGATTTTCAAACACCTGTAGGTTTTAATATGAAGTATTCATTAGGGTCGTTGATGACCATTGGATTCCAGCTTTGGATGATAACCTAGTTTCACCTTGGGATCTAGGGTTATTGCAAGATATTCAAAAAATCAGATATTCGAAAATTCGGATCCGTATTCAGATACTCATTTTGAAATGTACGGATATTCGGATATACGATTATCCGAAAACTTATAGATATATTTTGTTAAAGTGTTAACCGTTTGGGAGTTATCAATGTATGTTGAAACGTTGTCAACGTGTGTTGGTTTTACATGATCTTCTAATAGTAATGTCTAATTGTTGAAAACAAACGAAAAGAAATTCGGATATCTGAATAACTATCCGTATTTGTATTTGAAAATCATTCGGATATCTAAATTTTCGGATACAAATACGGATAGTGATTTTTACTATCTGTAAATTGCAAATGTGTGAAATTCAGATATCTGACTTTAAATATCCCGAGTGAGATCCATCCAAACTTTAAAAGATAACTATTTGTCAAATCAATCTTCTTCCTTTTTGTATGAACATGAGCCCATGGATAGTATCCCATCTTTAAAAAGCTTTGGCAAAGAGAGACTAGTATATTCTCTTATCTCTACTCTTGTTAGTGTACTTTTTTCAACAAAAAAATTCACAAAATACTAACCAAGTTTTAAAAGTATTTTAATTTGATCACTTTTGCATATTTTTTTAACTGGATCACTAAACCATCAAATTGATTTATCATTGAATTTTCTTATGTTAAGAAACTAATGGAGGATAAGATATGGGGGGTCGGAATTTTTAATATATCATATTATATTAAAAAATAAAAATACATGTTAATGATATTAGAAAATAAAAAATGTTAAACTTCACGTTACCATTCCACATCAACATTAAAAAGAAAAAAAATACCTAATTGAAGCAAAAAGAAAAACATGCTAAAACACATATTAAAACTCTAATTTAAATAAAAAATAAAGTTGAGTGATTTAATTGAAACACTTTTTATACTTGACTTACCTAATTAAAACAACTATATAACTTGATTACTATTTTACGAAATTATTGTTTTTTTAAAACCAAAATCTGTTTTGTTTGTGCCTCACATTGACGCTGAAGTAAAAAAATTCAAAGTGAACTGAGTTACAAAATGTAACCCCTCACCCAACTTTCAAACTTGGTTTTTCACTAGCTTTATTAACTTGATTTAGCTTTGAATACTTGGTCTTTAGTGATTGTATTTTAAAATAGTTGTATGTAGTTTTACAAAAGCCAATAGTTCATTTTTAAAGTGGTTTTTAGTTTAGTTTAGGAATGGATAAGTTAAAGAATGAAGTTTTATTATATTTGGATTTCCATGTTAAGGGAGGTAAGAATGATTATTATCAATCAGATATTAGATTAAATGTAATTTTAGTTTTAATCATATTTTCAAATTCTACTCTTATTTTTTAACGCTCCTAACTTTTACATATAATATTATATTTATCATAATTTTTGATACGCATATAATGTTGATACATAAAAAATGAAGTTTTTTGTTTTCATGTTATTTTAGCTAATTGTGTAATAGCATGCCATTTTGTATTATACTAATATTCGTTATGTCTAATGTTAACCATTGTATTTTCTATTGTGTTCTTTTAAAATAATAATTATTAAATAAGACAATGCTAAAAAATAAAATTTTAAGTTCATTGTGTAATTCTGATTAGATGATTGGGTAATTGGGAAAATGTCACAAAATAGTAACAAAGTTTCAAAAGTGTTTTAATTTAGTCAATCATACATATTTTTCTCAAATTGGACCACCAAACGATCAAATCGAGTCATTATCAAATTTTCTTATGACAACAAAGTAATGATGGAAAAGACGTGAAAGTCAGAATTTTCAATATATAAAATTATATTAAAAATAAAAAAAACATGTTAATTATGAAAAAAATAAAAAAAGAGTGCCTAAAATTTACGTTAGCATTTCATATAAGCATCCAAAGATAGAAAAAAATATTTTCTAACTGAATCTAAAAGTATAACATGCTAAAAATATGTTATGATTTTTAATTTGTATAAAATATAAAAACTGAGTAATCTAATTATAACACTTTTAAAACTTGAGTTACCTAATTAGAATACTTTTGAAAGTTGGTTACTATTTTACAAAGTTACCCATTGGGTAATTCTCGTCAAATATATAGCTCATTGTATCTATTATTAATCATCAAGTCTAGTGCTAGTAATTATGTTATCTATTATCTCTAATATTGATCATTATGTTATGCATTGTGTTTTTTAACATGATGATTTCAAATAAACAATACTGAAAAATGTAAACCTTTTATGTTTCATGTTTATTGTGTAATATTTATCAGATGATTGTGTAATCCTCATCAATTCAAAATATTACACAATAATATGACGGAATTACACAATGAGTTATATCAACACCATACGCATTTTAAAGATAAACATATAAACGCTTTTATGATGTTTTTTATAAAATAATGTCATACGTAAAAGTTACAAGCATTAAAAAAAGATAGAACTTGAGAAGGAATAACATTAATAATTTTGTCCTCATCGAGTCATCCTAAACCTAATCTAAAACATACATGTTAAAATCTTAATCTTTATTACACTTTTTAGTTGAATATTCCCCTTGTTTAAATATATGAGATCCTATTTTACAGGTCCATTTAAATATATAAAATCCTATTTTAAGGGTCCATTTTTACTTATCGCACATAACCTCAGAAATCTATGTGACGGCCTTTACTAGGAACCGGCAGTGCTATCGTTTCATTTACGAATTAATGTATTAATACGAGTAAATGGGATTTTTTCGTGAATCACACAAAATTAGAAAAACACCGATGAAAACATTAATGCTTGCCTACTCCCTTTGTTGCTTAATTGAATTTAAGATCAGGTAGGTTGTCTATCTTGATAGATGAATATCAATTTGTTAACTGTAACTTATCAGATCTTACTCTAAAATCATAATAATCACAAAACTATCGTTGCAACGTTCACATATACATTTAAAATCAAACCGTGGTGAAGCGCGTGTGTCTACTATCTCTACTACTATTAATATAAAAACAGTGTGTAGATTGGTAATTTTCTACTTTTGTAAGACACATATGTCCTATAACAACTATTTAAGCATATAGTACAAGTGTTCCTAAAGTGTTCTCATTTAGTAAATTTATTCTAATTAATACATAAATTAGTGCATATGATTAAATTCATTATATTAAGTATTACTTTATTTTTAATAAAATTAAAATTAACAATATGTTTATATTTTTACTATCTACATTAAGTATTATAGTATTAACTAGATACTATTTACCAAATATTTACATAGTTATAATAATAGTAATAGTAGTAGTAATAATAATAATAATAATAATAGTAGTAGTAGTAATAATAATAATAATAATAATAGTAATAGTAATAGTAATAACAATAACAATAATAATAATAACAACAACAACAATAACAATAATAATATAATAATAATAATAATATTATTATTATTATATTATTATTATTATTATCATTAATAGTATTTAAAGTAATTATAATAGTTATTTACAAAATAAAAACAATTTTAGTAATAAGTATAATATGTAATAATATGCAAGTTATCAAACTAAAATATACAAGCTTTCAAAACTGTTTTAAGATTCTAAATATTTTATCGTTTTTTTCTTATAACAATAAAAATATGATGGTTTATAAAATATTGTGCTAAATTATATTATTGTTTCAACATGATTTCTTTTTCAAAAACCTCGTTGTCAATATAAATATTATCCATAACTACGAATTAAATACTAATATATAAATAATCGAAGTCAAGTTTTATAAATTTTAACAATCCGTGACAAAACATGTATCCACATGCAAGTGTTTTTTAAATCGGTGACTAAGAAATACGATTATAAATGATTGCACATATGTGGGCTTACAAGCCTAGAAGGTGTAATTCTTGATGACTAGGCTCATTAGCCCTATTTTCAAATCTTTTTCCAGCTCATATAACAATCCTAACTAGAGATGGGCAAATCAGGTTTTGGGTCATACTCGAAACCATATTCAAACCGGGTCAGGTCTAATACCGAGTTTTTTCTTTTTTTTCTTCTTTGTATATCTAATACCGGGATCAATCCGGGTTTAAACCGAGTCGGGTTCAGGTCGGGTCGAGTTCGCTAAAAAACTCAAAGACTAAACTCGGTTCCAACTCTATGGGTTTAAACGGGTTCAACCCGGTTTTTATGTCCACCTTTAATCCTAACTGTTTATCCTTAGAAGTGAGAATTCAAGGACAATTACAATATTTCTTTAAATTATAAATATTTTCTAAAATCATACTTAGAGGATGTAACATATTATACATTGAAATTTGATGTTTTGTAAAAACTTTTAATTTTTAAAAAAATTAATGGAAGATATATGTAAAACTCTAAAAAATCAAAACATGGCCAACTTTCAATTTTGACTTAAAGATGGGACTAGTTTCACTAAAAATTATCAGATGAGTGATTTGATGAAGATGTTCTTGACAACCAATATTCGTCTCATTGTTCCGGCATGTTTTGGTATCTTCCCCGCTACCTAGAAAAAGAAAGCAAAGATACTATCACCATCACCTTGATACTTAGACATCCAACCTGTAATCTCAACCACACAATTGCAAGATCGAAGCTCTACCGAGCTATATCCCCATAGCTAAGTGGAGCATGCATAACTCGTACTTTATTTTTTGTGAATGATGTTTTATATTATAAGGGATGGTTGTGAGTGGTTGTGTGTAATGAGAAATTAAATTTATGGGGGTTGTACGGTGATTCTTCATATTTAAGGAATTTTAGTACAACCCTCATAATTTTTTATAATATTTTAAAAGTAGTTGTGAGTGGATGGTTAGAAAAAGTAATGATAAAGATATAAAAAAATATTATTTAATTATAAAAATATAAAAAAATAAATGTTTTTAATGTAATTAAAAAATTGTTTTTAATCTAATTTCAAGCGACTTTTTATTTAAACTCGACCATAAACCAGGGGTCAAATCAAACAACAAACTAAAACCCACCAATCCAACGGCTCAGATTAATAACAATCAGGATGAACGACTCCTTAGGTCAACACCAGATCCCCTTCGCTCACACATATGCTATTCCCCCTCAAAAAGAGTAAAAATCCTGTGCTCCTCATCCACCGTAAACCGATGCACCCTCAAACCCTAATTTTCTTCTAATTTCGCCGTCGCCGGACGTTCGCCGGCGGCGATGGATCTCAACCGGACCTCGGTTAACCACACAGATCACAACTAACCGGTGTACGGTAAAAGTCAACAGAGTCAAACTTTTGTTCGTTTTTATGTACTTGAGGTCCGATTAGGGTTTGAAAATTGACTGTTGATTCTTTTCCGACCGATTGCAGAGATAATTTCTACTTGTTCGTAGCTTGTTGATGAATATTCGTTAACATAATGGTATGTATTTCTATCGTTTGTGTTTTTAATGTTTAATTTGATCTGGGTTTATGTGTGTGATCATGTATGTATATGCATTGAGGTGTTTGAACTTTGAATTTTGATTATTGTGTTATTAGCAGTTCATCTAAACTTATGTTAATGAATATTCATTTATGTGTGATCATGTATGTATATGCATTTAGGTGTTTGAACTTTGAATTTTGATTATTGTGTTGTTAGAGTTCATCTAAACTTATGTACTTATATGACAAATCATAGAAACATTAATAATACTGTATGAGCATTTGAACACCTTAATTGATTTTGCAATTGGTTGATCAAACTGGTGAAACAAGGTTTTGCATAATTAGAGATTTATACTCTGTTATTTATGATTGATAAATGCTAATTATAAGTTTTTTTTTGTTATGATTTTCATGATGAAGCAGTCTTTCCATGAGAAGGGATTTTGGATGGGGAAAGGGGACGGGGACGGGGACGCATTATTTGGTAACTCGTCAAGAGTAGAATCAAAGCGCGATCACCAATGGTTTGCTGATGCGACTGAAACCGAGTTGTTTCCAAACAAAAGGCAAGTTGTAGAGTCTCCAAATAGCAAATCAGTTTCGGGAATTCCAACGAGTCATCTATCTTGGGACAATGTCTCCGCCTTCCAGTCACCTCCAAATCAGTTTATTGACCGATTGTTAGGGTCTCCTGTCGGGATGGATAATGGGCAAGTGAGTAAAAAGATGGGGCATGATCATAATGGGATTGGGTCTTTAGTTGGTTTATCAATGTCTTATGGTATTGAAGACCCTGAGGTTAGTGTGAACTATGGTGGGATTAGGAAAGTTAAAGTTAACCAGGTTAAGGACGCTGATAATGGTATGAGTGCATCAAACGAGACAAATTTCATAACAATCAGACCTAACTATGGGAATGAAGATGCTAATGTAACTTTAATGGGTCATTCGTATAGTGGGTTTGACCCTGGTCATAGATCAATGGGTCCTGCATCTGGCAAAGACGAAGAAAATCACATATCAATTGCCAATAGCATATCGTTTGGTGGTTTTCAGGATGAATCTGAGATTGAAACGTTGACTAGGCCAACAAATGGTTATTATCACAAAGATGTGAACAATTATGGGTCAACGTTTGATCCGTCTACAGTTAATACATTGCAGCCGCCTGGAGTTAAGGAATTGGACACGTCTAATGTGATTGCGGTTAGAAATACAAATCATGCGGTCAAATCAAAGAGCAAAATAGAACCTAAATCGGTTAAAAAGGAAGCCCCTAATAGCTTTCCTTCAAATGTTAGAAGTTTGATGGCTACTGGTATACTAGATGGAGTTCCTGTCAAGTATGTTTCAATCTCAAGGGAGGTAAACATCTTTGCGTTGTATTTTAAGTGATTAATATTATGAATAATTTTACCTGATTTTTATAGCAAAGAAAGTGGTGGCAATGATTTACTTAGTTGGAAATAGATTGGGTTATATATTATATATAACAGGTCAAATAGGTAGAAATTAGAAAATAAAATAACTGGTTAAAAATGAAATGGGTCAAACGGGTTGAAACTTGAAAGTGACTCGAAGTGTATCTAAATGCTTTCAACCTCTTAAACCTTTTTTATTTAAAATAGAAAGCTGAATATCTTTATAACTAGTTGCCAAATCCAAACTATTTTGCCACCTAAAAACAAACTATTGACTTTCAACAATACGGGTCGGATAAAACAAGCCTGGTAAGATGGTGGTGGTAACAAAATGTAGCGTCACTTGTGCACTTTCGCTAGAAAAATGGTGTTATTGTAAAAAATGACATTTAAAAGTTCATTTATAACCTGTCTATCTTTTACTAACATGTGATGGTTTTTTCCACATTAAATAGGAGCTCAAAGGAATTATAAAAGGTTCTGGCTACATGTGTGGCTGCCAATCATGTAGTTACACTAAGGTAAGCTTCTCTTTAGTCTCGTGTGTAATTCTATACATTGCTGGTGTAAAATTGTCGCTCAGGAGCTGCTTGTGTAAATGGTTTCTATACATGACTAGAGGCAGGAAAACAGGCAGTTTCAGTGACGGGTCATAATACGTCACTTTTAACTACAAATGAAAACTGGTCAGGCCTGGTTGTGTGCTGACCGGTATCTCTATCCATTTTTGAGTATTTCAAATCATTTATTCGCTCAATATGATTATAAAAACAGTATTATTTATTACAAAAGGGATCCAACTTTTTTTATAATTGTAGGGGTTTTGCATTTGAATACACGTCTTTATTTCACCGACTGGTAATAAAATATTTTTAACTAAATTAGCTGGTTTTGTCTGGTTAGGCACTGAATGCTTATGAGTTTGAACGCCATGCTGGTTGCAAAACGAAGCACCCAAATAATCACATATATTTTGATAGTGGGAAGACAATATATCAAATAGTACAAGAGTTGCGAAGCACGCCTGAGAGTTTACTGTTCGATGCAATTCAGACTATAACAGGTTCCCCGATCAATCAGAAAGCATTTCGCAGCTGGAAAGGTAACTATAGTTTTTCATCAAAGTGACAATTAAGATTAACGTTTGATGTTATTTATGTTTGGTTTTTCAATCCCATACTCCAGAGTCATTTCAAGCAGCTACTCGTGAACTTCAACGGATTTACGGGAAGGATGAACTGAATATATAGTAATAGTTGTTATTAGGTTTCAGAGTGTGTACCATGTAAGAAAATGGTGGGTTTTTAGACGATTTTAGTGAACATTGATAAGGATATGTACATGGGTTTGTGTATAGAATTTTTTATAAGATAGTGATTGGGTGAGATATCAAAATGTTATAATAAATTGTTACTTTATATAAACATAAAATATGCCAACAGAAAAAGTGTGTTCGTGTCCTGAGTTTAAAGTAGATGCAAAGCAAAAGAATAAAACCTAACATGTTTTCACAAAAACAAAGTTTCAAAAGAATCACAAATAAGTCGGCAAAACAAACAAGCATCACCGTACCATCACTGGCTGCCGCAAAGCATCGCCTCTGAACCGCGCAGTGGCTGTTTTAAGAACCGCAGCAAGTTGATTTCTGGGCAGCTTGACCATTTGCGCCTCCAGCTTCAGGTTGATTAATCTTAATCGTCGATGGCTGTCAAGAACACAAAACATATATATCTGGAATAAGATTGTTGCAAAACAAATGATCTTTTGTTCTTTCTTTTAAAAAAATATTTGGTCCCAAATACCTCAGCCTTGGTGTCGGTGTCCGCAAGTCTTTGCTTGATATCGGTTGCTATTGAAAAGAAAACTTGCTCTACATTTAGGTTTGTTTTGGCACTCTGTGAAGACAAAGGTAATTTTCATAGTGAAAACATGTTGCGTAACTGCATAATGCAATCAGAACATATGAATGAATGATTTACTTACAGTTTCAAAAAATTTAATGCCATACTCATCAGCTAGTGCCTGCCCCTTTGCAGTAGGAACAGCCTACAAAACATCACAAGAGTCCAAATTTATCACTTTTTAATTGCGGTAATCAGTGAAGGATCTAAATTCTCTTGTTACGAATGTCAGCGTATTTCAATCTTCAGAAGTCCGATTAATTATTTTTTGATGGGTCAATTCACATTAGAATCAAATACAAACAATAGCAATTAGATAAGATTAAATCATTCGGTTTGCAATTGTTTCTAGAAGAAAATTTGCAGAATACCAATTAAGAAAATGAAAATGAATATGAATATGAAAAACTAAAGGAGGCGGAGGTTGATTTGATTGTTGGAATAATTTTTTCATTATCAATGTAATTTGAGAAAGTATCAAATGCGGATGAAGAATTTAAGCGTGCAAGGGAAAAATCAAGAATTCTTGAAGAAATGGAAATAAAAGCAGAAATTCATATTTGTAGGAGACGCTTCCACGTAGCACACATGAGCCAGTAACCACACGACTAAGGGTACTAGTTGTGTTAAATTGTGACAGCCATGTTTCTTACATCATCGTTTGAATATATGGTGTCACTGAAACGTTGGATCCAGATATAACTCAAAATCTTATTTGTATTGGTGTCACATGATACCAGTCCTCCTTTCTTAAGTCCACCCATGGTGGTAATCTCGGGAACTTTATAAAGATAAGAAAAAGCATAAAAAATGAAAATTTAACATACCCTCTTGCTTTCATCCATATCAGCCTTATTGCCAACAAGGATCTTGTTGACATTATCAGAAGCATGCTGTTCAATGTTGCGAATCCAGTTTCTTATGTCTGTCAGTAAAGGGATGTTATGATAAATGATAAGTGTTTAGTTAATTAAATATAAAGCTGGACATAAAGGGGAACTAATAAGCTAAGATTTATGAAACAGGGAAGAAATTCATACTGTTGAAAGATGATTCGTCTGTAACATCATACACCAACAAAATTCCCATAGCTCCTCTATAATAAGCTGGAGTTTTTGGAGGGCAAATGATTATGTCAATTATATATCAAACTATTATGAAAAACTACAAAAATACGTAAAGAAAAGGTAAGCAGTCAGTGTCTAATCTCGATACTGTGAAGAATACATAATACAGGTATTTCATGCAAATTTGAGCTGCTGTTGTTCAACAATTGAGCAAGGACCACTAAGCATTTAATCAATTAATCCATGTTAAGTAATTATTGACATTGTTACAAATGTGAAATTAATCTCATGGGCACATCATCTAGGGGCTAAACCTATGAGATGTGAATACATCTTTTACCTTAACAAAACTGAAGTCATATGCCTACATCTTTTTTTCTAAGATCAAATAGAAATTGGTTGAATGAACCCAATTGGAAGTTTGATTTGATTGATGATGTCATCATTTTAATTAATTTTAATATATACCTCTTATATTATGAGGTATTTTGTAAAAAAAATTTACTATATAGTTAACATTAATTTAAATTTAGACCACTTACATTTTGAGGTATTCAACAAAAATCCTACTAACTAATTAACATTGAAGAGTGAATTATTTATGAATATATTTTAATAAAGTGAACATGTATAACAAAAAGTTTGTTCTTTTCTTTTGGCAGCATACATCACTTAAACAATCTCTTCAATACCTAAAAATGAACCCAATAGTGACGTAATACTGCGGTTTAACGTTGTTTTCAAAGAAAATAACACAATGTTAAAACATAAGCTATATTTTCTTATAATTCTACTTATTAAGACTATATAAATATACGACCTTTTTATTATCAGCCAACCACATCATTTACATCCATTCAAACTTAATTTAGCATATGGGTATATTAGCAATTAAAAAAATGTATCATAAAGGTTTAAACTGAAAAACACCTGTGTATTACACATACACTAAGCTAGTGGAATAATATACCATTATCTACTAGAATAGATCCTGAACCGTACCAGTTGTGATTGTACGGAATCGCTCCTGACCAGCTGTGTCCCAGATTTGGAGTTTGATCCGTTTTCCATCGAGTTCAATGGTTCTTATCTTAAAATCAATTCTGTAGAAATAAGAAAATGTCATAAATGTTGGATTCTATTGTTAAAACGGCAACAAGTTTATGTAGAAAGGATGAATTAATTCACCCGATGGTAGTGATAAAACTTGTAGTGAAAGAACCATCAGAAAAACGCAAAAGAAGGCAACTCTTCCCCACACCTGCAAGCAAGAAAAAAGACGTGAAATTTTCACTTTCCAACAACTCATAATAAGCAGACTGGTGAATCTTAACCATACAATACAAATACCATCTCCTTTGCTATGTAAAAACTATATAGCATTATGCGTGTATTCAATGCAAAACTTAGAATTCAATGGAAGTATGAGACTTGCAGTTGGGAAACATTATCATGTCAACCACACACAAGCATGGAAATCAGTTTCCATATGTTTCCCTTCATTCCTACATTTATTTTCTTATAGTATTATGTTATTACTGAAAAAGTGTTTGTTGCTCAAAATGTGTTTTCCTTGAAAAGGACTTTCTTTCAAAAGGCATAACTAAGAGTAAAATGTTAACGAAAAGTTAAAAAACCAAAAGGCATAAAATAAGAGGTTGAAGCTTAATATCAAGAATGTGCAAAATGTGGTAGATTTGTCCACTTCCATGGCAGGGGAACAAGAAACTGAAGCCAGCAAAGGAAGTCAAATTGTTGATTTTTTCAAACGCCAAGGACATCAAGCTTTAAGAATATCATAAACCAAATGGTGTAATAAATTTGAAATATTTTAGTTTGTAGGAAACAAAATCAGTTACCACAAAGAGCAGATACATTTGAGAAATTGGATAAGGTGTGTGTATCTTTTTGCTTCCACTTTTAATTGCTAAAGGGCCTAATAGTTGATAAACTTCTAGTTGATTTACTGCTAACAATCTTTTCAACAAGTGGTATACTGTTTTTTTATTACCATGTATTTCCTTGATTAAGAGATCCTTTTTATTCATCAAATTGCATAGGTTAAGAACATTTAAACTTCTGTTACAGGACTTGTTGATTGAACTAATATCAAATAGACATAATAGACAATATAATTATTGTGAATCATGGAAATATATAGCAATTATTCATTTCTGTAACACCCAGCCCCTCACACCAACTATATTGTCTGTTTTGCCCACAAGGAGCTCACGGATTTGCTTTTGGTTGCCCGGGTGAAAACTTCCCAGAAAGGTCACTCATCCCTGGATTGCTCCCACCTAAGCACGCTTAACTGTGGAGTTCTCCCCTCATCCACAACCAATATGCCCAAAACGTGTTGTTGATGTTAGAGACCAGACATTCCTTATGAACCAGAAATCTCTCCTGTCCACGGTTGATATGGGATATGTGTAAGGTGTCACAATTTCCATAAACAACCTAATTGGCTTTCTAGTGAAGCCCAACTTGCTTCGGTTTCATTAGATCATATGTTACTAGTTAATTGCTCACCATAGACTTAAATTCTTACAATAAAGTTATTTGCTTGTTCCTTTAACTCCATAGACCATACAGTTTTTAATTTATTATTGTCGGTCCCAAGTCTAAATAAAAAAGAAGGGTTTATACAAAATAATTCCCCAACTGTCATTTTGTTTAAGACCACCAAAATAGTTGCGCCAAATTAAAAAGTATCACAAATTTGAGCAACATACAATTTGGAACTTGCAATTTCCAACAAGTGTGCAGAGAAAATAACATGTTGAACCACAATTCATAAGCATCAGCTCACAGATTCTTCAGTAAAGCTGATTTTCCCCCTATCGTCTCAACACTAGATGGATTCTTCCAGTAGCAACACGTAAACAACTTAAACAAGTTAACAACAGGACCAAATTATAACAAAAAGCACCAAATCAAACCTAGATCCATACAAAAAACACCTTCAATTCATTTTTCTCATGTCAATACAACCAAACAAGCCACAAAACAATCATTCAACACCAACTAGTAGCCAATATCAATAACAAATCGACAGCAAAACTTAAAAAAAAGTCCTATATTAATTTAATTTCGAACGAAGAGAATTAGAACTCACCGCTATCCCCAATCAAAAGGAGCTTAATGAGGTAATCATAATCTGCTCGTGCCCTAACCGGTGGAGCAGCCATTGAAGGATCGGAAGAACTTTCAACAAAATCGGAGCCTTCAAAACTGCTTATGTATATATATAATATAAATATACACACAATTGTATCTGTAAACACAATCAAAACAACAAAATCACCAACGGATTCAAACGCTAACAGATCCGCCATGAAAACTCAAAAACGAGTGAAGGAGTATTATTATTGTTATTGTTATTGTTATTTTTATTACCTTAGGAGAAGAAATGATGCACTCTAAAATGGTGATTTGCTAAGATGCGCCAGTTGCTGTTTGTATGATAAGCGTGCGCTGGTCACCCCCTGCGCAATATAGCAAAAATGTGGAAAAAGAAGAGTAAACGAATGAACGATGAGGGGGTAGAAAGTTTCCGGTGTTCACGCGTCCAAGATTAACCGGTGGTCAGTTATTCAATATATGGGAAACGAAGTGGCTGACCACGGTAGTAACCGTG
This sequence comes from Flaveria trinervia, assembly GCA_025506515.1. NCBI lineage: Eukaryota > Viridiplantae > Streptophyta > Magnoliopsida > Asterales > Asteraceae > Flaveria > Flaveria trinervia. The sequence continues at coordinate 94,235,179 of CM046445.1, read as the reverse complement.
TGCGCGTCGCAGGGGAGCAAATCTGAGCTGGATATTTCGTATTTAGCGTTGATTACAATTTATTTTTTATTAGGCGTAAATTTATTGAGATTTCTTTGCATTTTTTTACGTTATTCTGATTAAACAATTAATTTGGCCACCTAATTTAGGTTTTATAAAGACTTTGACACCCGTAAAAATATTACGAAACAAAAAGTAATTACAAATCATTTTAAAAGAAACTTTTAATTCTCTAGTAAGGTTAACTATCTATCTATACTTATTAATCAAACAATTATTATCACATGTCATATTTTTACAATCATTTTACCAACCACATGTCATCTTTTTATAATCATTTTATCACATCCACTACTATAGCAAGTGAATCCTTTAGTGATAATATTAATTCTAATGATGTTGTATATTATATTTAGTTGTTAAACAATATTTAATAAATAAATAAATGTTTTCTTTTATTAAAATGTAATTATTTTTTGAATAAAATTTTATGAACAATGAAGGTGTTTTGTATAAATAACTTTTTCTGTGATGATGGTGTTTAAAAATCATTTTTAAATTAAAAAAAATTAAGAAGAAAGTTTATAATAATTTTATAATTTATAAATATCGATTATAAGTTTTATTACTTGAATTAGTTAATTATACATAAGTTTAATCATATCTTATCTCAAATAATAATTTTATAATTTATAAATATTGATTAGTAGCAACCAATTTAATATTTTTATTTAATCCATCTAGTACACAAGTTTCTAAACTATATCAAAATATATTCATTAAAAACTTTTGGTTATTGTTTTATGTAATATAAATTACTTTATGTTTTTTTATATTTTAATTTGAAACCAATGATTTGCTTATCTGTAACTATAATTGCCTCAATTTAATAAAAAAATTTCTTTTGAATACCTTTTACAAATAATACATGTTAAGTACGAAACATGTATATAGAAAGATCAGGCGAATTGACCTGTTAGGCACACAACATCTAATCTTTTAGACCATTCGGCCTCTACTCACGTCTCACAATGTGATCTGATGTATCAAGTTAACCATGTATAAAACATCACACATATCACGTGTGATTCATAGTAGTGGCTTCTATACGCGAGTGATTTCAAAATTTATCTTCAACCCCTTCTCTCTCTTTCTCTCTTTCTCTTTTTCATTGTATTTATATTTAAAAAGTAATAAGTAATAAAGTGAAGAGTGATGAAAGTGAAAATCATTTCACTTATATGACGTAGATGTGATATTAAAACACTCATAATATATCAACGACACCATGTTCCTATTACTTATTATTCGTAATTTATTTTGTCAAGATTAATCTCTCTATATTTGAGTTTTTGAATTTCACCTTTGGATGAAGATCATTTTCTTTTTCTTACTTTTTTTTTTAATTACATGTTTTATGTTGCTTGTTCACGTATGGGTTTGAAAATGTGTTTGTGTTAGGCTAGATGTTTACTTAAGATTTAAAGATTTTTTTTCTTAGAATCATTTTGGACATTGGATGAGAAGATATCATCATCAAGACAAAAAATTTTCATACGGACAACTTTTAGACAAGGAGGAAAAAAACTACATATTTTCACATAAATTCTATATAACTTTTAAGAGCTAGTAGAAGCTCCAAAAAATCATTCGTAGATAACAAGCTTGTTTTGATAAAAGCTTAACCAACTTCTATAAATTTCACATCAAGTATAGCCATAGTGTTTCTTATAACAATATTAGTTAATCCTTAATGATGGTTGACTACGTGTATTGTTATAACTAAAAGTATTTGAAGTTGGTCAAGTCCATTGAAACTTTCTTTCCAAAGTTTGGCTAAGTCCTTTGAGCCAATTATCTGCCTATCTAGAAAGAACAACTTGGTCAAGAGCCACATATGTAACAATGAAACCAAATGAAATGTGAAATTAAGTTGCTTTGTTTTATTAATTGTAATAAACAATCTTGTAATACTTATTTAATGATTTAGTTAAGAATTTATATTTAATAAGGTGAAAATTAAAATTTGTAATTAATGATAAATCATATGGGGTTGAAGTTTAATCTTTCATAAATAAGAAATTGTTGATTAGAGTAATCGGATGTATTAGAGCTGTGTCAAAGTGTCATGAATTATTTTTTATGTATTTCGTAGTATTTCAGTAAATATTCTAGAACTCGCTCATCCTTTATTATTCACCCAATGCTAATAATAATCATTTACTAAAAGGCCTTTGTATGTTAATTCCTATCAATAATAAATAGTTTCAAGTCTCACTTTGAGTAAAACTGATTAAGAGGTTATGGGTTTAAGTGTCACTTTAAGCAAAAAAATATTTAAAGTTAAGCCTAAAGATTTAGTTTCCTTGAGATGGTTAGGAGTGCGGTCCCGACCAAAAAATTAATAAGTGAGCCGATTAAGATAACATTTATCCTCCGAAATATAATCGCACATTTGTCGTTCAAAAAATAAAAAACAAGTATTTTCAGATTTAGAAGTTAAATTAAAGTGTGAATGAATTTATGATGAAAAAACCAATGAAATAATTATCATTTTGTTTAATATTCTCATTAAATGTGAACATATTTTATTTGAATCTAGTAATCTATCATATGGACATTACCTAATACATTTGTAAGTTAACAAGTCAAGCATAACAAATAAACAGAATTGTTTGTTAGCGTTCTAATAAGATTATTAAGAGGCTCTTTTTTAATAATTCATAGGCTCTTTAGTTATTAAAAGATAATTTTAATATTGAATGGTTTAGCGGTTACGTTACATAGAAGTTCAAACATATTGGATGGAGCTTAATACAAGTCAAATGATTCATAAGTAATAAAATGTTTTAACATTAAAACTTTGAAGTGACAAAAACTTGATCCAGAAAAGGGTAATGTCAGAAAACTTGAAATCTAAGACAAGTAAAATGTCTTCAACATAATAACTTTAAATATGAATCAAACCAAAACCATGATCTTGCCTTAACAGAAATCCAATCTCAAAAACTTAACATAACTTCTTCCAAGCACTAGCCCTAAAACAGCATTCGAATATCAAAATCTCAAGATTTAGTAGAAGAAACCAAGCACTTTACCACCGACGTTCTTCCTCCTAGCTTCTTCATGATCCATAATTCCAGCAGATGTTGTCAAGACAATGTACCCAAACTGGATGTTTAATATTAGAGCAACGTTAGCTAAAAGAACCATTCATATTTCTCTAGTGGATCAAAAGATTAAAACAAATAAAATAGCTAAAACATAAACACACCAACATTTTAAAGTAAGCTTAGTTCTTAATTAGGGGCGCCAAGTCCCTGACATATACATACCCACCAAGAAAGTAACAAAGTTACCCTGTTTAATAAAAAATCGAGTACTGGTTGACAACTTAACATAACCAACCAGTTTATGACTACAACAGATCATATATATTATTCAAATTATAAAATTGATTTCACTTTTCTAAAACATTAACTGATCTACAGGTGCTGATATTGATCTGATAGCTATATTATAAGCTGATTTTCTATCTGATATTACTTGTATGATCTTGTAGTTAGATTATGGATACCAATGCTCCAGTCGCACAAAGGGGGTATAAACAGATCAACATGGTTAATCCGTTTAATAACCATGTCCAGTAAAGGGTTCAACTTTTTGAGCACAATGAATCAGGTCATATACTCATATTAATCCCCAACCCAACATGACACAAATTGCCAGCTCCAACTATAATGCACAAATTGTTTATAAAATCATTTTATTCAAAACATTATTAGACTGAGAAAAACAACATTTGACACACAATATGTCTATAAAATTATTAAAACTTTGGATAATAAGTGTATTAAATCAATCTAACCCAGCCAAGACCAACTACCCAGCAAGCGCATCTTGCCAAAATCTAACCTGTCTTGAAGGAAGAAGTCTAGCGGTCCAGGCTCAATTTCCTTAACTCCAACATCAAACCGAGGACTAATGACTCCACATTTGTTCAAACGTCCATTCAGTTCAACAACAATCTTTCCTGATCTGTGATCATCAACATACTCAAACTCACCAATATAACCTGTGCAAATTCAACCATTTAATAAAGTGTTTTCCGTGTTCCACTAATCAGTCGTTCAAAAAGAATGAAACAAGAGCATACCATGCTTTTGCATGACCATAAGAAACTTGATGATGACTTTTGAAGAAGGCCTAATCATGACCTGTCTCTTCCCTCTCTTCTCGGCGTTGTACATGCTCTTAAGAGCATCATTCAACACGCTGACCCTCACCATCCTCAAAAATTCAAAATGCTGCAAAAATAAACAGCAACTATCACTAAAAATTGCAAATTCACAGCATAAAACTTAAAATGTATACTTGCTATATTACCAAACCATATAAAACAAAATTTTCAGAACTTTAGTTCATTACGCTTATTAGCTACACCATACATTCTTAAAAAAACTTAATCATTGTTGCTGCCTAGCATGCTATATATAAAATGAATACAAAACAATACCAACATGCAATCAATAATGGACACAAATAATATTTCAGTTTATTAATTCCTTAGAGCGAACATTTAGATTAGCTTGCAACAAATAAGTTAATGGCAACAAATAAGTTAATGGCAACAATAACATTTAGATTCCAGCCAATGGTCTAACATACAACGACCCGCTTGATTTCAAACTCAAAAACCACAACCTCATACGAACAAATCAACACAAATAAAAATATCCCCTTTGCAGACATAACGCACGCAATTAAGCTCATGATTGCAAAAAAACACTTAAAAATGCAGTTAACAATATAGCATGTATGATAAGAAATTATATCAGAAGATTCACACTACTTTAAGCTAATATACATAACAACGAAAAACGTCACGCCTGTGAAATCAGCTCGCAAATAACATCCAGTGTATAATCTAAACAACTACTCCCTTTATCCGTGATTCGGTGTACATACAAAGCTATAGTCACAGCCACAGTACAAAAACAACAAACATCAAGATCACATAACATACATAGGAGAAAGCAAATGAATCGTTCGAGAAAGCATTCACAAGACCTTCAATCGTTGATTCTATGAAAAATGTAACATTGTCTACGAACACATCAATCAAAGAGATAATTAAAAAGGTTGATTTGAGAAGTAACAAATGATCTGCTTGATAGAGATGTGTATGAGTGATTATGCGAGTGTGATAAAATTAGGGTTTACCTCGAAGCAAAAACGGCGACGATTGCTGAGTGCGGAAGAGATGCAGAGGCTTCAATTGAAATTAGGGTTTCGGGTTTTAAAAAGAAATTTAGAAATTACTAATCGGGCCCCTCTATCGTTAGTATTTAAAAACGTCATCCTTGTATTGATGGCCCAAATATAACGAACAATATTTGATTTATTAAATGTGCTTATGTTGATTAAGAATAATAACCGGCTAGATACACAAAGAAAATTTAAAATAAAAAGGTTTTAGGTTTAAGTATCATTTTAAGTAAAAACGTTCAAGGTTGAGTCATAGGTTTGTCAGTTGTAGATATACTTCAAAGGGGCTTAGGGTGCAATCCCGACGGAGAAACGAATGAATAAGCCTGATTAAGATAACGCATATCTTATGAAACAAGGTTATATATTTGCGATTGGGAAGAAAAAACAATAATTGACATAAGATTTAGTGTATGGAAGAAAATTTTGTGGACATTATTCCATACAAACAAATGTTTCGGATACAAAAGTTATCTGATATACTTCTTCTCTTCAACATGTAGTAACCCATGGAAGTCCTTGGTTGCCCGATTGTGAATGGTCTAAGCATAGCCCTTGGCCCCTTAGTGCTATTTTAGTTTCTTGGTTAATTTGTCTATGGGTTCTTGATATAACTTATTATTATTAAGATATCTTGGTTAATTTGCCATTATGTTGTTTACCATATGTTTTTCTAAACCCTCATCACATAAAGATTAAACCCATTAGTTCGCGTTTGAAGATTCACATCTACATAAAGCTAGTATGTTTGGATAAAAATATGAACCCATAGATGCTCTAAGGATAGCTTAAAGTTTCTTGATCAAAAGAAAAGCAAATAAAGACAGTATTTTTTTATGAAAACCCAAAAAATCGTCATTGTTTGTAGTAACCCCAAGAAATACATGTTTCTTGGTTAGGATAAACAAAACTCAACAATACCCAAAAAACACAACAAAAGTAACCCCAAGAAATGTGTGTTGTGTGTTTTTAGGTTAGAATAAAAAACTCATGAAATATGCAGTTCCTGACTAAAAGAAAACTAAAAAATAATGTCTTTGTTAGATGTAACCCCAAGAAAGTGTTTCTTGGCTATAGAAAAAACAGAAGAAAGGCATGTTTATTGGTTATGAAAACCCCAAGAAAGATATGTTTCTTGGTTCTTGTAGCCTTCAAATCTAACTGACTCCAATCATAGAGCTTCTTGTACACTAAAACATGCTCACCATGGGCTCTCTCTTTTCTTTATATGTGAAGATTTCCATGAGAACCACAATGATTCTGAAAACAAAAGGCTCGCTCTTTTCTTGACAATTAGAAATAAGAGTTACATTCAACATGATCAACTAAACAAGTTAAAACACAGCTTTGACCAGGAATATCTCAATGTCCCAATCACACATGGGTCACTAGACCATTTACTAGAACTTAAAACACACAGAATTACGCAAATGGAAAAGTTATGGTGTTTGATATTGAACATACGTTCATATCACCTTACAACTTCATGATGTCACCAATAACTTATTCATGTTAAAAAGGCAATGTATTTGGTGATATATGGTTTAGGATTTAAGGGACGCCCCACCCTTAGCAAGTTCCTCGAGTGCCTTAGAGATTTGGGTCTCTGACATTCCTTCCAAACGAATACCCCTCTCAACACCCATGTCTGTACACAAACCAAAACTATGTGAGATAAAACAATTAAACATTACATAAATCATATACTATTTTGCAAATGTGACGCCATCAACTTATTTGTAACGATGAGAATCATAATCAGCATATAAGTATTATTAACTTAGAGATGTGAAAGGGCAAATTTATCGTCCCAGAAAGAAATATGTACCAATTTCATAATAACTATTACTTTAAACTTCATATCAAAATAATCATGTTAGTTTAAGTAGTAATTCCAATAAAACCTTGATTCTTGCATAACATGAACATCAATGACCACTATGCTTGAATTTACTTTTAAGAAAACCATTGTCACTGAAAATTTTGAGAAAAATATTCATGTTGAAAGTACAAAGTTGTTTTATGTTTTTTTTCCTAGGGGTTTTTTTTATAACGGAAAATCTGCCCTACTCCTACTACCTAATTACTCCAAACTAATATACACCATGTCTGGGTTTGAACCCAACCCCCCCCCCCCCCCCCCCCCCCCCCTAAGCAAAGCCTCTACCAGTTGGCTAGCCACACATTGATGGTTTAGTGATTCACTATATAATATTTCTAAAGTTAACCTTATGATATATGCAATCTTTTCAATCTAAACAGGTTCTAAATGTTTTAGCAGCTAAGGTTGCAATTTAGTTTTTTTATACGTTCCTAAGATAGCATTTTAGCCTGCTTACGACAATTAATGTTAATCAATTTTGACATATTCTTTGGGCTATTTTCATGCAAAATATAAAACAATTACTAGCAAATAAGTGTTCGTAACTGTAGATAGAAATCAATTTTGCAATATTGAAATAAAACTGGTTTAAGATCCCCTCAAATGCATAATGGTGTTTGAAAGTTGTGATCTTTTAGAATCAAGTCTCAAGCTAACAAACAAATAGTTTTCTTTCACTTTTGTCCCTCTTTTTATTTTCTGGCAACTTGAGAGATCAGGCGAGAGAGGTTTAAAGTAAATATATTGCATGCCAAGAGCATAATGACTTACATTGAGCAAATAAACTTAATACCTTACAAGTATAATTAATAGTTGATATATTGTGGGATGCCTAGCATCTCATGCTGTCTACCCCCATGTAGAAGCATGGATTTGAACAATAGTTCATATGTGGGAACATCTTATACAATTTGCAATTTGAAACTAAGCATGGTGTCAAAGTGAAGAAGTAACGACTTTATCATAAGCGCCTAGCAAAACTAAGCACCATTCCTATAAACGATTTTCAGGCCAAGTACCACATATGAGGTTAGGCGCCTAGCACGGCCTTGTCGCCTTGCTTCAAGAGCTCCGTTTTCAGGCGCTCAAACACATTGTCAGGCCAAGTTCCAATAAAAAATCATCTAAACAGGTCTGCAACAATTACACTAGCCCTAAAACACCCTAAACTAGTCTAAATCCCCTAAAAATGGTATTTTTATACCATATGTCTTGCTTGAAGAAGTTGCCGCTTGTTAAGCACCTTGCGCCTAGGCCCAATGCTCACCTTTGCGCCTTTAGTGCTCCTTGTGGCTTTGACAACTATGCCTCATATTTCATCAGTTCTATTCCAAGGATCAACTGCCATTACCTAACTTCTATGGCTGTTGAGCAAACAAATGTCAAATGAAAATGCTCTTTATTTCTGATTTCTAATAAAAAAGAACTCCTGCTAATAAATTAGGGTAACATTGTAAGCTTGATTCAGATGACAAACCAGAAGGAAAACCATATGAAAAAGAGGAAGATAATCGCACACGATGCATACATACCAAGTACAAAGTCATATGGATAATTAGCAGGTGATAGATGCGATGATTCTATCATCACCTACTAATTATCCACACACATGTCATATATAGATCCTAAAATCTACCGTTTCAGTTGAAATCAAACCATATAACATACACCAGCGATCCAACATTCAAAGGGGGATAACGCACCGTATCTAGCCCACAGCTGAGGTTCGGTGCCGCTGCACTCACGGATCAGAATCGGCAACTTAGGGTTCGCTTTCTTGAGCTCCTTGTAATTGTTCTCAACAAACGCCCTGCCACCAACACATGACATTGATTTCGATAACAATAACATATATTAGGGTTAGGGCTTGAAATCTGAGATGAAGATTAAAAGGATGCCTTGTGGAAGCACTGGCAGGTGAAGTTTGACAGAAGAGAAGTCGAAGCTCTTTGAGATTCTTAGATAATTGTGCGATCCATGCCATTATTATCGATCTCTGCTGAAGCTGCAAACTACGGAGGCGTTGCAAGATCGTTGTGAATTGTTAGTTCTCAAGACAAATTGGGGTGTTTCACGTTATTATTTTCCTTTTACGATAAAATATTGAAATCGCCAATTATATATATATTTTTATTTTATTTCCTAACAAATAAAAATCTTTTTATCAATGATCATTGGAATGTGATGACTCGAATGAGATGTCCAAAAGCTTTCAAATAAATAAGAGGATGTTTGGGCTGAAGTATAATCTATGGCAAAACAAAAGTTAGATTTTCAGATTGGATTAAAGAGTTTTTTTACATTTAATGGTTTTTTTAAGAGTGGTTTAATGTTCGGGACTGATGAACGAGCTTACTTTTGGGAATGTGTCTGCTCAAGTTTTATACTTGATTAATATAGATGTTTGGGTGGTCCAATGATCTAACATTGATCCATTGAACGCTAAAAAGGTAAAAATCTTTTAGGTTTGCGAGTGTATTTGTATGTGCACATGGGTATTATAATTATAGATATTGAATATAGATTCGAAACCTTTTGTTTTTTTCATTATTTCATGATGTGGGTATTATTGGTTCTTAAAATTTCATGATTGGTGATTTCTTTATTGGTTGCGAGTGTATGCGCATATGGGTGTTAAAATTATGGATATTGAATAAAGATTTGAAACCTTTTAAGTTTTTCAATTATCATGATATATGGAATTCTATATGCATATTTAGGGCTTGAACTTAGTCATAATAAAAGATATATTATTATGTTTAATTGAGTTTTTTATTGATTGTAATGTCTTGTTTGATTAGTATTGTTTAATAAAAATAATATTTCAAATTATTTCAAATTTTTTATTACCATATGTTATGAAAAATCAATTCACATTCATTTGCCCCAAGGTTTCGCCATCGATTGGGTGTGCCATTTGGGATGCGTTAAGAACTATATTTCTAGGTGTGGGACGGGTAAGAGAGGCATGTCTTGAAACTTTAAAGAGGTGTGCCATTTGGGATGAGTTTAGAACTATATTTCTAAGTGTGGATCGGGTAAGAGAGGCATGTCTTGAAACTTTGAAGAGGGAGTTAGAAAATCTTCATATGCAAGAATGTAATTTTATTGATACATTCACATGAAACTAAGTGATTTGTTGTCAAAGGCAAAGAGTTCAGTAACTACAATCAAAGAGAAACACATGGTGAGAAATCTATCAAAATCAATACCTAAATTCTTCATTTGGATCTTAACACCAATTAAACAATGCTTCAATTTAGACAGTATGAAATTCAATGAAGTTGTTGAGAGATTGAACGCCTATAAAGAGCATGTCAATAAATCTGATTAAGGTGGAGATCCACATGATAAGTTCTTATTCTCAAAAGTATAATGGGAAAGAAAAAGAGAATCATCTTGTTTTGTGAGCACTATGGACAAGGTATTCAAAGAAGTTCAAATAGTATAGACCATAGACGGGACCGTGATGAAGGTCGCAAGGTTGGTCAAAGGAGGGATGATTGATTCGAGCTAAACATATGTCAAAAGGAGCATGACAAAAGTCAGATATATTGTTTTAAATGCATCGAGCTTGGGCATTATGTGGAGGAGTGTCCAAAGTGAGAACTAAAGGAGGTTAACTTGACCTGTAACGAATAGTATAACACGTTGTTGAGAAATTTGACGTGAACAAAACAAGAACAAGGGTGATTAGTAGCCTTAAGTAATTAAGCTCTTTAAGATCCGACTCGTAAACTTTTTTCTTACCCTTGAGAACCCGCCTAAGCTCCGCTTGTAGCTTTTGCATCACCCTTGGATTTATCATTAGTTCAAACATCGCCCATTCGATTATCACTGATGAAGTATCCGTACCCGCTGCAAACATATCTTATACTAACAACATAAAAAAAGACCAAAATAACACGTTAACATATAATTTAAAGGGGTAATTTTGTAAAATAGTAACCAACTTTCAAAAGTGTTCCAATTAAGTAACTTAAGTTTTAAAAGTATTCCAATTAGATCACTCATTTTTATATTTTAAACAAATTAAAAGTTATAACATATTTTTTAGCATGTTATACTTTTAGATTCAGTTAGAAAATATTTTTTTTATATTTTGAAGCTGATATAGAACGTTGAAGAAAAATTAGGCATTTTTTTATTTTTTTCATAATTAACATGTTTTTTTTATTTTTTAATATAATTTTATATATTGAAAATTCTAACTCTCACGTCTTTTCCATCATTACTTTCTTGTCATAAGAAAATTTGGTAATGACTCGATTTGATCGTTTGAGATCCAATTTGAGAAAAATATGCATGAGTGACTAAATTAGAACACTTTTAAAACTTGGTTATTATTCTGTGACACTTTTAAAACTTGGTTATTATATTAAAAACTTGGTTATCGTAGTTTTTAATATAATACTTGTTACAATACTAAACCATTCGTACCGACCAAGATGACTGCTTTGATGTTATCATAAGTCAACGGAAACTCAAGCCCATCCTCTTCTTTAACCCTCAACAGAACATCAAGAAGATCTTCATTCTCGCTGATCCGACCACCGGCACGACGTTCTTCATGGTGCGCGATGATGCGATCGAGCATCCGATCGATCTCGCGGTGTATCTTCATCAACTTCCTCCTCATTCCCATCACCAGATGCAAAACCTTAAACGTCGGAAACTAATCACAAACATCAAAACCACCGGATAACGACACCACTCGTTCAATCAACTCCAAAAACACCTCTTGATCTTCGCATCTGCTTCCGACCGCAACCCTCGAAGCGACCACATTCATCGTCGCAAAGATCTTCTCACTAACATTTACCACTTCATGACATGATTGACATCCATTAACCATTGATTCAACAAGGTTCCACGACTCCTGCTCACGAACAGACTCAAAAGATCTAACCTTTTTAGCACTCAAAAGCTCCAATATGCAAATCTTTCGCATTTGTCGCCAATACTCACCGTAAGGTGAGAACACAATATCCGTATAGTTGTATCCAACGATCTCAGCACTTAGAAGTTTCGGTCTGTTTGCGAACGAGAGATCGTTGGTTTTGATGACTTGTTTGATCAGTTCAGGCGACGAGATCACGATCGCGGTGAACTCGCCGAGTTGGAGGTGGATGATGGGGCCTAGGGTTCGGGATAAGGTGGTGAGGGCTCGGTGTGGGAGTGAGCCTGTGAGGTGGTGTAAGTGGCCGATGATTGGGAGCTTCCATGGGTGTGGAGGAAGGTGGTTGTTGGTGGTTTTTAGGTTTGTGATGAAGAAGATGAAGGTGAGGATGAAGATGATGAGTGAAAACATGATCTGAAGCTCCATTGAAGGTGTTAAGTTGGAGGTTGTTGTAATTAAGCATTATTATACATAGGGAGTTGACAAATGGGATTTTGTTGGGACTTGGGGAGGATAATTTGTGAATTGTTTTAGTATGGATAATCTTAAGTATGGAGACATCAAGTTTTTTTTGTAAGTCGATTTAATTTTTTGTTAACAGTTAGATTTTCTTGACAATTTTTATACGTAAATAACTAATTATTTTTTGTTTTTTCATGTAAAAACCACTCAACACAAATGTCTTTAAACAATTGTTTATATACATAAGTTATTTAGATGTTTTTATGAGAAAAAAAAGAAGGTATGTTCATTTTTACGTGTAAAAAATTGCACGAGATTGTTGTGAGAAACAACTAAACGTATGATAGCTTTTTATAGTATAGCTTTTTATAGTATTTGTCGATTAATCTATATTATACTTAGATTTGAACTCAAAACTTTAAAACTTTTTTAAAGAAGTAAATCCTATAAATAATAGGCTAACTTAAATAGAGTTATACTTTAAGTAATCATATTTTCTCACTAACCAAAGTCTATAACCTAGTAGATTTTTATTATTTACAGCCTCAAATGACTATTAAGCAAGCTAAATTTATATTAGCTGGTAAAACATATTAAACATCATCGGCATTAACGGTAAGTATAATTGTTTCAAAAATAATATATATCATCATTTTTATGAGTATAATTATCTTTAACATTATATATAATCATTTTTATGAGTATAATTGTTTTAATATAGTTCTTGATATATATGAAAATACAAGATTTTAAGGATTATTTTAACGATGTATTTCGATAATGAACAGGATCCGATTCGAACCAAACAAAAAAATATATTATATTGTGATAGTCAAATTACAATTAAAAATCTCCACCCACATGAAAAAAATTATTGCGCTAGCTGCTGTTAGCACATGTTTGTATGTAGTTAATTATATATAAATTCGTAAATTAAATACGTAACTTTTATTTTTATCATACTGGCATAGTAGTTTCAGTATTATATTTATATACATAGTCAAGAATTATATTGTTTCATTATTTAATTCGTGTGATAGATTAATTTGTATATAAGTAACTATATAGTTTAATAGTCCACATGCCTATCGAATCCCCATACACAAAAGATGCGAAAGCATCAAGAAGAAGATATACCATAGCACCATACAAACAACATATTTAGAAAAAAACATTTAATTACTTTCTAATATTAGTTAAATAAAAAGTAATTTATATCACCTTTCTTTTTTGTTATTTTCTTTATCGTTACATTGCATTTGTATTTATTCGTGTTTCGCTTTAATCTGAGTCAAAATCAATCTACTGTGGCCATATGGGTTATAGAGGCATGGATTGGACCAATTTAGTTATTAGTGACGGATCTGTAAACTTTTTAAGTGGAGGAAATTTGTAATGATCGTTTGGTATATCTTAATATAATATATTTTTTGATTTTGTTTGGGTCATATGGGGTCGATACGGTTCATTACCGAAAAACATTGTTAAAACGGTTTCAAAACTCTTGTATTTAGATATATATCAAGAAGCATAATAAAACAATTATAATCATAAAATGGCTATATGTGATGTTTAAATCAATTATACTTATAAAAGTAATGATATGTAATATGTTTGAAACAATTATACTCGTTATTAAAATGGTTTTCAAACCCTTTAACATCGTTGATGGTCAACATGTTTGTAAACAATTTTGGTCGGTAATTATAACAAATAATCTCTCATACTTAAAAATCAATATAAATTTAGTTTTAAAAGTAAACAACATTTATCTCAATATAAGATTTCCTTTTGATCTTTCAATTAACAACTTGATTATTTGAAGGTGAAAATATTAAAATTATACTCGGTTACATACCACACTTAGTAAAAAAAATATGGTTTGTTGGATTGTTACTCCATTATAATTTCATCCCCAACAATGTTTGCGACAATCTTACTTTTTTTTAGTTTCAAATTTTTAAGGGGGTGATTGCAAGATTCTACAAGGGGCGATTGTGATTTGATTATATACATACACTAAAAAAAATTAGGTTGGGCGGGTGTCCACCCACCTCATTATGTATACCCTTGATAGCTATCAAGGGGGTCATCTACATCCCATAATCATTTTATTCTTTTAGCTCATATACATTCAAATCACGACCGAACCCAATAAATTTTAACTCTAACCCACATGAAAGTTTACTAATGACCTCATGAAACCTTAAACCGACCCACGAAAAAACTTTAAGACTACCTTCCAAAAAAGTATATTTAACATGTCACAATTTACAAATATAAACATATTATAAACTAACTGATGCATGTTTTAAAATATAGCTTACTATTAAACACTAACAGGAGGAACATTGATTTTTATTATACAAGTTTGTTAAATATGATGTACAAGTCTTATGAAGCTTTGTTATATCAATCAACCTTTATGCATTTGGGTATTTTAGAGAGAGAAAGGGTAATGGTGGTGGATATGCCGTCTCCACGGTCGTAGTTCACCGGGGATGTTGTCCTATGCCACCACCGCCTCTTTCTCGGTCCCTTTATTTAGGTTTCTCGACGTCATCTCAGCTGAGGGTTATCCTATCATGTTGTCGGCGGTGGCGTGTCTAGGGCTCTCCGTTGCAGTTAAAAAAAATGATGGTTCCTCCTATCGGGGGTTGCATGTAGAGGTGTACAACCGGGTTTTTTTATTTAAAACCGGTTTGGCCTTAAACCGGTTCAAGTTAGAAATTGGTTTGGAGTCCCAAAATCCCAACCCTACCAAACCAATTTGGGTCAGTTTGGAAACCAGTTCAGGCCCAAACTGGTTCGGTTTTATTTTTTTATTATATTATAATTTATATTATAATTATTTTTCAAATTCAAAGAAAATTTGAATTAAATATATAATCATATTATATTAATTTATACAAATTTTCTTAAAAATATATAATCATATTATTATTTATATTAAGGATGTATATTTAAACATTTATAAAATTAATCAAAAACTCAAAGTAAGATATATAATAAAAGTGAACAATATAAAACATTTATATAGTTTAAACATCATACAAGTTAAAATAATAGTTTTTAAAACTAAACATTCAGCATAGTCGTTTCTTCGTTCCTCCGTTGCATACTTGTACGCTTATTTTCTTCGCCACCATAACCGGAACTATTACGAAGGTAGTCATCATATGCCGCTTTATCATCGGTCATTCCCGGTGTCAATCCACTCTTTACCTCGTCCTCGTATAATTTTGCTTCGTATTCTAGTATTCCTTCAAGTGAGCATTTGTCTTGTACTTTTTCCACGGCATCCAAATAATATTTCAAGTGGATGATCCAATGGCTGCATACTGAAAACCGGGTTGAAAACCGGTTTAAAAACCGGTTTGGGGTTTAGAAACCAGTTTCGTGTATTGAATGCTCAAACCGAAAGGAACCGGTCGGTTAAAGTCGGTTTGGGCCTCAAACCGGTTTCGGTTTTTTGGGCGAACCAGTTTTTTGCCCGCCTCTAGTTGCATGGGCTGCGACCGCACCGCTCTGACGAGGTCGTGGATAGGGGCAGGCCATGCTCCGGTGACGGTATCACTCGCCGAAACCAACATCGATGTTGTCGTGACCCAATTTGGGTTTTCTGATATATATTTTGGGTTGTCCTTGGTTGTTAGCCATTGTTATTGATGCACCCTATTTAAGGTTTTCAGATCTGCATTTTGTGGTTTGTTATTGGTTGTAGTTTGACACCGTTGATGATGGTGTCGTTGGTATTCGGTCAAGGCGTGACATGCCCTTATGTTGGTGGTTCTGGTTGCCACGGTGATGGTTATGTCAATTACCCTTATGTTGACCAATGCTTGAAAGTTGAGGTGTTCAATTTCTGATGCTTAATGGTTGTTTTACCGATGTCGATGATGTAAGATATTCAAATTCCTTGCCTTCTTTCATTCACAAAACAGCTATATAAAGATACAAGAGAATCTCCTATTTTTGGAGATTGATTCTATACTAATTGCTAATTACATTGCTATATATAGATACATGATAGTTGGCGCCTATTACACCCCCGCAGTCGAAGCGGGAGGCATACGTATGCTTAGACTGTTCCAAAAATCGTCGAAAAGGACCCGAGGCAGTCCTTTTGTAAATATGTCGGCAATCTGGAAGCGAGAAGGCATGTGCAGGATGCGGACTAGGCCCTTTTGAATGTGTTCCCGGACAAAGTGGATGTCAATATCGATGTGTTTGGTTCGTTGGTGCTGAACCAGGTTATTTGACAAGTAGATGGCACTGATGTTGTCGCAGTAGACTAGTGAGGCTTTTGTCAAGGGACAATGTAATTCAAGAAGTAAGTTGCGTAGCCAACAAATCTCTGCAACTACATTGGCAACACCGCGGTATTTGGCCTCCGCACTAGAACGGGAGATTGTTGATTGTCTTTTAGATGACCATGTGATCAAGCTGTCTCCCAGATAGACGCAATACCCGGATGTGGAGCGACGAGTGTCCGGGCAGCCCGCCCAGTCAGCATCGGTGTAAGCCCGAATAGAGAACGATGAGGCACGGAGATGAAGCCCATATTGAGTCGTGCCTTGTAAGTAGCGGATGACACGCTTAATGGCGTTCCAGTGAGCGACGCAAGGTGCGTGCATATGCATGCATACCTGCTGAACCGCGTATGCGATGTCGGGACGGGTGAAGGTTAGGTACGGTAATGCACCGGCCATGCTTCTATACGTGGACGGGTCATCAAAAAGAGAATCCGGCTCGCTGGCTAACTTGCTTTGCGTGTCAACGGGGGTCGCCGCGGGTTTGCATGAGTCCATGCCGGCGCGATGAATGATGTCTTTGGCATATGCATGTTGCGACAAGAAGAGTGTATCTCCTGTTCTGGTAACCGAGATGCCTAAAAAATAGGATAAGGGCCCCAAATCCTTCATGGCGAACTCACCTGCAAGAACATTCATGAGTTGTTGACGTAGCCGATCGGTGGAGGTTGTGAGTATGATATCGTCCACGTAGATTAGGAGGTAGGCAACATCATGTCCGTGGTGATAGATGAAGATGGAATTGTCTGATTTGCATTGTGTAAAACCGTGTTGGACGACAAAATCGGTGAACCGTTGATACCAAGCCCGGGGAGCTTGCTTGAGGCCGTAGAGAGATTTCTTGAGGCGACAAACGTGATCGGGGTAATGTCGGTGACGAAAACCCATCGGTTGGTGCATGTAAACGGTTTCTTTTAGATGACCGTGTAAGAAAGCATTTGTGACGTCTAACTGGTGAATGGGCCATGACTTCGATAGAGCCAAAGAGAGAACCGTTCGTATGGTTTTTGGTTTTACCACTGGACTAAACGTGTCACCACAGTCAACCCCAACTTGTTGATTACGACCGTCACATACCAACCTTGCTTTGTAACGTTCTAGGGAGCCATCAGAACGAAATTTGTGTTTAAGAGCCACATACTCCGAATAATATTCATATCCGGACGACGCGGTACTAGTTCCCAAGTATCATTTTTAATAAGGGCACTAAATTCTTGTTGCATGGCATCATACCATTCAGGTGTGGACAAGGCAAGGTGGGGAGTTTTAGGGATAGGAGCGAGGGAGGTGTTGTTGAGATTGAAAAGTTGTTTTGGTTTGGTTATTCCGTCCATGGCCCTAGTGCGCATGGTCCGGGGAGGTGGTGGTGAGGCCGAGGGGGGGGAGGGGAGTTCGGCAGTGGGTTGGGTCGGTGTGGTATGTGGGTTAGTGGGAATGTGTGGGCTGGTAGTGTTGGGCGGTGGAGAGGGGTGGGGCCGGTTGAGGCTGTTGGGCCGGTGTTGGATGGGCCGGGTGAGGCTGTTGGGTCGGGGGAGGGGTTGGTTTGTACAGCGGCTGTTGGGCCGGTTGAGGGAGAGGAGTGTGGAGCGGGTGTGGTCGTTGGGCCGGAAGAGGGAGGGGTGTGAATTTCGGTCCATAACAGTGGGTTTAGAGGGGGGTTTAGAAAGGAGTAGTCAAGTTTGGTAGTGGCATGTTGGATGGAGAACGGGTAGATGGACTCTTCGAACAAGACATGTCGGAATATAAAGACTTGGTTGTTGGAGATATCAAGACATTTATATCCTCGGTGGTTTGAGGGGTAACCGAGAAAGACGCATGGTTTCGACCGGTTGGTGAGTTTGTTGATAGTGGTGGAGGGAGTGATGGGATAGCATAAGCAACCGAATACACGTAAATGAGTGTATGTGGGGAGAGTATTGTAGAGGAGGGTGGTGGGGGAAGCGAAGTTGTGGTTTTTCTTAGGTAGGATGTTGAGAAGATAGGTAGCGGTTTCGAGTGCATGGTGCCAAAATGTGGGAGGTAAAGAGGCTTGAGATAAGAGGGTACGGATCATATTGTTTGTGGTTCGTATTTTTCTTTCGGCTTTTCCATTTTGGGGTGAAGTGTGAGGGCATGAGAAACGAAATTGCATGTCGTTAACATGACAAAATTGTTTGAAATTATTGTTGGTGTATTCGGTGCCATTATCACATTGAAATTGTTTAATCTTTCGGTCGAATTGTGTATGGATAAGATTGTGGAAATGGGTAAAGATGGTGTAAACTTGAGATTTATTTGTTAGAGGATATGTCCAAAGAAAATCCGTTAAATCATCAAGAAAAAGTATGTAATAACGGTGACCACTTGAACTTAAAACCGGTGAGGTCCATAAGTCACTATGAATGATATCGAAAGGTAAATAAGTTTTATTCATGGAACTAGAAAAAGGAAGTTTAACACTTTTGCCGAAAACACATGATTGACAAAGTGGATTGTTTTGCTTGCTAAAATTAATGAAAGAACTAGACTTTAAAGACTGCAATAAAGAGTTGCCCGGGTGCCCAAGTCGTTGATGACAACGGTCTTGAGTAATGCCAATGAATGCGGAAGGTTTGGTGGGAAGCTTGATAAAGTTGGTGGTGAGAGGGTAGAGATCTCCCGAGCTATTGCATCGTAGGATAGGTTCCTTGGTCTTGAGATCCTTCACAAGAAAACAAAAGGGTCAAAAGTGATTGAAATTAAGTTGTCGGTCGTTAGGCGTCGGACCGAGATGAGGTTTTTGATTATGTTGGGAGTATAAAGAATGTTGTTTAATTTTAGAGGTGGGAAGGGTGGAGGTAAGGTTTTGTTGCCTTGTCCAACAACAGGGATGGTCATGCCATTGCCAACAATTATTTGTTTATTAGTGCCAGTATTCAAAATAAACGGGGAGTTCGTACCTGGTTGTTCCATGTGGCCAGAAGCGCCGGTGTCCATGTAACCAACCGGATCAGTTGTTTGATTTAGAGACAACGTGTAGAGGGCTTGAGCAATATCGGTTGGTGTTGGACTGTAAGTTGCCATGTGGGCTTGTGCGGGACGTGGGCCGAGAATGCCTTGTGTGGTACTGGGCCGAGAATGCCTTGTGTGGTACTGGGCCGGGGAGTGGATGGGTAGGGGCAGGGAGGTGGATTGGAGGTTGTGTTGAGTAGAGGGGCCCATTGGGTATTGGCCCAGTTGTTTGGAAAAACAATATAAGGCTGTTGAGGTTGGGCCGAGGAGTGGTGGGATTGGGCCGATTGGGTGGGCTATCTGGGACGGTTCGGCTGAGAGGAGGAGCGGCCTCTGCCGCGTCCGCGGGAACGGCCACGTCCACGAGTTGAGTCTGGGGTGGTTTGACTTTGAACATGAAGAGCAGTAGCGATGTGTTGGGAGGAGTGGATGGCTTGATTTGCTTTTGTGGTTTCGTTCATGCAAAGTTGTGAACGGACTTGAGAGAATGGTGGAAGAGGTTTGGTGTTTTGGATGATAGTGCCAACGGTTTCGTATTGTTCGGTGAGGCCGGCAATGGTTTGTAAGACAAGGTCTTGTTCCTCGACCGGAGCATCGACATTGATCAATTGATCGGCCAAGACTTTGAGTTCTTGGCAATAGTCGTGCATGGAGGAAAAATTTTCAAGACGCGTGTTAGCGAATTTTTGTTTGAGAAGGAGGGCTCGGGTGGCTTTGTTGTCTTGAAAGAGATTCTCAATGGCTTTCCAAGCATCATATGCCGTGATGCGCTTTTTGATGACGGTTTTAAGGAGACCGGTAGAGATCGTTCCATAAATCCATTGAAGGACAATGGCGTCGAGTCGTTCCCACGAGTCGGCGGTGGGGGGGGGGGGTTGTTTGTTTCTCCTTATCCGAAGATGAAGGAGCTGCGGGTGTGGGGCGCAGCTCGAGGTGGTCGGCCACAAGGTATGCCGTGCAATGGATACGGAATAGTTCCGACCAAGTGTTGTAGTCGGACGCTTCGTTGTCGAGAGTTATGGGAACGAAGGTGCGGATGTTGGAGACGGTGACGGCGGGGTGAAGCTTGTGGTCGGCCATGGGGAGGAGAGAGAGGAGAAGAAGTGTTTTTGACAGGGATTAGGAGGATCGTGAGGGTGATACCATGTAAGATATTCAAATTCCTTGCCTTCTTTCATTCACAAAACAGCTATATAAAGATACAAGAGAATCTCCTATTTTTGAAAATTGATTCTATACTAATTGCTAATTACATTGTTATATATAGATACATGATAGTTGGCGCCTACTAGATGACGATTAATCTTACCTCATCTTAGACCAATTATAAGTTGGCACGTCGTTGTTTAAGTAGCGGGTATGTCAATGACGATAAGCTATCGCTCTTCGGTGACAAAAGTTGTTCTGCTTACTCGCAGATAATATCATAAGGCTTGATAGGCAATGATGATACCAAAAGGGATTGGCGTTGTCATGGCACAGTGAACCGGAATGTTCGCCCTCTTCACTAGAGCTATGATCTTGTTGACCAAGTCAAAGAGGACATTTTGTACAACATCGTTTTTCTGAGCCTAATTTGTTTATCCAAAACAACATGCGCTACGTGCGTGTTTGGAAACATGCTAGTTTTTATAAACTAAGATACCCAATCGTTGTTTGATCAATTTAGCACATTACACAGACAATTCTTACAAACTCCAAATACTTAATAACTATTTAAAACGATTAAACTTATTACTTCATTTGCCTGACCGTCAAAAAACTAACCATATGAAATCTTGAAGTGATGATCGCTTGACTAAAATTTTGTCAAAGTTGCTCCTACTAATCGCAAATCCGTCCAAAGTTATACACTGATTCTAAACAAGCACAAAATTATTACTTCAGGAATTTATTTTTAAACTTTGTCCTTTAAAATTAACTTTATTATCAGTTAGATTAAATTTTAGATTATAAATGTATAGATTAACTCTTTGTCTTATTACTTGGTTAAGTGGTTGATTATTTGATGAAAATTAAACTACCGAACATAAAGATATTGAAAAAAATATTATTTAACGATACTCAATAGACCATCAGTAATCTTCTACCTTCATGAAAATCCCCTCACCTCAATCTAAAGAAAATAACATTACAACATATGAGGGTTAATGCTAAGGGTTGTTTTTACAATCTTCGAAATAGTAAGTGTTAAATCAGCAAAACGTTTGATTATATAAGAGACTTTAAATTAGAAGAAACATGTGTTTGATCATATTTTATACTTTGAACTATTTTGTGTTAAACGAAACGTGTTTGTTGGGTCAGATTTTTTGAAGCGCTAAACTGAATAATAAATAATTATTTTTACTACTATATAGTATAATTTTCTGGACAATAATTTTAGTCCAACTTTAAGACACGTAATAACATTATTGTTGCATTTGGTACAGGTAATTTGCATAAATGACTCGTTATTTACAAATTTGTCCCTCATACAGTAAGATAGTTAGTTTGTTATCCCATATGGATTTGTGGGGAAACAAACTTATGATTTACACATCATTTTGTTGTGCAATACCATGAAAAAAGTGAATACTAGTTAAAATTTTAAAGTATTTTTTTATTTATTGATTTTTTCCCGATGCATCTCCGGTTCTTTCTGTTAACATGGTAGGTACATCACATTTAAGTTTGAAGTGTTTTTTTTTAATTTATAAATTTATTGTATTCAGTTTAAATTTATTGATATTTTATCATAATAGTCGGTTAGTGTTTATTTTCAATTTCAGATCCTAAAAATTTAACTTCACAAGAGACACAATGTTTGTATATCAACATTTAAGATCTTGAAGGACATCAATAATTCTCCTATATCGATTACGATTTAATTATAAAATTATTAAAAAACAACTACATACAACTATAGAAAAGACGTATCCTGTTACATAGCGTGGTTGTACCTACTAGTAAAAATTAAAAAAAAAAATTGATAATCAAAATCACACATTAATCAATCAATTTTTTTTTACATTGTCAGCGACGGGGATAGAGTTTTGTTCAAGAAAAGAGTAAACTTGTTAAAGTTTTTCATTCAACATTACCTACTCAATTAAAATCGAATGGAATGATTAGAAGGTAACAATCTTTTGAAACAAACAACTTCAATCTCTTATTGATTTAAAGATAGTTTTTTAATAGTAATTATAATAGGGTTCTAATATATAGGCACCTCATATTATAAACGAGAAAATTTTAAATGGTTGTCTGATCGTTATATGCTCCATATAACTCTATACGGCTATATACAACACATATACGACTATATGGGGTGTAACAAATTAGAGATTAAGTAAAAGAAAAAAAAAATTAATGCTTTAAAAAATGAGAGTTATTTAGTTATATTAATGGGTGTCTCAATTAATGGTCCCTTAAAATAACAACGAGCAATTTTTAAAAGATCCTAATAAAGAGACACCCACAATTATAAATCGACACCCACCTATATGCCGCGTATGGGTCCATACGCGGCGTATAGATCTACCTCATAAATGCCAAGCATTCCACGTCACATCAGTGAGCCTATACGCCGCGTATGGACCCATACGCGGCGTATAGGCCTGCGTCGTATGGGTGTGGGACGCATCTCCACCGACACCTATACGACGCGTATGGGTCCATACGCGTCGTATAGGTGTTAGTGGAGATGCGTCCCACACCCATACGACCCAGGCCTATACGCCGCGTATGTGTCCATACGCGGCGTATAGATCTGTTGAATGACTGATTTGACTTCGTCAGTTTTGTCTTCTGAAAAGCCTATACGCCGCGTATAGGCTTTATTTCGAATTATATTGACGCGACTTAAGATTCTTTCGATAATATATAAACGCACAGAATATCAAACGAATGCGTTCATATTTGATTTTTATTTCATTAAGTATTTGCATCTTAATCGAAGGAAATTTGCATCTTAATGCGAATATAAAACGAATGCATTCATATCAAACGAATATCAAACAATACGCGGCGTATAGGCTTTGTTGCGAAGGAAACGTTTGATCTTAATCAAAGGAAATTAACGTTATGTGGTTCAACATTTTCTTCTGTCACATAATTACTCGGTAAATATTTGATTCTTATTTCATTAAGTATTTGCATACATATATACATATATTTGAATTGCATAATTAAAAAATCGTTTCAACTAACTCGGGTTCCATCGATGCTAGTCGGTTACGGTAAACTTAAATAATTTTCAAGTTTTTTTATCATAACCGACTACTATCGTGGAACCCGAGTTAGTTGAAATGATTATTAAGTAATCAAGACATTTATGTGTACGTAAGTATGTATATAAAAATAAATAAGAGTTATAGTTTTAGAGAAAAAAATATTATTTTGAAGAAATAGTTGAACCACAAAACTCTATTTTCTTTAAAAAAATCTCATTTGTCTTATAGGGGGCTGCCACAGAATGTATAGCACGGTTGAATTTGAATTGACCCAAAATTTTTCGTTTGTTATGTCGTTTTGGGATGGTAAGTATTTGTTTGGTGAATATTCAAGCGTTTCATACGTGCCAGATAGTAATCAAGATGATTCGTACATTCAGTCTGCTTACGAAAAACGATTGCTGGATTTAAACCAACCTTATGTTCTCGATGATGAATTCGAGTTTTGCCGAGAATCAAGTTATGACCCGCAACAAAGTAAGGGGCTGTTTGGCAACTTCTGAATGGGTAAGTGTTGAACCAATAATATGTCTCAACTAGTAAGAGGTCTGACCCAATAAGATGTCTAAACCAATAAGTTTGTTTGTTGGATATCTACTTGGACCAAATTCCGATCGCCGTCTTCGGTCTCCCCTTCCTCTTCGGCTTCACCGCCTGCAGTACAGGTGACTAGATCCCATGTCGTCGCCCTCGCCATCGCAGACCAGACCCTCGTCGCTTCACCGGACCTGTCTCCACGTTTGACTCGGGTCAGATCTTGATTTAGGTCTGACTGGATAACTGGCTCAGTCAAACCTCTTCTCCGGTAAGAGGTAACCAACCAAACACTACACGTCTGATCGAGTCAGACATGCATGTCTGACTGGGATCAGTCAGACCCAACCAAACAGCCCCTAATATAAACTATCTCTCGAGTGCTGAAAATCAAAACACGAAAGTATCGTTTGAAACATGTCAAGAATTTTTATTACTCGATGAGCTATTCAATGGGGTTGTTAATAGGGGACATGATAATTGTTACGTTATTACTACACGAAGATCGAAGAAAAAAGAAAGTCAGGTCGTAAAGGTGTGGCTTATTTGTGATCGTGGTGGTGAACACAAAAGTAAAGCAACAATTAGACGATGTGGTAGCAAAAAAATCGGATGTCCTTTTAAATTAGTGGGCATATACGACAACAAACGTCGTTCGTGGAAATTAGAGCTGAGAAATGACGAACATAACCATGATCCCGCTCAACATATGGATGGGCAACCATTTATAAGAAGGTTTTTCTCAAAACGAATACAATTTGGTGGAACAACTTATTGATCAGAACATGAAGCCTCGTAACATCTTATCAGCTTTGAAAAAGCAAAATCCAAAGAATGCATCCATAACCAGAGACATATACAACGCTCAATATAAGATAAGAAGTGAAAAGAAAGTCGGTGAAACACCAATACAAGTTTTAGAAAACCTTTTATCTTCTAAAAGGTACGTTTATTACACCCAGTAAGATCCCGATACAAATACCGTAGAATATATATTTTTTTGTCATCCAAAATCATACGACACTTGGCGTGCATTCCTGCAAGTGCTGATGATAGACACGACATATAAAACAAACATTTTTAGATTGTTGGTGTGACCTCGACACACAAGACATTTTGTGTTGCTCATGCGTTTATGAGTATTGAATGAGAAGATAATTTTGAGTGGGTGCTTAATAGATTGAAAGATACGGTTTTCTCTTCGACCCGGTGAGATCTGACATCCGACACCTGTTCAGCAGGACGACGATGACGATCCACACCAACAGCAAGAGCATATTCCACATGATCAGCCGTCACACGACAAGTCGCCAACACATAAGCCGCCTCTTCAGCCATAGTTCCCTCGACATATTTATAAAGATGTAAGGGTGCCTGCACATATGGAGACATTTATGCAGGAGATTACTACGAGATTACGGGATCAGGGTCGTCGCCTCGATCGAGTTGAGGATCTTATGGATTGGCACGTTCAACTTGAGATTGTACGAGCCTGTGCTGCTGGTAGTGATCCTCCAAATTTGCCATCGTCTCGACATTACCCAGATTCACCGTAGTTTTTTATATTATTAATTGTACTTTTATTTTGTTATCTATTTAAAAAATTCGTTATTTATATTATCATTTAATGTTTGTTTTGTTTTATATGTTTTATTTGTTAACTAAAATTTAAAATTGTCGATTAATATTTTACAAAATATAATATATACGCAAAGTGTCAACCTTAACGTACAAAATAAAGCCGACAAAAATTTTTATACGCACAATAATATATAAAAAACATCCTAATCTATACGCCGCGTATGGGTCCATACGCGACGTATAGGTTTTTCACCATACATAAAAATTTTACAGAAAAATTTGGAAAAATTATACGTCGCGTATGGACCCATACGCGACGTATAGGGTATGTTGGGTCTTGCATCAGTCGACAATATACGCATACGCGACGTATAGGATCAACGGATGTTGATTTAAAATTCATGGGTGTCTAAATAAAACCACCCTATTTGGAAAGTGATTCCATTTATTAATTAACCGCAGGAAACAAAAAACGCAATCCACACTTCCGAGAAATCTCCACCGTCCATCTCCCTCCACGTCAGCAATCCGCGCAACAACAAACCATCCAATAAACACCCACTCACCACTCATACATAAACGAAACTCCACCCACAATCACAATCAATCAATCTCCCCCAAATTTCCAAACCCTAGAAATCCAATTTGAATCTCAATTCACTTTCAAATTCATCATCATCTTCACAATCTAATGGCACCAAAGGCGGAGAAGAAGCCAACAGAAGACAAGAAAACCACCGCCGAGAAAGCTCCGGCGGAGAAGAAGCCAAAGGCGGGCAAAAAGCTACCAAAAGACGCCACCACCGCTGCCGATAAGAAGAAAAAGAGATCAAAAAAGAGCGTTGAGACCTACAAAATCTACATCTTCAAGGTGTTGAAGCAGGTGCACCCTGACATCGGGATCTCGAGCAAAGCGATGGGGATCATGAACAGCTTCATCAACGACATCTTCGAGAAGCTGGCGCAAGAGAGCTCGAGGCTCGCGAGGTACAACAAGAAGCCGACGATCACGTCGAGGGAGATTCAGACCGCTGTGAGGCTTGTTCTTCCTGGTGAATTGGCCAAACATGCGGTTTCTGAAGGGACGAAAGCGGTGACAAAGTTTACGAGCTCGTAGATCGAATCGTTGTTCGTTTGATCTTTGGGGATTTGATGCTTTAACTGGTAGGTGTTTTGTGGATTTTAGGTTTCCGTTTTCGGGGATTTGATGTTTGAATCTGGATTTGTTTGGTTGATTTGATTCAATGCGAAGAATATGAAATATGTTTGTTATCATTTTGGGGTGAAAGTGATCCTATTGTCTTGATGTTGTTGCTTACTAGATAGAGTCGTATTGATTCTGATTGTGAATACGGTTGTAGTCTCAAGCGTACAAAAAGATCATTTTCTTGAGGTTAAACATAGTTAAAATATGATGTTGAGTAGTCTTTAAAACCAAGATGTTAAAATAGATCGTAATCATGACACCTTACGGAAATGTATTAAAATTATGTCTTTATGTTCTAGTAATTTTATAAAAACTAAAATTTATATATATCGAATATCTCTAAATTTCACACCACAAAAATTACGAGAAGAGCATAATTATGATATTCAAAACTTTACCTAACTAGAATATATTGTATGTAAATAAAATTTCATCATACAACAAGAACATACACGTCACTCATCTATTATTATGGTACTAAAATACGTATAATTATGGTACTAAAATACGTATAATGTGCAATGCCTTTTCTTGAGAAACTGGTCATTAGGGCCTTTAAACATAATTCAAAGGGCCTATTAAGAGTTGCACTTTTACGCGACCATATTAGAGTATTTAGCTATTGAAATGTAAAATTTGTCCTACTATTAATCCAAATCAATTGATACCTAATTTCTTGAAAAATCAAATTAAAGTCATTCAAATGGTAAACAGGATTATTTACATTCTAAGTTTTTAGGAGTATTTATAACCTGTTCTTTATAAATTTATGAGTATGTTTTCTGTATTATAAATAATGATTATTAATGTTTGTGAGTGAAAGATAAAAAACATGATAATGTTTATTTTTATATTTGATAAAACACTGTTCATCTTTATTAATTTTTTAATATTTATTGAAAATGATTGTGAATGAAGTAAAAAAAATATAATGATAAAGTGTAAAAAAATATTATTTTATTGAAAAAAAAAAGATAAAAATAAAGGTTTTTAGTGTAATTCAAAACCTATCAATATTAAACATCCAATAACTCATTTTCAAACATACACAATTTAGCTAAGTCATTAAATGAATACAAGTTAATAGCTAGACTATTTTTAATAATATGTAAATTACCATATCTTATAAGAGGTTGCCATTTTAGTTATAGCGTGGCTAGGCAAAGGTTGTAATTGTTCGACTAGATGGATTTAAAGTCCAATTGCACAACTATTTTAGTTAAACCATGATATCAATCATCGATCTTTACCTAATAATGATAGAGATTTACTGTGAGTAGCTATCTGTCATTTGATCGATACTTGATTCTTAACAAGACTACAACATATTATCAATTGTTATTTGTTTTCTATTCAATTACATTTATAGAATTATATTAACAGGGGTTGTAAACGAATCAAACGGACACAAACGACGTTCATTAAAAAATGAATTTGTTTCATGAAATATTCACAAACATAAACGAACACAAACAAAGACAAGTGCATGCCACAAGTATTCATTAATATTAATAAACACAAACAAATTTTATTTAAACAAACAAATACCAATAATCATATATTGATTTTATAACTAAAATCACCAAAAATAAGTAATATTGTTCATTCATTAAACAAACAAAATAATCGAACTTCCCACCAACCGTTCACGAATTGTTCATCAACATTTAGTTCATTTACAACTAGATATGGACAAAAAAACCGGTTCGGGAACCGGTTTGTCCGGAATACCCGAAACCGGTTTGAGGCCCAAACCGGTTTGACTCAAACTCGACTTACTCCACAAGCGGTTGAAATGTCAATTTGTTTGAAAAATTATTTGGATGCCGCGGAAAAAGTATAAGACAAACGCTCACATAAAGGAGAACTGGAATACGAAGCAAAATTATATTAGGACGAGGTAGAGAGCAGATTGACATAAAAAATGACCGATGATGAAACGACATATGATGAATACCTTCATAACGGTTCCGGTTCCGGTGGTGAGGAATAAACGTACAAATATAATACGAACGAACGAAGAAACGACTATGTTAAATGTTTAGTTTTAAAAATTATTATTTACCCTTGTATGTTTTTCAAATTTTATAAATGTTTTATATACTTTACTTGTATTTAAAATTATATATATATTTATAAATGTTTTAAATTGTATAATTATTTTACTTGTATAAATGTGTTAAATTGGGTAATTGTTTTACTTGTTTAAATTGTATAAAATTTTTTATGTTTTAATAAAATGTTTAAAAATTTCTTTTAATATAAAAAAATACAAATTTCTCAAAAAAAATATTTTGAGCCCGAACCGGTGCAATAATTCATTAAATTCAAAAAACAAAAAAAAAAAAAAGAAAAACAAAACCTCAAAAGTTTGGAGCCGAACCGCGAAGATCTCACGGTGCAATAATTCATTAAATTCAAAAAACAAAAGAAAAAAAAGAACCACCCTTTAAGCGGGAACAACACAACCAATTCATCAACTCCAATAAAACATAAAAAAAAACCCAAAACCAACGCTAAATTCCCATTGGTCCATCTTACTTCACACGGATCACAATCCAACACACATAATCAACCCCCACCACAACACTATATAAACACCCTCAACATTCATCCACCATCACCACCACAACCCCAAACAACTTCATCTCCTTCAAGCATCATATCATCACCGGAGAAAATGGAAGCCACCGGAAAAACCAAAAAGGGCGCCGGAGGACGAAAAGCCGGCGGCCCAAGAAAGAAGGCCGTCACTCGCTCCGTCAGAGCCGGTCTGCAGTTCCCGGTCGGAAGAATCGGCCGGTTCTTGAAAAAAGGCCGATACGCCCAACGCGTCGGAACCGGAGCTCCGGTCTACCTCGCCGCCGTCCTCGAATACCTCGCCGCCGAAGTAAGATCACCAATTCAACCAAATCAACGTTTCAATGATTTCATAATAACTTCATTAAAAATCACTGCTTTTTCTCTTGATTTTGTTTTTGGTGAATTGAATGTTTGATTGATTTTGAAGGTGTTGGAGTTGGCGGGAAATGCTGCTAGAGATAACAAGAAGAACAGGATAATCCCTAGGCATGTGTTGTTGGCAATTAGGAACGATGAGGAGCTTGGGAAGTTGTTGGCTGGAGTGACGATTGCTCATGGTGGTGTTCTTCCGAATATTAATCCTGTGTTGTTGCCGAAGAAGACTGCGGTGGCTAAAGAACCTAAGTCTCCGTCGAAAGCTACTAAATCTCCAAAGAAGGCGAATTAGTGTTGTTTGATTTGAATATGGTTATGGAGGTTGTAGTGTAGTTTCTGTGATCAGATGTGTTTAACGTTTTTAACTCAGAGAATGAAACCACTTGTTTCTGTTTTGGTTATGTTGGTGTTTTGTTCTTGTTTATGATTTGTTTATTAGTAATGTCTACACTAATTAAAGAATTGGGAGTACTTTGTAGTGTTTGTCGCCGCTTATAGATGTTAAAAGTAATTCTAAATCTATGTAAGGGTGCTTGGGGCACCCTTGGTAATTGGGGTTGGTTTTTTGGTATTATGAGATTTTGGGTGGTGGAAATTGAATGCATTGTTGATAGTGGTTTTTGGGTTTTTGAGTAGTTTGGGTTCTGTCAAAGTTTTTTTGACGTACTTTATAGGTTGTTGGACCTTTAATTTGTTTAAAAAATTGGCTGTAATTGTCATTATGTTGATTTTTATGTTTAGGTTGGTTTTGAGGATGATATAGTACTTTTTGTTAAATTTCTTTTTGATTAACTTTTAAAATTGAAATTTTTTATTTATAGGGTTAATTTTAAAATTTATTTGACTTGTGTTTTAAATTAAAAAAAGTAAATATTAGGGATACCGCTGGTCATACCGGGGAGTTTTACACCACTATTAATGCACCCATGAACTTGCTAATGGAGAGGGTGGGTAGTTGGTTAAGGTTTCACTGGTCCTATTTGAAGCCATTTATTAATTTTTTACTTTTCTATTATATAAACATTTAACCATTTTTTACAATACACAACAAACTAAGATTCTATATTTTTCAATAAACAACTTCCTCATTTTCTATTTTTCAACAAACTCAAATATGTTGTCACAATATAAAAAACATTTTCATGAGCTTGATTGTTATTTATTTTTGAAAAAACACTGCATCTTGTCTCGTGGTGATTAAAATTTATAATGATATGTTGTTGTCTAATAAGATCACAGGATTCAAACAAACACCATAAACGGGGAGAGGAGGGGGGGATAAATATGTTGTAATTTTCTTGTGTTTTTTATATTGTTCAATTGTTTTCTCAAATTTGCAATTAATAATGGCTATAAATATGAGTTTGTTGAAAAACAGAAAATGTGAAAGTTGTTTGTTGAAAAATAGAGAATGTGAGTTTGTTGTGTATTATGAAGAATGGTAATAAAAAAGTATTTTTTTTAATAAATGGCTATAAATAGAACCGGTCAAACCCTAACCAACTACCCGCCCTCCCTATTGGCGGATTCTTGGGCGCATTAATGGTGGTGCAGAACTCGCCGGTGTCACCGGCGGGTTCTGAAAAAGATGACAAAATTTTGCCGCAGGATTCTTCGCAGTGATGTGACTTGGGAAAAACTCGCCGGTGTGACCGACAAGTATCCCTAATGTTTAATTTTTTTTATTTACCCCACAAGTCGTATAAATTTTAAAATTAACCCTATAAATAAAAAAAATTCGTTAGAATTAGATTACTCATAATTTAGTTTTTCTTTAATAATTTATAATATTTAACTTTTTTTAAGACACTATTTTACTTAATTTCTTTGTGAACGTCACAATATAAACTTTAATATAAAATAAAAAAATTGTAACATTTAAAATAAAATAAATATATAAAATTTAATTGTTTGTCATGTTACGAGTCAATATACTATAGGTTTGTTAGATTTTGAAAACGTTTTTTTTTTAATTATTTTAAATATAGTGATAAAGTACATATTTTATTTATTAAAAAGTTGGGTTAGATTGAGTTGTGAATGAAAAAATTAAGTTAGTTTGAGTTGTTAATTTGAAAAAAGAAAAATTAAATGAGATGTAATAAATTACCTAATTTTGTAGTCAAATTAATATCTGAATAGTTTTGATGTTTTTGAAAAATAGGATCAAAAGATTAAAGGATGATAAGATTACACTCCTTTGTAATCCTTGGATCACAACTATTCACAAGATTGGTTGCATCTCTCTCAACTCTATTCTCTTCAAGGTTTTATACGAAACCTTGTTTTTTTCTGCAAAGAACCTCTAAGAACTTTTTATTACAGATAAGTCTTTCTTTTGTGTATTATTCTCATTGTACTCCACCCCGGCCCTTCCACTTCTTTTTATTCCTTTCTGCTAGTAAACATCGTTTTTAAACAAAACTTTAAACCTTCCAATGTTAGAAGTTGAAAATTAATATATAGTAGATAATTCTAAAATTAGTACTATCAACCTTGGCCTTTTTATTACAGGCGTTCCTTATAATCATCTCAACATGATTTAATTGATCACATTTGCTTAATAATGTGAGACCATATTAACATTCATAGCTTGAAAACTAATGTAGTCATTTTATTTGCTGGAAAACAGTTTCTTACATCATAATAAGAAACAAGGAATTATAGATTTGTGATCAATGGATGAATTGAAAAATAAACCTTTTGGTCAACTATCAAAATAGCATATTAGCAGCATCTTAAACAGCTGAGTGATCTCACCGAGTTCATGTCTTCTGCTCTAACTGGAACACAATGGCGATCACCACCATAAATTTTAAATCCTTTGATGTAGTCACAATCTTGTATCCACTCGGTAAAAGCCACTTGCCCTTAGTAGTATACCACTACATTATTAAAAGAGAATTTAAAACAAATTATAACATTAACTATAACTTCAAAAGACTTGCAAGTGTCAATAGATATTACTCACAGCAAAGAGGAACCCGCGCAGCATGCCAAACAGTCCTGACTGGGTTGCTATTATCAGGTCCAGACCTGAAGTAAACATTCATGCTACATAAAATTTTATTTTTATATAATATCAGGTAAATTTGTTAATGGTTTAACGCATGTTAAATAAAAGCATATTATAGAGAAAATCAGTCAAACTAGTTTAAGTAGTCTAAAGTATAACAGAAATGCTTACAAACTCTTACTTGGTTCATTTACTTAATTATTTTTTTTATCATGACAATAGAGTTTTTGTAATCCAACCACTATATTAATCATTTTTAATATTTAAAACAACAAACAAAAAGTGTTGGTGTTGCCAACCTGCCAAACACAATTCGACTGTTTATTTAACCTGCTCAAGTAACAAAAACTTTTAGATCTAACACGAAATAAAGGGGCCTCATGAAAGATAATTTGGTCAAGTATTTGCTCTTTTATAACAAAGTAGGGAATGGGATTAATAAGACAATATGTAGCAATAACAACATTCCCCCACAAAGGACGTAAAATATTAGGATGAATGACTATTGAAGAAGTAATTTCAAGTTAGTTATTTTTTATTTTTATATAACACGATTTCACCTTGTGAAATGCAGGCACATGATGATTTATGTAATAAACCCACAATGTAGCTAGTAATTAAGAGCCTTTAAACTTTTTAATAATTGTAATGTAACTTGATTTATGTCATACTCGAATTGGTTTTACACCATCGTTTGTCAATTTCAAGTTTTACTGCATCAATTTAAATATGTTCCATTCTCAAATCAAATCATAAATGAAACTTTTATCATCTACTTCTCATTCTCCTTAATTGACATATGCTTTAAATGTATACAATATTCAACATAGGTTAATAACATAAATCAGCAAAATAAAGATTTGGAGGGTAAAATGGTACCTTCTGGAAAATGATTAATCCTGCTAGTCAAAGGTCCCTCAGAAAGGGTTAACATGCTAATCATATAAAGGATGCCCTGTACAGAAAAAACGATACCAGTTACAAATTTAATAGACACAAAACATTTCAATAACAATTAAATCCAGTTGAATAGTGAATTATATATGCAAGTGAAAGAGTAACTTAAGACAAACATTTAAAGTACCAATGATAGATGGACTATAGTGGCAAGAGATAACACAAATAAATCTGAAATCAAGAAGTATAACTGTCAACTGCATAACTTAAACCATACAAGTTTTCTCTATTAGAAACTGTATTGAGCATTCTTAACTCCTTGAAAAATGAGCACAATGATACCAGCCCAGTTACAAAATTTTCTAATTTCTGGTAAACAAGAACTAATAGCTTATAAAGTCCAAAAGAGGTACAAATTTCATTAAACTGATCTTTCTTAAGGCATTAAAAGCTTACTCACCAAAAGAAGCACCCCAGGCCGCATGATATAGAGCTTTTGCCGGTGTCATCAGACTGCCCGGAGAAGTTAAACAGCAAAAACAAGTTTACGACTAGAAAAAAAATGCTTCATTCTGTAACTATTTCAATGAATATTAAGAATCATGTGACACAAAAGCTCGTACATTGATTGTTTCAACAAAATAGAGGCCCAAATTAAATCACAGCAACTGTATTAGGCTTAAATCCTCTTGTTATCATATCATCACGAAAGTCAATAGCTTTGGCCAACTCTCCAGCAACACACAACCATGAATTATAATATTATATGCCACTATATCTGGTTTCAAACCCCTATCAATCATGGAATCCCATAACTTTATTGCTTCTTGTAGATCACCAATTCTACAATATTCGTAAATAAGAGTTGAATAACTCACATGATCAGGTAAGATACCACTATTACTCATCTCAAATAAGACCTTACTAGCTTCTTCAACTCTACCCATTTTGCAAAAACCCCTAATCAAAATATTGTATGTAATGGTGTTTGCCAAACACCTTTCGATCATTACATTGTGAAGAACTAGTGCTTTTTGAATATGCCCTAAATTAGTAAGGCAGTCAAGAAAGCAGCCATATGTTATATGATTTGGAATTATGCCGTTGACAAGCATTTCCTTGCATAAAATCTCGGCTTTATCTACTAATCCTAATTTACATAAACAATTAATAATCACGGTGTATGTTACAACATTAGGGTTGCATTTTTCACTAATCATAATATCCCAATACCCCATTGCCTTCTCAAGATCTCCCACTTTTCCAAAAGCATCGATTAAGTTTGTATATAAAACATTATCAGGTTTCATTCCTCGGTCATGCATTTCTTTCAAGAAATGTATAATTTTAGCAACGTCACCTTGTTTAACGGTTCCGTTTATAATCACAGAATAACAAACAACATCCATGTCAATCCCGTTCATTTCCATCTCACAGCAAGCATTAATCGCATCATCAAGACGTCCAGACTGGCAGTAACCTTGCAAGAGAGCACTATAGCACATCTCATTTAGCTTATGATGCTGCTTGTTGAGGTTATCTACAAATTCTTTAGCTTCAGAAACCCTATCAATAGAACAAAGACCAGTAATTAAAGATCTGAAAGTATACGTATCCGGTTTAAGATTCTTTTCCACCATGTCATCAAACAATTCCAAGGCTTTTACCATGTTGCCCTCTCGACAATACCCCTCGATCATAATGTTGTAAGTTATCTCATTAGGAATAACCTTTTTATCCACCATTTCATGAAATAAATCACTTGCTTGTGACATCATGTTTGCAATACAAAGACCATAAATCAATGAAGTATATGTATATGTGTTTGGAAAAATCTTTTTTCCAGTCATTTCATGATAAAGTCTCAATGCCTTTTGCACGTCTCTGTGTTTGCAATACCCGTCTATTAAAGATGTATATGTTACAACTGTTGGACTTAAACCTTGAGAAAGCATGTCTTCAAACAGAGATTCTGCAATTGTAAGTTTACCTGACTTGCAGTAGCCATTTATTAAAGAATTGTATTGATAAATAGATGTTTGGATACCTGAGTTATTCATTTCACTAAGCAAATCACACGCAGAATCAAGCTGCCCACATTTGCATAATGAATCAACGATGATTGAGTAAGTAATATCATTAGGGGTTAAACCTTTGGCACCCATGTTTCTAAAAAGATTATCTGCTTCAACCACCCTGCCCTCCTTGCATAACGAATTAATCAACGCATTATATACAAATAAATTCGGTACAACTTCAACATGCCCCAAATCTTGAATCAAACCGTAAGCACTAATAACATCTCCATTTCTTCTCAACCCATCAACGACTCCAGAAACAACCGCCTCCATTGGGACAAATCCCATTTCCACCATTTCATTCACTAGATCTCTAGCTGTTTTAAATTGTTGTAATTTACAATAACCCATAACTAGACTACAATAAGTAACCACATCAGCTTTCAAACCCTTCAAACTCAACACTTTCTTTATCTCCATTGCATCTTCCATCCTCTGCCCCTTGCAGAGTCCATGAATCAACACATTATACATAACAATATTTACCTCATAATTGTTACAATCTAACCACTGTATCATCTCCTTCGCTTTATCAAAATCCTTCAACTCGCACAAACATCGAACGACAGCAGAATGTATAAACGCATTGCCCGTCATACCAACTTCACTCATTTCACCATAAAACCTCAAAACCAAATCGAATCGCCTAATTCTAATCAACCCATTAAAAACATCACTCACGGTTCTAACCTCAGGCATTAACCCCCTCTCCTTCATCAAACTCACAACCACAAACGAATCCAACACTCTCCTACCCTGAACATACGCATTAACCAACAAATCAAACCCTAATCTCCTACAAAAGTTGAATTTCACATACGCATCATAACAACACTCAAATACAACCCTAGGATTCGACGTTCGTTGCAACAGAGTTTGAATCAGAGAAGACGCGGGCCACAGGAAGTTGAATTGAACGAGAGCGTGAATGAGGATGCAAAACGACGTCGTGGAGTGAGTGAAGTTCCTGTGAAGGCCTAGGAAGTTGAAGAAGCGTAAGGCTAACCGTGGATCATCTAGCGTTTTGAGAAGTACCTTTTCGACGTGATGAGGCTTTAGGTTGTTGAAGGATGAACTCCAGCTTTGGGTTCCTCGAACGATGGTGGTGATGGTGGATATAAAGGCTTCGTCGGTGTCGATGTGGTGGTGGTGGTGGTGGTGGTGTGTGGTGGCGTGCGGCGGAGGTGCGGTGGTGGAAGTGATCGGAGTACGGTGGGGGAGTCGCCGGAGGTTTCTCATTTGGGTGAATAGGGAAGTGGAGGGTGAGAGAGTTGCAGAAGTAGTGAACTGAAAATGAAGTTATTACATAAAGAGTCCTTAAATTATTAACAGAGTAACAGTTTTGTTTTAAAGTTTTAATTTTAATCTTCTCTTTTTGAACATCGTTCGGAACTACCTCAATACCAAGCTGAGACAGGATGTTAATTCTCTGTACTAATTTTGACGCTCCAGACTTGAATTATCTAGAAACTACCATCAAGGAAGAAGCTCGTCGTTGCGAAAAACTCACTCGAGTCAAGTTTAAATTTGAGATGTTAAGCATTCAACCGCTAACTATCACCCTCGTGTAATTGGACCAGAAGGTTTTCCGTTTTTGTGTTAATCTTTTATCTATTTTTTCTACCGTAAGATAAGGTTTGTAATCTATTTTGTTATTTGTTAGAAGATTGGTTTTATGTTTCCAAACCATAACACAACATTTAATTTAATGTTTTTGGGGCCTTTGGGCTAGTTGACAAAAGAATTAATTGTATAAGGATAAAAATAAACGAGTGAAATTAAAAAGAAAAACTAACCTAAATCCAAAAGAATCAAGTGCGCCATAAACAATAGAACTAAAAAAAAGAATTACAAAACAAAATTTAATGTTTTTGGGGCCTTTGGGCTAGTTGACATGCGTGCAGTTGCAATCCAAAAATGCAACAGTATTAGAAAAGGATAGTTAAGCCTCTCTCTGTTTTGTGGTAATAAAATCATGGGAACCAAAGGAGCTTAAGTCTTTAAAATTGATTTGAATATGTTTATATTTAAAATCAAGTACACAATTATGTAATATAACATTATGATTAATTACCATATTTGGGACAACCTTAGTAGATTTTCTAGATATGTTTATGTATGTTTATTTATTATACCAAGTAGAATCCTCTTTAATGTTATGGTTATATATTGGCTCAAATTCTTGTCACTATGCTATACACCACAATCTAATATGCACTCTTTTGGATCAACATAATTCTTCACTCGAAACATGTTACAAATACTTGGTGTGCATTGGAACACGATTGAAAGCCCATGCTGCTTCTACATTCCAAGTGAAGCTATCGACAATGACATAACTGTCGACAAAATCAAGAAACCCATCAGCATTACTCCAGTTATAAACAAGAGCTCATTGACATCTATCAGAGTATCAATACCGCTATTTGCAGAATCTTTGATCTCAACACAATCTAACAATAATCTGCCAAACATCATCGTATATTAGCAATCCACCATCCCTATCACATAGAATCTTGCAGCCTAATATGTCAACCCAAATGAACTTTTAAGATCAGCAACCCTATGCAATCAGTGAGGCGTGAGCAACACCATGTGAAGAACTGTTGATTTCAACACTTGCTAACCATCTTCACATACGAAAAATCCACTAATATTACCCGTACTTATGTACCATTCCATTCCATCTTTTATACCATGCGTAATAGATTTCAACAATTGATCTGTATACCAGCAAAGCCTACAACAAGCTCTCTCATTAGCTGTCATCAGTTTGTAACTTGCTATCCTATCTGCACCAAAACACCATAAATCTTTAGAATTCTAAGCTCATTCAGACCTCAACCCACCAATGCTAACCTCCTGCACTTGGAAAACACCTACAATTCCTAACAAAACTGTATACACAGTCATAATAATCAGTATGAAAACGATCATTACAACCATAAATCAACAATAACCAGAGACCTTAAATACCAAAATATAAAAGGGGATAAACAATCCACCACTCATCTATAACTCTACTAGAATAACTAAGAATAATAAAATGAACAAAGATGCTGCAAAATAACGTGGACCATTTGTACTTTTAAATGCATAGAAACATCATTTATTGTCATCTTTGAAAGCTTAATCATATATCAAGAACTAAGAATTTCTGCCAATCTTTTTTAATATAGGTATGACTATTTTTTAACAGCCATATAAAACATCACTTTTGTGTAGCATAAGAACTCATCAGCGGTGGATCCAATATTAAAGCTTCAAGTTTCACCTCCAACGGTCAACTCAGTATTTACAGAAAATATCTTTTAAGGCTATATATGTTACCATTCGGAAAAGTCATTTAGTGGAAAAATGGTCATGGAGTAGTCCTATTTAGCTCAAGCCTATCAGTGGATCAATATTATCCAATGGACCACCAGCAGGAGAAGTAAAGCTGTATAAACATGTTTTAAGTCTCGTGTTTGTTGTCATTCTCAGTTCCAGACCTAAAGTCAATCATGTTCTGTCAATGCATTAATTATGATTACGAAAACAATATTATCAAAATCCATTTAGGCTGTTCTGCCTATGAAATTAGACTCTGAGTTACTTTAAACGTTCTCCTTGTAGTTGAGTTTATAATTTGACCCGTTTGGAATAATACCACAAACCAAATAGACCCATTTGCTGCAAGTGTTGAATTTGCCATCAATTAACAAAGCCTATAAATTAAACAACAAAGCAACAAACATTACTTCCACTTTCAATTTTCAAAGCTACCCAACAAGCAATATTTTATAGAACATGTAAAAATTGAATAAATTCACAAAAAGGTAGTTTCTTGGACTTTACCTGATCAGTTACTAAGAAAGCATTTGGGAACTCTGGAAAGTTCTTGAAGAAACTTTCGATCTTGTCAACTGTAAGTAGACAAATGATACATTTTAATGCATAATCTAATTTCACTACATGAGTATAACATAGTTGTGACTTGTAAGGCCTCATTCCCGGGCACCTCACAGTTGGTCATTCATTGCACTTAAAACATTATAAAACGTACATTTATTTTACAGCGGAATTTAAAGCTTTCATTAATAACTAAAAACATATCATTTAGAACGTTCGTTTTCATCTCAAAATACAATGACATGTCAAAATACGGATACCAGCCTCAAAATGCTCCCAGTAGCTTATGCATCCATGCCAGCAACTCCTCAGCATCAACATATACCTGCCAACTATCATGCATACAAAAGTCAGCGACGCTGAGTGAGTTCTTGGTTTATAATAAAACATACTTTTCTTTCGTTAAAACTGTCCTTTACTTTATTTCAAATCATACTATACTTTACAATCGTTCGTGATCATGCATCATACGTACATACAGATAATATCATTATTATCTTCGTCATTATGTTCGTTAACTTCGTTCATGCAACGTATTACATTATCGTTCACTTCTCTTTCTAGATCCGGTCAGACTTTACCCTCTTCGTGGCACTTAGCCACAATTACTGAGGTCGAATGACAAGGATCCTATTCAGTACATTATTACGGTAATTCATTAACGTTCATTCATCTCTTGCTCATTACTCTTTATTACTCGAATCTTGTCTCAGGCAATATCCCCGACTCATGCTCGAAAGCTGATGTTGTGCCGGGGCCTGCTCACAAACCCCCGACTCATGTCCGAAGACTGACACAGCACCGG
Source organism: Flaveria trinervia (assembly GCA_025506515.1). Classification (NCBI taxonomy): domain Eukaryota; kingdom Viridiplantae; phylum Streptophyta; class Magnoliopsida; order Asterales; family Asteraceae; genus Flaveria; species Flaveria trinervia. Next base: position 94,194,203 of record CM046445.1, on the reverse strand, counting down.
GATACGCGACAAAGATCCCATACGATTCAATCACAGGGATTGAACTCTATCCGAGTCAGTTGCAACACAAAGTCGCTTACCTCATTATCTATGCTTGGCTTTATGCCATACCGGGTAACCATCATATATTACACCCCCAACAAAATGGGTAACAACACCCCCACCGAAATGGGTAACAACACCCCCATCGAAATGGGTAACAACACCCCCATCGAAATGGGTAACAACACCCCCACCGAAATGGGTAACAACACCCCCACCGAAATGGGTAACAACACCCCCATCGAAATGGGTAACAACACCCCCATCGAAATGGGTAACAACACCCCCACCGAAATGGGTAACAACACCCCCACCAAAATAGGTAACAACACCCCCATCGAAATGGGTAACAACACCCCCATCGAAATGGGTAACACCACTGAAGGTCAGTCACAAAGACTGGAACCCTTGCGTGCACACTTTAGTATTTGCTGAACCTCACGCTGTAGAGCTTAAGGCATTTAGAGTTGTGCACCTCTGCACATATTGCTTGCAAGCCTTGCTATACTTTCTCTTTTATTAATGCATGCATTCTATCATTATGTTCCTCTTTTCATTATCTTCCACTTTACGTTACATAATACTTTTCATTACATTTATTAACGTTCAACGTAAAGCCAAGGGAAGACATACATACATAATAAGGAACATACATAATCATAAACATACACCATCACCATGCGGGCACATCATACATGCATAACACACATCAAACATAAGCCATCACATCATAACCAGGCCTATCTCCCCATTTTACCCCTTAAACCACTTAGAAAATCTTAAGTCCAAATTGGGCGCATGGGACCTTCCAGGCGCATGAGCATAAAAATTCTAAGTATAAAACAGTCTGGGCGCATGGCACTATTTGGGCGCTTCTGTCCTGTTCAGGCGCTTTGCCACTATGCAGACGCATCAACACTTAGCCGTTTCAATCACTTTGGACGCATAGCACTATTTAGGCGCATGGCCAACACTTAGGCACATGGGCCACTGTTTAGGCGCATGGCACTATTTAGACGCATGGCCAACACGGGCGCATGGCTGACACTTAGGCGCATGGCCAACATGCTGGGCGCATGGGCCACTGTTTAGGCGCATGACCCACCCTTGGGCGCATGGCCAACACTTAGATGTCTGGCCACTCATGCTGGGCGCATGGGCCACTGTTTGGGCGCATGTTCATCAAAACATTCTGAAATATTTTCCATGCTATCAAATTCACCCGATTGCCATTCTAATCATACCAAGCACAGATCTAACATACTAAGGCCATCTAAGCAGGCTAATCATCATCACTACCCCTTAATCATACTCTAAAACATACATACATACATACATCATTCGAACATAAGGTTGAAAACCCACGGTTTCTTTCAAAATGTTTACTTAGTATGCATAATAGCCCCAAACAAGTTAAAAATCAGTAAAAGAAGGGTTTTAGAAACTCACCTTGAGCAGCCTTTGAGCAACACACTTCAAGTTCGAGACCCACCTTCGATTCAGCTCTTGAATCCCGAAAACAAACACTAAACAACCAGAAGTTCGGTCAAGAACTCGAAACCCAGCTGAAACCGAGCTCATATAAGAGAAGACTTACCTTTGAAGCTGCTTCTTCCTTTTTCTCTCTCTAGAACGAGGCTCTCTCTCTAGAACGAGGCTCTCTCTCTCTTCTTTCTTCCTCCGAGAGCAAAGCAGCTTTCTGCTTTTGATATGGGTGACCATGCCCCTTAAATCCTTAAAATAATAAGGTTTTGTACTTTGTACACTTTATCCCCCTCCACTTGTGCACAATTTCTATTCTTTCTATTTACTTTTCTTTTTTTTTCCGTTTAAATAGAAATTCGAGGTGTTACATGACTTGTGAAAGAAATTATGCACCTAGATTATAAGGAATATGAACTTTGAAAGAAGGAGAAAGTGATCACGTTATGACAGCAAAGGGATTTTCTGCCAAGAATTATATCTGTATGAACACATTGGAGCCCAAATCTGCAATCATAAACTTCACTATTCCATTTCCTGATACTCCAATAAAGAAAGTATCAAATTGAGCTATAAATAAGTGTCTTCAACCAACCCTTATAAAAGAACAATTGAAAATGGTGCCTTAGTAGGCTTGTAAAAGAATTGAAAAGACATCAATATTCAAAAGCATAAACAAGGATACTTTATGATTTTCTTGTTTGTGTTCGTTTATTGAGAAAATGAGTGTCATCGTATTAATTTGGTAATATTCTAAGTGAACATAAACGAACATAAAGGGATTTAAATGAATGCAAATAAAGATGAACAAAAAGTAAAGACGAGCAGAGTTAAAAGTAAATAACAATACCTAAATTGAAGTCTAAATACAATTAACAACACATCATTCAACGATATTCAATGTTTTAGGAGTATAATAGTATCCACAATCCACATTGTAGTCTAAATACAACAGTGGCGAAGCTTAATAGGGGCCGGTGGGGGGCTTATTTTTTCGTCCGTAGTGTTAAAATTTAGTCCGATAGTGTAAATTTTTGGCCTAATAGTATAAATTTTTATATAAATATCAAGTTCGCCCCCGTCCCCTTTACAAAATTGGTTAAGTTCCGCCACTGAATACAATTATGATTTAGATATTAAGTCATACACAAACTTCAAAATTTTCATATGGATACTCATAGCTTGGTTCTAAAATTTGATTGGGCTGATGGCCTAATGCCTCATGAGCCAATTTATACTAATAACTAACAAATAAATTTTAATGAACACGTAAACTAACTGATGTGGAATGAACAAACGTAAACGACCCTATATGAAAGGAAAAAAACACGTATTCATATTCATTGTTGATTCATGCATATTCGTTTTTGTATTAAAATATATGAACATAAATGAACTTTCCGTCCAACAGTACACAAAACAATTCACTAAATGATAGGCATTACATGCTGTTAACTTTTTTAATGTTTTCAACATTGTCCAAGTTTAAAACTTAAGCAAAACCAAAAGGTCTAGTTTACCTCGAGCTCGATCATCAATTTTCAAAGCTATGTCAGCAAATAAAGCTTGTAACAAATCGCGACTATGATTCGGCGAAGCCATTGCCTGAAGAAATTACAAAAAAAGAAACCGATCAAATTCACAAATTCTATAAAAACCGATCAACAAAACTTAACCTATACGAAGAAATCATCAACAAATATTCAAAACGAAATGTAATTAACATAATAAAAGAGCTACAAATACCTTTTGAAGCTTTTTATCAATCTCTTGTGTAAGCGCAGAGAAATAAGCAGAGCTTCTCGGAGTTGCAACAACTGAAGGCGTTCTTCTGATTGAATTCTCCGATTACAGATCATTTAATTAGGAAACTGAAAATCAAATCAAAATAAAACAAACACAAATCATCAACACATTAACCCTAGGCTCAATTATTAGAGTAAATGCTGCATTTACACAATCAGAAAATTATTAGACTCATGATCACAGCACAACGAATTTTACTGTAAATAGATGCATAATTTTTGATTGGCAATCTATGTGCTTGAATAATAATTCTTAGGATTAAGTATGATAAATGTGATTTGATACCTAATTATATTCGTTGCTTTATCGAATCAGAATAATCATACGACGAATGGGATGTAGTGGATGAACTTTATGGGGCTGCATAATCAATCGTTCATATTTTGTTTCTATATAACATCAAGGTGATCAATTTATTGTTAAGTGTTGTCTTTAAATTTGTAAGATTATTATATTTTGTTTCTCATTTTTGTTCTTATATAACAAATTTAAGTCGTTGATGATAATGATCAAGAGGTTGATACTAAGGGTTGAGGTAAACGATGATGATACGATTATACTAAACCTGTAAGTCATGGTCCACATCACAAGTTAACATCATGGATTGGCTACTATTCTACGCCTAAGAGGATTATACAAAATCTAATGACATTTAAGGAGTAGATTACTTTTCAGTTTCACGAACGTTTCACCCTTGTTGCTAACATTCTAGCATTATTGCATTTTAATTAGAAATTATGATTGAAGCAGTGACACACAATCCCATGTTTCACTAGTTAAACAAGTATAGTTTCCTATCATTTTATGATGATATTAGGGTAATTGCTTACTTTTTATTGAAGTTAATTGAGCTGTATTTTGCTTTCAAATTTTTTTCCTGATTTTCTTAAGAATTTAAGGAACTTGACATTCTATTACATTAATATACCTAACCAGTGTACAAGTATAAAAAGAGTTTTTATACTCCCAATTGATCGAACTATAAAAACATAAGTGATTAAAAGGCACATAGAATTTTATTGGAGAAAGTTTTACAAGCCTACTATTGTAGCTCATCGTATGTATGCCATGCCTCCTATCCATATCTAGTTATTGATTATGGTACGCAACCATTGCTATTCACACATCATACATACATGGATCAATAGATTTCTTATACTTGGTGTTAAGGCCGGTCCCAAGAATTTTGTTGCCCTGGACGAGTTGGAAAAAGGCCCATAGACCCTAACAACTTAAATTATATAAACTAATTTTTTAATGAAAAGAAATGTTCTAGCAATAAATATATTAATATCATAGTATTACAATAATATACCGTAATAGTTAACCAATAACTTGTAAATCTCTTCTAGCATTCTTGATAGCAATTTGGTTTATAACATATTTGTAGTTTATAGTCTTTAATATCTTGTTTTCAATAGCTATTATCACCAATCCGCTAAGTCTTTCTTAGAACAACGTGGATCGTAGGTAAGATCTTAAGTTTAAATAAAACAAAATTTATGGTATAAATTAGTTTGTGGACTTTAATTACAATCAAAATTTAAATATTTTAGTGGCTATTAGTTGAGTAGTTGAGTTAAAAAAATAGGCTCAAAAAATTTGATTTAAAACATAATTGTGTTAAGTTTTTAGTTGTATTATTTATACCTTATAATTATTTCTTTATAGTTATATATATATAAAATTTGGAATATTTTGTGCCCTCTGAGCGAGTGAGCCTTAGATGTGGGTCCATTCCGCCCCTTCTCAAGGCCGGCATCGGTTGGTGTTGCCACACATGTAACCATTTTTATGGTAACAAACCATGATCCAATTTTACTTAATATAACAATCTATAAGATTGTGTTCTTATGCATCGCGAATTCTTGATGCAACCATATCGCATCTTAATTATATATGTTTTTAGGCTTCTACAAGTTTGTTTTGTATATTCATATTGGTACCATAAACGTTTTAGGGCTTTTACACCCATTCGTTAACATCCAGAGCGTTTTTAAAGCATTAAAACGTTTTCATTTCAACTTTAAAATAATCCCTAAGAATCATTTTCGTTTCCTCATGAATCATGATCAAAGTAATAATAATCTTTTTTTTGGTACAAAATACCTCCATACATGAATCTCAGAATAACGCAGAGAAACCGACTTCCATTCATTCAATTCAATGATTCCCTTCACCTTTTTCAATCAACCCACCATCTTCAAAGCATCGATTCTCCTAATCCTACAATTCATCTCCCAAATCCCCCACACAAATCCCCACAACAATCGATCATTCACCTCAATCCCTCATCAAATCGATCACAATCCCACTTCAATCGCACCACCAATGCCTCTACACCCCCAAAAGAAGCTTCAACGTCTCCCACACGTCTTCAGTCAGGTGCTCGAGCTCCCTCTGCCATCACAAGCCGATGTGTTGATCGAAGATCGACCCGATTGCCTTCGGTTCACGGCGAATGTCGGGGATAACGCGTTTGATGGTCGGGTGAGGGCTTATGCTGTGAAGATTCATCCCGGTGTTACGAAGGTGGTTGTTAGGGGAGATGGTGGCGATGTGGAGTTGTTGTTGGAGAAATTGGAAGTTGATGTGTGGAGGTTTAGGCTTCCCGCGATCACGCGGCCGGAGATGGCGGCCGCGGTGGTTGTCGGTGGGAAGCTGGTGGTTACGGTGCCGAAAGGTGGCCGGAGTAGCTACGGTGGCGAGGTTGAGGGTAAACGGGATGTTTGGGGCGGTGGTACGGGACGTCTTGTATCCACTAGATAGATTTAGTGAATGTGTGAGTTTGTCGTTAATAAATTTTAAAAGAAGATTGATGGGTGTTTTGTGATTGAATAATATCTCATGAATCATCCTTGCTTGTAGAAGGTGATTAGACGTAGGTTGATGTCATTAGTTGTAAATGTTTAATTTGAAAGATTAATGGTTTGAATAAACTTATATGTTTAGTTTGATGTGTAGCCTTCTAGTTAAATTTTGTTTGGTTCGAAACTTTGTGATAAAGATGTGTTGAGGCTCGCAAGCTAAATTTGAGTCGAAAGCGTTAGATTCTCGCGGATTAAAGAACTCGCTTTCAATGGATATCAATGATCTTTACTGATTTGAGAACTTGATGTCTGAACTGAGATTTGGATTGTGATTCTAATAGTGAGTTGAATTGGATTAAGATTAGATGTAAACCTAATTCACCTTAACATTCTTGATGGATGCCTGATGTCACTAGATGAATTTGAGGGCAAAAACCTTGAAAATGGTCAGGAACTCTTAGTTCATGTGTTGCTAAGAATCATGAACTGGCATACACAGTGAACAACCCTCAGGGGTTGTTTGTTTTTGGGCTGACCGGCTGACTCGGTCAGCGGGTAAGCCTGTTTGATTTCGGTTTCGAGCCCGACTGACCGGGTCTCCAGTACTAACCCAAACCTTATAAAAAATGTGTTGACCGGCTGACCCGCAGGCAGCGCCTCTCTAGCGACCCGCAGGCCGCCGCCCCCTTGCGGTGGTGGTTCTGACCAGTGGTGTGACTCCGGTGAGTTTTGTTACTTAAATATTGAATCGTTTTGGTTCCAGTCAGATACCGAATCAAACAGTCAAGTTTCAGTCAGATGCATACCCAATCAGAAGTTCTAACTGGATCAGCTTTTAACTTTGTCACATCTTATCCAGTCAGTGTAATCAAACAACTTCTTAATTTTATGATGGTTACCATGGTTTTCACTTGTCTTACATAGTGAAATTGTTTTATCTCACAACTTTAAATACTCATTCCACCGGTCTTCACTTGGGTCCTACCCAAGGTGCGCTTTCGTAGTGTAACCAAGGGGGTCACATGTGTCGATCTTTTGTATAAATCGAGACCGACTAACATGGAAACGATGCCCAAACATTTTATAACTTCATACGTCGGCGGCATACATGTAAAGTTATTATATATATTACAAAGAACAACTACAACTACATTTTTTCTATGCTATTGGCTAGGTTATCTTTTTTCCTTTTTTACGTTTGTGATTTTTGTTGATTTTACATGTAAGTCTTTTTGTCAGGGTACGTGTTGTTTACCCCTTCTTTTTCTTATTGTTGAACCATCTATCTCAGCTTTTTATGTTCTTTTTTTTCTTCTTTTTATGCATTCTACTTTATTTATAACAATAATAATGCTAACATTTAAATATAACAAAAGTTATAAAGTTAAAAAGAACATTTGAACAAATTCAGGTGGCGCAAAGATATAATCATTCCCAAACGAATGTTAGCCGCTACACAATTCCGGTTAATTCAAACACGCCTTGTAACATGACACTAAGAACTCTAGTGGTACCGTATGAACTTCACGCCAACTTATACTGCATGCACGGAAAGTTTCTCATCCTTAAATGAGTCGAAAGAAGAGGATGATGATGAAGAGGAGAATAACAAATCCATAATATTTTATCGAGTTATAGAGAAGTATTAACGTTTGTGGAGTAGAAGTTGTGAAAAATCGGGTTAGATGAGTTTGTCTTTATAATGTAAAAGTTATAAAAATAAAGAAAATTTTGGTCGACATAATTGTACAAGGCTACTCCTCAAAAACTCACGCACTTTCACCACTATAAGCCCGTTTAATACCATACCAACACCCCAAGCCCCGTAGGGGTAGCACGGTGTTCACCACGCCTCAGGGCCACGACACACCCATACCCCACCCATGAGTACACATACCCTCACGAGCAAGCACATTCTCATTTAGGTATGATGTGAGCGTCTCCAAGTGATTAAAATGGGTATACCGGTATATTCACTCATTTACTTTTGGCTTTTGCCGGGTCAAGAGTTTGAGAAGAAATGTCGGTAAGGAATTACCGACATTGTAGTGTAAGTGCATCTATGGAGACTTATGTTGTATAGTATCTTTAAGTTTTTATGAGATCAAACAACTACTCTAATTCCTTCAGTGCTATGAATTATTTGTATGCCATTTAGAGAATTAGAGCTAACAAGTTTAATATATCTGCTTCTGAATAATAAATAGATTCGGTGTATATATAATCTCCAACAGAACGAACTAAAACATTTGAATGAAAACGATTCTAGTCAATAGGTTGATTGGTCTAGCTAAGGTCACACAAAGTATGTTTCCAATGCATGAAACTCATATTAGTGTTGAATAATACACTTTTATAAAAAAATATTTTACATACCAACTATCTAATATAAGATTTATGAGATAAATGTCAAATGTCAGCCTTACCACATACCATAAGGCAGTCACAATGAGACTCCATCTTTTCATTATATTTATATGTATTTAGTGTATGTACAAATGAGTCCTAATAAAGAGACAACCTATTTTATAAATCGACACCCATCTATACATCGCGTATGGGTGCATACACGACGTATAGGATAAAATACATTAAAAACGAGGAAAATTCAGGGGGCTGTCAGAGAGCTATACGCCCCATATAGTCCTATACGACAGGTCTATACGACACGTATAGCGAATTTCGACACTGACTACGAGGAAAAATTCAGAGGGCTATACGACACATATAACTCTATACGACACATACAGCCCTATACGGCTCCTCTATACGATGCGTATGAGGTTATACGACACGTATAAAAATTTTAGGATGTTGATTTAAAATTATAGAGTGTTCCAATAAAATGACCCGTACACATGCATATTAACCATAACACTAAAAGGTTACCGATTCACCCAGACGTCCCAGTTGGAATCTCTTCCCCCACCAGATTTTCCATCTTTTCATTTGCTTTTTTTGGTTGTCTGCCACACACATAACTACATAACACATTACTTTGTTTCATTTCTTATTTTATACATTTTATAATTATTATTAATTTCTAACATATTTACCCTTATAACAATTTTACGATGTTTTTAATTATATCTACTTGTTACTATATAATTCATTCAAAACCAACGAGGATTAAATATAATATACTTAAAATTTTAATTCGTATAACATAATGTTTTTAAACTTTAAACATACTGTTGTGACATGTTTATTTCTATTTATATCTACATATGAATTTCATTCAAGACCAAACCATCATAACTCGCAACCAAAACCCACGAGTTAAACAATATATATTTTTGGATTTTTACCCACAAGAAATTACTATTTTCTTAATCTAATTATACCGTTTTGTCATGTCCATCTCTACCAATATTATGATGTAAATTTTATCTGATACCGAGCCATCACAATCCACAGTTAAATTATTAAAATCACTAGTTTATATTTAACATGTTATTATTTAAACTTTAACCTATATACAAAACTTTCCATTATTTGCATTGCTCCCCCTCTTTGTCTTTAAATCTGGTTTAGTTTTGTGGGTGCCGACATAAGGTTTGGGTTTTGTCTCTTTCCCGTTCGGTGATAGAGAGATAGAGATATAGAGAGAGAGGGGGGCGGGGGGTCCAACCGCCGTTGAGGATGCTTCGAGTGTTGCTGGGAGCGGTCGTCGGCCAGCAACTCCCGCAACCTTGATTAATTAACATACTAGGTTAGTATCCCGTGTAATACACGGATTACATAAATAAATTAAATAGTTGGTAATGAAAATTTGAAATTATAAACTAATATCTTATGATATGATATTATTGAAATTACGTATGAGTAAATACTTTAAATAATAAACAACGATATTATTTTTGAAACTTTTATTTTTAAAAGTAATTTTGAAAAAATTAGTGTTATTTTGAAAAAATTCTTATGAAAAGTTGAATTTTAATCATTTTTTTCATTAAAAAAATTATTTTAACAACACAAGTTTTACAATATTTGTTATTTTTTTAAAAGTTGATGTTGTAGAGAAATTTTTATTTTTAAATTATTTATTTAAAAATTGCATTTACTAAAAGATCTCTTTTTTAATTAATAAAAAATATTTATAATCTTAAAATGAATTAAATAAAATTATTAGTAATTAATACAATTATTTATTAGGAGAAAAAACAGAAAACTAATATTTACAAACTTTATAATTGTGACACGTGTCACCAAGAAACCTTCTTTATTAATATGTATAAATACATAGATATGCAACTGTGATTATATGAGGCCTTGATTACTTAACCTAGACGTGACCATAAAAACCGGGTACGGATCCGACCCGGTGTACCCGACCCGGAACCGGGTCCGGGTACAACCCGATACCGGGTGTACCCGGTTCGTACCCGGTGAAAACCGCCGGTTCCAAACCGGTTTGGGGTGTTTGGAAATGATAGGAACCGGACCCGACCGGACCCGAACCGGACCCGAACCGGTTGAACCCGGGTCGGACCCGGTTTCGACCGTTTTTTTTTCTTTTTTTCTAGCCGTTTTTTAACGGCTATATAGCCGTTGGGGACGAATTATGACCGTTTTTTTGGTTGTTTTTGCCTCTAAAACAAGTATAAATAGGTATGGGTTGATATGGTAAGGTACCCAAGCTTCAAACACAAAAAAACATACGCAAAAAACGCAAACAATACTCTCGTTTACTCTCGTTTACTCTCGTTTAGTCTCGTTTACTCTCGTTTATTCTCAAATCTCAATATGGCTCATTCTCAATCTTCCGTTGGTCAAGGTTCATCGAATTCTCCAACTGTCGTTCGTGTTCTTCCACACAATCGTAACATGGATGTTTGGTGCAATTGGGATATGGTTGAGTTGAGTGACGGATCTGTAAAGGCTCGTTGCAAGTTTTGTGGAGCTTTACTTGCTAAAGATTCTAACACGACTTTAAACAAACACATTACCAGAAGTTTTGTAAGTCGTTGAAAAGTAATCCGGATTCGCAACAAACACAATTAAGTGGAGACGGTGGAATCTTTAATTACAACGTTAATGAGGTTCGAGATCGAATGACAAAGTTCGTGATTCAAGAAGCTTTGCCTTTCAATCAATTCGACAACCCTCGGTTAACCAACTTAACTCGAGAGACGCTTCAACCTCGTTACACTCACGTAAGTCGTACTACACTTAGACGTTATTGTTTATAATTGTGGAAGCAAGCAAAAAATGATTTAATTGTATTATTTGAAAATTTAAATACCGGTGTAAACTTAACTAGTGACGTTTGGTCGGCGCCACACGGTTTGCCCGAATCGTACCTTTGCGTCACCGCTCATTGGGTAGATCCCAGTTCATGGCAAATGATGAAACGTACGATTGCATTTGATCTATTTCCGTATCCACACACCGGAGAGTATTTATTTTACTTTTTTGATAATGTAATAACTACTTTTAATTTACAAAATAAAATATTTTCAATGGCATTTGATAACGCTTCCAACAACACAACCGCGGTTGAAAAATTAAAATTAAAATATCTTCCGATTGCAAACGGTGATTTTTTTCATACTCGTTGTGTTGCACATATTATTAATTTAGTAGTACAAGATGGTCTATCCGTACCATTTGTTGATAGCTTTATAAAAGCTTTTCGATTTATGTTACACGACGTTTTTAAAAAAAGTAGAAAAAGATATCAAGATTATAAACAACTTTGTAAAGATACAGAATCTAGATTTTTAGGGTCTAATTGGGATGTACCTACTAGGTGGAATTCGACTTGTCATATGTTTGATTGTGCTTTAAAACAAAAAGGCACTTTAAAAGCTTTTCATAATAGTCTTTCGGATAATTGCGAAGCCGACTTGTTTCCGGATTTGGATTGGAAAAATATTGAACATTTATCCAAATTTCTTGAGGTGTTTAAAAACTCAACTACAAAATTATCGGGAGTTTATTATCCCACTAGTTATTCGGTGCTTCAAGAATTATATTTCATGGCTTTGAATTTTAAAAATTTTCAAAATAAAAATAGTATGTTAGAGAAATGATAGAACCAATGAAAGACAAGTTTAAAAAATATTTTCTTGAGTTACCACCCGTTTTTACTTGTGCCGCTGCTTTAAATCCTTTTTTAAATGTTGCGGGGGTAGAATGTTTAATAGACGAGATAAATGACAATTTGGATATACATGACGAAAACCCCAATTTTTCAACCGAGGCAAAGGAAGTTTTTAATACAAGTTTGAAAATTATTTATAATTTTTATTTAAATAAATATGGACCTAACGTAAATATAACTACGCAAAGAGAATCAACCTCAAGTGCTAGTACCTCGTTTAAAGACCCCGTTATGACTATGTTGAATGTTGTTCGGGATGTGACGGCTAAACGTCAAAGTGGTAACGCCCCAACAAGCGAACTTGGTATATATAGTACGACGAATTTTATTTCAACTATGAGTACTCAAGATTATCATGCATTTGATATTTTGGCTTGGTGGAAAGGAAAGGAATCCCAATTTCCAATTCTTTCCGCTATGGCCCGTGATTTACTAAGCGTCCAAGCTTCTACGGTAGCTTCGGAGTCTGCGTTTTCTCTTAGTGGCAGGGTATTATCATTACGAAGAACAAGATTAACTCCGGAAGCGGTGGAGATGTGCATTTGTTTAAAAGACCACTTAGACGCGATGGATCGTATACAAGACAAAACAAATCTTGAAGACGAAATTGCAATTGAATGTAAAGTACACGATGAAGAGGTAGAAGAAGGAGTATCTTCTGGTATATCCGACGAAGAATTAGCATTTGATGAAGCCTCTCGAAGAAAATAGTCGATTAGTTATTGATTCGTTAATGTATTTTTTAAGTTATTTTAATAAATAAATAATAAATTAATGAGTTATAAATGTCTTTTTAATGTTGTTATAAATTTATAATAATAATAATAATAATAATAATAATAATAATGAATTAATGATAATAATAATAATAATAATAATAATGAATTAATGATAATAATAATATAATAATAATACTAAAAATATAATATTAATAGCAATTATAATAGTAAAAAAAAAAAAAAAAACAACCGGTTGTACCCGGTCTGGACCCGACCCGAACCCGAACCCGGGTACACCCCAACCCGGTTCCAAAAAACATGGCTGGACCGAACCTGGTTTGAACCGGTTCCGGGTCCGGCCCAAAACCCGGTTTGCCCACCTCTAAATTAACCTACGTCAAGTTTAAATCCTGTCGCAAAGCACGGGTCAAAAAACAAACTAGTTAAATTTATAGACCAATCCCAAATGTTAACCTAGCCGCTAGCCCATCTCATGAATCACGACCCACACAAAAACCTTAAACCCAATCAGCCCATTAACCAACTCAAACACAACTCATCACAAACTCACCCAAAACACCACCACGTACGCAAACAACAAACGTACACCTCGCCACGTGTCCTCCGACACCTCCTCAACACCAATCCTTTTTCTTCATTAACGTCCAACAATTTCCCTTCAACCCATTTCAAAACGATCGCACGATAACGATAACAATAACAACGATCGCGATAACAATAACAATGGCGTCAAACCTTACTCCTGCGTACGCATACACCGTCGTTTACGTCAAAGACGTCGCGAAATCCGTGGAGTTTTACGGCAAAGCGTTCGGGGCATCCGTTCGTCGTTTAGACGACTCCCACAGGTAAGTTATTATTAAACACGATGAATTTGATCTCGTAATCCATGATTTATTGATTTTGATTGTTTTTGATGTGTTTTTGTGTGTGTTAGATGGGGCGAATTGGAAAGCGGACAAACGACGATTGCGTTTACGCCCGTGCATCAACACGAGACCGATGATTTAACCGGTGAGGTGCAGGAACAGAAGTCGAAAAACCGGAGGAATCAGCTGGAGGTTTGCTTTGCTTATGCGGATGTTGATGCTGCTTATAAGGTGTTTAGTTGATTGAATAATTTTTGTTATGAAAAAATTGGTGTTATGTTCAAAGATGTATGAGTTTTGATATGTTTTTGAGAATGTTTTGGTTCTTGGAGGTTCTATGAATCTTAATTACGCTATTAGTCAAAGAGGTCGTTTTCTCTTAATGGACATTAAAATTTTAACTTTTAGAGTTATTTAATTTTTTATAAAAATTAATTATTTTCCGATAGAATGTTAAAAAGCCATCAATTTACCTGTAACTCGTTTTTAATTTTAGTCCAGAACATTCATTATTTTAAATTTAAATTGAAACTATTATTGAAAATTTTAAACTATAATTGAAACAAATTATAAAAATTCTTGGAGGTAAATTTGATGTTTTTAAATTTTTAAAGAAAAATAGTTATTTGGTTAAACTTTAAAGAAAAACCAAACTTAATGATAAATGATCAAGAGATACCATTCACTTATCGTTTAATCATTCAGTATTAATATTACATTTTAATCATAAAAGTTTATAGAATATTAAAGATAGACTTTTAATGATCATTAAAAGACCAACAAACTTACTTAAAATCAAACAAACGCTACTCAATTATTTGCATCGTGTCTTTTATGACGAAAACTACTGAAGGAACCTCCAAAAACCATAACATCATAGAAAACACAAGGTTTTGGTTAATTTGATTGTGGGTATTACTATTGATTTGGTAAATTTGTTGAGGTGTTTTATGATGATTCTTTTTAATTGTGGAGTTGCAGAGGGCGGTGGAGAACGGGGCGGAGGCGGTGAGCAAGCCGGAGGAGAAGGAGTGGGGGCAGAAGGTCGGTTATGTCCGCGATATCGACGGCATCGTGGTGAGGATGGGGAGTTTTGTCAAGCAGCAGCGTTGAAGGAGGTGAATAATGATACTAATGGTAATGATAATGGTGGTGGTATTATGTGTTATATATGTTTTCATACATCTGTAATTGTTGTAATTGTGTTTCGTGTTCTTTGTGTTGTTTGATTTTAGTTTCTTCTCTTTAAGTGGTTGTTCAGATTTAAGAAATGATAAATTTGTTTTACATATATAATTAAGATATGTGATAATGTGATTCACGTCGATACTATTTATCATCATTTCTTCGGATGGTTTATCATTGAATTTCTTATACACGGGCTTTGTCATTTTATATAACGAACCTTTGTTAAGTTTTAACATGCATCTTCCATACTATACATTGAAAGTTCATTGAGCTCAATATTTGTTACTCAAACATGCATCTAATGTTGCATTATCTCCACCTGTCAACTATATGATACATTTCTAAACTGGTTGATAATTTTTGATACATTCATTCACCCACCTTGTATGCCTAGCATGTCTTACTAAGTCAACACAGGATGATGTTCTCGGAAACAGGTTTTCCGAGAGCTAACCTTCCAAAACTAGGGTGGCGTTCTCGTTTTTCTCTAGACTCTGATCCAACCTTCAGATCATCATCTTTTTTTTTTCTTTGTGTTTAATCCCACAGTTTCTTCGTCACCATGACCTTTACCATAGGCAAGGGATAATAGGGGCTAGGGGCAAACATTTTTTATTTTTTATTAATAGTGTTAATTTTTGATCTGCTTATGTAAATGTTTGGTTCGGTAACGTAAAGTTTGATATATTTATCGAGTTCGACCCATAAAAAAATTAGTTTCTATTAGAATTGGTTTCCTTGCCATTTTCCATTCAATACCATCCGATAAATAATTACAAAGGGGTAAGCTATTCTTGGTTACAAAATAACAGATTTCCTAAACATAAGAGATTAACTCTATCCATGGCATATATATCGGCTATTATACCCCCTGCAGTCGAAGCGGGAGGAGATCAGATGCTAAGACTGGATCTGAAATCCTCGAAGAGTATGCATGGCAGGCCTTTGGTGAAAATATCTGCAATTTGATATCTAGATGGGACATGTAAAATGCGGACCTGACCACACTGAGCTTTCTCATGGACGAAGTGAATATCAATCTTGATGTGCTTGGTTTTTTGATGTTGCACTGGATTACCGGACAAGTAAATGGCACTAACGTTGTCATAGTAAACCAGTGTGGCACAAGGAATAGGGTGATGAAGTTCGAGTAATAAATTGCGTAACCAACAGATCTCAACCACAATGTTGGCTACCCCACGGTATTCTGCTTCTGCACTGGATCGTGAGATGGTGCTCTGATGCTTTGAGGACCAAGAAATGAGATTATCTCCGTAGCAAATGTAGTAACCACTTGTAGATCGTCTAGTGTTAGGGCAGCCGGCACAGTTTGCATCTGTGTAGGCTAGTAAAGATGGAGATGTAGTTTGACCGACGGTTAGTTCAAAAGAAACAGTACTTTTAATATATCTAATTATTCTTTTCAAGGCATTCCAGTGGTCCGCCCGTGGAGCATGCATGTGCATACATATTTGTTGAACCGCATACGAGATATCAGGACGAGTGAATGTGAGATACTAAAGAGCACCGGCTAGAGTGTGGTAAAGGATGGGGTCATGAAAAGGGTCACCCGAGACTACACTTAACTTAGCATTTGTGTCAACTGGTGTGGCGACCGGGTTGCAAGACTACATGCCGACCCGAGCAATAATATCCATGACATAGGAGTGTTGTGTGAGGAACATGGTGTTGTTGTTTCTGGTAACCGAGATCCCCAAAAAATAACTAAGAAGGACAAGGTCCTTCATTGCAAATTCAGATGCAAGTTTAGTCATGAGCTTCTGTCGGAGAGTTGCAGATGAAGTAACCAAAAGGATGTCGTCCACATATAGTAACAAGTAAGTAGTGTCATGTCCCTGATGGAGTGTAAAGATAGAAGCATCGCACTTGCTGTGATGAAAGCCTATTGTCAGTACATAATTGGTGAACCATTGGTACCAAGCTCGTGGTGCTTGTTTAAGCCCGTAAAAAGATTTTTTTTAAGTAAACAAACATGGTTTGGGAAATCTTTGTTGCGAAATCCCATGGGTTGGTGCATGTAGACAGTCTCATGGAGAGTACCATGTAAGAAGGCATTAGTAACGTCCAGTTGATGAACAGGCCATGATTAGACATGGCAAGGGAGGGGACTATAGTGGCTGGTTTAACCAGGGGACTGAAAGTCTCACCACAATCCACTCCCACCTGTTGAGATCGACCATCACAAACCAAACTTGCTTTGTACCTTTCCAAACTACCATCAGACTTAAAATTGTGCTTAAAGAGCCACATGCTACGTATAATGTTCATATTAGATGTGCGAGGTACCAACTCCCAAGTTCCGTTTTTAATAAGTGCATTGTACTCGTTGGTCATGGCGGAGTACCAAACCAGGATGGACAAGGCATGAGTCGAATATGTAGGAATATGGGTGATAGACTCGGTGGCAGTAGCGGTGTGGAGGTTTAGATGGTGTTTAGGTTTGACAATACCACTTGTCAGACCCCGACCGATGGCGGAATCATCGGGGCGAACGAATGGGAGATGATTGCTCATAGCACATGGAACTAATTAAGTTGAAATATTATTAAATGTCAATATTAAATAAACATTACAAGACACATAAGATAATTACAAAACAATCAAGGTACAACTAATAACATAAAACTTTCCATTAATCTAGGTCCAAGTCCTATATGAGCACAAGAAGAATCCATAAGAAGTAAACCGAAACATGATAAAAATAAAATGTCAACTAAAAAGTTGGTGAGTTCCCATGGTTTAAACACACGCATATATGTATATATATATAAAAGGGTTACAAGTAGCAATTCATGTCCATGGTTACGAGTTAGCAAGCTTATAGAACACATACAATTACAACCAAACCTCGACTTGATTACAAGTATATAAGATTGGCTAAGTGTACTTGGTTCCCATGATGAACAAACATACGCCATCAGGAGTCGGCAATACATCGGCTTTAGCACCAAATAGGCTTGTCAGGCCCAAAGATCTAAGACGTCGCCAGGCTAGCAAAAGTTAATGATTGTAAACAAAATATGTATCTCATATAAAACTTACAATAACACAAATAACCATGACAAAAAGGTTTAGATGGTGTTTAGGTTTGACAATACCACTCATAGAGCAAGTGTGTATTGTACGAGTAGGAGGGGGCGGTGGAGGAGGGGTTGGGTGAGAAATGGGTTCTTGGCTGGAATTGACGGGGGATACATGGTCAATAGATCTGGTCGTATGGTGTGGGCTAGAAGATGAGGAAGGGGCAGTAGAGTGTTGGGCCAGTAGGAGATCAGAAGATGGTCCGATATGGGGTACGATCGGTATTGGGCCAGGTGTGGTAGTTGGGCCGGTGGTCGAAAGACTGGAGCTAGGGGATGTTAGGATCGGTGTGGATGGGATGGAAGTAAAGGAAGTAGGCCGAAGGTTTGCTGGGCCTGGGGAGGATATATTTGGGCCTGAGTATGATGGGTCAGGTGGGGAGTGTTGAATGTGAGGCCAAAATTGGGGGTGGAGTGTGTTTGTTAGAAAATCATAGGATGGTGTGACAACCGGCAATTTCAGGTCAATACCCGACCTTGACATGGTTATAATTACATCTATAATACTTGATTTTCAATTGAATTCCAATTATTGAAGCCGTTTTATGCATTGCAAAATTTCACGCATTACATTTCATGCATCGGTGATTCGACGTAATTACCATTTTTACACGCGATACAACCGGCACACATGAACATTGGTCATAATTCATATACATGTACTAATAAATTATTTAGGTGGTTTAAAGTATTTTAGATTCCAAACCAAATGCATTGGAAAAGCTTGAATTTATAAATACACCTAATCGCGTAGATTAATATTTTACCCGAAACGAATCCTTTTAGCGGACCTACTAACTACATGATGCATCATTAACATACCATCAATATTATATATATTTATATATATATGATATTATACAAGTTGTTACAATATCCTAATGCATTTTAAAAAGTAAAAAGTAAAAATATAAAAAAATGTAAAAATACCTATGGTGCAACAAATACCACCTAAATACCCATACTACACAAAATATGAAAACCAAAACCCCCTTTTCCATGCATGTGGTCATCCACCAAGCCACACCACATTACTCTTCCACCTCCTTCCCAATAAAGCTCACAAAACTTACAAGATTTGACAAAACACAACTTGCCATATTCATGAAGCCTCTCTTTTGATGTGTTAAAGCAACATGTCTACCTTACCACTCTTGGAACACCATTTCCCCATCCTTTGACCGTGAATAGGATCCCATGCTCCAAGAACTTTACACTTAAAGTGGATTGAGTGTTATAAAAGACATGCACCCTTCACTTCAACTACACCAACACATCACACTCATCTTCTCTCTTTCTCCCTCTCTAAAATTCGGCCAAGACACTCCTACCACCACTCCATTTGACTTTCAACTTATTTTCTTCAAATCTTGGGTGATTCAAGTGCCTTTGGTTGAAGATCAAGTGATTTTTGAAGCTTTCAAGCATCCTACAACATCTTCCCTACCTATTTCTTGTTTGGTCTTAGTTCAAAGGATCAAGTCTTCTTTTTCTTGCATTTCAAGACTACCATCTCTTTCTCCTTGCTTGTTAAGGTTAGCACTTTGTTCTAATCTTCGATACACCATCATGATGTGTTCATATTCACTAACTCATCCAAAAGTGCTCTAGCAAAGTTTAAAAAGTAACAAAACATGTAAGACATTTTATGGTAGATTCATGTTCTATGTTTTCGACACCATAACTCGACCTAAACATGGTCAAATGAACAGTTCTTGAGCCTAAAATTAACTTAGGAGGTGTCTAGTTATAACCCATCCAACCTTGAAATTTTTAGATGACTATAATCTATCCAAAACGTGCAAACATGATTAAGGTGTTGAACCTGAATTTTTGGCAGAATAGATAGGGCTGAAAGATTGAGGCATAAGTTATGCTTAAAGTAACCAGATGGAGATTTTCCTTCTGTGGTAACTTAGCTTAAAGTGTTAGGTTTAAAATTACTATAGTCTCTATTTGTGAATGTAAGGTTTGACCCCTCAAAAAGGTGAAATCCCTGGACATGTACAGAAAAATGCTGCACTGACATCTGTTGCTTCATGACCCATTTCGAGGGACTTAAACCTAGCTAAATATTGTAAGCTATACCTTTATGGAATCCTAAGAGATAGATCTAAATATGGTAAAAATATCAGATTTTATATAAAATGTTTGTATCATGAAAAGAGGATGACAACCAAACCCAAAAATCCCTTTGATTCTGTCAAATGCCCATATTTATATAAAGTAAACTTTTAAAGATATTTGATAAAAAAGGGAAACCCATACACATGAAAAGTATAATACCATTATACTTAATATAAAACACATTTAATACATTATGTACTTTTAGGAAGATAGATATGAAGACAAGAATCTAAATAAAACATTTACGACTCGACGTGTCTAATTAGTCAAGTGACATTTTCAAAACTAACTTTGTGGATGAGTTATGCATGACCATCTGGGGTTAGTAATCATGACCTCATGAATATATGTGATTTTATTTAGGAGATTCGTAGACCAATCATATGTACAGACTATTGCTAGAATTCACGCGTGCATTACAGGTGAGTTTCACGGCCCTATTTTACTTATTTTTTTTGGGAGATTACATGCAAATTACTATTTTCTTGGACACATTTACTTGTTAATGATTTCACATGTTATATACGTTGTTTACTTACCGTATAAAGTCCCCTGTTATCGAACGTTAGTTTATTTCCCAAAGCGAGGTAATCATGGATAGTACTATTGGGTTTGACTACCCCCACCGGATTAATTACCCTAATCTTGACTGGAGGTCTAAACGGGTGCATTATTATCCTGTTCACACTCATACTTACGGTAGGCATGGGTAGGGGCAATTTGTTACAGTTACAGTCTAGCTTCGGTTGCGGTGCTTATATAATATTGTAGTATTGTATGATCAACAATCAAATCATGGAAAGACTTGTGGTCCATTACACTGTTTACTATTACTTTCAAACCTGTGAACTCACCAACTTTATGTTGACATTTTTCATGCATGTTTTCTCAGGTAATTGATAGATGCACAAGTTAAGCTAGCATGGAACATCTCATGTTTAGGGCCATTGATGCTGTTTGGGACATTCATTTTCGTAATTGTCATGTTTTGAAACAATTTACCTTTTACTATTGCTTCCGCAAATTTAACTCTGAACAATGATGTATTTTAACTTATTTGAGATGTTGTTTTACAAAACCATGTAGTGGTCGATCAGTGACTATGAAATCATGATGTTCGCACCCCGCGGGAAACCGCTGTGATTTGGGGGTGTGACAGATAAAAATGGATTTAAATAACCATGAAGAGTGCCAGGGTCGAACCGGAGATCTCTAGTATAAAAGATTATGGGGTAAACCAGTCGGGCTAGAGCTCTTGGATTGCTCAGATGGGAGCAATCCAGGATGGGTGACCTCCCTGGGAAGTTTTCACCGAGGCAACCAAAAGCAAATCCATGAGCTCCTCGGGGGCAAAGCGGACAATATTGTTGATGCGAGGGGCCGGGTGTGACAGAATGGTATCAGAGCCACTCCTGTGACGTTCGGGTTGTGGGATATACCTCACCAAGAATGATGACTTCTCAGGCTCATCGAGGACGATGAGTCCAAACAGGGGGTGCTTATGACACCCTACACATATCCCACATTGGCCGTGGACAGGAGAGATTCCTGGTTCATAAGGAATATCTGGCCTTTAACATCAACAACGCGTTTTGGGCGTATTGGCTGTGGATGAGAGGAGAACTCCACAGTTAAGCGTGCTCAGGTGGGAGCAATCCAGGATGGGTGACCTCCCTGGAAGTTTTCACCCGGGCAAACAAAAGAAAATCCGTGAGCTCCTCGGGGGCAAAGCGGACAATATTGTTGATGCGAGGGGCCGGGTGTGACAGATGGAGTGGGAGTTATGGCATGGGAGAAGGGAAAAATGGTTTCTTCGAAGGCAACATGTCGGGAGATGATAAGTTGCTTAGTTTGGAGATTAAAACATTTGTATCGTGTGTGAATAGGAGGATACCCCAAAAAACACAAGGTTGAGAGCGGTGATCGAGTTTGTGGATGGTGTGAGAGGATGGCATAAGCAACCGAAGACCGTAAGTGGTGATGACGACCGAACCCAGGGTTCTAGCGAAGCTCTGATGAACTGATCTAGGCTTGATGATTCTCACTCAGTCGGTAGATGTTTTTTTGGTTCTAGAAAGAGGCTTGAGATGAAGGCACGACGGCTACTGACTTTTCTGTCGGATCTATGGTGATGGCGGTGGCGGTAGATCTGATGGTCGCTTTGCCTCATATATGGGGTTGAGGTGGATCGGATTCTTGTCTTCTACCGGTCAGGGGTGGTGGCGGCAGTGGTGCGACTACCATAGTTACCACTTTGTTGTCGTACCTCTCCAGTACCTATTTAGGTTTTCAGACAATTAGATCTACCAGTGTGCTCTATTTTGACATTTAGATGTTGTTGATGATTGCACGATGGGTTTGCATGCTGTGCCACGTTGTGGCCGACCACATACGACATGTCTGTTTTCCTCCAATGGTCTGTATTCGTTCTTCCGTTGAGGTTATCGGCTGCTTTTGGTTAGCATTCCGTCAATGATGATGAAGATTAACTCATTTGAGACTTTTGTGGTTGCTTGTCACTGTTGGTTTGATGTTCATCACATGGTATTTCTTTTTTTGGTTTTCCTTTATTTGATGGTAAGTGGTTGATACATCTATATGAAAATAACATGCCGATGATGATGAACATCGCTTCATTCGAGACTGATGTCGGGTTTGGTTAACGCTATGGCTATGTTTGTTGTATCGTTGTATTGATGCTTATGAGCATTGACATGTCGATGATGATGATCTTTTGCTCATCTAACACTGATTTGGCTTAAAACCTGTTGGTTCGATAGTTCTGTTGGGTATGTTGGTGTTTTGGTGCTTGGTTCAAGTGAATTTAAAGGGCTGTGATGACATACTGGAGTAGTGTTGGTTGTTTTGACATGGCTACCGTTCTGAGCCAAAGCATGACGATTAATATGTTTCAAAATGTTTTAGTTTGTTGTGCGCGCTGATTGAACATACTAGTTTGTTTTGAAAACGTTTTAATAGCAGTTTTACTTGAGTCTTACTAATTATTGATGATTGAAAATTTGAAACCCTTTAGATCAAATAGTGATCAATTTCCATCCAGAACACCTACAACCAAATTGTGAATTGGTTTACAAACTTATTTTAATCTCAATTATTCATATACATTACTATGATGTTTTTACACTTTACTTACCTTAATTTTATATGGTTTGAAACACAAGAACGCCAATAGGTGGTTAACATATGATGTTTCCTGTATCATTCTTTTTAAAAAAAAACTTCTTTGTTTTCATTATATTGTCTTGTACGTAACATCTTTTTTCCTCCTCCTACACATCTGACTTGAGCTTCATAGGGTGTTTCCGAAGCTTTCTCTCGCAATCACCCTCTAACGTGTTTTTTGTTGTCACAAATTGGATCTAAGCTTGGGAGTATTTTGAGAGGCCGGATAAAAATGAACCTAAAACCATACTAACCCAAAAAGAACCTGACAAACGACAACTATACCAACCCAAATTTGAACATAGAAACACATGCTATTACGATCCACACTTTTTTGCACCATGTTTTTTCTTGAAATGAAACTATATATAATAAATAATCTTATACGCTTATATTCACCTAAATCTATAGGCTATATGTTCGTATAGTTGGTAATATTGATGATTACGTTTTTGTTAAATTTTATAATTTTATGGTAATAGTTAAACTATGTAATAACTATACTTAAGTGTTAAGCAATAAAAGGCTTTAAAGTTTAAGTAATTAGAAGTTTTAAAAAACTAAAATGTCTCGGTAGGATGTAAAAAGTTATAATATTATAGGAACAAAAGATTCAGTAAATATAATTGTTAAAAGTTCTAAAAAAAATCAGGATAAAACTTAAAAGTAGAAACGAGAGACCGTGTGTGACCACGGTAGTCGCTGATCTGCAAGGAGTCCTTTTGTTGTGGGTCATGGTCAAAACATAATAAAGTGGTTTACAGAAAAAGAAAACGTTTTCGATTCTTGAGCTCTTTTGTTCTTTTCGAGTTTTTTCTTCCCATTTTCATTGTCGGGTACACATGACAAAAAATAATAAACTTATGTTATTAAAAAAGTACGTGATACTAATTTTTGCCAAATACTTAAAGGAACTAATTTCAAATAAAGATTGTGTGTTTGAAATTTAGAGTGAAAGCATAGTGATTTTAATAATAGAATTGATTAGAGTAAAAATTATATGTTTGACACTAATAAAAAAGTTAATAATGAAATTAACTAATTGGTATCAACTATTGTAAATAAGTTTGAACTAGTATAAAACTCTCTTTGTTTTTGCTGGGTGCGTAAAACCTTGTCAAATGTTATCAATGACACAACAACCGAAAGTGACAACGAACATCACAAAAACTCGTATTAAAAATAAATACAAAGATTATAAAATCGAACGAAAGTAAACGTAAAAACGTTGAACCACGTAAGTGAAATGTAAAATATATAAAATAATAAGTAAATCAATCTAGAACCCAGAGCGTTGCGATAAGGTTGTTAAACTGGAAAAAATAAGGGTAAAAATGTTTAATTACACCCACATGTTGCGGTATGTTACTCGTAATATTTAAGAGGAAACACAAAACAAAAAAATATATATAATATGAAAAGTATGTGTGATTAAAGATAAAAAAAAATATTAGGTTTAAATTGTTAAAAATGTAAAATTAGTAGGTTAAAATAAAAAAGAAGACAAATATGAATACAACCCATTAAACCCATAATACGACCCACTAAACATATCAAAGTTGAAAATTAGTATTATATGAGTGTGTGTATGTTTAAAAAAAGAGAAAAATGTATGATTAGTTAAAAAGTATATCATTCCTAGGTTGGAATAGACAGTAAAGGTAAACAAAAATGGATATTTTTCTTTTGAGTGATCATGTCTCAAAAGAAATTGAAGATTCGGTTCATTTTAATTTACAAGTCTTTATAAAGTTAATGGTAAAGAAGGTTTTAAGTAAATTTATATGATGAGTGATTTCTCTAGAGCTATATAATTATTTTTTAAATTCTAAGGAAGTGTTCTCGATATTAATATATGTTTGAATTTGCTTAAATCAGTTCAACTAAAAACTAAGTAATTAGAAGTGATAATTGTATGAAATATGTCAATAGTAGTTTTACAGGTTTTATAATTAATGAGCATGGTATACCTTTATAAGAAACTTTGGTTGTTCGTGTTTTTTAACATGATAAATTGTAATGATAAAATTATCAAAAAAATATTTGTTTTCTAAATATCTAAAGTTATATTAAACAATTTATCATTTCTAAATATGTAATTCTCATAAATGATTACTATATGTAATTCTACTTTTAAGTTATACAATTTATATTATATCTGAGTTTGAATCCAAATCTTCGCTTTAAAAAGAAATCTCTACGAAATGGGTAGCCTTTGTCGACGAAAAAAATACTTGTATACCATTTGATGAAGAAAAGAATACCTACTACCTACAGTGATAAGGATATACCAATTGTGGTAAAAAACAAAAGACTTTCTGCAACACCTGGTGATGAAATAGTATTGGGTTTGGAACTTTGGATTCTCCTAAGGGCTAAGGGTAATGATAAAAGTTTTGGTTAATCTTGTGAAGTTAAAAGTTTTCAAGTTTTCAACACAAGTGTCTTTTAATGGTCCTGAGTGAAACATAGATACAATGTTATTGTTTATATGTATATGTGAAGGATTATTGTTTAATTTTTATAAAATTTTTAATATTTTTAAAACTTGTTGTGAGTGAAAAGAAAAAAAAAGATAATAATAAAATATAAAAAATATTATTAATTGTAAATAAAAAAATTGATTTTTTATTATAATTATAAAAATAGAGATAATAAACATGATGTGAATGGATGTATACAATCTGAAGGTACTAGTTGAGTGACACAATCAAAGATAATGTGGGGCTATTTCGTTTGGTAAAAACTGCCTTTTAAACGAGAGGTTTTGGGTTTAAACTCAGATATGATGTAACTTGGTGTAATTTAAAAGTAAAATTAGGATGTATTTGTCGTTAAAAAAAATAAAAAAAATAACACATTACTATTTAAAAACAGTTGAATGCAATTTTTTCATAACCTTTGAAATTAATATACTACATTATCAGTAATCTATCTTATAAATTTTATTTTACGTTTTCATTTTTTAATACATATATATTATTGATAAACAAAGAAGTTCTGAACTTTCTGATAGGCCAATAAAGTAAGATTCCATTAAATATTACACTTCCAAGATACATAACACCGACAAGTTACAACTACAACATCAACACACTCAAACACAAAACTAAACTATTTTATTATTCCCAACACCCTAAAATCCCAAACCCCATCTCGTCGCTAAAACCATTAATGACAGAATATCACTTTCAGCTCTCGTGGCGACACACACTCATGCATTAGCGACGGACTGTCATGTGCGTAGGTAAATGTCGCCGGACACGCGTGTTTATAAAACTGCGACCACTTTGACGGCTTGCACGTTTGTGGACTGTTGTAATGACCTCGGCAACAAAGGTCGTCAGAGTTAAACGCCTCACACCCACTTTTACACGCTACCACACGCCCGTCAGCGTGTTTTTGCAGTGACCAAGGACACGTGGCCAGCAGATCAGCTTTACAGCCGACCACTGGACACGTGCCTTTACCCTCGTGGGGGGTCACTGTCATAGGGATATTAAAACCATCCACTAGACTGACAGCATATGATGACTGGTCAGTGTGACTGTGGTGGAGACTGAACTGGGCCAGGGTGGCGGGGGTAGCGCCACCCAGGCCGTTGCATTCCAGTTTTCCACCACAGTCACCGGTGGCGCACGTGAAGTGGCCGTTTTTGTTGACGCAGTTGGTCCGGCCCCATAAGCGGCCGGACCAATTGGTGGTGGGGGCGGGGAAGGAGCGGTGGGAGTGGGGGTTTAGGGCGAAACCACCCCGTTCGAGAACGGGGTGGCCGGCGTTCGGTTGGATCGCCGGCCACACGGTGAAGGGGCAGTTGTTTACGACGGTGAGGATCATGGTGGCGTAGGAGAGGGGAAGGAGGAGGATGACGGTGAGTGCGACGGTGGAGAGAGAGTAATGTGTAGCCATGGTGGTGGCGGTGAGGGTGGCGATGGTGGTGGTGTGGTGGGTGTAGAGATATAGAGGGTGTATATATAGGCATGGTGAGTTGGTAGTGTTTGTTACTTTGTTTCAATATTGTATTTATTTATTTATTTATTTATTTATATTTATTTATGTTAAGTCAGTGACAAAATAAAATAAGTGGTAAAAACTGGCACTCTGGTCCGCCTCTCGTGGGCCTTGGGTTCTCGTGGTTTCGTGTTGTACGAAATATTAGTAATCTTATATTTTTATGTGAGTTATATTCAATGTGCTATGAATATGTAAATAATTTTATAATGTTTGATTTTTGCAAAGTAATTTAGTAAGTTGTTTGGGTTTGACGCGTAGGTAGGTCGTAGTTAAAGTGTAGATATGTTAATCAGGTCGATGAATTATATAAATCGGTTAAACGGGTTGACAAGTAGACGTTTTAAACATCAATAGATCGACTAGTTTTATGAGTATTGAAAATTTGTTTATTAACAATAAGTTGCTACAAATAATGTATGATGTTATAAATTATGATTTAGAATATTTGATATTTTCCTAGTCAAGAGTAGAACATATATGAAATTGATACTCTAAAATATCTAAAAAACTTTTTAAAAATTAACAACGTTACAAACTCTCTGCAACAATTTCTGTTGTCTTCGGATTGTAATTATTTATAAAGTAGAAATTCGATTTGTATGAATAAAAGATATTTTGAAAAATAAAACTGTATTTCTGACTCTGTCTTTGTCCAAATAGATCCAATAAATCAAAATTCAAAACATATATTACAACTCAATTTGTCGGGTTACAAAATTCGATCATGTTCAATATAAGGAGGGAACGCAAATACGCAATAGTTATATATTATTAAATAGGAAAATCTTCAAATAAAAATTATGTTAAAAATATTTGTTTTTGTTTTTGAGCATATATCTCATCATTGTGTCACTAGTGCGGTTCATTATGTATTTTTATTAGTTATTTAGTTTAATTGATTTTTTTTTAAAATATAATAGTGGAATGTTATTGTTGTGTATCTCTAAATATAATAATAAGTTAACAATTAATTACTCTAATACACTAAAAATAATGACAAAATAATATAATGTCTCATTGTATTTTTTATTATCATTGTGTTATCTTTAACATTATGAGTTTTAAATAATATAACATTGGAATAACATTATTGTATACTTTCTAATAGTAAGACACATTAATAGATAATGACAAGTTTATATAATCTAAAAAATCAATAATAAAAATAACATATTATGTTATCTTCAATACTATATTGTTTTTAAAAATCATTGATGAAAATATATCATTGTGTATTTCTAATTGAGTTACGCAGTGATAAATAACAATTTTATATAATCTATAGAAACAATGACAAAAATGACACAAAATGATTTAAAATATAAAACACAATGATGAATACATATAACAAGTTATGTAAAATCTTTAATTGACACAATGAACTGATATATGACACAATTGACGTATAAGACACAATAAGCTGAAGTATTTGACACAATGATCAAAATGTCATTCTCTTTAAAATAATAAAAAAACACGTGTCATGCACACAATCCTTATTAAACTTTTTAGATTAAAACTCTTTTGTAGTATTACTCTACCCTATTAAGAGCATTCACATGTGTTTGGTATATTATATGGAATGATTTTGAGTGATTGTGAGTGAATTTGAGAAAAGAATATTATTGTTGATACGTATATTTGAAAAATCACTGTTTAATCCCTATAATTCTTTTTAATATTTTTAAAGGTGGTTGTGAGTAAAAAAGAAAGAAAAAAATAATGATAAATATATAAAAGGTATTATATAATTAAAAAGGAGAAAGAAAAATAATATGTAATTATATAAATAAATTTAAGAAATCTACCATGAATGCTATAAAAAGTTTTCATGTAGTTTATGAGTTAAATAATACCCATGAAATTGTAATTAGTTAAAAAAAAGTAAAATCATTATTTTAATATCATTGTTATTTAATATCTAAAAGTATTTTGTTTAATATTATCGTTATTTCATATTATTACTGTTAATATTATCATTAATAAAAGAGAGATGCCGGAAAAAGGATATGTGTATTCATATATTATTTTTTATTTAGTATACAGATTTAAGATTATTTAAATATTTTACTTAATAATCACAAAGTAAATAATAAAAGTTAAAATTTTCACTTTAGAAAAGATATTTTTTTTGAAACATGCATTTTAAGCATTGTATATGTAATATCAAAATAAAAAAAACTATAAATCACAAAGACCATTACCATAATTTACTTGTATTTTTTATTAGGTCTAGTGTTTTTATTTTAATCTGTACTACTGTTAAATCACACTAAATACTTTTTGTAAAATCTTTAGACAAATTTGAACGAAATAAATATTCATATTTCAACCTTAAAAGGAAAATTGAAACAAATAAGGAAAACTAAAAAGCGGATAAAAATAAAGAAACCATGTGAAATACTTGATATATCTAACCGTTGTTTTAAAATGCCAAAATATACAAATATATTGCTATCTATTTTACAGTCCATTAAAGTCACCTATTGTTTACTTGTTTTGGCTACTTGTTTTGATTATGCCCACGTAATTCCAAAGCCAGATTGGCTGATCCTTAAAATCCGTTCCGGAACCAAAAACAATTATTGAAACCGGTTTGGCAAGAATCAGTCAGGGTTGAACCCAGACAGTTAGATTATAGTTTTGTAACATCTCACAATTTTATGCGGTTGAAACCAATCAAAAAATTGGAAGTGGACCGAACTTAACCAATCACCTCCCTCTCCAAAGAACCTGTTCCCCCCGAACCGGTCCGGTTCGATTATGTCCCAATCGAGAGAACGCTAATGTCGTCCGTAATAGCCTGTTTTCAAGAATGTTTGTAACTTTTAATTAATATATTATATGAAAAGTAACTTGAACTTCTTTAAGAAAATACTACAAGAATAATGAACTACCGGGCTTGATGGTAGTCTACTAATGGGCCAATATTGTTTTGCTAATAGGCGGTGAACAATGAATTACCGGGCTTACTAGGTAGTAGATAAGGGGCCTTTGGGCCGTTATAAAATGGAAAAGATGGGAAACAGGCCTTTAGCCCAATTATGTAAATGTCTTCTATCATCTTTTCAGATTGTTCTAGCTTGTCTCAAACAGTGTTTCTCATAGAGATTTTTGCTCTGGTTGGCATAGCTCATGCAACTCATATGATAAGCTAATTGATACAAACTCCAAAGTCTCGTTTACTGAAACTTATTATCTATATCACACTACATATGTATCAAAGTCTTGCTAGTTTGTAACACTATGTGATGTTACTCATCTAGGTATGATCTAGTCAATTCAAAAGGCTTTGCACAAACTGCAAGAAGCACACTTGAGTGCACTCAAACACATCAACACTCGTACTTGTGGGCTTTTAAATCTTCCTTTATCATAAGATGGCTTAGTTTTGTATACACGGACCAACTTGGGTTTTTGGAGATGTTTCGTTCCCTGTCAGGGTACTATCTATTCGTCAAAGACAACATTATGTTTTGTCTTCGATTGTTTTATCTAATGTTAAATTTGAGTATTAAGGTGTTTACTTGACTATTTTAGAAGTAGATTGATTAACTAACCTCCTAATAGAGTTGCACAATGCTTTTTCTAATTCTACATCTGTATTTTACTAATATATATATATATATATATATATATATATATATTATATATATATATATATATAATATATATATATATATATATATATATATTATATATATATATATATATATATATATAATATATATATATAATATATATATATAATATATATATATATATTGCATTTTTCATCTAACCTAGTGCGACAATAATGTTGTTGCTTTTCACTTTGTTTAAGTAAGTAATATATTTGACTCATCCATACGCCATATGTTGTATGATCACTCCATAGGTATTACGATTATATGTATTAAAGGTTGCCCTAACTATAACTTTTTTGACTTTTGGATCCAATCTCGAGATCGAACCGTTAAGGGCACTTTAGATAATAATGTATACAATTATAGTCTTCCATTTTGTAATGGCTAAAGCCCTTTTATATAGACACTCGAAATTGTATTCCTATATATTGCCTGAGAAAACCACATTATCCCCGTCGGGCCTTACCATTCAATTATTCAACATAATTTTTTATTCCAATCAAATATTAATCTTCCCTATCATAATAATAGTTTAGGATGTTTTATAATGAACTAATGCAATTTAAAAAACAGAAAAGAGAAACATATACACTTTCTAATAATACTATATTTTTTATTAACTGATAGCGCATATACTCATTATTATCCAAAGATAGAAGTTGCTTGTATAGGTATCTCGAATATTTATGTAACTACTTTACACGTTGGTTTTGTAATGCAAGTAAATATAGCATAATGTCGTTCAAGAAAATTGGAATAAATTTCCTATTTGTAGCTCAACGTTATGTCACTATGTTATTTTAGCTATATTTCATGTAATACATGCATCAAGATTACATATAGATGCATACAAAAGTGAGATATTATAAAAAATGGTAAATATATCATAAATAAAACACCGTATATTACACGCTTTAAATAAAATAATACTAATTATTAACTAATGAAGAGTGAGGAGCAATATGACACTCTTTTGAAATTAGATATAAGTAAAATCACGTATAAGTATGTATTTTAATTATTGTTTTATTTTTCTAAAACATTGTATTTAAAAAATGTTCTGTAGATATTTGTTCTAAATAACTGTTTTGAAAATGTTATTTTCTATAAAAATCTTGTTGTTTAGAAACTATGGTTTCTTGTTATTTTTGTTTTACAACTAAATTTTCATATTTCAAAAACCACTTTGAAAATTTTATTTTTGTAAAAATCTCATCGTTTAAAAATTTTGTATTTAGTTGTTTTTGTGTTTAATTAACTTTTTTAAAAATATTTTATTATAAAAAAGTTAATATTTTAAAATACTTTGTACTTTTAAGAAAATTTCATAGTTTTAAAAAAGTTCTTTTTATTCATTGCAATATTTTCTAATCAAAAGATCAAGTTTTTTATTTATTAAAAAAAAGTATCCTACAAAATCTTAATTTAAAAAGATCTTAATTTTTAAGAGAAAGATAGACGGAGAGGGAGATTAGGCAATTATTTATTTTAAACTTTTTAAAAGTATTAAAATAGATTTTGTCAATGGAAAAATTGAGGTTGTGGATGCTAATGGTGATACCATGTTGAAAGTTAGTAAACATTTATAATAGGTAGGATTAGTTGAAGAAAATTTGGTAGTTTGTATATTTTTTAGACTGAGGCTATCATATTAACTTTATGTTTTTACTCTTTTCTTCCCAATAGTATTAACCTCTCTTGTTAACTTCAACTTACTGACATCATTACTTTTTTTTAAATTAAAGAGTTTTTAAACTTATCAAATATAGGGACAATAGAGGAACTATTTGTGAGAAAAAGCTTTTACACAAATTGTAGTGTAAAGCTTCCATGAAACGATCCAACCCTCTGGAACCTTGTGCAAACCAAAGCCTGAGTCAAACGTCAAATACATCATTTTGAATTTTCTAACTTAAATTTTACATTAGGAAAGAAACAGTCGTCTATATCGTTATTTTCAACCATCACACTCG
Source organism: Flaveria trinervia (assembly GCA_025506515.1). Taxonomy (NCBI): domain Eukaryota; kingdom Viridiplantae; phylum Streptophyta; class Magnoliopsida; order Asterales; family Asteraceae; genus Flaveria; species Flaveria trinervia. The sequence continues at coordinate 94,161,136 of CM046445.1, read as the reverse complement.
ATGCAACTTCTACTAGAACTTTGAAGGCTTTTTTTATTTTCTTTTTTAATTTCTACAACAACAAAATGGTCAACAAAGGCAATCAGCAAAATTGGATAATAAGTAGGGTATGACTATATGAGTAAATGTTCCGATTAACAAAAATTTTAAAAGTTAGGGGTAAAAGTTTCGTTTTGAAAAAAATTAAGAATACGAAAGCAAATTGATTTTAGTAATAGGAATACCCCTAAAGATTAACCCTGAATTTTTATCGCTTAAAAAAGAGAAGATATGTATACACGTACCCAAATAAAGTTTAATTTTTACATGACGAGATTAATCTATATGATATATGTACGTAAAAACTTTATTTTCTGTCACAATACACATTAACAATTACAATTAAATTAAATTTAATCAATAGTTTGTTTATTTAAGTATACTTCAATCCCCACGTTTAATGAAAGGACAAAATATTTCATGAGGTAGTTTGACGGTTTAAAATAAGTAGATATCTATAAGTTAGTATGATTATCAAAGTTAAAATTGAATCTAATTGTATTTTTCTCTACTTTAATGGCTAGTCTTTATATCATTACATGTGGTCATAGCAATTGTTGCTATCGGCTATTATATCATCTGTCGTTTTCGGTTGTGGGAGTGGTCTTCACGGCTTGACCTTTTCTTTTTCCTCATTTATTATATATATAACTTGTGCAACATTTTACCAAAAATAAAGGAATTTATGCATTAATCAATTTAATAGTAACAAAGAATAGACATTATGCAAGATTTGTATATTAAAGTGTCATTTAAAACACAGTAAAAATATGAGATAATAATTTATGTTTGATGCAACTTGTATGAACTGATGATTATATATAAATAAATAAAAAAACCTAGAAGGTTAACAATATAAATTCATGCCCCAAAAGGACATGATTGGTTTATGGTGACTTCGAGTGCCCGCGCCCTTTTGGATTTGCTTTGATTGGTTTGTAGGCTCTAGGTGTCGATGTTGTTTTGGTTTTTCTTGCGGTCATTGATGTTAGGATTATGCTTATCTAAGTCTTTCTTGTTATCGATGATGTTGAGCTTTAGTTTCATTTCTTTGTTACTGATGTCAATGATGATAGTCATTATTCATATGAGACCCTGTTGCACTTTTCGTCTTCTAAAATGTTGGCTTATAGGTTATATTTTGTCGAGACTTTGTTATTGTGTTTATGATCTGGTTGTGTTAGTTAAGACTGTTGTTTGCTGATGTATATGATGATGGACATCATCTGAGACCCCTTATTTTGGTTGTTAGGCGGTTGTGATGATACACCAACACTAGTGTCGGTTGCCTTGGCTTGGCTGTTATTCTAGTGTGCAGCCGTAACTAGACATCGGTTTTGAGTCGTGCTATATCGATTACGATGTCTACTATCTAAGCTTCGACTTACCCTATTTTTATGACGCGCAACGTGCGTTGACGTCAAACCCTAGTTGTTGTTAAAAAATAACAATATGGATAATTAGTTTAATTATTATTTTTGTTCTTATTGTTAGAACCGAGTAGACCACGATCAAAACAGTGGGATCAAATAAAAATGATCTGTGTACAAAAGTGATAGCGTGGGTTTTGGTTTCACTTTAATCTAGTGGGAGATGATTGCTATTCAAAGTGGTAAAATATCAAAATTTATGACGTAGGAATTACTTTTTAACAAATAAATGTTAATATTTCAAAGTACTACCAAGTTACTTTTTAACATGTAGATCTAAAATTTGCATCAATATTATAAAGATAAACGCTAGTGTGACACGAGAACATGGGGCAATCGGTATCGTTCTTGTATTAGTATTTGTGTTTGAAATCCTTAAACATCATGTAAATTGTTCGCGTGTTTCATTAAAGATTTTATCATTTGTATTTGCATATCTTTTTATCTTAATTATTATTATTATTATTAAAACAAATAACTACCCTACTATGGTCGACACGAATACACCATCCACCCACCAGCTTCCAAATGAATATACAATCCAAAATTTGAGATTAGTTTATTCCTTTGTATTCTTTTGAGTAATCATATTAATATGTCATTTGGTTTGGCACTAGTCATGTTTTTTAGAATCTTAAAGTTACACGTTATATGATATATTTTGAAATAAGTTTAGGTTTCAACACTACTATTCATTAAAATTTCTATTGGATTTGTGTTAAAGAAACTAAAATACACTTTTAAAAGACTAATTATATAATTAACTCAAAGGTTATAAATTATAATTTATAAGGACTATTTACACAACTAGATCTTTAAAATCATTTACATAAACGTAACCTAAACTTTAGGAGAAGTTAATGTTAGAATCAAAACTTAATATATAAACATAAAGTCAAATAATAACTCTTTGAACTTCTTTTAATTTTTATAACTAATAAAATGTCTATCTTCATTTTGTTTTCCCTTTTTATTTATTTCATTAAAATTAAATGATTATATTAATTGTAACGATGTAATAACAATAGATTAGAAAAAAACATATTCTTAATACATATGTTTTTAATGTGAATAGAGAAAACCACTTGAACTATTTGTTTATTTGAACTTTTTTTTTTTTTTCAAATATTTAATTTCTAAATTCATTTTTGGTAAATATTTGTTTCCAAATTTATTTTTTCCTCCCACGACAACACACTTTTTGCCAGTCCATGTGAGCTCTGTCACCCATATATGCCAAATCATTTTTAAATTCAAATCCCCCTCTACTTCTACTTCTACTTCTACTTCTTCTTCTTCTTCCATTCTCCTCTCACACTTACAAATATTTTGCAATTTTTTAACAACAGAATTCCAATATATAAACCAAAAACAAAGAATTTTCATCTTTATACAATCATCTCTTTCCTTTTCTTTTTTCTAATTTCAGTCAAGTGTTTTACTTCTGAAAAAGGGTATCTAACAAAGCTTCTTCTTTTATGGTTTCACTTGTTTTCTGCGCATGTGAACTTTGGTTGAAAGGTCACCTTCCTTGGCTCTTTCTAGTTTTTATAAATTAAAAGATTCTCAATTTCATAATTTTAACAATGGGTTATCCTCAATTATTAACAAATCTACAAACCCATTAAACTTCTTATGATTTTCAGTTCATATGTTTCAGTTTAGTGTCAAAAATCTTGATAAAAATTGAATCTTTTTGGAGGGTGAAAATGGCATCTTCAAGTGGCTTAACAATTGGTTTGTGTCTTCTCTTTGGGTTTGTGCTCATAGCTTTTGTTGCAGAGCTTTATTATCTTCTATGGTGGAAAAAGAAAACAGAAGACATTGAAAATCAAGATTCATCTTCTTCCAATTGTACCCCAACTCATCTTTCTTGCTTCAAGAAGCATAACTCTTCAAGAATCCAACAAAACTATGAGAAAGATTTGCAGAATTGTGTTGATGAGAGTGAGAATCAAGACAAAAATCAAGAATCCACCCGAAAAGATGTGAAATTGAAGGGTTTTGGAGAAGAAAGTTTGGATCTTGAACTCATGAGGCTTCATAATCTATGTGGGCCACCAAGATTTCTGTTTACAATCAATGAAGAAACCAAGGAGGATATGGAGTTAGAGAGTAGAAAGGGTGGTTCAAGAACATCGAGTTTGAGTGAGCTTCTTTGCAAACCAGAAACACCAATTGCTTCACCATCTCCATTGAAGAACTCACAAGCTTCCAATATAGAAGGTTACTTGAATCCATTGTATGATCATTATGAGTCCAATGAGTTTGATGTTAACAAGACTAGATCTTCTCCACCTCCCACGTTCAAGTTCTTGAGGGATGCAGAGGAGAAGTTATTGAAAAAATTGATGCAATTAGAAGCAGATAAAAGGGCAAGTTTGAAAAAGAATCATGATCATCATCATCATCAAGATCATCATCAAATGTCTACACCTTCACAGGTACTTCCATTGACTTCTTCTCCATCAAATTGACAATTGCATGATGGTTTTTTAGAAAAAAAGTTTATTTTTTTGTTTATTTTATTTTTAGTTTTTGTGTAATATATGAATTTGAATGAGATTATAGAACCTGTTTTTATATTTTGTTCAAAGAATCATTGAAGCATAGAGTTCAACATGATGTGTGATTACTTTAACAATATTTAGCCCAAAATTATGGCAAATGGGCGCAAGCATTATGTTTGGAATTTTGGTTTTCAAATTGTTTATTGGAATATTTTAAATTAATAAAACTGTATCATCTAAAATGTATTGATTAATTATAAATTTACTATTAATTTTTATATTTTAATTTTTTTTTTCACTTAGTTTAAGAACCATTAAACTAATGGAACAATTATATCCCATTGGAAATTTCGATGTGTGTTCCAATCTATAAATAAAGATTTGTTTAAAAAACGTTGGCACCAACTACAATATACTAAATAACATCTTAAGACCAGAATTAGCCTATCGAAAGAATACATTTTAAACATTAAACTGTAAATACCATAATTTTTATCAAATGTTTAGATCATAGCTTATATCAGAAAACTTCAATTTTGCATTAATGTTTCTTAGAGGTGATGTTTACTTTCGTTTCATCCTTCCTGATTAAACTCTAGTTTATTTATAAAAAGTTATCGAGTATGCCTGTAAAAAATAAAATGATGAGTTTTGCTAGCGTGCAATCCATTTATCCATTGTGTTTAGAACCGGATTGGATGTCGAGTCACACGTTTTACTGGTTTGGTAGTCGGATTCGTCGGACGGAATTTAAAAACCGGATAACATCGTAATTATATCTATAGCATATCTATACTAATAAACCTTTACATTTTTTGACACATGTCATTACTACATTCACTCTTTCATTTATTTTCTCGCCTAAACTAAATATTTCATTTTAAAAATCTAATAACTAATTTCTATTTTTTTTCTCTTTATATTATAAATCTAAGTTTTTATTAAATCAACAATATTAAAAGAAAATTTTCATTAAATAAAACGTAAATACTTTGATTAAAAATTACACACTTTCAAAATCAAAATTTTCTAAAACTATGATTTTTTTCTAAAACAACAAGACTTTTTATAATAATGAAATTATTTTAAAATCATTCTTTTATATATAAAATATATAAAATAATTTTACAAAACAAACCCGAAGTCTTTAAACAACAAAATATAGATAAAAAATGAAATATTTATCAAAACAATAATATTTTATAACGAAAGTTTTAGAAATAATATAAATATTTTATCAATTAATCAAAGTAACTATTAATGCATAATTTCAGTTATATCTTATATCTAAATAATGTTTTACAGTTCGTTATTATTCATTAATAACTATTTAATATTTTTTAATTAAACATGTGTAATACACGGGTTTGTACCCTAGTTTTATATATATAGTTATACATATAATTCAATATAAGTAATTATATGTGTATTTTATAGTTATATATAAAAATGAACAATAATCTTATGTCCAAAATATAATTTATTGTTCAACTCTTTGTTTTTACCCATTAAAATCCAAAAAAACAAAAATTCGGGATGAACTGGCCGGTCCAACCCCTCAAAAACAAACTAGCCGATCCGATCCGGTCTTGAAATCATTGCCTTTATTAGATGTTATTAAAATTTGTTCAAAAAAAGAAGAAAATGTTATTCTAAAGTTTTATAAGAAATATATTAAGTAGGCATCCCTAGTATAGATCACCATAAGTCCTGCCAAACTTAAAAGAGCATAAGAAACGCTGGTTTGTTCACCCTAAAAATGCTAATATTACCAAAGATAGGGGGTGTGCACTAATGCGGACGGAGATAGAGAGAGTGTGTGTTTCGTAGGTATGTGAGTACGGACGTCTACGAACAACGAATATGAGAAAGAGGAGGATGGTGGATCGGAGAGAAAGAAGGCCATTGTCCGTGGAGCGGAAGAAAGTAAATGTGAAGGTTCGATGTGGCCAACCTCTAGCCTATAGATGATCTTTGAAAACGATTGACCTAAACTCCAAGACATTCAATGTTGAGTCGTTAACTCGAGATGGTTGTTAGTTGTGGAGTAGGAGGTCGATCAATCTTTTTCGCGATACACTTGGTCGTTACTCGCTCACCAACTCTATTCACTGAGCCAGTTTCCATGCACACCAACATTGGTTGCGTATTAAGTGGACAATGCATATTAATAACAGATCTTAAGTTTTATATATATTACATTCCTTGGTATATAAAATGGTTTAAGAGAAATCAAATTTATAATCTTTGATCATTTGTTCCTTTTTAAGAATTGTAACACAGATAAAGAATATTACTCAAATTGTTTCTCAGTATATATTTATTATAATTTAAATATGTGAGCATGATAGGTAATTAATCTCTTGCAACATACAAACAATTGTTTTATTATTTCCTTTTTATTTTATGCTACACAACTAAGTACCCCCTCAGCCTCCATTCTTTTCTCAAGTTATGACAATTTATTGTCTACAAGTTGAAAATTGAATGGGTGGGTAACAATTAAAATGCAACAATTATTATTATTATTATTATTATTATTATTATTATTATTATTATTACTATTATTATTATTATTATTATTATTATATTATTTATTATTATTATTATTATTATATTATTATTATTATTATTATTATTATTATTATATCAACCTAAATAATTCATTATTTATAAACAGTCAATAAATCCTTATATTTTAATATCTAGATATGGGCCATATTATTAAATATATATTTTTATTTTTATTTTTATTTTGATGGGTGTATATAACTTAGCCTTAAAGTTTGAAGTTTGAACCTTTCTATGGAAGTTGAAGTAACTTAAATGAATAAATTAAGGGATCGTGTTAGGCAGAAAGCACTTGGAGTATTAACATTAAACTTTACTTTTTATCAAATGCATTCTCAATTATGACTTTTAGACTATAAATATTAAGCATTACTTTTGGGAGTAATAGACTTAAAACATGTTTATTGAGAGCAACAAAAGTTGTATTTCTCCAACTAAATTACAAAGGAATTTTTTGAAATCGTCAGTAATTTTAGTTTTATTTATCTAAGGATTTATTAAAATTGCTCATTCTGTGTAATCACTACACATCAATATAATAAAGCATTCGGATAGGTAAGTTGGTTAAAAAAAGTTTTCACGTTCAACCAGTCTTGATAAATATTTCAATGAACTATGAACCACCAATTACAGGTTAGTAAAACAAGAAAAATCAAACTAACAAGGTTGGTTGATTAAATATACTTGTTACATGGAATAAATGATTCAATTTGATGGTATGAACCGGTATTCTAAACAAACCGTTAGGTTGCATTAAAATTTTCATAAAATTTATTTCTTAGAAATGAAAATAAATAAATGTAAAAGGTAGATGGTAAGTTGGTTTACATGATCGGTTCTCAAATGCAATGCTTAAATGTTTAATAATTAATGTGAAAATTAAGGTAATTAATCCAATATTTGTAACTTGAAAGATATATATAAAACTTTTTTGTATTTCTTCCTAAAAGTTGTTTCAATATCTAATAACAAAATGCATAAACATTTTCGACCAAAAGCAATCGGCTATAAATTATATGTAGCCAACTTTATAGGCTTTTGTAATTTGTAAACTAGAACAAGAAGAAACAAAAGAAAGAAAGAAAACAATGTAGTCTTTATATAATATTATTAAAACTTATTATACTTTTGCAAGTAAACGGTTATATAGTTTTCAACCATATATGTTTGGATTGTAATTAATTTAAATCTTATATTGATGCATGATTTAATAATCCAAACTCTCTTTAAGGAACATGTTACTCTATTTCAGGTCTTGTCATAGTGACTTTAATTGTGAGCACATGTATTGTTCACTGATTAATAGCACTTTATTCGGTTCTTAATTTTCTTCTAATTTAAAATATGAAGTTATTGGTTACAAAATTATAGTAACAAGTCTTACATCTTAAAAAAAAAATAGTTGTAACGTTACTTATAAAATGTATAAATGTACGTTAAATAGTGAGGAACCGGTGGGTTTAAACCAATGAGGGGTACACGTGCAATGGTGATAGTTCAATTTCAATAAGGTTTTACCCTAAATCGTTCATAATTTAGTTTTCTTGTCAGATGTTGATGTTATTTCCTTTTAGCTTAAGTTTTGTTACACTTTTGAGGTGGCAATGATTGGTGGTTGTGGATGGTGCAATGCGAAAGTGTTTCACAGTGATTATGGGATGGCGTGAGTTGTGTCAGTTTCAGCAATTTGTGGTTACGAGTGGTGCAAGGTGAAAGATGACGTAGACGTTGATCAAAGAACATAAACACTGATAACTAGTTACTGATGATGGCCTAGTGACACTGATAGTTGTCATCACAAATATGTTGTGGGTCTGATTATAAGTTTATAAAATGATATACGAGAGTAATTAATTATTAAAAAAATATTGTTTACCAGATGTAATTAGAAAATAATAATATACTTTCGCAAGAAAATATTTTATAATGTTCTTAGAAAGATCTAGAGAAAAAATAATGTAACCTATGAACGCTTACGTTGATTGAGAATAATGCGATGAGTATACGAACCATTAATTTATATGTTAATATTGTTCAAGTTAAATGTGTTAAATCGTTTCTAGTACTGGTCATACGTGCTACACAAAGCGATTGTACGCCTATGCATCTCTAATAAATTAATAAAAGTTATTAAGTGAGAAAAGCAGGATATTAAATTAAAAACTTGATTGTAACAAAATAAAACTTCAACATAATATTACAAATTAATAATTTATCACAAAGACTTAAGGAATGGGTCAGAAGCCCAAGTCAGTAAGCATTAATACTTTAATAGTGTATGGACTTAGCAGAAGAAAACCGTTTTGGGCCATAGCAGATGATAAACCGGGTTGAAATTAAAAACCGGGTCGGGTTTTGGTCAAAAACATTCAAACCAGGTTTGAGCGGGTTTCAGGTGGGGTTCAACCCGGTTTCAAGGGGGCAAAATGGAAAAAAAAATTGGGTTTACGAGTTGGGGTGTGGAGGGGACTAACCGTTTGGAACCCTACAGGTTGAATCGGGTTAGACCCGGGTTGGAGAGCTACTGGATTGAACCCATGCCGGTCATGTGACTAGGTTGAATGTGCACCTCTAGTGGGAAGTGTTGTATACTTTAAGAAGAGAGATCTATTCTACTTGTTTATTATATACACCTGAAAACGAAATTGAATGTTATGGTTGCAGGTGATGCTTTCTTTCTTTCTTTTTTCTTTTGCATTTTTGGATGTTGTCAAAGCTAGAGATTGTTGTGATCAAATCAATACGTACAATTTCAAAGGCTATAAAAACACTCAAAAAATTATGCTATGTAAGCACTAAAAATGCAGCTATAAATGACTATAACTCGACAAACATGTCAGAAAAAATATTGTTTAACAACTATAAATCCATTAGAATACGACTGCCTTGGAAAAGTTCATAGTTATAACCGATTGCAAGACGGTTTCTCTCTATATGTTACCCCGCGTTGAATCCTATAATCCGACCGGTTTAAAATATTTACAAAAAGCATACTACATTAGACCCTACATTGACCATAAATTACTTGCGGCACAGGTTTTGTTCCTGTAAGTTTGTCTTTTGGACGATCTATCCACAGTATATGTATTTTCTTTTTGTGTTATTTGAGCATCAATTTTGATAATCCACATTTAATATACACAGTTTGTGCCAGCAACAAGGCTCTATGGGTAAATTGATGGTACTCGGGTAAAACAACTTATGGTTTTAAGTGTTAAAAGTTTGTTTTGGGTGTGCAATTTTTTCCAAGGACACCAACATAAACCAGTCAAAAACTAATTTACGTTTCAAAAATTGTGTTCATTTCAGAACGTTTAAGAAAATTTTTGAACTGCAATAAATGGTAAGCCAAATATTGTGAAGCGTAACTTACCATTTGAAGTGAATAACAAGCTACAAATAAAAACCTCAAAAGTTAACATAAAGAGAAATTCTTAGAATCCAAAAGGCATAATGCCTAACAAAATTCACCCCCTAAAAAGAGAGGCACCAAAGCACAACAAAAGTATCTTGAGCACAGATTGCTCAAACAAAATAAAACCATAAAATAGATAAATCAACACAACCATCACATTTAGTCGACCTCCTCGATCTTGGGACCAGCACCGCTTCCACCGGAAGGAGCTGGCTCGTCATCCATACCTGCACCAGCATCACCGGCTCCACCCTGGTACATCTTGGCAATGATCGGGTTGCACAGGCTCTCCAGCTCCTTCATCTTGTCCTCAAACTCATCGGCCTCAGCAAGCTGGTTGCTGTCCAACCACGCGATGGCATCATCAATCGCGTCCTCGATCTTCTTCTTGTCGCCTGGGCTCAACTTCTCACCTATCTTCTCGTCCTTGACTGTGTTCCTCATGTTGTAGGCGTAGTTCTCCAGGGCGTTCTTGGCCTCAACCTTCTTCTTGTGCTCCTCATCCTCAGACTTGTACTTCTCAGCTTCCTGAACCATCTTCTCAATCTCCTCCTTTGAGAGTCTACCCTTGTCGTTGGTGATGGTGATCTTGTTCTTCTGGCCGGTGGTCTTGTCCTCAGCAGAGACGTTCAGGATACCGTTGGCGTCAATGTCAAAGCAGACGGTGATCTGAGGGACACCACGGGGGGCGGGTGGGATTCCGGAGAGCTCAAACTTGCCCAACAAGTTGTTATCACGGGTTCTGGTTCTTTCACCCTCGTACACTTGGATCAACACACCGGGCTGGTTGTCGGAGTAGGTGGAGAACACTTGTTCCTTCTTTGTTGGGATGGTGGTGTTTCTTGGGATAAGGACAGTCATCACACCACCAGCGGTTTCCAAACCGAGAGATAGTGGGGTGACATCCAAAAGAAGCAAGTCTTGAACCTTCTCGTTGCCCTCACCGCTCAAGATGGCGGCTTGGACGGCAGCACCATAAGCAACAGCCTCATCAGGGTTGATGCTCTTGCAAAGCTCCTTGCCGTTGAAGAAGTCTTGAAGCAATTGTTGAACTTTGGGAATTCTGGTGGAACCACCAACAAGGACAACATCATGGATTGAGCTCTTGTCCATCTTAGCATCTCTCAAACACTTCTCAACAGGCTCCATGCACTTCCTGAACAAATCCATGTTGAGCTCCTCGAATCTAGCACGAGTGATGGTGGAGTAAAAGTCAACACCCTCATACAAAGAGTCAATTTCAATGGTGGTTTGAGCAGTGGACGAGAGGGTTCTCTTAGCCCTTTCACATGATGTCCTCAACCTTCTCAAAGCTCTTGGGTTGCCGGTGATATCCTTCTTGTGCTTTCTCTTGAACTCTTGAACAAAGTGGTTGACCATTCTGTTGTCAAAATCTTCACCACCAAGATGAGTGTCACCAGCTGTGGCTTTGACCTCAAAGATACCTTCTTCAATGGTCAAAAGAGACACATCAAAGGTACCACCACCAAGATCAAAGATGAGAACATTCTTCTCACCAACGCTTGTAGCCTTCTTGTCAAGACCATAAGCGATGGCGGCAGCAGTGGGTTCATTGATGATACGCATGACATTGAGACCAGAGATAACACCAGCATCTTTAGTGGCCTGTCTTTGTGAGTCGTTGAAGTATGCAGGGACTGTGACGACTGCATTTTTGACGGTTGTACCAGGAAAGCTTCAGCAATTTCCTTCATCTTGATGAGGACCATTGATGAGATTTCCTCAGCAGCAAATGTCTTCTCCTCACCTTTGTAGTTGACAGCAATCATTGGCTTCTCAGCTGGTCCTGAGGTGACCTTGAATGGCCACAATTTGATGTCACTTTGAACAGAAGCATCAGAAAATCTTCTGCCAATAAGACGTTTAGCATCTGTAAATGTAAACAGCAAAGTTAGATAAAAAATCATAAATAAAGTGCTCGAAATTTTAAACTAAAAAGGAACCTCATTTAAACATAAACAGAACTAAGTACAAGAGTCATCATCATACTCTTGGTTGGTAGTCAATATTAAGAGAAATAATCTTCTGCTTTAATAAAGATTTTTAAAAAAATTTAACATCAGAATATAAGTTACTTTTATGCATCCTTAAACCACGTCAATAAGTATACTAACAAAGCAATACTCATTTGGTTGGTAGTCAATTTGAAGAGTTATAATTGTCTGCTTTAATAATGATCGTTAAAGAAAAATAAAAATCAGGTTATATGGTACTTTATGCATCTAAAAGCAAACCTTAACCATACAATAAACAAATCAAGATTGATAGTCAATAATTTTCTTTTATCAAGAATGTTAACTAACTTCAAACTAAAAGGGTTAGTTTGTTCGCATATGTTCAACTCAAAATGCAGAACTAAAAACATAAAGATGAATAAATTTAACTTATTCACAATCAAAAACAAAACATGAACGCTATTATCAGTTTCGATATATCATCTAAAGTAATTAACAATGAGTGATAGCAAAAATCAGTAAGACTCTAGCGGAATACATGTCAGTAGATCACAACTCATAAACAAACTATATAATAGATCAGATTCAGATTCTGTTCGTCAACGACAAACAGATGCATATGACATCTTCAGATCTAACATACCAACTTATATTCATTAGCAACATAACCTCTAATCGTTATACCTCAAGTAGCATATTTAAGTTCCTAGATTCAGATCTAAGTTTTGTGGATATTTTCAAAGTTCTCCAGATCTAAATCAACCCATTACACAAATAACATCACGAACTTTCAACACACATAGTAGCAAAGCCAGAAGCACCTGATATACTAGTACTAATTAAAATTTTATAACCAAACATACACATACACTACAAGAAGAAACAAACTATAACAGATCAAAACCTATAAAATCCACCAACAAAGTACATACAAATCGTAAATCAAACATCAAGAACATAAGATCTAACTACTAAACACCACAGAAACTACAGATCCATCAACAAACCACCATCAAAGGAAAAAGAAACTCACCAAAAACAGTGTTGGTAGGGTTCATGGCGACCTGATTCTTCGCGGCATCACCAATCAACCTCTCGGAGTCGGTAAACGCGACGTAAGACGGTGTAGTCCTGTTACCTTGATCATTGGCGATGATTTCAACACGATCGTGTTGCCACACACCGACGCAAGAGTACGTAGTACCGAGATCGATACCGATAGCAGGACCTTCACCTTTGCCGGCCATTGTAATGGTGTGAACTGTTAATCTCTCTCGACGAAGGTGTGTGAAATTAGGGTTTCGGAGAGAGATGTGTGAGGGGTTTGCAACGGCTAAAAGAGGGGTGTATATATGGTGTTTGTGGAGACGGGGTGTTGGGTTCTAGAATGTTCTTCAACCGTTCAGATTGGTTTCAAAGGGGGAGATTGGACGGCTGGATTTGAAGGATGGAAGTCGTCATTGTTTTGGTCAAAGTCTGCTTTGTGTAAACCTAATTTTTGGGAGCGCTTGCTTTTTTGTTTTTGTTTTTCTTTTCCTCTATAGATGTCTATTTATTACGTTTTTTTCTATTTTAAGTTTTTCATTTGAATTTATTTGTATTATTATTATTGTGGAGGACAAGAAACCAACGATTACTCTTTATATTAAATAGAAACTTACTCTTTATATTAAATAGAACCGGTGGTCGGACCGGGAAATCGGATCGATTCGGATCGGAAAATCGGACCGGTTTTTGAATATATATATTTTTATTTTAATGGGTAAAAACAGGGCGTTAAACCATAAATTAATGTGTTGCATATACAAATATAGTTAAGTTTTATATATAACTATAAAATATATATATAAATCATATATAAATTAGTTATATTAATTACATATATAAATATATATAAAATATAGTTAAATCCGGTCCAATCGGTCCGACCATCAAACCAGTAAAGCGTTCGTTCAATGTTCGATCCGTTTTTGAAAACATTGCTATGTCATGTCTACTGTTACTAAGCGTGTGTAAATTCAAATGTTCGGACTTTAAAAATTCCGAAACTCAGTCAGGTATTCTAAAATGTTGGATAGTTAAATTTAATATTTGAATGCGAAATTCGAATATCCGAATTTTTTTCTATTCAAATATGTAAACTTTTGATAAAGTGAATAAGATCAAGAGTATGAAACAAATGAATGATCAAAAGTTCTCCAACACATAACACCAACTCTTAACAACACAACCTATGCGCTAAACAGACTAGCAACGATGAGTTGCTAGTCAACAGAAATTACAATATATGAACTAGCGAATATCAACAAGAGACTAAGGTGGATCGGTTGAATGACTTTGCAACCCTAACGGAGTGATTTGGAGAAGACGGATGACTGACTTCTAAAGAACTTTATCAACTTATAAAGCCAGCTACATTTCTTCTTGAACAACAACAACCCTCAAACTCTTAAAGTTTCAACAATATCACCCTCGAATTCAACATTCGCCCTTGAACTCTTCAAAAAGAACAAAACAGACCTAGACTAAAACTTACACAAAACAAACCATGCATTAGAATTGAATTGACAAATGAACAACATACAAGAAATTTAACACCCCTTCCCAATTCAATTCCCGAACAAATCAACCAGACCTAGCAGAAATAAGAACTGCAGCATTATTATCACAATGAATCGACACTGAAAGAGAATAACTAACCTTTAAATCTTCTAACAACTTAAGAACCCAAATTACCTCACAACAACCATATTTATTGCACGATACTCAGCTTCTGCTGATTATCTAGACACTATACTTTGCTTCTTACTTTTTCAAGAAATCAAACGGTTACCCAAAAAACTACAATACCCGGTAACCAGGGGTGTTCAAAAATCCGATATCCAAACTATCCGAATCTGATCCGTATCCGAATCCGAATATATCGATCCTGTCACACCCTCAATTTCCACCAACGGGGTTTTACCGTTAGGCGTGTGACATACCAGGATCTCAGACACGGTCATATCAAACGACACTATATGAGTTTAAAATAAACGTTTGACTTGAACATAAATGAAATGAATATCAGTGCGGAAGCGTAAAACTGAAATGTAAACAATACTGCAAGTCCAAAAATGCTAAGCCAAACAAATGTCCAATGTAAAATAAATGTGTCTGAATGCATGCATGTCCTGAGTGCGGTCCTTAACGTGCATCACGCCTAAGCGTTCCTGTTACCTGAGAAAACATGCTAAAGTGTGTCAACATAAAGTTGGTGAGTTCACAAGTTTTATCACAGAAAAAAAAAATGTTTGCACAGTTCGAATAGTATAGTCATTAAAACATATCGATAGGTAACTAGCCTATAGTCAAGTTACTTAGCGTTTCGAACCGAGGCTGACTGTTTGGATGTTTGTTCTTTGCCTTCCCGTCACGTCTCACCAGACAGTGACAACTGTTAGGTCAATAAAGCACCCGTTTGACCTCCAATCAAGCTAGCGCGACTAGCCCGGGCGGGGTTTGTCAAACCCAGTAGTACTACTCAGAATTACCTCGCTACACATTACTAACGGTTCGAGAGTGTAAGGACTTTTCATAATGTTTGCACTAACGTAACAAGCGATATCAATAATACTAAAACCATTTATAAAATATGTTTGCATGTTTTCTCCCCCAAAAAGGAAAGAAAATAAAATAGGGCCGTGAAGACTCACCTTGATTGCACAGCAAAGAAATAATGTTCGGACAACGATTAGGGTTCTGTTAACCTGTGTTTCATTAATCATAATATAATTAATGTAAGTTATTATTTACGAGTGTAAAAGTCGTACGGTTTCGCGATCACGGTTCGGTTCGATGTCGGTTGTCGATGATTTTCATTCATGCACAAACACACTCAAATGCATTAACACCACAAAAACGTCATATTCGCAAGACACATGTATTTTTATGAAAAATATATATTACGAGACTTTTTATAAAGGTGTTACTTCACATAATATATTATTTGTTAATTTTTACAATTGTAAACTTTTCCAAATCTAACAGTTTTATATATATATATACACACACACACACACACACATATATATATATATATATATGTAAAATGAATGGACAATATAAATCACACATTATATATAGTCATACGTATGCACAAAATAAACCACACACTCATGCGCTCCAAGAAACACCACACATGTGCCTAAGGCACAAACAACATACACAACCACACACGCATGGGCGCATCACCTCCCATACGCCCACCTCCATATCAAAGAGCATACATACATACACTACATGCACATGCATACATGAAACATACACATTCTGCCTATGAAATTTGTGCCTACATATCATGCGCCAACAATGAATTCCCCATACATTCACTTAAACAAAAGTATACCCAAAGATGCATACATACTTACTGCAGCCTACATACTCACATATGTGTTCAACACACACATTCAGATTACACACACATAATCGCGTACATATACATACGCAGCCATATATATACATGTATACATGCTGAAATCACATATACACACACACATAATCGCCTACCTATATGTACATATGCAATCGGGATACTCACATACGCATATATCTATATACACGGCTGCACACACATACATGTATATACATTCACGGGTTGCACATGCATACATATATATATATTCACGCTGCAAAACACACATACACGCATATATAACATATATATACACGGTTACATACATACATACGCATATATGCAAGCATATACATACACTTATGCATACATACCCATATATATGCACGCAACAGTCGCGTACGAAACCACGAAGGAACCCGATTCAACCGAACCAAGACGAAAATAAAACAAAACAAGGCGAAACGAAACGAAACGAAGTTTACGATGATAGGTTACTTACGAATTGAGTAAACAGCGAGAAGGCGGTGGCAAAACGACGGCTAACGGCGACAAAACGGGTTGATTCGGTGGTGCGAGGGCGGTGAACGTGACGGCAGAAAGTTCGAAGGGTGGGGGAGGGTTTGCGAATGATGCACGCGTTTTGTATATATAAATTTTAATATTTACAGTTTAGTCCCTAAACTTTGAGTTAATTATTCCCTCAAGTTTAGTTAAATTACAATTTAAACCCTCTACTTATTAATTATAATAATAATAATATTAATAATAATAATAGTATTAATATTAATAATCATTATCCTTAAATAATAATATGATTGATTAGTAATAAAATAACGGAGGGAGGTTAAATAATGAGATCGGTGTTAACCTGAAAACTCGGGTTGTCACATCATCCCCTTGTTGAAGGAATTTTCGTCCCGAAAATTTGAATGATAAGTGGTCAAATGCATGAGATTTAGTTAGGTTTGGTGGTTTGCAACGTGTTTGACAGAGTTATGACATCATCCCCTTGTTGACGGAAATTTCGTCTCGAAATTTAAAGGAAAGATATCTCAAATGAATACCTTAGGAAGTAGGTGTTTGACCGCTGAACAGTTGTGGGTACTTCTTCTTCATCTGATCTTCGCGTTCCCAGGTAAACTCTGGTCCACGCTTTGAGTTCCATCGGACTTTGACAATAGGGATTCGACTGTGTTTGAGCGTTTTGACCTCTCGGTCCATGATTTCCACTGGTTCCTCGATGAAACGTAGTTGTTCGTCAATATGAATTTCGTCTAACGGAACGACGCGAGTCTCGTCTGCAAGGCATTTCCTCAGGTTTGAAACATGGAACACATCGTGTACTCCACTGAGTTCTTCGGGTAGGTTTAGTTGATAGGCTACGGGGCCAACCCGTTTGACAATCTCAAACGGTCCCACGTATCTAGGGCTTAGTTTTCCACGTTTCCCAAAACGAATCACACCCTTCCAGGGTGACACTTTCAAAAGTACCTTGTCACCAGTTTGAAATTCCAACGGTCGGCGACGTTTATCAGCGTAGCTCTTCTGTCGGTCACGCGCTGCCGCCATGCGGTTACGAATCTGCACGATCTTCTCAGTCGTCTCATGCACAAGTTCAGGACCGGTAAATTGACTTTCTCCAACTTCCGCCCAACAAATCGGTGATCGGCACTTACGCCCATACAATGCCTCAAATGGAGCAGCTTTGATCGATGTGTGATAGCTATTATTGTAAGAAAACTCAACCAACGGTAAATGAGTTTCCCAATGGCTGCCAAAGTCGATGACGCAAGCGCGTAACATGTCTTCCAAAGTCTGGATCGTACGCTCACTCTGGCCATCCGTTTGAGGATGATATGCAGTGCTCATGTCTAACCGTGTTCCCAATGCTCGTTGTAAAGATTGCCAGAAATGTGAAGTAAATCGAGCGTCACGATCGGAGATGATAGAGATTGGCACACCATGCCGAGAGACTATTTCCCTTAGGTAAATACGTGTTAACTTCTCCATTCTATCGGTCTCTCTGATTGGTAAGAAGTGTGCGGATTTCGTCAAACGATCTACAATTACCCAAATGGTATCGCATCCGCTGGGTGTTCGAGGCAGTTTCGTGATAAAGTCCATAGATATCTGCTCCCACTTCCATACTGGAATTTCTGGTTGTTGAAGTAAACCAGATGGTCTTTGATACTCCACCTTAACCTTAGAACAGGTTAAGCATCTGCTTACGTAAGTGGCAATGTTAGCTTTCATGTTTGGCCACCAGTAAAGGACTTTTAGATCGTGATACATCTTGTCTGAACCCGGATGAATCGAATACCGCGACTTGTGAGCTTCGTCCATTACCAGCTCTCGTAGGTCTCCATACAAAGGCACCCATATTCGGTCCATGAAGTAACGAATTTCATCAGATTTGGTTTCTAATTGCTTCTCCATGCCTCGTAGTGATTCAGCTTTCAGGTTCTCGTCTTTCAATGCCTCCAATTGAGCATTACGTATCTGATCGGGTAATCCGGTGTGAATAGTGAGTTGTAAGGCTCGTACCCGCTTCGGCTTAGGCGTCTCCTTCCGACTTAAGGCGTCAGCTACTACGTTGGCCTTACCTGGATGATACTTGATCGCACAGTCGTAGTCGTTCAACAACTCGACCCAACGACGTTGTCTCATGTTTAGTTCCTTCTGTTCAAAAATGTGTTGGAGACTCTTGTGATCGGTATAAATGGTGCACTTGGTACCGTACAAGTAGTGTCTCCATATCTTGAGAGCAAACACAACGGCTCCCAACTCTAAGTCGTGTGTCGTGTAGTTCTTCTCGTGAACCTTTAGCTGTCGGAAGCGTATGCGATCACCTTCTCGCGTTGCATTAGCACACAACCGAGACCCTGAATAGAAGCATCGCAATACACCACAAAATCTTCGGTTCCCTCGGGTAAAGACAATATCGGTGCCGTGCAGAGTTTCTGTTTTAAGAACTGAAAAGCTGATTCCTGCTTGTCACCCCAACTGTACACTGTGCCCTTCTGAGTTAACGTTGTAAGTGGTTGAGCGATTTTCGAAAACCCTTCGATAAATCGTCGGTAATAGCCAGCCAATCCAAGGAACTGTCGTACCTCCGTCGGAGTCTTTGGCGTAGCCCAGTTCTTGATGGCATCTATTTTTGCTGGATCGACATGTATGCCCTTCTCGTTGACTACATGACCCAAGAATTGAACTTCCCGAATCCAGAAGTCGCACTTGGAGAATTTGGCATATAGTTGTTCTTGTTTTAGTAGTTGCAAGATCAGCCGAAGGTGTTCCTCATGTTCCTCCTTGTTCCTTGAGTAGATCAGAATGTCATCGATGAAGACGATAACAAACTTGTCTAAGTAGGGTTTGCACACTCGTTCATGAGATCCATGAAAACCGCTGGTGCGTTGGTCAAACCAAATGACATCACCAGAAACTCATAGTGACCGTATCGTGTTCTGAATGCTGTCTTTGATATGTCCTCCTCTCGGACTCTCAGTTGATGATATCCCGATCTCAAATCTATCTTTGAATAAAAACTAGACCCTTGAAGTTGGTCGAACAGGTCGTCAATGCGAGGTAGAGGATAACGGTTCTTAACCGTCACTTTGTTCAGCTCGCGATAGTCGATACACATGCGAAAAGTTCCATCCTTTTTCTTGACAAATAGGACTGGAGCTCCCCACGGTGATGAGCTAGGCCTGATGAATCCTTTATCCAAGAGTTCTTGCAGTTGAGTAGACAGTTCTTGCAGTTCCTTCGGTGCTAGTCGGTATGGTGCTCTAGCTATCGGTGCAGCTCCGGGCGTTAAATCAATCTGGAACTCGACTTGACGATGTGGTGGAAGACCAGGTAGGTCTTCAGGGAACACTTCAGGATAGTCACGAACGATAGGGATATCTTCAATCTTCTTTTCTTCGGTGGTCTTCTCGGTGATCATAGCTAGGATAGCGGTATGGCCCTTACGTAAGCACTTCTGGGCTTTCATATACGAAATGATGCCAGAAACGACACCACTTTTATCACCCTGAACAGATAAGACTTCACCACTAGGGAGGGGCACACGAACGATCTTCTCGCGACAGAAAATTTCAGCTTGGTGTTTCGATAACCAATCCATGCCAACGACTATGTCAAAGCTACCAAGTGTAACCGGCATAAGGTCTATCTCAAATTTGTGCCCTGATAGCTCTAATTTACATCCTCTAAGAATGTGAGTTGTCTCGATCATTTTACCGTCAGCTAGCTCTACCGTATAACTAGGCTTCATTTCAGTCAAAGTTACATCTAAAAGCTTGCTAAACTTAGTAGATATAAAGCTCTTATCAGCACCGGTATCAAATAGTACGGAAGCAAAGCAATCGTTCAGAGGAAACGTACCGGTGACCACGTTTTGATCATTCCTTGCCTCGCCAGAACCAATCACGAAAGCTCGACCTCTGGCGCCATTTCCATTGTTGTTATTTCCATTATTGCCCCTGTTCCCATTCTTCAGTTGTGGGCAATCCTTCCGGTAATGGCCCTCCTTACCACACTCAAAACAACCTCTAGTCACTTCACCCTGTCGTTGTTGCTGAGGTTGTTGCTTGGCCATGAGTTCGCCCTTACAGTCTTTAGCAATGTGCCCCATCTTTCCACACCTTAGACAACGGAATCGATCACACTGGCCATGATGATGAAAGTTGCACTTGTTACATTTTGGATACTTGCCCACATAACCACTCGATCCCTGACCATTGTTGTTGTTGTTGTGCTGATTGTTGTTATTGAAGCTTCTGGATGAATCAAACTTTCTGATTTGTTGCTGCTGAGTGTTGTTGGAGTTTGAAGACTTGTTATTGTTACCATCCCATTTCCTCTTGTTTTCAGATGACCCAGAGGCAGCACCGCGTTTAGGCAAAGTACCCTGTGCCACTGCCTGATCGGTGAGTCTGTGAGCTAGTCGGATGGCATGCTGAATAGTCTCAGGTTCCGCAGCGATGACACTAGCTTGAATCTGAGGAGCTAACCCATCAATGTACCTCTCAATCCTTTTGTAATCCGGGTCTACCATCTGAGGACATAAAGCAGCCAACTCGTGCGAACGAGTCGTATATTCCTCAATGTTGGAACCAACCATCTTGAGGTTCCAGAATTCCGTCTCCAGTTTCTGGACTTCGTTCCTCGGGCAGTACTCGTCCTTCATCAATTTCTTGAAATCATCCCATGGCAGACCATTAGCAGCATCAAGTCCTAAGGTCTGAACCTGTGAGTTCCACCATGTCAGAGCGGGTCCTTCCAGTGTGCCGGAGGCGTACTTGACGCGACTCCCGACAGGACAGTTGCACATGGCGAATACTGACTCAAGTTTCTCCAGCCAGCGAAGAAATGTGACAGCTCCCTCATAACCATCGAAAGAGTGAGGCTTACAGTCCATAAACATCTTGAAGGTACATATAGTTGGACCTGAATCAAAAGGATATATAATTGTTTAAGAATCAATATATGTTATCGTAGGGAAGACTAACGTGTCTGTTGATTCTATTTACCTCCTTGATTCAGATTTTGGTTGTTCTGGTTCTGATTGCGGGCCTGCTCATAAGCTGCAAGCGCGTCAGCTACACGCTCATTGATAATGGCATCCAATTCAGCTTGAGTCATGTTGATGTTTCCTCGCCCACTTGGGCGTCCTGGTCTTCTTCCAGACATGATTCTTCAATTCACAATACACAACTGTTACTAGTCGAATCATAATCTTTGATAGAAATAAATTGTTTCATACTAGCAGGAATGGGGAATTTGTTTGCATGTCGATAGTAAGACTTTATGAGAACCGAGACCTCATGTCTCCAAGTATGGAAATGAAAATTTGTACTGATTATGATCGTTATCACCAAATAGAGTTGCCAGAATTCTCATGCACGACAAATTACAATTACGTGTGCACCCGTGATTCTAATTTGCTTTGCATGGTCACCCATGGTTCCTCCCATTCGAGATAACATGACTTGTCATGTACCGAGTGTTATCAATGATAGAGGTATCAAAGATATGTTTATTATGCTAAGGGTCAAATAACTAAGGTTGTACAAAAGATTCGGTTAAGATAACAACAGGAAATCAAAACGTTCTGGGTTTTTCCCTTAGAAGCTCTACGCATCTACATGCCCAGGTCTGATCCTCTGATAGACTTTAAATCCCTTGGTTGTCCCACGTTTACTGTTCAGACGAGTGAAAATGATAGGGCATGTTGGATTAGAAGCAAGTACCATAGAGTTTGAGAAATACCGTGCGTTTGTTCTCATTGTTCGTCGTCGTTAGGTTTGTCGTGTGTTAGAAAAGTGTTTCGTGTTCCAAAGTGATAATGTTAGATCCAAGTCGTCGTTGCTTCAACAACGAGAGTGAAGAAACAGATGTAGATGTTAGAAGTGAGCGAGCGGGACTCTCCGCCCCTCTGTTAGTCGAGGATGATACAAGTGTCATAGGCAGCGCAAATGATGTTATGTTTGTTCGGTAGTATAATGTTAGCGTACCGGGGAAATGTTCGTACAATAGTTGTCTGATGTTATGTTCGTTCAGCAATGTAAATGTTAGCACGTCGGGAGAATGTTCGTTCAACAGTTATAATCATGTAAGAGTGTCTGTGCAATACTAGTGTTGTGTCTACGGCTATAGTCTAGATGCGAATGCAATCCTAGTTCTCTATAACCAGTGGCTCTGATACCAATCTGTCACACCCTCAATTTCCACCAACGGGGTTTTACCGTTAGGCGTGTGACATACCAGGATCTCAACACGGTTATATCAAACGACACTATATGAGTTTAAAATAAACGTTTGACTTGAACATAAATGAAATGAATATCAGTGCGGAAGCGTAAAACTGAAATGTAAACAATACTGCAAGTCCAAAAATGCTAAGCCAAACAAATGTCCAATGTAAAATAAATGTGTCTGAATGCATGCATGTCCTGAGTGCGGTCCTTAACGTGCATCACGCCTAAGCGTTCCTGTTACCTGAGAAAACATGCTAAAGTGTGTCAACATAAAGTTGGTGAGTTCACAAGTTTTATCACAGAAAAAAAAAATGTTTGCACAGTTCGAATAGTATAGTCATTAAACATATCGATAGGTAACTAGCCTATAGTCAAGTTACTTAGCGTTTCGAACCGAGGCTGACTGTTTGGATGTTTGTTCTTTGCCTTCCCGTCACGTCTCACCAGACAGTGACAACTGTTAGGTCAATAAAGCACCCGTTTGACCTCCAATCAAGCTAGCGCGACTAGCCCGGGCGGGGTTTGTCAAACCCAGTAGTACTACTCAGAATTACCTCGCTACACATTACTAACGGTTCGAGAGTGTAAGGACTTTTCATAATGTTTGCACTAACGTAACAAGCGATATCAATAATACTAAAACCATTTATAAAATATTTTGCATGTTTTCTCCCCCAAAAAGGAAAGAAAATAAAATAGGGCCGTGAAGACTCACCTTGATTGCACAGCAAAGAAATAATGTTCGGACAACGATTAGGGTTCTGTTAACCTGTGTTTCATTAATCATAAATATAATTAATGTAAGTTATTATTTACGAGTGTAAAAGTCGTACGGTTTCGCGATCACGGTTCGGTTCGATGTCGGTTGTCGATGATTTTCATTCATGCACAAACACACTCAAATGCATTAACACCACAAAAACGTCATATTCGCAAGACACATGTATTTTTATGAAAAATATATATTACGAGACTTTTTATAAAGGTATTACGTCACATAATATATTATTTGTTAATTTTTACAATTGTAAACTTTTCCAAATCTAACAGTTTTATATATATATATACACACACACACACACACACACACACACACATATATATATATATATATGTAAAATGAATGGACAACATAAATCACACATTATATATAGTCATACGTATGCACAAAATAAACCACACACTCATGCGCTCCAAGAAACACCACACATGTGCCTAAGGCACAAACAACATACACAACCACACACGCATGGGCGCATCACCTCCCATACGCCCACCTCCATATCAAAGAGCATACATACATACACTACATGCACATGCATACATGAAACATACACATCTGCCTATGAATTTGTGCCTACATATCATGCGCCAACATGAATTCCCCATACATTCACTTAAACAAAAGTATACCCAAAGATGCATACATACTTACTGCAGCCTACATACTCACATATGTGTTCACACACACATTCAGATTACACACACATAATCGCGTACATATACATACGCAGCCATATATATACATGTATACATGCTGAAATCACATATACACACACACATAATCGCCTACCTATATGTACATATGCAATCGGGATACTCACATACGCATATCTATATACACGGCTGCACACACATACATGTATATACATTCACGGGTTGCACATGCATACATATATATATATTCACGCTGCAAAACACACATACACGCATATATAAACATATATATACACGGTTACATACATACATACGCATATATGCAAGCATATACATACACTTATGCATACATACCCATATATATGCACGCAACAGTCGCGTACGAAACCACGAAGGAACCCGATTCAACCGAACCAAGACGAAAATAAAACAAAACAAGGCGAAACGAAACGAAACGAAGTTTACGATGATAGGTTACTTACGAATTGAGTAAACAGCGAGAAGGCGGTGGCAAAACGACGGCTAACGGCGACAAAACGGGTTGATTCGGTGGTGCGAGGGCGGTGAACGTGACGGCAGAAAGTTCGAAGGGTGGGGGAGGGTTTGCGAATGATGCACGCGTTTTGTATATATAAATTTTAATATTTACAGTTTAGTCCCTAAACTTTGAGTTAATTATTCCCTCAAGTTTAGTTAAATTACAATTTAAACCCTCTACTTATTATTATAATAATAATAATATTAATAATAATAATAGTATTAATATTAATAATCATTATCCTTAAATAATAATATGATTGATTAGTAATAAAATAACGGAGGGAGGTTAAATAATGAGATCGGTGTTAACCTGAAAACTCGGGTTGTCACAGATCCGAATCCTTATTCGATATTCGGATCGGATCTCATCTGAATCCGAATTCCTTATTTGGATTTCTGATCGGATTTCGGATATTACAATTTTTTATTCAGATATCCGAATAATCCGAATAAGACTTCAACTATATTTCTAGCCTAGAACTTATTACTTAACTATCTATTATGTTTTCAACTCAATACATATAAATTTTTACACATATTAGTCATAATCTTAATAAATATGCAATAATCGACCGTCGTTCTAAATTAGATATTCTAATTTTCGTGTTTCATACAATTACCTATTATTTTTTTATTTTGAATTGGCGTGCACTTCATGTTTTTTAGTTGTATATTTTATGTGATTTTCAACTTATAAAAAATTAAAAATTAAAAATTAGTAAAAAAGAAAAACAAAAAATAAAAAAATTGTTATTTGGTTTATTCGGATTATTCGGATATTATCCGAATCCGATTCGAATTGAATTCGGATAGATTCAGATCGGATAGAAAATTCCTTATTCGGGTCGGATAGAAAATTCCTTATTTGGATCGGATCGGATTTCGAATAGGGTTCTGAAATTTTCAAATCCGAATAATATGTTATCTGATTCGATGAACACCCCTACCCGTAACACACCTTCGAGTAGATAAACATATACCCTAATCAGAATCAGAAAAAGCTATAACCATAAAGTGTTCAAATTTTTCAAACCACAACCCTTTTTCAGGAGTAGACTTAAGATATCGCAATAACCTCAAAGCAAAGTGAAAATAAGAATTAAAGGTTTATGCATATACTGACTCAAACACTATACAACATATGAAATATCAGATCTTGTCAATGTTAAGTAAATCAACTTTCCTATTAAAATTAGGTATTGAGTGATGTTTTTTCAACTCAAAATCACCTTTGAATACATTAGAAGGATCCGATAAAGTAGTATTCTGCTCTAATGGATTACTACTGGCTTTGACCCCAATAGACCAAACTCATCTATTAATTCCAAGCAATAATTTCGTTGAGATTGACACAAACTAATATTAGTTTTTAACACCTCTATACCAAGAAAATACTTAAGATCTCCCAGATCTTTGATACGAAAATTTGACTAAACTTTACCTTAACCTTGTTAATTTCAACTACATTATTACTGGTGATAATAATATCATCAACATATACCAGCAAAAACACCATAGACTCACCACTGGACTTAATAAACAAAGAAAAATCATTTTTACTTTGAACAAAGCTAATATCAATCAAAATAGCAGCCAACTTTTCATTCCATTTTCTAGGAGCTTGCTTAAACCCATAAAGAGACTTAACAAGCTTACAAACCTTACCATTTTTAATATTAGAATTACTTTCATAACCTTCGAGAATAGTCATATAGACATCTTCCTTAAGATCACCTTAAAGAAATGGATTATTAACATCCATTTGATACACATTTTATTATTTTGAATAGACAAAGCAAGAAGCACACATATAGTAACAACTTTATAACAGGAGAAAAAGTCTTATCAAAGTCAAGTCCCTCCCGCTGACTATACCCTTTAGCCATAAGCCTTGCCTTATATCTCTCAATCTCACCATTAGACTTATACTTAATTTTGTAAATCTATTTACAAACTATAGGTTTTCTATTAGGAGGAAGATCAGTGATAACCCAAGTGTTATTACTATTTAATGCAGACATTTCTTCATTCATGGCATTAACCCAATTAACATCTTTAGAAGCTTCTTTATATGACTTTGGTTCAACACTTTTATCAAGCAACGATAAGAAACACAAATTTTTAGAATTAAAATTTGAATAACTAACATACTTCTTAATTTCATACTTAACCTTACCATCAACTACAAAACCAACCATCAACTACAAAGTCAGAAAATTTCCTGGGTAAAGTACTAACACGACAAGACCTTAGGGAACTAGTTCTAGGATTTGCATATGTGCCCTTAGGGAATTCAACTGATGCTGCTTCCTTATTGGAAGTGATATCAGTGTTAAGTGTATCAGTACCCATATTACCTTTCATAAGCAACTCAGAGCCAAGATCTAACTCACTAACAGGTGCCTTACCAGCCTCAGACGCAGGTCTGTGCTGCTTGTAGTCTGATGAGTCTAGACATTGTCCTTAGAACCAACTAAATCAGTAGTGCTTGGTTCAGTACTAGATCCAGGTTCAAAGAAACAATTGGACTACTAGAACCAGACTTAGGTCCATAATCATGAGTATCAGATTCCTTAGACACACTATCACCTTCCTTGGATTCCTTCCCTTTATCATCGGGCAAAAAAATTTTATTAATCGATCCATTGGTTTCAAAAACATCATCTAATAAGTTTGAATTATTGACACCATTTTCAGTGGAAGATTCATGAACAAGTTGACTCAATGGAAAACAATTTTTATAAAATTTTACATCTCGAGAAAAAAATACAGATTTATCATCAAGAGAGTACAGTTTATAGCCTTTTTTATCAAAAGAATACCCAACTAAAACACATTTGGATGCTCTACAAGCAAACTTATCTTTTGGATTTAAATTTTTAGCAAAACACAGACAACCAAAGGATCTAAGGTGTGACAGTGAAGGTTTTCTATTAACTAACAACTCATAAGGACATTTACCATTTAGTACAGAAGTCGGAGTCCTGTTAATAAGATAGGTAGAAGTCAGAACACAATCAATCCACATATTCAAGGGTACTCCACTTTGAAAGAGCAGAGACCTAGCAGCATTTAATAAATGCACGTGCTTCCTTTCAACTATACCATTTTGTTGTAGGGTATACACACATGAAGTCTGATGACGTATTCCATTGTTATTCAAGAATTCTTCAAACAATGAGTTCACACACTCATACCCATTATCAGATCTAAAACACTTTACATGTTTGTTAACTTATTCTGTAATAGCTTTAGAAAACATTTAACATTATGAAACACTTTATCTTTTGACTTCAGCAAATACACACATACAACTCTAGAATAGTCATCAACAATAGTTAAAAAATATCTATGCCCTTCTCTACTTCTTACCCTAAATGGTCCCCATACATCTAAATGAACTAACTCTCGTACACTATGGGTTTTATGATCACTCAAAGGGAAGGGGTTCCAAGTTTGTTTAGATTTATGACAGACCTCACATGGAAAATCAAATGTGTCCCCTTTTAGTTCTAGGTTCGATTTTAAAGTATTTAGTACTTGAAAAGAAGGATGACCAAGCCTAGAGTGCCATATCATCATAATATTTTTGGAAGGGCCACAACTACTATCACATACAAAATTACCTGGAGAAGACTCTCCAAAGTAATACAAGTCATTGACCTGTTTACCAATCAACAATGTCTTGGTACGAGACAGGGCCTGAATTAAAGACTTATGTTCATCAAACCAACATCTAAGCCTATTATCCTTAGCTAACTTGTACATAGACAACAGATTGACATAATACCGACGAACCACCAAAACATCTGACAAGACAATGTTACTAGCCATATTAAGTTTTCCCATGTATTTTATGAAAGCTTTTGTTCCATTAGGGTGGCCCACAGTCATTTTATATTTTGAAAAATCAACTAAATCAAACATATTCTTCTTAGATGACACAATATGTTGATTAGCACCAGTGTCTATAACCCAACCACGACAACCAATATGTTCAGCTTGAGACACACAAGAAAAAACATATAATCAAAGACAGGATGACAGGTACCTGCCATATTTGAGGTACCTTGATCAGTTGGTACAGGCTCCTTAAGTAATGACATAAGCTTTGAGTATTGTTCTACAGTCAACTAACAATGTACTCCCTCAGGTTTAGCATTATCATTACTAGCATTATTACTAGTAGGTTTGACATTATTAGTTTTCCCTTTAAAGTTGGGAGGGTAAACCACCAATTCATAACATTTGACAATTGTGTGGCTATTTTTATTACAGTTGGTACATTTTAAAAAAACCCCTTTACTAGATTTTTTAACATTACTGGTTTTGGAGACAAAAGCTATAGGCTGAACTTTATTAGATATTATTATGCCTCTGTGAGATTCTTCACTTAAAATAATTGCAAAAGCACCCTTAGTTGATGGTAAGGGATCCTTTGTTAAGATGGATGATCTCACTAAATGATAAGTATCATCCAACCCCATTAAAAATTACATCAGCCAGATGTTTTAGTTGAACTCACTAATAGATTTAGAAGCCTTATTGGTACATAGAGGCAATTTGGCCAGAGAGTCAATTGTTTCCACAAAGATGTAAGTTTATAATAATAGTCTGAAATGGGAGAGCCATTTTGTTTTATTAAGGCAATTTTTTGATGCAAACTAAAGATCACTAATCCATTTATCTTTGAATGGTTTCTTTAAGTTCATCCCAAACAACACTACACATTTTGAAAAAACTTGACCAACAAACAATTCCTCAGATATAGAATTAAGAATCCATGACAGTACCACAAAAGTACACCTATCCCATTGTCTATCTAGATTTTCATTATTCTTAGGTCTAACACAAATTTATTTTTAACATTTAAGGACAACTCCATAGCATTGACCCAAACATAGTAGTTCTCCGTACCTTTTAGTTTAATATTAACAATGGTAAGGTTATTCGTATCTAAGGCATGCAAATATAATGGATTACCGAAATCAAGATTACTCATCAGATTACTATTATTAGCAACTTCTTTACCAACCATCTTAGATCAACCAGATTACACAACAGAACAATACAAAGCACACAACCAATAGAGGATGTTGCAAAATCTCTTCAAGAACCAGATACCCGCTTAATATAATGACTGGCCAGGTGTGAAAAGAGGTAGCATACAAGCCAACATAAACACAGAAGACAGATATTAATCACAAACACAACAAAAACAATCAATAGACCAACTATAGATCACCAAGTAGAATAATACGCCTACCCACACTGAAGCCCTAACCCAGTTACACAATGATAAGCAAGAACAATGAACCAAGAAACGGAAAGATAAGGATTTAGAGAGTTTCTTACAGAGTACTCTAGCAGCAAAGGTTAAGGTGTAGAAGGACTTACAATGATTTAGGCGATTTAACTCCTGTTTTTAATTTTTTAAGGAGACAAGAAATACCAGATTTAGCAACTCAAGTTGAATCTTCAATCCCGCAGATCACCACAGATCCCAGAAGGTCGTCTCAAGAACCGATCACCATATACTCACGGTCGAAACCCTAGATCTAGACACTCTCACAACGTAAAAGATATCGAGCCTTGCGCTCTGATACCATGTAAAATTTTGATAAAGTGAATAAGATCAAGAGTATGAAACAAATGAATGATCAAAAGTTCTCCAAACACAATAACACCAACTCTTAACAACACAACCTATTAGCTAAACAGACTAGCAACGATAACTAGTCAACATAAATTACAATATATGAACTAGCGGATATAAACAAGAGACTAAGGTGGATCGGTTGAATGACTTTGCAACCCTAACAGAGTGACTTGGAGAAGACGACTGACTGACTTCTGAAGAACTCGATCAACTTATAAAGCCAACTACAATTCTTCTTGAATAACAACAACCCTCGAACTCTTCAAAAAGAACAAAACAGACCCTAGACTAAAATTTACACAAAACAAACCATGCATTAGAATTGAATTGACAAACAAACAACATACAAGAAATTTAACTAAATATATGAAAATTTTTGTTTGGATTTGGATATCAAATTGGGTATTTGAATTTTAAAAATATGTATGTTTTAAGATTTTTATATATTTAATAGCTTTTATTATATTTATTTGGATATTTGAACTTTTGAAAAGATATATGAATATTTGAAAAAAATCCTAAATTTCAATTAATATTAATTATTAAATAGTTTGTAAAAAAGTATTTTGGATAATCCAGATATCTATTTTCAATATACTATAAAATTTGAAATTTTTGGATATCCGACATTTAGATATTTTAGGTTTAGAAATTCAGATAATTTATGTTCTGATTCATATTTGGATCTTTTAACACACCTAAATTATTGTAATTTCATTGGTGTTAACACGTGTAGGTTTTTCTAGGTTTCCAATCCACCTTTCTCGTTCTTTTCGACCACCATTGGCGTTGTTTTCATCTATTAAAAACAAGTTAGAAGGAGAATGATAGAAAAAGAAGAAGCCGCTCGGATAAGGAGACCAAACATATGAGCAAATCGAAATCGATTCACAAAAGATGAATAGCAGCAATTTTTTGCTACAAAAGAAAGAGGGAAACCTACAAGGATCTATGCAGTTTGATTATTAAGATTGGTTAAAGATGTGCTTCGATTGGTGGTAATTAGGAGGCGATGATGATGCAACATAAATTGATCAATGGTTTGGAACAATAAGAGGTTATAATCAATGTTTATTAACTTCACTATAACACATGAATGCGCTTCACTAAGGTCTACCACATGAGATATAGGATTTGTGTTTTCTTTGATTTTCCTCTTTATGAATATGAAGATTTAGCAATGACGTAGGTTCTTCAAAATTCATTTTTGTGCTAATTTAGGAGCAAACATCCAACTACAAAAAATAACTGTTGTTATAATTGTTATTTGAAATTCATTTTGTTTGATTAAAATATATATATTATCTATATATATGATAAAAGAATAACTAAAATATATATATAAAAGAATAACTAAATTATCATGTGATACAATTGTTAGTCTCTTCACAAACTATTTCACCCATCTCTTTTATTTTAAAATGATATTAAAAGTTAATATTATATATACCTTTTTAAGTTTAAAAAATAGATTTTATACGAAAGTAAAAATTGATCCTTTATATTATAGATCTGTAATTCTTTTTTAAATAAAGTTTTATGAAATATGCATTTATGTAATACAACAAACTTTTATAAAATCTGACATTAAAATCTGTTTCTAAAAATGATATGTTAATTTTTTTTAAATCTTGTTTCATGACTTAAAGTAGTTATTTATAAGTAATTTCAATCATATATTATCTCACAATATTGTTTTATGATTTCTAAATCTTCATACTAATTAGTTGATATTTTTTCAACTAGCGTTTTACACGAGAAAGTAGCCTAGTAAATAATATTGCAACTAATTATGTTAAATCAAAAATATACATCATATTTTTGATTTCATCATAAATATTTGTACAATACGACATTGGTGTAATAAATAGTGTTTAGAGTTTGAGATCTAGTATATTCTTTTTAACTGCAAAACAAAACTATTATAACCACAACCAAAACTTTAGAAACTAAAGTAGAAAAACCCTATAAGAATACAACCACAACAAAAGCAACACAAAACAACAAAAGCAGACATCAATCGACTAAGAATACATTGTTGACCCACAAAACTACCAGGGCATCAACCCTCCCAGCTAAAAGTCACCAGTTTTAGATCAGTTCATCATCCACATGCATAACAATTCTTTTATTTCGAATAAATAAAGGTTCTTTTGACATTAAAAATTTATTGTTTCTAACTTATCATATATTTCACAATGGAGCTAAAAAAATCACATGAATAAGATTTTCCATATTCTTCCCGACCTTTATGCTATCATGATAAACAAGATCTACGAAGGAATGATCTAGAGACGTGGTATCATGAGAACCAATACATCACACATAACATTTTTTTATCTTTTACACATTTTTGTTTTTGTATAACACAAGATCTTTGAAGGAATGATCTAGAGATGTGGTATCACGAGTACCAATACGCCACACATAACATTTTTTTATCTTTTACACATTTTTGTTTTTTGTATTTTTCATAAGAAGATAAGACTTTTTGTATTAAATGAGTAATAGTCATGAAAAAGTATTGTCACACAAATATTATGTAACCAACTATGTGATAATGATAAAAGCGTGTAATGTGCTAGAATATTTATAATTCATTCATCATCTCATTTATGAACATTTAAAAAAATAAGAAAACTTATAAAAAGTCAACAAAATTGATTATTTTTAAAATATCTCTCTAACAAATTTTTATTTACAATTTGATTTCAATTGCCGATTAAAATGATTGATTGTTGAGATTACTTTTTATATTTTTTAAAATTTAAGCCTTTTTATTTGAATATTTATCTTTTTTAACTTACCTAGCTTTTCAAAAAGCTCCGACGTCTCAATCTTTATATCGTTCCCAATCTCAATTAATAATACTTATTCATTCCTTTTTAATGTTATAAGTATTTGTTTCACTCATATACATTTATAAAATATATTAAAAGAACATACAATGGATATATAGTGAGCCCTTATACTTAGAAGTATGATGTTCCCCTAAAAGCACTAGGATGTGATACAAGGATGAGTAATGTGATGAAGTGAATGTTTTGGCATTTTTATTAAATTTTAGGATGAGGATGGGATGACTTGAGAATGCTATTAGTGATATTAGATATGATGAGATGTAATATTATGATTTGTGACAAAAAAATTAAAAAATATATATATTCTATTGCCCATTGGATATTTTATGCATGATAGACTGGTTTGGCACATTCATCACAATCTATTCTGGATATCCTATTATCTTAATATGTAGTAAACAACAATATTTATAAAATATATATATATACATAAATATTTCTATATATTATTAACATATCTAAATTAAACAATAAAATTAGTTTATTAGTATATACTAGTTGTATTCTTTCTTACACTTTACATGAGCATTCATTCATTTTTCATTTTTAATTGGTGTGTTTAGGGTAACATAATATATAAAAACTTAAAATCAATTAAAAGCTTCTATACAAACTCCAACAACTCATATATGACTTTCTGAATCATTCATGTATAAAAGGAGTATATCAGATTTATTCAAATAAGCAAATATGATCTGAAATATAAATTGAATTAGAGATCAAAGATTTGGGTGTAATAAAGTACAATGAAAAAAAAACCCATTTGGTTGAATCCTCTTCGTGCAATCCTAATATATCAAAACATAGTTAGCTGTTGTTTCAAAAGAGATAGTGCCTCGTATCCAAATGACAGAATCTGCTACGACACAAAATCTGCAATATAATAATAGTCACTTAATGTGCATCTAGTATATACGAACATTGCAAAATAAAAGAAACATAAAAGAAATTTTTTTTCATGGCTTATAAGTTATAACAACTAAAATAAATATCAAATCCCACGAACCTAAAAGAAAAATTAAAAAAGAATTTTTGGAATTGCATAATACCCTAAACAAAAATGGCCCAAGAAGGCCACAAATACACATGAAGAATCTACATCATCTTACTTCAAATTTATCGTGGTAAATGTGATAAAGCTTCTTGTAGTGCTTCCAACTCAATCATTATGTCTTATGTATCCTACAATGCTCATTAACACTCATATTATGAGAAGAGAGGGCCAGTATATAAATATAAACATTGAAAGAAGAATCATAAGTCATATTCAGTTCAAAATTTCATGAAAAGAATAAGGTTTCGTTTAATTGAAATATAGATGTAACAGTATGTGCGGGTCAATCACTAACCTGGCCCGACCCATATTAGCTTTTACAATAAACAAAGACTATGATATGCATTAGATTCTAAGTTAAATTGTTCTAAAGTCTAATAATGAATAATAAAAAAGAATTTGATGAACATTCAACCATCAAAACTTTAGAGGCAAGTGTCATTCTCCAAAATGAAACTAAGTTTGTCCGAAAAATATAAAGTTTTACATTAATGATGTAAAAAATTGACACTAACGATTTAAAATGATGGTAAAGCAATCATAGACACTTCTTTCAACAATGGCATGCATGTCATTGCATTGAGAAAAACATATTCAAATGATCATAACAATCCTACCATTATCAACATATTAGCACCTTTAAGATCTTGAGATAACCCTCTCCTATAACTTCTAAGTCTAAAAGCGTTAGTTCTCACTTGTTTCAACCTATTATAATCACGTATTCAAGTCAATTCAAATGTAAATTGAAGTGTTTATTAGAATTTCTATGTGTCAAAAACCACAGGACACATAATTGCAATATTAATCCATTGCTAACTCTTTGTACAAAACCACCATTCGAGAACTTAAAAGGTAAATCAAACATTAATCTTGCCAATTCTAGCGGAGACATAGACATTAAGCTCCGTCATCAACTGTTGTTGATGTAGTAGGAGACATGGAGGCAACTGATAGGGGAGGTGAAGCCATGACCAAACCAATCCCTCTCTCGTAACGACGACGTCGACAGAACGGGATGCCTATCTTTATTCTTTGTGTCTGCGGACGTGCAAAAAAGAGATGACGACTTGAAGTGAGGAAGACACATAATGAGGTCACGCGCCTTAACATGAATGACTCATGCATTAAAAAGAAGTACCTCATAGATAGAAACTTGTAATTGATTGCTCATTCCGTTGGGAAATTAATATATAGGTTAAAGGTTAGTTATTTGTATATAAAGGTAAATAAATTGAGTGGTGAATAGAAGATTTTTTCATGATTAATAGACGAGATGAAATCATGAAAAATTAAGGATTTTAGTGGTGAACGATGAGAACTTGATGGTCTAAGTCATGGTGTTTATTCCATTAGAGTATTTTTTAAGCTCATTTTCCCTTTGTGATGTATTGTTGCTATTTGTCATGTTCTATATGGTTTTATTCCCAACGCAATCCACGAAAATTCCACGAATCTTTTTATTAGCTTCTTGTGTTGAATAAAATTTTGTCTTTCAAAAATAAAATCATGGTGTGGAACTTGAATAATTGCTTATTGAATACCTTGCCTTTTTTGGTTATCATAGAAGTTGTAACTATTGAGATGAAAAATAACTAGGTTTTAGATCAATTAATATAATTCTTGTAGTAAACAACCCAGCTCAAATACAACTTATTTAATAGATGGATTAACCTAAACAACACGTAACACTTAATGTGTTGCCTGTGAACCCATTTAAGTTTAAGCATTTTTAGAAGGTCGTCTAAGAAGTCTTAACATTTGTAACACAATATTTTAATTTTAATTTTGTATAAGATTGATTCTTTTGAAGTATTTATCAACTTTTCGCTCTTATTTACATTTATTTATTACTATCCAAGGTTATTTCATGCAACAAAAAACAAGTTCAAGTGTTCTATTAAATTCAATGTCAAATGTTCCACAAAAGTCACTCAAAATAGTTTTGTTTCTCTAAAGTTATTTTTTTCCATTAAATGTTTCAATCTTAATATTTTATAAATTGTTTGTTTAAATAATTATATACATATGTGCGTGTGGGTTGCTATTTGGTGATTGATTATCTTTTGATAATTTAACTTGAATTTTAACAGTTATAGAACTTGTTTATTATTTAATCAAAAAACCTTAAATTTAACAATTATAGAACTTGTTTATTATTTAATCAAAAAACCTTATTCACAGTGACGTCATGTTTAAAGTTGGATAGAAAAAGTAATGAATACCAAGATTCTTATATGTTTTATTTGTATCGTTTAATATTAAAATTAAACATTTATAACTATATTACATAAACTAATAGGAAAACCAATATTTTATACGGGTTAACTAAATATTATATTAAATATATTAAAGATTAGTATTTATAAAATGATATTTTAAGATAAGATATTACTCAAATTACGTATGAGTAAATAGTAAGTTATAAAGCAATGATATCAAAATATTAAAATAAACCAAAATAAAAATGTCATTTTTTAAAATTTTCTCATTATAATCCTCAATTTTGTTTCCCAATTTAATTATTGTTTTATAAAAATTTACTTTTAGAAACATCAACTTTAAAATATTTCATATTTTTAAAAAGTTTGGTGTTTGAAAAAAATTATTATTTTATAAAAAATTGGCTTTCTTTAGAAATAAATTAATATAAAATTTTCTTTTCAAACTAGAAAATAAGTTTAAGTGATTTTGGTTAAAAAAAACCCAGTTACTATTAGGTGAAATATACCCTTACTAGAAACAACATATTCACACTTCCTCATTTTTAGTCCTTTTCATGGTTTACTCTAATCACGAGCTAAATTATAAACTCATGTCTATTACTTGAGAATGAGAGTTGATATTATAGCCTACCTTGGAATGAGTAGACGGGCTACTATGATGAATATCAGATTCAAAAAACCGCTAATACTTTGATAACTTCTATAAGAAATTTTAAGTGTTCTTGCAATATAAATTCATAACTTACAACTTCATAATTTTCTTATTACCAGTTTGACCATTTTATCGCCATTTTGTTTATCTATGGCGCCTAATCTTCACTATTTGTTCAAAAACCTTTGAAAACTTACAAAACCTTGTAAAGGATTCGTACCAAACTAGAAAAATCTAAGAGTTACGTAACGCTTTTATATTGAAACAATTTGATGGTTCAATATAAGCTGTTGTTTGTTTTTTCTGCAAGGAATGACCGCAGTCTGCAGACTACATCTGCAATATAAGAGGTGGACCAAATGTCTGCAGTCTGCAAGAAAAGATTGTTTGTTTTTTAACATCTGTAGAGTATTAAAACAATTTTACAACTAACGGATCCTTGGGGGGAGGGGGAGGCGGGCGCAGGTAGGGGGAGGCGGCCAGCGGCTGGCGAGCGCAAGCAGAGAGAGGGGGAGGCGGTCGGCGGGCGCAGGTGGGGAGCTAGGGACGGCGAGCGCAGGTGGGGGGAGGGGGCGGCGGTGGTCCGACAAGTGGGGGAGGTGGGGCGGCGGTGGTCCGGTAAGTGGGGGAGGTGGGAATGTATTGAAAAGTTGAGAAAATGTTAGAAGACCTCAGAAGTAGTAGGTTTATGTCTTCTCCACGCAGACGTCAAAAATATATTTTTTAATGAAACGTCTTTCAAAAATCAAACAGTCTGCGCTCTCAAAACCTTTTTCCGTGTCTAAAAAATCAAATTTTGATTCATCTCTATCAAGAAATATTTACTAAAATAAAACAAAATATGTTTTTAATGAATCTCAACCCTAGCCAGAAGTTTTACCACAACTTGACATTGTCAAGGGTTGCCACTCTTTAGACCCCAATAACACCGAAGCTTGCCCCAAACTCTTGCTTTCTTGGTATCCTCTTTGCTTAAAAGCTTCACCTCTAAGAAACTAAAATTTTATTACCAAAATCACAATAAACTTAAATACAAATGTTTACTCTACCAGTGCTCACTTCTTTTATTAATATTATGCTCACATTTGTCGAATAGTAAATCTAGCTGCACTACCATATCAAACAATGTATCATGAAAAAAAAAGAAAGAAAAAAAAAGACGTAAACAGAAATTTAAAAAGGCTTTTACACTTTGAAAAGATATAATAAATTTTAGGATAACCATCAAGTCATACTATTTTGGAAAGTAATTTACTCATTGTAAAAGAATGTTATAAGGTTTTTGTAATATGGGTTAAGTTTGCTTTAAAAGAAAAAAAATGTTCCAAGTGAATTTGTGTAAGGATTGGTTTAAACAAAAATGAGACATAAAAATACGGTGTTTGATACTAAATCGCTACTTTCTAATGTGTTTTCTGAATAAGCCCAATCAAATAAATAAATATTTTAAAAATAATGAAAAAAAACTGAATCACAAATTTCTAAAATGTTAAAAACCTACATAAAAGCCCAACAAGATAACTTAAAAGCTAAATAAAAAACGAATCAACAATACTACAATAATGTTCAATTTAATCCGACAACATTACACCACAAGTGCACTAACACACATTCAGCCCATTAAAAAATTGACACATTGTCCAAACATTTAGACCTAGGCTAACTATTTGTGTCCTCTATATAAAGGTGCACAAATCGGGTTTTGGGTCGGATCTGAAACCGGGTTTAAATCGGGTTATCGAGTTCGGTCCAGTCGGGTTTTTTGTATCCTGGTACGAACCCGGATTGGGTTCGAGGGGACTAATACCCTACCCGGTCTACCCGGTTAGGGTCGGGTCGGGTACAAAAACCAGGTACAATCGGGTTTTTTAATATTTTTATTATTATTATTACTATTATTATTATTATTATTATTATAACAACATTAAAAAACATCTATAACAATATTAAAAAACATCTATAACAATATTAAAAAACATCTATAACAATATTAAAAAACATCTATAACTCATTAATTTATTATTTATTTATTAAAACAACTTAAAAATACATTAACAAATCAATAAAAAATAATATAAAACTTTTATTTAACTAATCGTCTATTTTCTTCGAGAGGCTTCATCTGCTAATTATTCGTCAGATATAACAGAAGATACTACTTCTTTTACCTCTTCATCGTGTACATTAGATTCGATTGCAATTCCGTCTTCAAGATTTGTATTGTCTTGTATACGATCCATCACGTCTAAGTGTTCCTTTAAACAAATGCACATCCCCATCGCTTCCGGAGTTAATCTTGTTCTCCGTAATGATAGTACCCTACCACTAAGAGAAAACGCAGGCTCCGAAGCTACTGTAGAAACTTGGACGCTTAGTAAATCACGGGTCATAACGGAAAAAATTGGAAATTGGGATTTCTTTCCTTTCCACCAAGCCAAAATATCAAATACATTATAATCTTGAGTAGTCATAGTTAAAATAAAATTCGTCGTATTATATATACCAAGTTCGTTTGTTGGGGCGTTACCCCTTTGTCGTTTAGCCGTCACATCCCGAACAACATTCAACATAGTCATAACGGGGTCTTTAACCGAGGTACTAGCACTTGAGGTTGATTCTCTTGGCGTAGTTATATTTACGTTAGGCCCATATTTATTTAAATAACAATTATTAATAATTTTTAAACTTTTATTAAAAACTTCTTTTACCTCGGTTGAAAATTGGGGTTTTCGTCATGTATATCCAAATTGTCATTTATCTCGTCTATCAAACATTCTACTCCCGCAACATTTAAAAAAGGATTTAAAGCAACGACACAAGTAAAAACGGGTGGTAACTCAAGAAAATATTTTTTAAACTTGTCTTTCATTGATCATATCATTTCTCTAAAGATATTATTTTTTTAAATTTTCAAAATTCAAAGCCATGAAATATAATTCTTGAAGCACCGAATAACTAGCGGGATAATAAACTCCGATAATTTTGTAGTTGAGTTTTTAAACACGTCAAGAAATTCGGATAAATTTACAATATTTTTCCAACCCAAATCCGGAAACAGGTCGGCTTCGCAATTATCCAAAAGACTATTATGAAAAACTTTTAAAGTGCCTTTTTGTTTTAAAGCACAATCAAACATATGACAAGTCAAATTCCACCTAATAACTACATCCCAATTAGGCCCTAAAAATATAGATTTTGTATCCTTACAAAGTTGTTATAATCTTGATATCTTTTTCTACTTTTTTTAAAAACATCGTGTAACATAAATCGAAAAGCTTTTATAAGGTTATCAACAAATGGTATGGATAGGCCATCTTGCACTACTAAATTAATAATATGTGCAATACAACGATTATGAAAAAAATCACCGTTTGCAATCGGAAGATATTTTAATTTTAATTTTTCAACCGCGGTTGTGTTGTTGGAAGCGTTATCAAATGCCATTGAAAATATTTTATTTTGTAAATTAAAAGTAGTTATTACATTATTTAAAAAGTAAAATAAAAGCTCTCTGATGTGTGGATACGAAAATAGATCAAA
Source organism: Flaveria trinervia (assembly GCA_025506515.1). Taxonomy (NCBI): domain Eukaryota; kingdom Viridiplantae; phylum Streptophyta; class Magnoliopsida; order Asterales; family Asteraceae; genus Flaveria; species Flaveria trinervia. The sequence continues at coordinate 94,120,070 of CM046445.1, read as the reverse complement.
TGCAATCGTACGTTTCATCATTTGCCATAAACTGGGATCTACCCAATGAGCGGTGACGCAAAGGTACGATTCGGGCAAACCGTGTGGCGCCGACCAAACGTCACTAGTTAAGTTTACACCGGTATTTATATTTTCAAATAATACAATTAAATAATTTTTTGCTTGCTTCCATAATTTTAAACAATAACGTTTAAGTGTAGTACGACTTACGTGAGTGTAACGAGGTTGAAGCGTCTCTCGAATTAAGTTGGTTAACCGAGAGTTGTCGAAGTGACTGAAAGGCAAAGCTTCTTGAATCACGAACTTCGCCATTCGATCTCGAACCTCATTAATATTGTAATTAAAGATTCCACCGTCTCCACCTAATTGTGTTTGTTGTGAATCCGAATTATTTTTCAACGACTTACAAAACTTCTTGCTAATGTGTTTGCTTAAAGTCGTGTTAGAATCTTTAGCAAGCAAAGCTCCACAAAACTTGCAACGAGCCTTACATACCCGTCACTCAACTCAACCATATCCCAATTGCACCAAACATTCATGTTACGATTGTGTGCAAGAACACGAACGACGGTTGGAGAGTCGGATGAACCTTGACCAACGGAAGATTGAGAGTGAGCCATATTGAGATTTGAGAGTAAAAGTGTAAGATGAGAGAGTGAAAATGTAAAACGAGAGTATTTTTTTGCGTTTTTTGCGTATGTTTTTTTGTGTATGTTTTTTTGTGTTTGAGGCTTGGGTACCTAACCATATCGACCCACACTTATTTATACTAATTTAAGGAGCAAAAACAACAAAAAAAGGTCAAAAATGAATCCAACGGCTATATAGCCGTTAAAAACGGCTAGTTAAAAAAAAAGGTCAAAACCGGTTTGTACCTGTTCAACCGGGTCGGGTCCGGTTCGGGTCGGGTTCGGGTAGGTTCAAACTACTGGTTTTTTCCGGGTACGAACCGGATACACCCTGTACCAGGTTGTACCCGGACCCGGGTCCGGGTCGGGTCCGTACCCGGTTTTTTGTGCATCTCTAAATAGAGCCATATGTAGGACCCGACCTGAAACCGACCCATATAAACCCATCGGTTTCAAACTAGGTTCCTCAACCTGGTTTCAACTCGGGTTATTCATGACCCGACCTAGTTTAACCCTTTATGAATCCCACATATTACTTAGAATTACATAAGACGAAGTCATGAACCTAGGTTGGACCCTACCCGGAACCCGTCAAACCTAGTTTGGAATTTGTTGACCATGACCCGAACCAGGTTTAACCTGACACGTTTGGATCCTAAACCCGGTTTGTGCACCTCTATGGCTTTATATCGTACATAAAGATTATTCAAATTGAACCCAAGTCGATAAAATTAAATTCGAAATTGATTCACATTCAAATTAGTTATTTGAATGCGAATAAGGATCATTAAATCTTAATAATAACTAAAAGATGTATTTTATGGTAGCTTTACAATCTGAATTCTCTTAATGATCGAGTTTTATTAATACGTAAAAAGAACTCACTTGATGGTAAATATGTGAATTCGTTTCAAAAATCACATGGACGTGGCAGATCATATACAACATCAAAAATTCTTGAAGAAGAAATATTAGTTGAACAACAAATACATAAGAAAGGTGAATGAGAGATTATCTTATGACATATCCGGAAAATTCGTATAGATAATAGTTGTGGCCAAGATTAAAGATTAAAATGACGACAAACATGAGTAGAAAAAAATATGGTTTTTAGTGAATCTGTTACATTTAGTTTGTAAACTTTTATAAAAGAGAAAAGATGAAATTTTATGTATTTTAAAAAATAAATATTATTTAAGTTGGAACCGATCGAAACAAGTTATTGGAGGACCATCCTATCCAGTTTGGAACCGATCATAATCAGGTAGGATATGCGGTTTTTGTTTGTTAGAACCCGACTCTGAACCAAACTGCTTTCACGTGAACTTTGGTTTGACTCGTGTTGATAAACAAAACAAAGTTCGGGTACCCGGTTCATACCTAGACCGGTTCTTAAAAACCTGATTTTGGCCCCTTTTGAATTTTGGTTCACACAATAATAAGAAGTTAATGTAATTTTTTATAATTCAACCTTAAACTCAACTATAGAGTTCTATGCAATTTTATCATCTTGGTTCAATGGTTTATTCTTTTTTTTGTTAAACCCAATATCTTTGGTTCTATTTTGAGAAGCGACGACCTTTGTTTTTTTGCTTATTTTTCTATTTTTTACCTTTTTTTTTTGTTTTTTCTCAGTGTTTGACAAATTCATTTCTTGGAGAATTAAGAACATAATTTGGCTCTTGCCTAATTCGACTTAAAGGGGTTAGGGGTGATAAACAGTATTTTCTTCTTTTTATGTTTCTTTTTTTTATTTATTTTTTAATTACTTACTAAAAGTTGTTTTATTAGTATATTTCTTTGTCACTAACCTATTTTATGAATTGGACGTTTCAATTTTAACTCTTATTTGCCTATAACATGCGAGACATAAAACTCTTTTTGTTTATGTATCGATCCTCATGATTAAGCTACAGCAACTTCAAATGTTTACTTTATATACTTGACCGCATTAATATCATAGTTGCAACACATAGTTTAATTCGTAAATGCGTCTAATCGCGCGGTGTAATTCCTAGTTATCACTAAAAAGGATGAGCCCTTCCCTAACATGAAAAATAAAACTTTAACCTAAATCGCCTTAGGCCTTGTTTGAAACCTCCAACAATGGATGACTCGGTCAGCACCAGAGAAAAGCCGAACTTTAACAAAAGCAAAGAAAGGATGAGTCAAAAGTAACTAACTTGGTCATGAGATGAGGAATGGAAATCAAATAGCCTGATCACTTACCCGATCAGAAGTCAGATAACTGAACCGGGTAAGCTAACACTTTAGTGTTTTTGTGACACATGGTATGGACCGGACCATAAAAGTTTACGTAACAGACTAACACTAGTCTAGTAAGTCTGCTATGGAGTAATGGACTATGGACCATGGGCTTTGAACTTGTGAAAAGAGGAGAGTTTAATTCGACTAATCTTTTTGTGGCCCAATTTGTATGTTAATCCGGCTTATTGCTCTTGGCCCAATGATATTGGGCATTGCTTTATCACTAAAGTATCTCCTTGCAGTTTGGCCCATTTAAATAGCACGCTAAATCTAAATTGCTCAAGTGCCAACTCGAAAAACATAATACTGGGATGTGAATCTTGAAACGGCTGGTGCCCGCCATCGAGGGCCTAGATCGACTAAGCTCCGCGCTGACTGAGGGATGCGATCTGTTTTAAACAATAAGATTTTTCGGGTGAACAATGAGATGACATGTGATGAGTGATATGAGGAGAAGGAATCGGTTATTGTACGTATGAACGGGATCAAACGATACAGATTCATGATTTATTTCTACGGAGTCACTATTTTTCTTAAATGCTCTAATTTTATAGAAGTGAACGTAAAAGTTTTCGAGTCGAATTCGGATTGAGTCAAGTTGGTAATATACAAAAGTACGATTAAATAATAAATAAACATAATTATCATTAGAATGTAAAAGATACATAATATTTCTTTGAGATTTTTAGTTAAAGTGATCTTTAACGCTACCCTACTGTCTCTTCGGTCCAAATATCCAATAATGAATCGTCGTTGCCTTTGATCCTAAGTCGGTACATGAATATTTTAGATTTTATCATTATTAGGTATTTACTGGGGTATTAGGAGTTGACCTATTTAATTTAATTAAATCCTGGGCTTTATGGGCATTGAGTATTTAGTGGGAGTGCACTTATTTAGCTATTAATTAATTAACTCATGGAGTTTTTTCAAGTTCGAGTTTATATATTTTTTTAAAACTAAAGGAGTCGTCATTCAAAAAAAAACATTGTTATCACTCGAAAAACTTGTACATCTATTTTCATATGCGTGATAAATTTCACTATATTCCAGTGACTCCAGTGAATACATACTAGATCCATCCCTGGGTACGCTACACATACAGTGAACAGTCAAAGCGAGGGATGGGGTCTAGTGAGTTTCGGATAAATGAGTTTATATCAAATTCTATTCGAACCCGTGAACAAGTTATCTAAACATATCTAGTTAATTAGGTCAACTTAAAGATTAACAGGTTGACTTGTTTATTTTAAGACATCAACTAAAAGGTGTTTTATGAGGTTGGTCGGGTGTTTTATATCAAAAGTTAAATGTTAGAAGAGAAATAACCAAACATAATCTTTTATGACATTTGTATATTTGGCTGAGAATTTGTACTATTAGAGTATTAACATGCAGAAAAGAAACTAAGTTTTTGGTTCAAACGAGTCGTGCTTGAGCTAACAATCGAATACATGTGTTGTGTCGAATTCGAACGAGTTTTAGTTCTGTATCATGTTCGGGTTGAATCAAACTTTCTGGTTTGTGTCGAGTTTGACATGGCGATTCACGATCACAACATCACAACCTAACATCCAGTGACTCATTACGACAGCATTGCGGGTAACTATCAGAGGTGTGTGGTTGATAGGTATTTCGATCGCATTTTGATGAACCACTCTTGCAGTGAGCTCAAATCCAGATCATGGATCATTGCATGTGTGTGGTCAACGACTAACAGTTTCATGGTGGCATGTAGAGTTTACTATTTTTTTGACAAATTAGATTTTGATGATTCATTCTATGACATATTTGCTTATAATAATAATTCATATAATCAGTCTGATCATTATAAATTTAATTTTTATTTTTGTTGTCAATAACAATTCTACTAGCATAATTATCAATGATATACACTTGCAATTTATTTGGTTTTTGTTGTATGTTTTCATATTTTATTCACAATCATCACTGTGGGTAAAATTAAATGAAAATCAAGTTTAAGTTCAATAATTGATTATGCTATTAGAATTGTCTTTGGTAACAAAAATAAAACTAGGATTATCATTCTCCAAACTAATGCAGTAGGTTATACTATATTTTGAATTACAAAAAATTTCCAATTTGCCAATTTTTATTTCAGGTGTGGCGTGAGTTATGCAATTGAGGTAACAATGATAGCGGTTTTGGGTAATTGTTTTTTTTTTCTTAGATACAAGGGTAATTGTTTAAAAAAAGTTAATGTCAAAGCTAACGAATATTAACTTCAAGAACCATGTCACGCTTAAGTAATTAAGTGAGATTATAAATGTAGCTTAAAAAAAATATGATACCAAAACCACAACATGACATTCACATAGATCATACACACAATTAACTCTACTATTTTATGTAAGTTTAATAATTGATTGCATTTTTAATTTAATAAACCTACAACTTATAAAAGGTAGAAGTTAAAGCCTAAAAGTGATTTGCTTTTAGGAATTAAAACTAAAAAATGGAGTAAACAAGATTCTTTTTGAAGCTAAATGAAAAATAATAATTAAAAAGTTGTGAAGAAAAGAGAAAAAGTAAAAGTGAAAGGTAGTCATATGTAAAATGTCAGATGATAAGGGGGAATTAGATTCTAACAGCGCACGAACCTTCTCCCAATGTTCAGCATGCATCCACGTGGCTAAAGTTCCACGAATCAACACATGTTTACTTTCAGTCCCTAATCTTTGAAGTTTGGACACACTTGGTGCATTACAAATGTTATTTTGTTTTAGTTGTTTCAGTTTTTTCCCTCTCAGATTTGCGTTTAATATAAAACCTATTTCAAGTAAAAAGATTATCAAAATTGCATAATAAAGAGAGTAGAAAGAGAGTTTAGAAAGAGAGAATTTAGAAAGAGAGTAGGGTAAGCAATTCATAATTGATTTTTTTCACACGTTTACGATCACATCAATTCATAATTGATTCTTTTACCATGTTTAAAAACACAAGTATAAATATTTTTGTGATTATCATAACTCATTACTAATCGGTTTGGTATTGAATGAGCCCATTTCCGATATATTTAAAAAAACTATTTGATTTTTATCTTAAAGTGTATTGATTATTACACTTAAAGCATTATTTATAGTAGTTTCATGAGGTCTTATCATATTTTAACGAGCTAAAATGAATTAAAAATAATACCTTTAGTATTTAGATTATAACATTAAGAAATATGACTTTTTTACTTTCTTATATATAAATTTTCGTAAATTTTATATTAATTTATTGTTCTGTTTTCACAAATTGATAATAATTTATTTGTTTAATCCCATTTTAAGCTTAAACAGAAAACTTCAGTAACTTTGTGTTAGAAAACAATTTTTCCCAACATTAATGAAAAGTAATAGAGTTAATGTTATGCAATATTCTTAAATCTTAATTAACACATTAGTTTTGATGTTTGGTTTTTCTTAAAATTCTTAATTTTGTATGAATTTTAGCATCTATGTATAATTGTATAATCTACCAGTGTTCAAAACCTTTCAAGCATAAAATAGTTTTATTTACATTTTCAAAAAATGAGTAAATTTTATATAAAGTAAAAGCTATAAAATATACTATATCTATAATATATCAACTTTATTTACAAGAGTAGTTTGAATTACTATACAAAGTCATAATCCATTATAACTTGAACTCTTCAAGACAAAATAGAATAATAATTTATTTATACACTGCAATATTTTATATTCTTAAATATTCTTTCTATACAATTATTCAATATCATATAATTTTTAATGCTGCATATTTTAAGAGCACTTGATAATTTTTTTTTGATGTTTGATACCGTTTTAATAATTCCATTAAAACACTACATCTGAATAAGCCGAAGGTAGATACATGTTAAACTATTAAAAGACTGGATCTTATTTGGTCAAATCTTTTGATCTATAATCTATAATAGTATATAATAAAAGAAGATTTTTTTAAATCATGTGTCATCATTCTAACATATCAAATGCCACATGTCATCATTCTAGCATATCAAAAAAATGATTTCCCACCTCTCTCTCATCTATAACCGCTAATAAAACAAGGTTTCTTTTGACATTTGTCATTATCTTAAGCTATGTTTTTAACACTTGTCATTTTTTTGATATAAACATATCAAATTTTCATCCAAAAGAGTATTATAGTAATTTAAATAATCTATAAATTTCTCTCTCTTATTAAATATAAATTCTCTATTAATTGTTACGTTTATCTCTCTTATCTAATTTTTTAAATCAAACTATCATTTTTTAAATAGATTTTATGAAAGAAATTAAAAATCACATCTTTTAACTAAAATCTAAATAACAAAAAACTAAAGTTTATATAATATGAAATTTTCTAAAACACTAAATATTTTTAAACAAAATATTTTAAATCGTTTTGTTTTAAAACAAAAACTATAAACAAGTGAAATATTTTAAAACAACTAGAATAATTATAAACCGGATTTTTTTAAAACAATATTTTAATAAAAAAATCTTAAAACAAATGTTTAAAATGAAACTATTTACATAAGAGAGTTAAAAAATCGTATAATTGTTTTATTTCTTGAACTATTACATATTATATATATATTACATTAAAATATTATACTATAACTATTTATGTTCATTTTAAATATATATTTTATATAAGAATTTAATCTGTTTATTTAATGGGTTTTTAGCCTATTTATTTATCTATAAAAAAACCAAACTAATCATGAAACAATAGTAAATGTCATTATATTTACTTTCACATTTCTCTATATTATTATAATAACATTAAATACTAATATTATTACTCATACCATTTTCAAATTAAAATATATATAATTTAATAAATTAAAAACCTATTTTTTATTAAAAATATACATTTTAATAATAAAAAATTATAAAAAAACAGAATACAATGAAGTTAAAAAAATCATTTCTCTTCAAACAATATATTTAAAAATCACAATTTTTTCTATAAAAACAAAAGTTCAAGAAAAATACATTATTGTTTATTTCCTTAAAGTAGTTATTTATACATAATTATAATTATATTTTATCTTCAAGGATGATTTATAATGCATAAGTTTTTATTAATAATTATTTAATTTATTCAATCCGTGTATTACAAGGAGACTAACCTAGTAATAAATAAATACGAAAATTATAACTTTCCTTTATTAGTAAAATATGTTAAACAAACATATTTATATTTGTGTTTCTTGTCTTTCTAAGTAAATTAAATTATGAAACATCTAAAATATAAATATTTTTATTTTAATAATTTATTAATACATATTAAATTATATGATTTCAAACATATTTTATTTTTAAATATAATGTAATAATTTTTAATTTTATTATTTGTTATAACTTTTAAATATTTATTATATTTTTATTTCACCAAGGACTAATAACATCTAGAAAATAAGATATTCATAAAATTAATAGTTTTGACATGTTTTATTTTTTCCACCCATGTAATACATGAGCTTAACCTAGTAACTTAATACATGATTGTCAAACAATCATTTAATCATCTTGTATTTCTTTTCATAATAACCAGCAGGATTAATTTTATTATAAAGTCTAATTTGATAAAAATATATGAAAATTGGATTACTTGGAAACATTTGTTGCCTAAAGTGATTTTACCTTTGATTGGGCCCCTTGTAGATTATGTCTACTTTTGGTATTTAATTTATCAATTCACAAGAATTAAAATGCAATGACGCGTGATATAATTCTTGTTTTCACATCTAACTACTACAATATGCTATTAGCATGAATAAAAGTAGCCAGTATTAATCTATTAATTATAACTAATAACTAATTTATTTAAACTTACATTGTAATTAAAGATTCACTCAACTTTTTATAACAAAATACGTTTGTAGTTGATGTGAATGATTCTTGAAGCCCTTTGTTTTTGTCTTATCGGCCTCTGGCATCCCTTTTGTCAGATGCGATAGTCAACGCCATTACGTTCACGTTTAGTTTGATCATCACCAATGACCTTAGCCTCTCACCTACCCTCGATAGATCTCCCATTTAGCCTCTAGCATTCCTGACACAATTAACTATACTATTTTTATCAATCATTTTGATTCTTTAAATGGCTGGCTCGTATACTTTCTAGCTTTAGTTTTGCTTGATCAACTTGAACTCCGGCTCGTGTATGACGAATATGTTCTCCTACTGATGTGAGAATGTTCTTTGTTGTTGTTGTTGTTCTAGGATGTAATAGTTGTTGTCTTTTTCATTAAGATGCTTTCTTTACACCAACTTATACAACATATCTTTTAGTAAATTGTTGGCCTTGTCTTTGAAAGAAAATATTCCCTTTTGCAAAAGGAAAAATAAAATCATATTTATTTATTGGTACCATATAAAAGAAGAATGTACACTGGGCCCCCTGAGGAAGAACCATCGACCAAGGGAATCTATGAGATATAATTCATTGGTGAATGGCTGAAATGGTGGCTCATTATCTTTATTTAAATAATTACAATTTGGTCCCCCAATTATTGCATGGCACCCACGAGACCCCTCATGGGCTCATCGCTTTTTCACTTCAAAAATGATTCCCATTTCACACTTTTGCATCGTGTGTGACTCATATGCACATATGGATTTTGTTCCAACTGATTGGATTATACATGGATAATGTTTTTGTTGGGTTGATACAAACAAATACATACAACAGGTCAAAAAAGATTAAACCCTAATTTTTATAATATTTCTTTTACTTAAGAAATTTAACATCAATATGTATATTCAAAAAATTCAATCAAATAAATTGATATATTCATAATTTGTGATCATCACTACTATCACCCCACTCTCGCCATCGGCATCGCCTACTCGCTATAATTTCTTTTTAATAAATTTACAAATTAAACATTATTCATTTATCAAATGAATCGCATAAGTATATTCATTGGTTAAATGTTTTTTTCATCTCTAATCTGGTAACACCAAATGATTTACTTGATCAACCCTTTTCATCGTCTTCGATTAATTTCGTACTCTCAATCAGTTCCAATAATCGAAGAATTCCACGATCAAGCAAACTAATGTCTTCGATCAATCACACCAACGTGATTTGTTATTGTGGTCAACAACTGAGGTTCTAACATCATGGACTCCTACAGACCCAGGTTGTCAGTTTCATTGTTTCGTTTCAAGGTGAGATTTTGTTAGCTAAGCATGAACAGTAGACCTTTAAACCCATCTAGATCAAAGTACTTATCTTCATCATCTTCATTTTCATTCTCATTGTGTTTTTCCTCATGAACATAGATCTATATGCTGCCATGTCAACATCCACATCTTTAACAATGTTGTGTTCATTGATTAATAATTCAGCCCAAATTAATGATCATCAGCTCATTTATTATCTGCTTCAAGTATTTCTTGATCATCCAATACTTCTTACTATTCAGGTCCTAAATGATCATCAAACACTTCTTGTTCAATCAATCGTGTTCAGGGCGCAACTACCTTGGGAATGATGTAGTCAACTAACAACATTTTTTTTCGGTTTTTAGAAAAACGTGTAATACGTAAATTCTGAATGAAACCAGTCTCTCTCTTTACAATTAACACAACTATTTTTGGAAAAAATATTTCCTACTGTGTACTGGTTATAAAAATATTATATGAGCTTTTTTGTAAGTTAAAAAGTAATAAAATAGTTACATAAACGTTTAAATAAATATTTTTGACATAGGTGCGTAGATTGTAGAATACTAGAATTAAAATCAAATCCCTAGTCAATTTTATTTTTCTATTACCCGATTATTAATTAGTTCTATCAGATGTAAAGAAACAATATTGGATATCTATTGATTTATAATTTCTAAAGTTAAGATTAGTTTTACCGGATGTAACCATGAGTATTAAGAGATTTTTTTAATTCAATGAAGCATGTAAAAATAATTTACGTAATCAAGTGAATAATAAATATATGAATAATGCTTGTATTATTTATATTGAAATAAACTTCTTTGTAAAAATTACCATTGATAGATCGGTTTCAAACCATGAAAACTTATAATGAATAACTATAAAAGACATTTCTCATTTTTTGATAATATTGATTTTTTAGTAACAATATCTTTATCTGTGATTTAACCCGGTCTTTGACTAACCCATAAACTATAGCGTTTAAGTTGTTAAAATCCACAAACTATAACATACTAACACCATAGAAAAATTTTCCTGATTCCGTCATTAGTCGTGTTATTTCATGTTCAATATATAACTCATTAATTTTAATGTTCTCTATACACTCACACGTGCTAGTAATGTCAGTTTGTTCCTGCAAAGCTATAAAGACCATATTCCAAATCTAATACAGGAATCCTATAATGATAATAAATTACTTTATCATTAGGATAACCTAAACTGTAAAAACATTTACCCTAATACGTAAATAAATAACTCATTTGTATATGCACCATATAAATGTAGTTGATTTTGACATTCACATAACTCTTTTGAAGCAAATCGAAAAAGGTGATATCCTTGGTAGATTTTAATCATAAACCATTTGAGGTCTTGAGTAGGGCTGTATTCGAACTAAACAAACACGAACAAATCTTTATTCATGTTCATTCGTTAAGAAAATAAACCTTTTTAAAAACTATTCACAAACATTTATCGAACAAAATTTATTGTTCATGTTCGTTCATTAAGGAACACAAACATTTAAACACAAACATTTACCGAACACACACAGACACAAACAAAGGCAAACACATACAAACAAATGTTTTGTAATAGAAATAAACACACACAAAAGCTTGAACATAAACAAATACAAATGATAATATATTTTTTTAAAATGAAATTTGCATTGTTCATACAAACATTACATTAAATCCATCAATAATAAATAATAATAAGAAATATAAAAACCTTTAAATGAATAAACACAAACATACATATTATCGAACATTCACAAACATAAATAGACAAACACGGTGTGTGTTTATGTCCGTTCGCAAAACTTTATGAACCGAATTTTCTTGTCTGTGTTTGTTCATTTATCAAATGAACATTCCACCCGAACGGTTTACAAGCTATTCGTTGAATGTTCGGTTTATTTGCAGTCCTAATTTTGAGTTGTGATGAAAGTGAAACAACATTTGTGGTTCAAAATTTGAAAACCATTCCACATTTAGCCAAAAAAAAGTTCAGCAACACTTCAAAACAAAAATTAACAATAAATTTCAAAATGATCAAATATTTAACGACAACAACAAGTGTTTTTCACAATTGAATCTTGAACCGGTCATCTTGCATATCAATCCCTTATAACGTTAAACAATGATATTCTATCATTCTTCTTTGCTGTTTTACAAATGTTGAAACACGTCTCTTGTGTGTAGGTCACATGGGGGTGACTTAATGTCAACATCAGAGGCCATTGGCTCGAGGGATCATAATGCTAGTTTTAATTAGCCAACTATGCAACTAGCAAGAAGACGCTACAAGCAAACGAAGCTAAGGCGATGACAATTGTCGTCGTGATAGGGTGCGTTTGTCGTCGCAATAGCTTATGGCGACGACATGTCGTCGCCATAACACCAGTCGCTATAGCCATTTTATTGTCGTCGCCAAAGTTGTAGTCGCTACAAAAGTCTATCCCGACGACATGTCCTCGCCACAGAGTTGTCAGCAAATAAATTCCCGTATTTATATTTTAATTAAAAATATTTTTTTTCTCTGGGCTATGGCAACAACATATCGTCGCCATAGGTATTTTATTATTTATAATTATTTTAATAAAAATCAAAATAAATAAATTTGACCCACACTATGGCGACGATATATCGTCACCATAGACCATCTCTTTTTATTTTTTATATTTAATTTTCTTTTTATTTTTCTGATTTTTTATAAGTTTCCAGTTTATGAAAACAATTTTATATATTAAAAACGAGAGCTAATATTATAAATACCTAAAAGAAAGTTGATATGATTTGAGTTATATACAAACGAAACTACTAATGCAAACATCATTTAAGTTTTTACAAACCATACAAATTAACTATTTAATTATCATCTTCTTGATCATCTTCATCGTTATGAGGATTTGATTTATTTCTTTCATGTTCATTCACCCATTCATGTAGTTCACGCACTTGTTGCCTTAATGCATATTGATTTTTAATTTTTCTTTGCATTAAAAACAAAATAAAAAGTTATTAGTATTTTTATAAAAGTTCGGCAGCATAACTTTTGAACGGTTTTTTTACTCAATGCTATATGGAAAAGTGAAGTTAGTAACATTTAAAAGATATGCATGAACATATATTTAAATTAAATAACTTACACTAATAGCAACTTGAGGAAAATAAATATGCATGGTCATGTGGGTCACGACCCTCGTCGTTACCACCGTGTGCAACACTTGATGACATAACCTACAACAAAAACAATTAATAAATCTTAAACATATTTTAGAAAATACAATTCAAATCCCAAAACATCTTAAATTCATGTTCTAAAATACAATTTAAATCTAAACATTTTCTAATACACATTTTAAATCTTAAAGGAATAATCAAATCAACAAATAAATAACCAAATAAACTTATAGTATCATCTAGAAAATATTTAAATCCGCAAACCAATAACCAAATCAAAAAAAACTTATATTATCACTCTAACATTAAATATAATAATCAAATTAAACAATTTTTATATTATCATTCTAACAAAACAAACTATTATCATTCTAGCAACGCAAACTAATAACCAAATTAAATGACTTATATTATCACTCTAACAAAACAAACTAATAACCTAATCAAACAATTATCGGATATGTTTGTGTTAGTTGTGAAGATTGCATACTATATAATGAACAAAAGCATGGTAACTTCGTAAATTGTCATGCATCTTGGCGATTGTCAATATTGGATCATAACTAACCTTTGACATAAGTAATCGGCCATAATCATCATAACCTAAAATATTTGGCCTTGTTTAATACTCATTGATGATAGTTAAGCGTAAATATAAATAACTTACCATTATTAAGCATCATTTCTCGTAAATCACAATCGAATTGCATAATTAACATTAATGTGTTTGATCATAGCTAATTTTATAGCATAATTTAATAAGCAGCGTAATTCAATTAGAGCTAACCTTTAATGTATTTGATCGACCCTAATCATCATAGCCGAACATATTTGACATTTTATATACTTATTGATGATAACTAAGTATAAATAAAGTTAATTTACCATTAACAAGCATAATTTCCCTTAAATTGCCAACATTTTGTTTAATTTAACACCAATGATCATAATTGGATCATATCTAAGCTTTGACATATGTAATAGGTCATAATCATCATAACCTAAAATATTTGGCCTTGTTTAACAGTCATTGATGATAGTTAAACGTAAATAAAAATAGCTTACCATTAATAATGATAATCTTCTATAAATTACCAAGATCGTATTTAATTTAACACCAATGATCATAATTGAATCATAGTTTGCTTTTGATGAATGTAGTCGACCCCAACCATCATAACCTAACATATGTGACCATTATTAAGCATCATTTCTCGTAAATCACAATCGAATTGCATAATTTAACATTAATGTGTTTGATCATAGCTAACTTTATAGCATAATTTAATAAGCAGCGTAATTCAATCAGAGCTAACCTTTAATGTATTTGATCGACCCTAATCATCATAGCCAAACATATTTGACATTTTATATACTTATTGATGATAACTAAGTATAATAAAGTTAATTTACCATTAACAAGCGTAATTTCCCTTAAATTACCAACATTTTGTTTAATTTAACACCAATGATCATAATTGGATCATATCTAAGCTTTGACATATGTAATAGGTCATAATCATCATAACCTAAAATATTTGGCCTTGTTTAACAGTCATTGATGATAGTTAAACGTAAATAAAAAGCTTACCATTAATAATGATAATCTTCTATAAATTACCAAGATTGTATTTAATTTAACACCAATGATCATAATTGAATCATAGTTTGCTTTTGATGAATGTAGTCGACCCCAACCATCATAACCTAACATATGTGACCTTGTTTAACACTCGTTATGATAACTAAATATAAACAAACTTAACTTATCCTTATTAATCATAATTTCTTGTAAATTACTATGAATGTATATAACATAACACTGATATTCATAACTCGATCATAGCTAAACTTTGATATATTCAATTGATTCTAACTATTATAATCGAACATATTCGACCATGATTGACGCTAATTGTTAATAATTATAATTATCACAACATATAAAATTAGTTTTGTTTTTCTTCTTTTAACTTAGAAAATAATTGACTAGATGATTAAACATGTATCATTTAATCAAATTAGAATATAAACTTAAACTTCACCCAATACTTAATCCATATTATATCATTAGGATTCACCTTATATTTAAAAAAAATAGTAGTCCTAGTTTATCTTTATCTTTCTTTCAAATAATCACATATAATAAAATTTTGTTGCATTTATAAAATATATTAAAAGCATATAATATATTTTAAAAAAATAATACAAACATACACACGGTTAATTAAATAATAATATTTATTACAATATTATTATTATTACTTATAATAACAATAGTAATATTACTTATAATAAAAATAGCAATAATAATAATAACAACAACAACAACAACAACAACACAACAACACAACAACAACAACAACAATAATAATAATATTGTTATTATTAATTATAATTATTACATTATCAATATCATATTTAAGAAAATCATAAAACCTTATGGTGGCGATATGTCATCGTCATAGAGTCTTTATAATGTCGGTGACTATTTCCCTCCTAGTTATTTTAGAGGGGGAGGTGATGTAAGGTCCTTGGAACGATGTTTATCATGATTCAGTAGTTAACTTTAATATGTTTAATGAACTTATGTATAAACTATTATGTTGAATAAGTTAACTACGATGATTTGGTGTTTTGAAGAATGTATATGGATGATAAATGAAGATCATGATAGATGAGGTGATAGAGAATTCAATTACGAGAACATGGCCAAAAACAAGAAAGAAAACAGAGTCCGAATGAATTATTTATGAAGAAAAGAAGATTGAAAGAAAACCGAAAGTTTCTGGCCGCGAGAGTGTGATGCCCTACGGTGATGACCTACGGTGGTGTCAGAGAAGAATTAGCAAAAGAGGGCAGAAGGCAGCCAAAGTTGTAACATCATGTAATTTTAGTTAAATAAAAGTTAACATTGTTATTCTTGAAAGGACCATAGTTGCCTAAATCGAAACTCATGGGGTGTAAAGCCCCGTTCCCGGGACGCTTACAGCTGGGTCCTCATCGCACACAAAACGTATAATTACATTTGTATTTCATAAATCGCAGCGGAAAACTAAAACAAACTTTCATTTCCATGTAAAAGATTTTGCAAGTTAATACGACATTCATTACAAAATAGCTTGTTCGCATTACAATGCAAAAACATTAATCAAAAGAATGCCATCCCCAAAAGAGCTGAGTAGTCGCACGTGCCATCCTCAGCAAACATTACCTGCCAACTGGAAAACACATTAAAGTCAGCGTTGCTGAGTGAGTTCTAGTTTTATTACAAAACATACTTTACTTTCATATAAAACCATTCGTTACTTTTACATGATCACACATCGTACATACACATAGATAATATCATTATTATCTTCTTCATTCATTCATTATGACTTTACTTGCGCATCGGACATCATCCGTACCAATACCATGTGCTACAACACCTCGTTAGTCGTAGCTACCGGGCCGAAGTCAACAAATGAACAGCTAACGTATGCCACGGTACTAGGAGTAACCATCAGTCTTAGCTACTGGGCCGAAGTCAACAAATGAACAGCTAAACGTATGCCACAGTACTAGGGTAAGCGGTAGAGGCACTACACGTTTGGTCAATCACAAAGAAGGACCCTGTTATCCAATGTTTGCAAGACTTCTTTCATTCGTTCATTAATGCATACATTCGTTCATTATGTTCCTCTTTCTTTATCTTTCACTTTACGTTACATAATACTTCGTTCATTCATCATAATAGGTAAAGCCATAGGAAAGATATTATACATCATACTACGGAACATATCATACACATTCGTCATCATCATACAGGGCAACATCATACATACGTAACAAGCTTAAACATGCAACATCATCATCATCATCATGTCCAACATGCTTTCTAAGGCCTCGAGTGTCATCTTACAAACTCTATGGGAACCTTTACATCAAAACTTACATCTGCACTTTCCCCCAAAAGTCAGAAGTCAATCTACACCTTCCTCGGGTACAACAGCCCTATTCGAGCGTATGGACACCCTTCAGTCGCATTGCCTCCATGCGACTGAACATCATGCGAATGAACTAATACAGATGAACACCTATGCGAATGAACATCCAGTCGTGCGAATGGACAATGCGGATGAACACCTATGCGACTGGACCTTCAGTCGTGCGAATGGACCTTCAGTCGTGCGAATGGACCTTCAGTTGCATGACCCCCATGCGACTGGCCCTTCAATCGTGCGAATGAACCCCAATCGTGCGAATGGACCCCAATCGCACCCTAATCGGCCGTATGGCCTCATTCCCTCCCAGTCGGTCGCCTAACCCTAACTGATGCAGAATGCAGTTCATCTCGACTGCAGCCGAGGGTTTTCGGCCTCCAAACTCATCTAAACCCATTTTAAGCCTAAATCGACCATCCTAACCCTTAGGAATGCATACCATAACATTATTCAAGCACAACCAAGCAAGAAATCAAGCCCCAAACGGGTCCTACGCATACATACACGCATACATACGGGTTTTCACCCAAAAACACGAAAAAGGGTTTTCAGATGTGTTCCAGCCCCAAAATCATTCAAAAACATGTAAAAGAGGGGTCCTAGAACTCACCTAAACGAGCACAACGACAAGAGCTTCGATTTGGCTTGCTTCACGACGATTTTGGCGACCCGAACCGACTCGACCAACACTTTTCCTCTTTTTCTCTCTTCTCCTCTCTAAGAACCTGAAATGTGGGGTGTGTGGGGAGAGTGGGCTGCCCTCTCCCTACTAATATCACCACATTTCCCAACTTTTCTTCATTGGCGAGTTTGGTCCCTCGACTTTTGGACTTTATTTTCTTTTCTTTCTTCACCGGCTTCAAAATAATAAATATTCGGGTGTTACAAGTCCACCCCCCTTAAATAGGTTTCGTCCCCGAAACCTGTTATTCGTCGAACAAACGTGGGTAATGCTGTCTCATTTCTTCCTCAGTCTCCCACGTTGACTCGGATCCCTTCCTGTGCTTCCACTGTACACGCACAAGAGGAACCACTTTATTCCTTAGCCTTTTCTCCTTTCGGTCGATGATTGCCACTGGTTGCTCCACATAATTGAGCCGTTCATCTACTTCGATATCTTCCAATGGGACAACCATATCTTCATCTGCTAAGCACTTCCTTAGATGAGATACATGGAATGTCGGGTGAATCCCACTTAACTCATCTGGCAACTCCATCTATAGGCCACCTCCCCTACTCGAGCAATGATTCGGAAATGGCCTATATATCTTGGGCTCAACTTGCCCCGCTTTCTGAATCTGATATACCCTTCCAAGGTGAGACCTTCAACATAACCCGGTCACCCACCTGGAACTCAATTGGCCTACGTCGCTTATCGGCAATACGACTTCTGCCTATCTTTGGCTGCCTTCATGAAGGCTTTAATCTTTTCAAGCTTCTCTGTCGTAGCCTCGATTACCTCGACGCTCCCCATTCCTTCTGACCAATATCACCCCAACAATAGTGTTATGCATCTCCTACCGTATAGCATCTCATATGGCGGCATACCAATGTTGGCATGATAGCTGTTGTTGTAGGAGAATTCAGCTAACGTTAGGTGGTCATCCTAACTTCCACAAAAATCAATCACACATGCTCGAAGCATGTCTTCCAATGTATGAATGGTCCTTTCTGACTGACCATCGGTTTGGGGATGATAAACCGTGCTAATATGTAACCTCGTCCCCATAGCGTCATGGAATTTCTTCCAAAATTTAGATGTAAACCGAGTGTCACGATCAGACACAATAGACACCGGCACACCATGACGAGCTATAATTTCCTTGATGACAGATCAACCAACCTCTCAGATGAATACGTCTCGCGGATCGGTAGAAAATGAGCGCTCTTCGTCAGACGATCAACTATCCCCATATGGCATCATACCCCTTCGGGGTACGCGGCAGCTTCGTAATGAAGTCCATGGTGATGTGCTCCCACTTCCATTCCGGTATATCCAAAGGTTGGATCTTCCCATACAGCTTTTGATGCTCTACTTTCACCTGTAAGCAAGTAAGGCACTTACTCACATACTCCACCACGTCACGCTACACACCCCGCCACCAATAATCTTTCTTCATGTCATGGTACATTTTCGTGGCACCAGGATGAATGGAGTATCGAGTCTTGTGAGCTTCATCCATTATCTTCACCCGTAGATCCCCAAAACGAGGAATCCACACACGACCGAATCGAGTTCTAACACCGAGTGTGTTTTCACCCAATTCCCCAACCAGACCTCTCATTCTTTCCGAGTTAAGGTGATCTTCTTTCAATGCCTCATCTTGAAACTCCTTGATTTGCTTCATCACATCAGAGGTCATGATTATTTGATAAGCTTTCACCCGAATCGGTTCGGGCCTTTCCTTTCGACTAAGGGCATCCGCCACCACATTAGCTTTGCCTGGATGGTAATGGATCTCGCAATCATAATCCTTTATAAGTTCCAACCATCTCCTCTGCCTCATGTTCAGATCCTTTTGCTCGAAGAAGTACTTCAAGCTCTTATGATCGGTGAATATGGCGCACTTCGTCCCGTAGAGATAGTGCCTCCAAATCTTTAGTGCAAAGACCACGGCTGCTAGCTCCAAGTCATGAGTGTGATAATTAACCTCATGGACTTTCAATTGTTGGGATGCATAGGCTATAACCTTCCCTCTCTGCATTAACACACACCCCAACCCTGAGTAGGAAGCATCAGAATAAACCACCAGATCTTCGCTTCCATCGGGTAATGACAGAACAGGAGCTTGAGTCAGTCTTGCCTTTAGCTCTTTGAACGCCTTCTCTTGAGCTTGACCCCATACAAACTTCACATCCTTTCGGGTCAACTTAGTTAGTGGAGAAGCAATCTTAGAGAAGTCTTGGATGAATCTTCTATAGTAGCCCGCCAAGCCCAAGAAACTACGGATCTCGGATGGCGTCTTTGGTGACTTCCATTGCATAATCGCCTCCACCTTCGCCGGGTCCACCATTATCCCGTCAGGATTCACCACATGACCCAAAAACTGAACTTCGCACAACCAGAACGCTCACTTGGAGAATTTAGCATACAGTTTCTCCCTTCTCAACGTCTCTAGAACCTCTCGAATGTGACCGGCATGCTCAATCTCGCTCTTCGAATAAATCAGGATATCATCAATAAACACAATCACTGATTTATCCAACATAGGCCGACACACACGGTTCATCAGACACATAAAAGCAGCTGGCGCGTTGGTCAAACCAAAGGACATGACAAGAAACTCGTAATGGCCATAGCGCGTACGGAAAGCTGTTTTAGGGATATCTTGCTCCTTCACCTTCAACTGATGATAACCAGATCGAAGATCTATCCTCGAGAACCAACTGGAACCCTGAAGCTGATCGAACAAATCATCTATCCTCGGTAAGGGGTAGCGGTTCTTCACTGTCAACTTGTTCAGTTCGCGGTAGTCAATGCACTCCTATACTACCATCCTTCTTCTTTACAAATAGGACCGGAGCACCCCAAGGAGAGATACTCGGTCTAATGAACCCCTTATCAAGCAGCTCTCGCAACTGCTCCATCAACTCTTTCATCTCGGTGGAGCCAACCGATATGGTGCCTTGGCAACATGTTGGGCACCCGGTATCAGATCAATCTGAAATTCAATCTCTCTGTCAGGTGGCACTCCTGAAAGTCTTCTGGGAAAACGTCTGGAAAGTCACACACAACCGGTACATTAGCTAGTTGTGGTGTTGGTGTATCCACATCTTTTACATAGGCCAAGTAAGCACTACATCCACGCCTCATACACTTTCCCGCCACCGCCATTGAGATCACCTTCGGGATCGTAGTAACCCGATCACCATAAACCGTTACCAAACTTCCGTCAGGCGCTGTCAACCGAACCATCTTCTTGCGACACACAATGTTCGCCTCGAAGTCCGCCAACCAATCCATCCCAAGAACCAAATCGAAACCACCCAAGGTCATCACAAACGGTCTAACAGGAAACTTATGACCCTCAAGTTCCACATCACAATTCTCTATCATCTAGAAATCCTGGTAGACTGGTAGACTATGGCAGTTTCTACATCAATGGGCGCATCAACACGTCTGCTACTAACAGGCAGCTTAGCACAGAAAGCAGCATAAATAAAACTCCTACTAGCACCATAATCAAATAACACAGAACCTAAAGTCTGGTTCACTAGAAACGTACCGAACACAACGTCAGGGTCCGTCCTAGCCTCCTCCTATGTCATGGTGAACGCTCTGGCGCTCGCCCTCGGCCCATCACTTCCCGTCTTCTTCACCCCTGAACCCTCAATCCTCGACTTCTTACAATCCCTGCTCATATGACCAGTTTCCCCACAGTTAAAACATTTTCCCGACAGACAATCCTTCGCCATATGCCCTGTCTTCCCACACTTGAAGCACAAGTTTGACCCAAACCTACATTCCCCGCCATGCTCCCTTCCACACTTGCCACACCTTTTCGACCCCGCACTTGATGTGACCACACAGCGTTCATCCACCCGTGCCTTTTATACCCGTCAAGGCATCACCCCGACCCAACCGTTTCCCGTTCCAGTTCCGATCACCACCACCCTCTTGCTCGCTTCGACCACCACCACCTCCCTCTCATCATAAAGTCTCGGCCAAATCGAC
Organism: Flaveria trinervia; assembly: GCA_025506515.1. Classification (NCBI taxonomy): domain Eukaryota; kingdom Viridiplantae; phylum Streptophyta; class Magnoliopsida; order Asterales; family Asteraceae; genus Flaveria; species Flaveria trinervia. The sequence continues at coordinate 94,098,152 of CM046445.1, read as the reverse complement.
CGCCGACCTAAACGTACTTGGCCGGGCGGCGATCATATGCCGGCGAACATCCACGGTAAACCCTGAATGTACCTCTTGATTTTCCGAGACAGAGGCGTCACCTGATCAGGCACGAGCCGCGCCATTTCATTAAACTTGGTGGTATACTGCTGGTGTGTCATGGTTCCAGCCTCCAACTGCAGAAACTCCTTTCGATCTTGTCCATTTCCCGATGAGGACAAAATTCCTCAATCCCCAACCTTCTCAGCTCAGGCCATTTCATTTTCCCAATGGCCTTACTACCCTCAGCTTGGACAATGTTGTCCCACCAGCACAGAGCTGAATCCACAAAAGAGTGGGTAACAAACTTCACCTTTTGTCCTCTCGGCACTCGCTGATATCGAGAACAACCTCCATTTCCCTCACCACCGGTGAGCAGCTGCAGCGGTGCCGTTTCCATCAAAATTAGGGGGCTTGCATCTCATAAATGCCCCGTAGTTACATCCTCGCACCGCCTCTGGCACAGGCTCTTCTTCTTCCTCTTCATCATCAGACAGAACCGTTTCCGGCTCTGGTTGTTCCCGTCCTCCAGAGGATCTGTTTCTTTCTTTTCTTTCCCTTCTCGTACAGCCTTAATAACTTCAGTCAGCACAGACGGTAAGATTGTCTGCATGACCTGATGGACTTCTTCTACAACAGCCTCCTTTACTGAGGCTCTTAGATTGGCGCTTTCGTCGCCACCTCCGGATGAGGGGTCTCTGGTTCTTCATGAACCACCCTCTCAACTCTGGGTCTCCCTCTCTTGGGTCGTGGTTCAACACCGTGACCTCCACCCCTAGAAGCTTTCGAAGATCTACCTCCGGCCATCACACGCACACTGAAAGATTCAAACACCAACACGGTCATTCAAGGAAACAACTTAGTTTATGTCAAGTATAGTAAGTCCCTAATTACAGTGGCCAGTTGTGATTAGCCACTTACTTTACTCTTCATACCCCAAGTATTACCTGTCCTGACTACATCAGTATTTAATCTACATACAACACATAACACATACTATGCGCACATAAAACCGGTTAACTTAACGAAAACCTGATGGCGCGCAGCTACTCAGATTGGCATCCCATTCCCATTCCGTCCCATTCTCAGTTTACGATTAGGTTTATTTTGAAAATTTACCCATTTCACTTAAACTTGGCTATGATACCAACTTGTAAGGCCCCGTTCCCGGGACGCTTACAGCTGGGTCCTCATCGCACACAAAACGTATAATTACATTTGTATTTCATAAATCGCAAGCGGAAAACTAAACAACTTTCATTTCCATGTAAAGTTTTTGCAAGTTAATACGACATTCATTACAAATAGCTTGTTCGCATTACAATGCAAAAACATTAATCAAAGAATGCCATCCCAAAAGAGCTGAGTAGTCGCCCGTGCCTCCTCAGCAAACATTACCTGCCAACTGGAAAACACATCAAGTCAGCGTTGCTGAGTGAGTTCTAGTTTTATTACAAAACATACTTTACTTTCATATAAAACCATTCGTTACTTTTACATGATCACACATCGTACATACACATAGATAATATCATTATTATCGTCTTCATTCATTCATTATGACTTTACTTGCGCATCGGACATCATCCGTACCAATACCATGTGCTCAAACACCCGGTTAGTTTATAGCTACGGGCCGAAGTCAACAAATGAACAGCTAAATGATGCCACAGTACTAGGAGTAACCATCAGTCTTAGCTACAGCCGAAGTCAACAAATGAACAGCTAAACGTATGCCACAGTACTAGGGTAAGCGGTAGAGACACTACACTTTGGTCAATCACAAAGAAGGACCCTTTTATCCCATGTTTGCAAGACTTCTTTCATTCGTTCATTAATGCATACATTCGTCTTATGTTCCTCTTTCTTTATCTTTCACTTTACGTTACATAATGTAACATCCTGAAATTTTTCCGTTCTTATTTTTTTTATGTTGGTGCGTGGCCACGTTAGTAATGTAAAAAAAAAAAAAATATATATATATATATATATAATAATAATAATAATAATAAAATAATAATATTATAATAATAATATAATATTATAATATAATAATAATTATAATACTAATAATAATAATAATGATAATAATAATAATAATAATAATAATAATAATAATAATAATAATGATAATAATAATAATAATAATAATAATAATAATAATAATAATAATAAAACTTGGAATAATTAAGGTTTAAAAAGTTGAGGGGGTCTTAATGCAAATTTTGAAACATCAAATTAAAACTTTAAGCTTAATTTATGAAGCACAAAATGGAGGGACTAGTTGTGTAAATAGTCAAAACTCAATCGGGTTTCCCCCCCGATTTTCGGCTGCCGCTCCGGCGAGCTCCGCAAGTCCCCAAAACCCATTTTTAAAAACCGATTTGATCCAGTTAAACCGCCCCTCGTCTTCGACTATGGGTTTCGAACCCAAACCCAACTTCAAAGTGAAATTCCCGCTCGTTTTCTTTTCAAAACCGAACCCGTGCCTAACCTTACCAAAATCCAAATCGAATCTTGCCAATTTCACGAATTGAATCAAATTAATCGTTTCTAAACTTAAAACGCATCCTAAACAATCAATCAATCATTATAATTACACAATTACAGCTCGAATCTCTCTAATTTGGGTAAACTTCGAACGCGGTTTCAATCGAATGTGTTAAGCCCGAAACCGTGTAATCGAAGCTATATAATGGGGTTTACTGATTCAATTTGAAGTTCTTAAACTCCCTAAACCCTCAATTGCGCAGATTAATCACTCAATCGAAAAACCCCAATTCAAGACACCCGAAGCTCAACTCGAACTCGAAAACCCTCAAATCCTCACCAAAACAGGTAATTAACACCTGTAGTCTACTCGATTCGGTCCAAGGATCAAAAGCCCCATGATGATTCGTATGATTAACATCGAATCGAGGGTCGATTTTGGATTAGATGAACCTAGGGTTCATCGGATTTGGGGGAAACGAGGGAAGCCTTGTTTAAAATTAAAAGAAACCGAAGTGAACCACGGCCACGGCCCTGGTTCACTGGTTCCCGCACCCCATTTCCCCAAGGGAGACCCGGTTCGACCCCGGGCAACCCCCCTCTTCTCTCTTTCACTTTTTATTTAATTTTTTTTCTGTTTTGTCTTTTTTTTTTTTATTTGTTTTTTTTATTTTCTTTTCTATTTTTCCTTCTTTTATTATGTATTTCTTTTTATATTTTAATTCTGAAAAATTTCTAAGAAATGATTTTTTTCAGAATTTAGTTAACCATTTTTGTATTCTTTTATTAAATCAAAGGGTTATGAGTATGTTAAATTTAAAATACATGTGGTATTTTTTTCTTATTTTAAATTATTTAAAATAATGTTGTTATGTGAAAAGATGATAGTTGTGTAAAAATATTTTAGACATATGCATGCATATATATATATATGTATATATATATACATGTATATATTGGCAAACAATTTGTATAATTCTTACCTATATACATATATTGTAAAGTATATGTATGTATATATGCATGTATATAGATTGTCAAACAATTAGAATGATTAATTACTTATACATATATATACTTATATAAACATATCAAAGTAAGTATACATATATATATATTATTTATTTATTTATTTATTTCTTGATTTATTACAATCAATACAACCTTCATAAATCGGATAAACGCACGATTATTTTCCTTATTAGCCGTTCTCTTTCGCACGATAAATCTAATTATCATTTCGTTCCATTAACCCGATTCACATTAATAACACGAAATAAATTGATGTCAACCTCTATTCAATCCATAATTAAGAACCTTAAAAATAATCATCAAACCGATTATAACGCGCTACTTTATTCTTATTTAGGTGCCTTGTGACGTTGTGTTGGAAATCTTATACGTGGTTATTCTTATTTCATCTTCAAGTCTTCTTATTATCATGTGAGTTCTTATGCCCCATTTACATATATTTTACACCTTTCGGGGTGAAACATGTTGGTTATACAAACATACTCCTACACGCTTTGATACTTATTATGCACGTGCAATTCTTTACATAGTCGTGGTTAATTGAATGTGTTGAGTTATATATGAGATGTGTCATATGTGTGCAATCATTAACTAAATCTAGCCTGGCAAAGTCTTAGATCTTTGGGCCTGACAAGCCTATTTGGTGCTAAAGTCGATGTATTGCCGACTCCTAGGAGCCGTATGCTTGTGCACTAGGGAACCAAATACACTTAGCTAATCATGCTTATTCACATGTTGTTCAGTCAAGGTTTGGTTGTAACTATGCATGTTCTATATACTTGCTTATTCTGTGACCATTGACTAGAATTGCCACATTTTTTTTGGTATACTTATTGTACTTAAAACCATGAGAACTCACCAACTTGTTAGTTGACCTTATTTTCAACATGTTTCAGGTAATGTGCAAGCTTAAAAGATGATTGAAGGAAATGCTTAAACTTAGGACATGGACTTAGACCTAATAAAACTTTTGGGATTTCTTACTGTATTGTTTGTGTGATTTTGAGACATTGATGTATGTGGTGGTTGAAAACAATTAATTAATGGCATTTACATTAATCATAGCGTTATGTGGTGTGAACAATCTTAACCCTCACACTTCGACGTTTCCGCCGTCAAGGTTGGGGTGTGACAGATTGGTATCAGAGCCCATAACTATAGGGATTTAGGTATTAGAAATGGTGACCTAGACTATAGTTTGCATGATCCTTATAGAATGTATTCTTATGAATACTTACATATTGTTTTGCATGCTGCCTAACGCTATGCCTTATGTGCAATGTGATGCCTTAGCATAGATGCCATCTTGCACGATTACATTTTGTTACTCGTCTTCCCTAGACTTATATTAAACATTGATTCTCCCCGACAATTTCGATTACTTAAATCCTTCCTCGCCTCAGAGAACTTATTGATAGAAAATTTCTTAGACTCGAGGTCTAATCCTATAAATATCTCATCAAGATTTTTGATTCCATGAACCATAGGACTAGTGTGGTACATAGACACCTGTATCCTGGTTTTCCTGGCAAAAGGCCCTCGGGCTAAGGTAAGCATTTCGTATAAATCCTACGGGACCAGTCATGCTTACCTGGGGATTTCCGGGATGAGTGATAAACTATGGCCAACATACACCAGTTTCTGAGGCGAATGGGACAATTCATCTTGACGTGTCAACGTTTCCAAAATGGTGATGCGTCATCAAATGGAATCATACCGTACTACTCATGATTCATGCTTAACTGTCCATCCTTATTACCCTTTTGACCGATCCTAATCCAATTTATATTTTTCCAGCATGTCTCGTCACCATGGAACCCGAGGAAGATCCGACCGTAAGCTTGCCGCCATGATTGCCCGGCAAATGGCTGCGGTCATCCCGACTATGGTGGCTGAACTCAGCAGCACCATGATCGCCAACGTCACAAGCAATAGTAACGGCCAAGGGGAAAAGTGCAAACCAAGGCCGTAACAACCAGACGTGCACTTTCAAACACTTTAGTTCGTGCAAACCTCCCAGTTTCAGTGGCAAGGAAGGTGCCACCGGTCTCCTGGAATGGTTCGAAGGGATGGAGAACACCTTCGTCAACTGTGAGTGCCCTGAAGCGCTCAAGGTGAGGTATGCCACCAGTATGTTGCAACAAAGGCCTTGACATGGTGGAACAGTGAAAGAGAACCGAGGTCCTGACGCGATCTTGGCTTTAACGTGGGAGGAATTCAAAAACATAGCCATTGCCAAGTTTTGCCCGAGAAGTGAAATCCAGAAATTGGAGGAGGAATTCTGGAACCTGAAACAGGATGGCGGGAACCATCTGGCATATTCTACCCGTCATCACGAACTGAGTATACTGCTGCCACACATGGTGGATACTGTTTCACGGAACGTGGAAAAATTCATTAAGGGTGTGCCGCCCCAGATCCAGGATGCCGTGGTGGGCAGCCGACCCGCAACCCTGGAGGAAGCTATCACTATTACTGCACAGTTGACAGAGAACCACATCCGAGCAGGCACCATGTCTGCGAAGGGTGCCAAGAAAACTGAGAAGACGGTTCCCGAGGAGGTCAAGGTGGATAACAAAAAGAGGAAGTTTGTACCGGCACGGAACTACGCCGTGGCCGCTCCTAAGCCACCCCAGAGACAGTGTGTTCCCGGGACTGCACCGGCAGCACAAGTGCCCGTGGCAAGGGCTTATGCAGGCCCTCTACCCTTGTGCAACACATGTAAGTACCATCATCCGGGGAACCTCCCGTGTCGCATCTGCACACTATGCGGCAAGTACGGGCATCTCGTGGCAACGTGTCGCCGAGCAATGGGGAACGCAGTGACGGAACAGAACCGGGCCTGCTACAATTGCGGAGAACCGGGTCACTACCGACCCCAGTGCCCTCGTCTTGTGGGCAATGTTCCACAAGCTCGCGGACGTGCCTTCAACATCAACGCAAACCAAGCTCAGGCAAACAACGATGTGGTGAACGGTACGTAATTTCCAACCCCATCTCCGTAAAATTTCAAAAAAAAAAAAATTAAAATAAAATATATATATATATATATATATATATATATATATAAAATTTCCTGGTCTATGCCCTAAGTGCCTTTTTTTTTAAACCTACACAGGTATGTTTCTTATTAATGATACCTATGCTTACGTACTATTTGATTCGGGTGCCGATAAGAGTTTCGTTTCCTTAGAATTCGAACCGACACTTGCTAAAACTCGTGCGAATTTGGGAAGACCTCTCACTGTAGAAGTTGCCGATGGGGAACCAATCACCGTCGACATGGTCATCCGCGATTGCCTATTGTGTCTCGACGATCATAAGTTTCTTATCGACCTCATTCCTATGAAGCTCGGGAGTTTCGACGTTATTATTGGCATGGACTGGTTATCGAAGAATCATGCTGAGATCGTTTGTTTGAGAAGTGCATTCGCATACCTTTACCGTCCGGGGACACGTTGAAGGTGTTCGGTGAACGGTCTTCCAAAAGACTCAAGCTTATGTCATGCACTCAAGCCCGAAAGTGCCTGAGTAAGAGTTATCCAGCATTCTTGGCTTACGTAGTCAACACCAAAGTCAAAGGGAAAGAACTCAAGGATGTTCCAGTTGTACGAGAATTCCCTGAAGTTTTTCCTGACGACCTTAGTGGGTTACCTCCTATACGGGAAGTTGAATTCAAAATCGACTTGATCCGGGAGCGAGCCCCGTGGCCAAAACACCTTACCGACTCGCACCATCTGAAATGCAAGAACTCTCTAGCCAACTCCAGGAATTATCCGAGAAGGGTTTTATCCGCCCTAGTTCTTCCCCTTGGGGAGCACCTGTCTTATTTGTGAAAAGAAAGACGGGTCGTTCCGCATGTGTATCGATTACCGGGAGCTCAACAAGTTAACCGTCAAGAACCGGTATCCCCTTCCTCGTATCGACGACCTCTTCGATCAACTTCAAGGAGCTGCAGTCTTTTCAAAAATCGACTTGCGTTCGGGTTATCACCAACTGCGAGTACACGAAGACGACATCCCAAGGACCGCATTCCGCACTCGGTACGGGCATTACGAGTTTATGGTTATGCCTTTCGGCTTAACCAATGCTCCTGCAGTCTTCATGGACCTTATGAACCGAGTGTGCAAGCCATACCTAGATAAATTTGTCATTGTGTTCATCGATGACATTCTTATCTATTCCAAATCCTGCACCGAACATGAACTTCATCTCCGAAATCCTCGAACTGTTGAAGAAGGAACAACTATACGCAAAATTCTCAAAATGTGAGTTTTGGCTTGAAGAAGTACAATTCTTGGGACACGTTGTGAATAGCCAGGGAATTCACGTCGACCCTACAAAGGTTGAAGCTGTTAGGAATTGGGGTACTCCCACGACTCCAACGAAGTTCGATCGTTCCTTGGCCTAGCCGGGTATTATCGACGATTTATTGCCAACTTCTCAAAAATCGCAAAGCCACTCACATTCTTGACCCAAGAACCAGCCGTTCGAGTGGAAATCCGAACAAGAAGAGGCGTTTGAGACATTGAAGCATAAACTATGCAACGCTCCTGTTTTAACGCTACCAGATGGAAACGACGATTTCACAGTATATTGTGACGCGTCGAGACAAGGCCTTGGTTGCGTCCTCATGCAACGGGGAAAGGTAATAGCCTACGCCTCGAGGCAATTGAAGGTTCATGAGGTAAATTACACAACGCACGATCTCGAGCTCGGAGCGGTGGTCTTTGCCTTGAAAATCTGGAGACACTATTTATATGGCACACAATGTATAGTGTACACGGACCACAAGAGCCTCCAGCATGTTTTCAATCAGAAGGATCTCAATATGAGGCAACGTCGATGGGTGGAGCTAATTAGTGACTACGACTGCGACATCAGATACCATCCCGGCAAGGCAAATGTCGTAGCTGATGCGTTGAGTAGGAAGACGCACCAAAAGATGGTTTCCGTCCAAGAGATTCGCGACCGTCGGCAATGGTTCGATACTTTGGGAGAGTTTGACACTGAAGTCCGACTTGATGTCAACAATGCTACCGTGTTACTGCAAATTTGAGGATCGATTGTGACCTCGAGTCAAGCATCCGAGAAGCCCAGCAGGCAGTGCAAGTCGAAGAGAGTATGAAAGATGAACTTGAGCCCAATCTTGTAGCTCAACTGGAAGCAAGAGCCAATGGGTTGATGTATTTCACAAACCGAATCTGGATTCCCAAACGTAATAACCTTCGGGCTTTTATCATGAATGAAGCACATCAGACTCGCTATTCTATCCACCCGGGCTCCGATAAGATGTACATGGACTTGCGGAGTCAATATTGGTGGCCTGGAATGAAACGAGACATAGCAACCTACGTTGCTAAGTGCCTCACGTGCACGAAGGTTAAAGCGGAACATCAACGTCCAAGTGGCTTACTCGAACAACCCGAAATTCCCATGTGGAAATGGGAACATATATCCATGGACTTCATAACCAAGCTACCTCGGACACCTCGTGGGCACGATAGCATATGGGTAATCGTCGACCGATTGACCAAGTCAGCACATTTCCTACCCATACGCGACACGTATAAGACATCAAGGCTAGCTCGGATTTACATCGACGAGATTGTAAGTCGTCACGGTGTGCCCCTTCACATCATATCCGACCGAGACGCTCGATTTACTTCTCACTTCTGGTCTTCCATGCAAGAACTTCTGGGTACGCAGTTGGATTTAAGCACAGCTTACCATCCCCAAACCGATGGTCAAACGGAACGGACAATCCAAACTCTGGAAGACCTGTTGCGTCTCTGTGTTCTCGATTTTGGTGGCGACTGGGATACGCATCTACCACTCGCAGAGTTCTCCTACAATAATAGTACCATTCAAGCATCCAAATGGCACCGTTTGAGGCACTTTATGGTCGTAAGTGTCGTTCCCCGATTTGCTGGACCGACATGGGCGAAAATCTTATCACCGGTCCCGAACTCATACAAGACGACCGATAAAGTTGCTATCATCCGCAAGAACTTGGAAACAGCTAGGAGTCGACAAAAGAGCTACGCTGATAAACGTCGCAAGCCACTAGAATTCCAAGTTGGGGAGATGGTCCTTCTCAAGGTCTCGCCATGGAAAGGTGTAGTTCGTTTTGGAAGAAAGGGTAAGTTAGCTCCGAGATTTGTAGGACCTTTTAAGATCTTAAAAAGGGTCGGGAAAGTAGCCTATAAACTCGAACTACCCCCCGACCTTAGCGGAATTCACCCGGTTTTCCACGTCTCGAACCTGAGGAAGTGTTTGGCCGACGATGACTTGCATGTGCCATTGGAAGACATCCAGATCGACGAGTCCCTGCATTTCGTGGAGAAACCAGTCGAAATCATGGATCGCATTATGAAGAAGACTAGGACCTCTACTACCCCAATTGTAAAGGTTAGATGGAAAACAAACGGGGAGCAGAATTCACTTGGGAGCGTGAAGATCACATGAGGAAGACTTATCCTTCTTTGTTTTTGTAACTTTCGTTATTTGTAATTTCGGGACGAAATTAATTTAAGTTGGGGAGACTGTAACATCCTGTAATTTTTCCGTTCTTATTTTTTTTATGTTGGTGCGTGGCTCGTTAGAATTAAAATATATTATATATATATATATAATATATATATATAATAATAATAATAAAATAATAATAATTATATATATAATATTATATATAATATATTAATAAAATATAATAATAATATATAATAATAATATAATATATAATAATAATATATAATAATAATATAATAATAATAATAATAATAATAATAATAATAATAATATAATAATAAAACTTGAATAATTAAGGTTTAAAAGTTGAGGGGGTCTTAATGCAAATTTTGAAACATCAAATTAAAACTTTAAGCTTAATGTTATGAAGCACAAAATGGAGGGACTAGTTGTGTAAATAGTCAAAACTCAATCGGGTTTCCCCCCCGATTTCCGGCTGCCGGCTCCGGCGAGCTCCGCCGAGCTCCGGCAAGTCTCCAAACCCATTTTAAAACCGATTTGATCCATTAAACCGCCCCTCGTCTTCGACTATGGTTTCGAACCCAAACCCAACTTCAAAGTGAAATTCCCGCTCGTTTTCTTTTCAAAACCGAACCCGTGCCTAAACTTACCAAAATCCGAATCGAATCTTGCCAATTTCACGAAATTGAATCAAATTAATCGTTTCTAAACTTAAAACGCATCCTAAACAATCAATCAATCAATTATAATTACACAATACAGCTCGAATCTCTCTAATTTGGGTAAACTTCGAACGCGGTTTCAATCGAATGTGTTAAGCCCGAAACCGTGTAATCGAAGCTATATAATGGGGTTTACTGATTCAATTTGAAGTTCTTAAACTCCCTAAACCCTCAATTGCGCAGATTAATCACTCAATCGAAAAACCCCAATTCAAGAACACCCGAAGCTCAACTCGAACTCGAAAACCCTCAAATCCTCACCAAAACAGGTAATTAACACCTGTAGTCTACTCGATTCGGTCCAAGGATCAAAAGCCCCATGATGATTCGTATGATTAACATCGAATCGAGGGTCGATTTTGGATTAGATGAACCTAGGGTTCATCGGATTTGGGGGAAACGGGGGAAGCCTTGTTTAAAATTAAAAGAAACCGAAGTGAACCACGGCCACGGCCCTGGTTCACTGGTTCCCGCACCCCATTTCCCCAAGGGAGACCCGGGTTCGACCCCGGGCAACCCCCCTCTTCTCTCTTTCACTTTTTATTTAATTTTTTTTCTGTTTTGTCTTTTTTTTTATTTATTTGTTTTTTTTATTTTCTTCTATTTTTCCTTCTTTTATTATGTATTTCTTTTTATATTTTAATTCTGAAAAATTTCTAAGAAATTGATTTTTTTCAGAATTTAGTTACCATTTTTGTATTCTTTTATTAAATCAAAGGGTTATGAGTATGTTAAATTTAAAATACATTGTGGTATTTTTTTCTTATTTTAAATTATTTAAAATAATGTTGTTATGTGAAAAGATGATAGTTGTGTAAAAATATTTTAGACATATGCATGCATATATATATATATATATTATATATATACATGTATATATTGGCAAACAATTTGTATAATTCTTACCTATATACATATATTGTAAAGTATATGTATGTATATATATGCATGTATATAGATTGTCAAACAATTAGAATGATTAATTACTTATACATATATATACTTATATAAACATATCAAAGTAAGTATACATATATATATATTTATTTATTTATTTATTTATTTCTTGATTTATTACAATCAATACAACCTTCATAAATCGGATAAACGCACGATTAATTTTCCTTATTAGCCGTTCTCTTTCGCACGATAAATCTAATTATCATTTCGTTCCATTAACCCGATTCACATTAATAACACGAAATAAATTGATGTCAACCTCTATTCAATCCATAATTAAGAACCTTAAAAATAATCATCAAACCGATTATAACGCGCTACTTTATTCTTATTTAGTGCCTTGTGACGTTGTGTTGGAAATCTTATACGTGGTTATTCTTATTTCATCTTCAAGTCTTCTTATTATCATGTGAGTTCTTATGCCCCATTTACATATATTTTACACCTTTCGGGGTGAAACATGTTGGTTATACAAACATACTCCTACACGCTTTGATACTTATTATGCACGTGCAATTCTTTACATAGTCGTGGTTAATTGAATGTGTTGAGTTATATATGAGATGTGTCATATGTGTGCAATCATTAACTAAATCTAGCCTGGCAAAGTCTTAGATCTTTGGGCCTGACAAGCCTATTTGGTGCTAAAGTCGATGTATTGCCGACTCCTAGGAGCCGTATGCTTGTGCACTAGGGAACCAAATACACTTAGCTAATCATGCTTACATGTTGTTCAGTCAAGGTTTGGTTGTAACTATGCATGTTCTATATACTTGCTTATTCTGTGACCATTGACTAGAATGGCCACATTTTTTTTGGTATACTTATTGTACTTAAAACCATGAGAACTCACCAACTTGTTAGTTGACCTTATTTTCAACATGTTTCAGGAAATGTGCAAGCTTAAAAGATGATTGAAGGAAATGCTTAAACTTAGGACATGGACTTAGACCTAATAAGAACTTTTGGGATTTCTTACTGTATTGTTTGTGTGATTTTGAGACATTGATGTATGTGGTGGTTGAAAACAATTAATTAATGGCATTTACATTTAATCATAGCGTTATGTGGTTGTGAACAATCTTAACCCTCACACTTCGACGTTTCCGCCGTCAAGGTTGGGGTGTGACACATAATACTTCGTTCATTCATCATAATAGGTAAAGCCATAGGAAAGATATTATACATCATACTACGGAACATATCATACACATTCGTCATCATCATACAGGGCAACATCATACATACGTAACAAGCCTAAACATGCAACATCATCATCATCATCATGTCCAACATGCTTTCTAAGGCCTCGAGCGTCATCTTACAAACTCTATGGGAACCTTTACGTCAAAACTTACATCTGCACTTTCCCCCAAAAGTCAGAAGTCAATCTACACCTTCCTCGGGTACAACAGCCCTATTCGGGCGTATGGACACCCTTCAGTCGCATTGCCTCCATGCGACTGAACATCATGCGAATGAACTAATACAGATGAACACCTATGCGAATGAACATCCAGTCGTGCGAATGGACAATGCGGATGAACACCTATGCGACTGGACCTTCAGTCGTGCGAATGGACCTTCAGTCGCATGACTCCCATGCGACTGGCCCTTCAATCATGCGAATGAACCCCAATCGTGCGAATGGACCCCATTCGCACCCTAATCGGCCGTATGGCCTCCATTCGGCCTCCAGTCGGTCGCCTAACCCTAACTGATACAGAATGCAGTTCATCTCGACTGCAGCCGAGGGTTTTCGGCCTCCAAACTCATCTAAACCCATTTTAAGCCTAAATCGACCATCCTAACCCTTAGGAATGCATACCATAACATTATTCAAGCACAAACAAGCAAGAAATCAAGCCCCAAACGGGTCCTACGCATACATACACGCATACATACGAGTTTTCACCTAAAAACGCGAAAAAAGGTTTTCAGATGTGTTCCAGCCCCAAAATCATTCAAAAACATGTAAAAGAGGGGTCCTAGAACTCACCTAAACGAGCACAACGACAAGAGCTTCGATTTGGCTTGCTTCACGACGATTTTGGCGACCCGAACCGACTCGAACCAACACTTTTCCTATTTTTCTCTCTTCTCCTCTCTATGAACCTGAAATGTGGGGTGTGTGGGGAGAGTGGGCTGCCCTCTCCCTACTAATATCACCACATTTTCCAACTTTTCTTCGTTGGCGAGTTTGGTCCCTCGACTTTTGGACTTTATTTTCTTTTCTTTCTTCACCGGCTTCAAAATAATAAATATTCGGGTGTTACATGGGGTGCTTATACTTATTGCTTTAATTTGTCCTTAATTCTTTAATTGAAATTTTATAATGTAAATTATTACATAATAGCAATAATAATAATAATAATAATAATAATAATAATAATAATAATAATAATAATAATAATATAATAATAATAATAAACGATAATAATAATAATGGTTACAATATTAATAATGGAAATAATAACCATAAAATTATAACAATAATAATAAAAACTAAGAATAATAATAATAATAATAATAATAATATAATAATAATGTTGTAAATAATAACTTGGAAAATTTAATAAACTTAAAGTTTATTTAAGTCCAGGGGTTATTATGTTAATTTTGAAACTTTAATATAAAGTTTGTGCATAAAATAACAAAGTACAAACCATAGGGACCGTTTGTGTAAATCATTAAAACCCAACTCCCCCTTTTCTCTCTTCCCCCGTAATTCCGGCGATGACCTCCGGCCATCCCCGGCTAATTGCCGTGAGTCCAAAACCACGACAAATGCCCTCGAAACCGACTCAAATTAAAGCCAAACGACTTGGGAAGACGTTTCGAACTCGAACCTGTGATTAATTGCACCATTTCATTCGGAATTTAAGGGGGAGTGAACTGAAAACCATAATCCAATCGATTCATAATCGTTCAACGTACGGTTGTGTTGGATATCGAATTAAACGGTTAGAAACGTTCGGGTAATCGTTTAAAAACTTAAAACATCGTTTAATTTGAGTTAAACAATCGATTAAGTACGCGATTGTAACCGAAATTGTGGAATGGAAACCAAAGCTCAATCGACCTCTTAACGTAGAAATTGTACCTATATAACAGAGGGGAATCATCACCTTCGATCCCTTTCAACTCCCCGTAAACTCAATTTCGTGAAACATTCACTAAATCGACGTTCCCTAACACCTTGTTCATCGTGACTGTATTGAGACTAAACCGGGCGTAAACACGCCAATTTGTTATTAATCAAGTAAGTATGTTATACCATTCAACTCGATTACATCTAGGGAACAAAAGCCCTAAGATTAATCGGGTTGAATCATCCGAATTAAGCTTCAATTTGGGGATTGAACGAATTATGGTTCATGTGTTTTGGGGGGTGTTTGGTATCAAATGGTTTTAAGGTTTTAAAGTCAAGTTATATCGCGGCTGAGGCCTTTGGTTCACTAGAAAGACACTCGACCCCTACAAGGGAGGTCCTCGATTCGAATCCGGGGAGCCTCACCTATTTTTTATGCCTTTTTGGTCTCCAAAATAATTATTAAAAATTTCTAAAAATAATAAAGAACCATTTTATAAACTATGTTAATTTAAAATCACATAATTATTTTTCTGTAATTATTTATAAAAATAATCTTATATTTTTATTTAATATCCTAAAGCTAATGT
Organism: Flaveria trinervia; assembly: GCA_025506515.1. Classification (NCBI taxonomy): domain Eukaryota; kingdom Viridiplantae; phylum Streptophyta; class Magnoliopsida; order Asterales; family Asteraceae; genus Flaveria; species Flaveria trinervia. The sequence goes on along the minus strand of CM046445.1, from coordinate 94,082,736 downwards.
TATATTTAGCTTATTTCTTTATAAAAAAATAACCTTTAAATACTAGTTTAATTTATACAAATTATTATCTCAAATGCTGCCCTTAAATTATTGTTTAAATCGTGATTATTCTTTTTAGTTAGCTATAGAACTTTTTTTAATTTTATAAATTTTACAAATTATTAATGTTGGTCTTATTCATATCTTTATATAAAATATAAATATATTTCTTAGCATTTATTCCAAGAAAATATAATTGATACCCATTCATTAAACATAAGTGTTTGACAAAACCCTAAATACCAAATTAAAACCCTAGTTTTCGTTAACCATTAAAATTATGATTAAACTTAAACCTTGTAAATATATATATTTTTTTAGGTACCTTGTGAAGGTTTACGTTGGAATGACGATTATTATTTTTCTTATTATCATCAATAATATATTTATTGATCAAGTGAATATTTCTATACCTCTTTTTTATATTTTTACACTTTAGGGCGATACATGTTACATTATAACCATTGGACTTGTAAAACGTTTGATTTTTGTAAACTTATGGCAATTCACTTGTATGTTGTGGTTAGTTGATCTTAGTAATTACCATGTATTGACGATTATATATACAATCATTAACTATTGCTAGCCTGGCGACATCATAGATCTATGGGCTTGACAAGCGTGCTTGGTTAATCCAAGTACACTTAGCAAATCGTATAAACTTGTAAACGTTAAGACTTGTAAAACTGTCAAGGTTTGATTGTGCATTTGTCTTATATCCATAGTTACTATGTTCTCTAACTTATGACATGAATTGAATTGTCATCTTTTATATACTTATGTATTGAAAACTATGGAAATCTCACCAACATTATGTTGACCTTTTATTTTTAACATGTTTCAGGAAATGCACAAGTTTGATTGTCATCTTGAAGCTTATTCACACCTAGGAATGGACCTAGTTAAATAAATGAATAGACTTGAGTTATTTCCTATTATGCATTGTTGATGTCCTTATTTGAGACTTACGCTTGTAATGTTACTTTTGAAACTTATGATTAATATAATTGGGTTTAATAATAGCGTTATGTGGCTGTGAATGATCTTAACCCTCATATCTCGACGTTTCCGCCGTCAAGGTTGGGGTGTGACAAAAGTAGCTTACGGCGGTGAGGTGACCTACGGCGGCCAGTGACGAAAAAACATTAATAAAAGGTGTAATTTTTAGGTTTAGAGAGTACTTTCACTTTAAGCCACCCCAGGTTTCCGAATGACCCCAATCGATCTAGGAGGCTTCCGGAGACGATTTCAAGGCTCAAGATCTCATTTTTATCATTCGGTTTGAATATTTAATGTTAGATACCATGTTTACTTTCGATTTGGGTTGTTTTTCGTTTCCATGTTCGGCTAATCCACCCGTGATCTTCTCCGGGTGGTAAGGTTTATACTAGGAGTTATTCTTGATTGTTTTTTTTGTTAATCTTAATGTTTGAACACGGTGAATTAAACCGAGTAACATTATTAATCGTTTTGAGATTCTAAAATACGTGTTTTATCTTCAATAAAATTGTTCTGTTCTTGAATGTTTTAGATTTCTTTTCATCTGTAAACGTCAATTGTAGATGGGATTAGGGTAAAACAAACGTAGGGTATGATCCGGATAAGTGCGTAGACACAGTTTCATTCAATTTATTATCTTAAAACGAGTTAATTTGGTTATGTCTATGTGGCCCGTTAAACCAAAAGAGCAAGCCTGAGTGATAAACCTGAACCCCGAAGAGGATTACTTCTCTCACCATTAGTTACAATCAATTTTACTTTTTGATTTAAGTATTTTTTTGCAATTTAGTTAAGTTAAAAGTATTTTTAATAAACTCTTAAACTTTACGAGTTGAACTACACTTTCCACATATTCCTGTGGATCGACCCAACTTATTCTAGCTATCTTAGGTGAGTTTGGACCGTTATAAATTATTTTTGATTAGGCTTGACAAACCGATATCAAAATGGCACCATTGCCGGGGAATTAGTGCGCAAAGTGTTTCATTTGATTCTTAGTTTAGTTTGTTTATTTTGTTTACTTTATTTTTCGTTGTTACACTAGGTGTGCTTGTTGTGTGCAGGTGACAGCTCCGTGCATGCATACCCGGTATGCAAGGAATAAGTCTCCGTTAATTTTTGACCTAGAAGTTGAAAAGACCGCTAGAAGAAATCGAGCACAATCCCGTGCAAAAATCCAATCATTAAGTGCAGTCAAAGAGTGTAAGATGGAAAACCCACCACCACCACCACTTAACCAAAATCCACCACTCAATCAACCTCCACCAAACCAACCAAATGATCCATTACCATACCCAAATATGCAACCACAAACACAAAACCCAATTGGCCAGAATCCGCCACCTCAAGACAAAATCCATATCCTTAACCAAGGCAAAACCCATACCAACATGAACCTCCAAGTCAGAATCTAAGACAACAAAAGGGGGGGGGGTAACAGGTTCGAGGAGGAAGAGGATAGATTTGACAGGCTAAGTATCCATACTTGGGATGATGACATAGATGGACAAAAAGATGGGTATGAAGAGGAATATGCTGAAGATGAGGTGCAACACAATGAACCCAATAATAATCCAGGTCGGTATAGACAGAATGGACAACCAAGGAGGCAAAGGCAGAATCTGGGCCGAGGTCAAGGTCGAAGGCAAGAGTTCCCTCGGGCATATCAAAACCTTGGGTTTCAACCACACCAAGCTATAGTTCAAGGCATTGATAGCCATTTTCGCCCCACCATAGCTGGAGCTGCATCACCCATAGTCAGGCCACAAGTGAGAGGGAGGTCATTTGAGATTAGATCTAACAGTTTGGCTATTCTTCTAGAGTTTCATGGAGTATCCAAGGAAGAACCTTATCTGCACCTTAATGAGTTCAGTGCCATCTGCGAGACCATTAGGGCATAAGGTTTCACACCAGAGGAAGTGATGTTGGTCCTATTCCAGTTTACATTGAAATGAAATGCGAAGAAGTGGTTCCATTCACTACCTGCTGCCAGCATTTACACTTGGGAGCAAATGCAGCAGGCGTTCTTAGAGGAATACTATACACCACAGAAGACAAGTGAGGCCAGGACTGGCATTCGTACCTTCAGTCAGCAACAAGATGAGCCATTTCATAAGGCTTCGACAAGGTTCAAGGAGTTATTGAGAACCTGTCCACATCACGACATTCCCCAACAGGAATTGATTTCTTCCTTTTATGATGGGTTATGTGTTGAAGATGTGAGAGATGTGAATTCAACAAGTGCAGGAACTTTCATGACTAATACTGAGGATGATGACTAGGAGCTACTAGAACGGATGAGTATACACTCAAAAAGACAAGCTTGGTCTCATAAGAGATCAAGGAATATGGTTGATGATGTGGCTAGAAGGGCTTCTAGGTTGGGTCAGTCAGCAGGTAAGGCTACAGTAAAGGCTACAATTCTTTTACTATATGTCAGGGATGTGGTGAAGCTGGAAACACTGCCAGAGATTGTCCAGAGTTTGATGAGGGGTTGGAAGAAGTGAATTATGTATAGGGTGATACGCAACCATATAACAACAACACCAATAATAACACCTATCACCCCGGTTTGAAGAATCACCCAACCTCAGATATGGTAACCCAAATAACCAATTGAACCCAAACTTTCAAGGTAATTCACATCAACAATATCAAAACAGGTCAATGGGTCAAAATGGTTAATACAATAAAGGAATTATAACAGGGGTGGTTAGAGGAACTACCAGAATAATCAAGACCAGGGGTGGATCAAAAGGAAATGCAGAGCCATCAAATAGGGAACTTCTGGAATTTATAAAGGAGATGAAGAAATCTAATGAAGTGAGAGACAAGAGTGTTGATCCTCACGCTCCCAAGTGAACTCGGCTCCATATTTGTTTTCCCAACGGACTTTAACGATAGGTGTGGTAGTTGTTCGGGTCTTCTTCAGGGTGCGATCCATAATCTCAACAGGCTTCTTAACGAAATGCAATGACTCATCAATTTGAATTTCCTCTAGGGGAACATGCAAATTTTCATCAGCCAAGCACTTCCTCAGGTTTGAGACATGGAAGACAGGATGAACTCCATTAAGTTCGGAAGGTAGTTCTAGTTTGTAAGCCACTTTCCCAATTCTTTTCAGAATCTTGAAGGGTCCTACAAAACGTGGGGCTAACTTACCCTTCTTCCCAAAACGTACAACACCCTTCCATGGAGAGACCTTAAGAAGAACCATGTCGTCAACTTGAAACTCCAACGGTTTGTGTCTTTTATCGGCATAATTCTTTTGGTGACTTCTAGCCACCTCGAGATTATTTTGAATTTTGGAAATTTTGTCGGTCGTTTCTTGAATAAGTTCCGGACCAGTGATAATATTTTCCCCAATGTCAGTCCAACAGATTGGGGAACGGCATTTACGACCATACAAAGCCTCGAATGGTGCCATTTTGATACTTGAGTGATAACTATTGTTATACGAAAATTTCGCGAGCGGTAAATGCGTATCCCAATCGCCACCAAAATCAAGAACACAAAGACGCAGTAAATCCTCGAGGGTTTGGATTGTTCGTTCGGTTTGACCATCGGTTTGAGGATGGTAAGCCGTACTTAAATCCAATTGAGTACCCAAGAGTTCTTGCATCGAAGACCAAAAGTGCGAAGTGAAACGAGCATCTCGATCGGAAATAATGTGCAACGGCACGCCATGACGACTTACAATTTCGTCAACATAGATTCGAGCCAACCTTGAAACCTTGTACGTATCTCGTATGGGTATGAAATGTGTTGTCTTGGTCAAACGGTCAACAATGACCCATATGCTATCATGACCACGAGGTGTACGAGGTAACTTGGTTACGAAATCCATGGATATATGTTCTCATTTCCACATAGGGATTTCAGGTTGCTCAAGTAAACCACTTGGTCATTGATGTTCGGCTTTGACCCTTGCACACGTAAGACACTTGAAAACATAAGTCGCGATATCTTTCTTCATTCCAGGCCACAAATATTGACCACGCAGGTCCATGTACATCTTATCGGAGCCAGGATGAACGGAATATCGGGTTTGATGAGCTTCGTTCATAATGAAGTGCCGAAGGTTGTCACGATTCAGGATCCAAAGTCGATTCAAGAAGTACCACATGCCGTTCGATTTTGTCTCCAATTGTGACCGAACGTTAGACATCAAATCTTCATTTTTTCCTTCGTCGGTTAGTGCCGCTTGTTGAGCCTCGCGAATGCATAACTCGAGGTCACTATCGATCCTTATGTTTTGAAGCATGATAGTAGCCTCGTTGACATCCACATGAATCTCGGTATCAAATTCTCCTAGTATATCAAACCATTGCCTTCGATCTCGAATTTCTTGAAGCGAGACAATCTTGTTGTGGACCTTGCGACTCAGCGCGTCGGCTACAACATTCGCCTTTCCAGGGTGATAGCGAATGTCGCAGTCGTAATCACTAATCAACTCAATCCAACGTCTTTGTCTCATGTTGAGATCCTTTTGATTGAACACGTGTTGGAGACTCTTATGATCGGTGTAGACTATGCATTGCGTCCCATATAAATAGTGTCGCCAAATCTTCAATGCGAAAACCACAGCACCAAGTTCAAGATCATGAGTTGTGTAGTTCACTTCATGAACCTTCAATTTCCTCGACGCGTAATGCTATAACTTTGCCTCGTTGCATGAGAACACAACCAAGACCTTGATTTGAAGCATCACAATATACGGTAAAGTCGTCGTTTCCATCGGGAAGTGTGAGAATAGGAGCGTTACACAACTTGCGTTTCAATGTCTCGAAAGCCTCTTCTTGCTCGGGTCCCCATTCAAAAAGTCGATTCTTTTGGTTAATGCCGTTAACGGTTTAGCAATCTTCGAGAAATTAGCTATGAACCTACGGTAATATCCCGCTAAACCCAGAAAAGAACGAACCTCGTTGGAGTTGTGGGACACACCAATTCTTCACATCTTCAATTTTAGCAGGATCCACGTGAATTCCTTGGCTATTCACCACATGCCCTAAGATTGAACTTCCTCCAACCAAAATTCACACTTGGAAAGCTTGGTGTATAGTTTCTCCTTCTTCATAGTCCAAGTACTTGTCGCAAGTGCGTCTCGTGATCGATTTTTGTCTTGGATAAATAATAATGTCATCAATAAACACGATCACGAACTTATCCAAATACGGTTTACATACTCGATTCATGAGATCCATGAACACAGCAGGCGCATTGGTCAAGCCAAAAGGCATGACCATGAACTCGTAGTGTCCATATCGAGTACGGAAAGCGGTCTTTGGAATGTCGTCATCATGAACACGTAGTTGATGATACCCGAACGTAGATCGATATTGAGAATTGAGTTGCTCCTTGAAGTTGGTCGAAGAGATCATCGATTCGAGGAAGAGGGTATCGGTTTTTGATAGTAAGCTTGTTGAGTTCCCGGTAATCGATGCACATACGAAATGAACCATCCTTCTTCTTCACAATAGTACAGGTGCACCCCACGGTGATGAACTAGGGCGAATAAAACCCTTATCGGTCAACTCTTGCAGTTGACTAGCGAGTTCTTGCATTTCAGAAGGTGCGACGATAAGGGGATTTAGCCACAGGTTTGCACCAGGGATTAAATCAATCTTGAACTCAACTTCTCGCACAGGAGGTAACCCTTTATGTTGGACCAAAAGAACCAATGAGCCTGATCAGAGAAACCTCTAAGTCCCACAGGACATCACAACAGCTGAAGAAGACCTGATCAGCTGTTCTACAAAGTCTGAAGAATACAACTGCTGAAGTACGTCTGAAGTACTGAAGACAAAGACTGAGACAACAGCTGAAGATCTAAAGTCTGAAGACTTCAACAAGTACTGAAGACAAGACTGAAGATCAACAGCTGAAAGACAAAGTCTGATGTTCAAGTACTGAGACATCAGCTGATGTTAACAGCTGATGACAACAGCTGAAGAGGGCTTCTTCAGTTGTTGTGATGGTTTTTCTCTTCTTCAGTAGTTTTCTTTTCCTTTCAGTAGTTTGTTTACTTTTCTTTTCAGTACTTGTAAACAACTGAAGAGGTTGTTCTTCAGTTGTTGTAGTTTCAGTAGTTTTATGTTTTTCAGTAGTTGTAATAAGATGTTTAACACTTAGGAACATTTGTAAGAAGATGTCAGTTGTTGACATCTTCAGTAGTTGTTAAACATCAGTAGTTATAAAACGTTTACATGTCACTTTCAGGTGACATCAGCCTACGTCATTCTTTCCTTTATAAGGAAAGATGACTCACCTGTAATCGTGCCTTTTAGGCCGACAATCTTAATGCAATTTCCTTTTGTCGGATATTTCTCTCTCTATAACAAAATTCTCTTATCGTTTTATATCAATTGTTCTTGTTTGAATTTGTCTAATTCTGAGCTATTCCGCTGCTATATCTGTTCAATCGATTAAACCAAGGCTGAGATTCTAACAAATGGTATCAGAGCAGTTAATCATTGATCGATCTAACAATTGATCATTGAAACTGTTCAATCGCTCTAAGTTTTAATTGAATTAGCAAAATTCGCAAGGATCTGTTATAGAGATTGAGAGTGTATCGCTTCTGGCCGTTTTATTTGAGGTTCTGTGTGGTTTTGAGCTAAATTTATTGTGATTTTACTTGAATCTGTCTGATTTCCACAATGACTACTGCTTCGAATGATCCTTTCAATACTGGATCCTCTACCAAGCCTCCGATCTTGGTGAGGAATGAGTATAACATTTGGCAGAGAAGATTGCTCCATCACCTGTCTGTCAATAGCTCAGGTTGTTGGACATCTGTGGTACATGGACCACATAAGCCAATGGTGAATGATCCGGAAACAAACCAGCTGGTTCCAAAGAAGAAGGAGCAATACTCCGATGAGGACAGAAGTTGTTTGAAATCGATGCAAAAGCCCATGGAATTTTGGCTATGGCTATTCCTAATGAGATTTACTCTGGGCTTCTGCATTGTGAGTCTGCTCATGACCTCTGGATGCCATCAAAGAACAATTTGGCGGTACTGATGAGGTTTTAGCAAACAACAGGGAAATCCTCGCCCAACAATATGAGACTTTCTCTCATAGAAAGGGTGAGACTCTGACTCAACAATTTGAGCGGTTTTCATGTTTAATCTCTGAATTGAAAATGGTTAAACATGAATATACCAAGAGTCAGATGAACCATAGATTCCTAAGATCACTGCCTGAGAGATGGAACACATTACCATTGTTCTACGCTCAAATGCTGATGTTGATCGCCTATCTCTCACCCAACTTCATGGGAAACTGCTTACATTCGAGAGAGAGATAGAGCAGAAAAGGAAATTGGTTTCATCTGGCAAGCTCACTGAGGATTTTGTCCAAGGGAACACTGCCCTGATTGGACATCAAGAGTCAGAATATGCGTCATCTGAAAGCCAGTATGATGAGCATATTGATTTCTCTACAAACACTTCTGAGCCTGCCTTTGTGAGTATTGATAGTTATTCCGCTGGTAGTAATAGTGACAATCTATGTTTCATCATGGAGGATCTCAAGGGGATTGCTGATGATGACTTAGAAGAGATGGATATTTTGAGCCAAATGGCCTTGATAAATATCAGATCTCAGAAGTTCTACAAAAGAACTGGAGGAAATTCCCAGGACTCTCTGGCAAAACCAAAGTTGGTTTTGACAAGAGTAAGTTGAAGTGCCATAAATGCCACAGGCTTGGGCACTTTGCAGAGAATGTAGATCATCTGGATCTAACTCTCCTGCACCTTTTGTGACTTTCCCTGGCAATAGTCAACAAAACAGAGGGCAACAACCTGTCAATTCTGGTTATCATCATCAACCACAATCTCCTGCATATTTTGTTCCACAGGGGCCAATGCCATATCCATACCCCTGCTATTACATGCCACAACCAGGCCAGGTTCAAGCACCCACTGCTCAGCAACCACATGCACTCCCTGAGCCTCAACCATCCCAATCTCATCAACCTAATCAACCTCAACAACACAGCTTCTTCACACCAGGAGTTGTTGACTGGAGCAGTTTACCAGATGATGTGTCTGGTAATGAACAACTGTTCTCAGGTGCTGGTCAACATGGTGGTGAGCATCCTTTTGGAAATCTAGCTCTCATGGCTTTGGAATCCTCTGATGGATCATCCTCAAGTACCTCTTCAACACAGGTATCACAGGTATCCTCTGAGGCTAAGGCCAAATTATGTTCTGAAACTTGCATAGCAGCATTTGCCTCTATTAGAGAAGCAAATGTGGCTTTAATCAATAAAAATGTAGAGCTAGAACAAACAATTTCCAAAAATAAAGCTGAGTTTGAGTCTGTGCTAAAGAGAAAACTAATGAGATTTACAAATTAAAATGCCAAATTTCTGATGATAAGGCTAGGGAGGATGTACTCTTAGAGAAGTACAAAGACCTCAAAGATACCCTTGCTGTCACCCAGGTAGAGTGTGATCGATGGGTACAATCTTGCAAGGGCTTTGAAATGCTTCTTAGTAAGCAAACAGCTTCCAATGTGAAGTTTGGAATTGGTTATAATCACACTGCTCCTCCTACAGTTTTTGCTTCAAGAGCAGGAGCAGAATCTGATGGAGAAAGTAATGACCAATCCACCTCATCATGTGATTCACTACTTGATAAAGCACCATCAGTAGTTGAAGTCAGTAGTAATCCCTCTGTGAACCTATCAGCTGAAATTGATGGTTCAACTGCTGACACTCACATGATCAATGAGTTGATCAACCCAAGTGTTATCCCTAGAAGTACTAAGGGTACTGGAGTGCAGGGGATAACATCTGGAGTTCAAATCCTAATGACTGACAGCACTGAAGAGAAGAAAACTGTCAGTAGAAGGATTTGAAGCCTACTAAGAAGTTGACAAGAAGGCAAAAAGTGCTTCTAAATTGCTGAAGAGCAAGTCTTCAGTAGTTTCATCTTCTTTAGTTGATGAACAGCAGAAGATGAAGAAGAAACCCTGTGAAATATGTGGTCTATTCAAATCTCACAGATGATTGTTGGTACAAAAGGGATCCAAACTCAAACAAAAAGAGAAAATTAAAAGAAAACTACTGAAGAAGAAAAACCATCACAACAACTGAAGAAGCCTCTTCAGCTGTTGTCATCAGCTGTTAACATCAGCTGATGTCTTCAGTACTTGAACATCAGACTTTGTCTTTCAGCTGTTGATCTTCAGTCTTTGTCTTCAGTACTTGTTGAAGTCTTCAGACTTTAGATCTTCAGCTGTTGTCTCAGTCTTTGTCTTCAGTACTTCAGACGTACTTCAGCAGTTGTATTCTTCAGACTTTGTAGAACAGCTGATCAGGTCTTCTTCAGCTGTTGTGATGTCCTGTGGGACTTAGAGGTTTCTCTGATCAGGCTCATTGGTTCTTTTGGTCCAACAAACTCCCCCTAAACCAATGCAGCCAAAACCTCTAAGTTATTGATGAGTCCCACTTATTTTGGCAGATAGATTGGTCTTTTTATCCTCTTGATCAGATGAGAAGTGACCCTTTTTCAGCACCGGCCTGGGAAGAAGTCTCTGATGATCTGTTGGCATGATATGGTTGGGAGCTCTGTATTGGGGACTTGGACACCGAGCTGTTACCCCAACCATGAGATCTACTTCCCGTGTATCAGCCTATATGATTCCCTGGTGTAAGCCCTTAGAAACATGATTTGCTCATCCATTGTCAGCACCTCGGGCACACCATCAAATAATCCTTCTCGGCCATACACTTCAGATATGTACTTGGCCTGTTTTCCATTCTTGAGCTCAACCGTGGTTATTTGTCTATAGGCAAACTCATCTGGATGAGTCCCTTCTAAAAGCAGGTTGAGCTCTTCTTGTTTGAAGTTTTCAAGTCTTTTGTAAACCAATCCCTTCTTTATAATTTTGTTCTCTAACATCTTTTGAGGTGGTTGTTTGGCTTCATAGGCTTTCTTGAACTCTTCAACAATTTCCCAAGGGACACTACAAGAACCACAGTGATGTCTTCGTCGACAACTCTCTTCACTTGGCCCTTGTATTTTGAAGGAATTTCTTTCTTGACAATCCGATGTGCCACCCTAGGATCAGGCCATATCCTTACTCTTTCCCTTTGGTATTGAAAGGTATTAGCAAGGGTGTACAATCTTAATACTTCTTTCTTCATGCTAATGATGGAAGAAGATGTGGCATATGCTTTGTCAATGCTTTTCAGCATTTCCTCATCATGTCGTTGCATCTGTTCCTCTTCAATCTTTATCATTACATCATGCATTTGAGAAGCAGGAGTGATGGACAATGGTTTAGCCTTAGGCAAAGTAATAACTGCAGAGAGTGGCAGTCTGTCTTCATCCTCCTCTTCATCTTCATCAGCCTCAGTACCTTTCTTTTCTTTTGGCTAGGTACATCACTGGCAGTGGGTTTTGGGGGTAAAGGATTTGGTTTTGTGGGTTGGATGGTTGGTTTAGAGGGTAAAGGGGTTGTTTTAGTGGGTTGTGGAGATAGTGATTTTGAGGATTGAGGCTTTTCAGACTGTTTTAGCATTTTGGCTGTAAGGGAGGCTTTGGTAAATTTTGTCAGTTCTTTTCGATTCCCAACCCCAGCTTCATTCAATACCTCAATCACTAAACCTTTGGAGTATGCTTCAGACGAACAAATCTTGGTGGTTATTGCCAAGATGTTGTCCCTGGTCCAGGCCCTTATTTCAATGAGAGATCTTCCCAAATATTTGGCTATAAATCTGATCATTATCTCCAGCCTTTCTCTTTCTAAGGCATCATAGCTGGCCCATCTTGAGTTGATCTCCTCTGTTTCCAACCTTCTGATCTCGGAGTCTAGTTGTTGGATGTCAAAACCCTGCCTATACAACTGCTCAATGATTTTATCCATTGAACGGTTATGGTTGGCGTCAGCTTCTTTCACCATATCCTTCAGCTCCTTCTCCTTCTCAGACTCTCCTTTTCTCTTTTGATATGTGACATGAAAGTCTTTTTGACTTTCATTCACTTCAGCTCCCTTCACACTCTCCTTCTCCTTCTCATTTACAAACTCAGATTCTTTCGCCTTCTCCCCATCTATCCTCTTCCTTTTTCCTTTAACTAACTGACTCTCCCCCTTTTTGGTTGCATTGGGTGCAAGGGTTTGAGCAGTAGAAGGGATTTAGTCACCAACTCCTCCACCAAGGTTTGTATTATTGTAGGAAGCCTCTCATCAAGGGCTTTGATCACGATATCTGTGATCATGGGAGTGATGAGAGGTAGGGATTTTTGAAGGGTAGCAACTGATTGATCAGGATGGTTCTGTTCCTGAGAATCAGTGCCGAAGCAGAGGCTGGTGGCTTGGAAGTATATACTGGCTCAGTGTGTAGGGGACCTTCAGAAGAAGGTGCCATCTGTGGGTGTATTGTGGTGGCAGATGGACTTGCATCCTGAGACATCTTGGCCAGCAGCTCTTTGAGTCTGCTAACCTCATCCTCTAGAATGGTGTTTTGAGCAACTACATCATAGAAGAAGCTCAGGTCATCATCAGTTGATACTGAATCACCTGACCTCCTGACATAGTCAGGATGAACATGCCTTGAGTGTAGATCAATGATAGCATGTGCCCCTTGTTCTCGGTATTGGGGACTTCCAGCCTCAGGACTATGTCCTTCATCAGCTGTTGCCACTGGTGAGGTCTTAGAGATGTTACCAACTGCACCCTGGTCATTTGCTGAGACAGAGACAGTGGCAGCCTCACCAGAAGTTCGCACCTCCTTATCTACACTAGAAGATGGAACATGATAACCCCTGTGCTGTGGGTTGACAGAAGCATTGTGATCCTCCCCCTCAGGTGTTGAGGTTATCCCAGTAGTAATTGGTGTCTGGGTGGGGGGTGAGGAATGCAACTGCGTCAGCACTTTTGCAAAAATGATAGTAGGGCTTTGAGGGGCGGTTGCATCAGGAGAGGGTGTGGAAGCAGTGTGCACCCGGGACAAGTGGTGCTCTTCAATGGTAATCCCCTCAAGTGAGGAGTATCCCAGCATTGTGGCTTCCCTTTGAGTGGTTGCTTCAGGTTCCTTTTGAGAGGAAACCTGAGCGGCTTCAGTTGGTGGAGTCATAGTCTCTACTGGGGGTTATTTCCAGCAGAGATAACCTGCGTTGGTGCAGCAGGAGCATCCACAGGGGACTCAATTCCCTGAGTAGCTTTCTTAGGCTTCTTCTTTGTGGGTTTGGAGGGGACTTTGGATGTGGAGGTGGAGGCTGTGGGTTCCAGCTGCGTGGGTTTGCGCAGCTTGGCAGCCTGTTTGAGAGTTTGGTCAGTGTTGTTTTGGGAGTATACCTCCGGCAATACAGCCAAAGCAGGGACTCCCAGACCAACTAGTCCCTCAGCTGAAAACTGATTCTCTATTATGGCCATTATAAACCGAGGATATAGTATCCAACGGTTAGAAAGTGGTTTTGTGGCCATATCCTTGATTTCAAGAAAAATGATTTCAGAGAAGTTTAGTGGTTCTTGTTCAAGGATAGAGAACAGTACCTGTTGCCATCTTGAAGACAGTTGATCCCAAGAGGAAGTCTTCGGGGCCAGGCAAACATTTACCATATGAAATAATAATCGTTCAGCATCTGGAAAATGTTTCTTCAGGATTGTTGAAGCACTAAGATCACCCTGATATCCATGTTGTCTAAATGAAAGATCAAGTTGGCACTTAGGATATCCAACAGGGTAGGCAGCATCATCTAACAGTAATATCTGGCGGATGGTAGCAGTAGAGATGACCACCTTATGCGAGTTGATAGATGAATGGATAGATTCTCCATTAACGGTCGCATTCATCCAGAACTGACGTAGCGAATCGGCATAAATGATTGGATTTAAAAGGAAAGCCGTTTTTAGTGGGGATTGGACCATAAGATCTATAGCATTATCAAATTTGGTCCAGAAGGGAGATTTTGTGAGGTACGCGACACAGTTGTGTCGAGGTTTGAGTTGCATGGTCGCCATTAATGAAGGTGAAAGGTTTTCAAAGCTTTTGAAAAGTTAGGTCGTGAAAGAATGAAAAACTCTGAAAGAGGGAACAGGTAAATATATAGGGTACGGGTTATGAAACGACTGAAGGTTTTGGTGTTAGTCATCAGTATTTGAAGCTACTGATGACGTGGTATTAACGTTCAGAGGTTGAAACGACTGATGGTATTGGTGTGGTCAGCAGTTATAAAACAACTGAAGACATGGTGTTTACTATCAGACGTTGAAACAACTGAAGTCTCTGATTTAGGCATCAGTAGTTTTAAAACTACTGAAGACAAGTTGGACTTCAGATGTTGAAACAACTGAGGACTTGGTATTAGTCATTAGTAGTTGTGAAACTACTGAAGACCGTGGTTTTGCCGTCAGTTGTTGTAAACAACTGAAGACTTGGTATTAGTCATCAGTAGTTGTGAAACTACTGAAGACATGGTATTGCTTCAGTTGTTTATAAAGAAATGCAGTTTGTTGAGCTACTGAGAGAGACTCATCATAGTTGTCGTCAATTCATAGCCTTTCAGCTGTTTCATACTGTCCTCAACACTTACTCATCAGTCTTTTTGCTGTTTTCAGTTGTTTCAGAGGACATCAGTACTTATCTGTTTCTACTGAATTCAGTAGTTGTAACTACATCAGTAGTTTAGAACAGATAAAGTACAGTACTTAAAGCATTTAGCCTTCAGTAGTTATAAATACTGAGGGTAAAATAACTCATCAGTACTTATATGTGACATGGTTACCAATGATCATCAGTAATTACTGAGATCATCAGTAGTTGTCACTTATTCTAGCTGCAGCATACCAAGCCTTAACACCAGGTTGTGGAAAGTTGAACTATCCAAAGGCTTAGTAAAAATGTCTGCAAGCTCATCAGCACTAGGCACAAACATAGGATTAATTAGACCCTTTTCAAAACAATCTCTTATAAAATGATGTCTAATTTCTATATGTTTGGTCCTAGAGTGCTGGACAGGATTTTTGACAATGCAAAGAGCTGAAGCACTATCCATTAATAATGGAGTCTTAGTCTCTGTAATGCCATAATCCAAAAGTTGATTCTGAAGCCAGAGTATTTGGGATGTACAACTTGCAGCAGCAATGTACTCGGCTTCAGCAGTGGATGTAGCAACAGATGTTTGTTTCTTACTCTGCCAAGAAATCAAACAGTTGCCTAGGAATTGGCATCCACCAGAAGTTGATTTCCTGGTCAACTTACATCCTGCATAGTCACTATCAGAGAAAGCAACTAATTTGCAAGAATGTCCAGTGGAATACCATAAGCCTAGAGATTGTGTGCCTTGCAGATATCTAAAGATCCTCTTGACTGCAATCAGATGAGACTCCTTAGGTGCAGCCTGAAATCTAGCACAAACACATGTAGCAAACATAATATCTGGTCTAGAAGCTGTTAAATACATCAAGGAACCAATCATACATCTGTAAAGGGTTTCATCAACACCTTTACCTTTCTGATCAACATCCAATTGTGTGGTGTTGCACATGGGAGTAGAACAGGATTTACAGTTTTGTAAATCAAACTTATTCAAAAGATCTTTTGTGTATTTAGACTGATGAATGAAAATTCCATCAGCTTTTTGTTTGATTTGCAAACCTAGAAAGAACTGTAATTCTCCCATTGCACTCATTTCAAACTTCTGTTGCATTAAGGTTTGGAAATCCTCACACAATTGGGGATCAGAGGATGCAAATATAATATCATCAACATAAATTTGAACAAGTAGCTTATGCTGATCCACCTTCTTAATAAATAAAGTTTTATCTATGGAGCCTCTAGTGAAATTATTCTGTAGAAGAAAGTTTGATAAGGTCTCATACCAAGCTCTAGGTGCTTGTTTCAACCCATAAAGAGCTTTATCAAGCTTATATACCCATTCTGGGTGCTTATTATCCTCAAAGCCTGGTGGTTGACACACATAAACTTCTTCTTTTATTGTACCATATAGAAAAGCACTTTTGACATCCATTTGAAAACTTTAAGATTGTGGAGTGCAGCATAGGCTAAAAACAATCTAATTGCCTCCAGTCTGGCTACAGGGGCAAAGGTTTCATCATAATCAATACCTTCTTCTTGTGCAAACCCCTGCACAACCAGTCTGGCCTTGTTCTTAACAATTAGCCCATTTTCATCAGTTTTATTCCTAAACACCCATTTAGTGCCTATTGCACACTTACCTGGGGGTAGAGGAACAAGCTCCCACACTTGCTGTTTCTTGAACTGAAGAAGCTCAAGCTGCATGGCTTCAACCCATCCATTGTCTCTCAAAGCAACATGATAGTTCTTCGGCTCTAGCTGACTGATGAAGAGAGCATAGAAGCAGAAATTGGACAACTGGCTTCTGGTTGAGACACCAGCATTGATATCACCAAGGATTTGAGATATTGGGTGATTTTTCAGCTCTTGGTAAACAATCAAATCTGTGCAAGTGTTTGTAGGGTCTTCAGCAGCAGCAGATGTTGATGCAGATTCTTGAAACCATGAAGATGGTGGCAACTCAAATGAAGTCGAGGATGCAGAAATCTCATCAGCATTTGTTGTGGATGGTGCTGCTGGAGCTACAGGAGCATCAGGTTTAGAGGACTCAGGCAGTTGGTCACTAAACCTGAAGAGGTGATTACTACTATCATCATCATCTTCAGCAGTAACACCAGGTGGTGAACTGTTGACAGGAGCAACAGCAGAGATTGATAAGGAACATATTGCAGTATGTCCAAATCAAAGAGCTCCACAGGGCTTTGTGGAATCTTGTCCTTTGGAGATTCATTGAACTTGACATGTAGAGTCTCTTCAACCATCTTTGTTCTGCAGTTGAAGACTCTGTATGCCTTGCAAGTTGATGAATAACCAACAAAGTACCCTGCATCCACCTTAGGATCAAATTTCTGGAGCTGATCCTTTGTGTTGAGAATGAAACAGGGACACCCAAATGCTCTAAAGAATGAAATGAGAGGGGCCAAATGATGTAGAACTTCATATGGAGTCTTCATCAACCTCTGATTTATTAGCACTCTATTCTGCACATAGCATGCTGTGTTGACAGCTTCAGCCCAAAAGGTCAATGGCAGTCCAGAATCAGCCACATAGACCTTGCAGCTTCAATGAGGGTCCTGTTCTTTCTCTCCACAACTCCATTCTGTTCAGGAGTTCTTGGAATACTAAACTGTCTCTTATTCCCTTGGAAAGGTAGAATTCATCAAGTGTATTGTTCCTGAATTCTGTTCCATTATCACTTCTAATACACTTGACTGAGAGGGAATACTGCTTCTCAGCATACAACACAAAGTTTATGATCTTCTGTGCAGCTTCATCCTTTGAATGTAGAAAGAAAGTCCATACAAATCTGGAGTAATCATCCACAAATACCAGACAGTATTTCTTCTGTGCCATGCTCATCACTCTCACAGGACCAAAGAGATCCATGTGAAGAAGTTGTAAGCAGGCAGTGGACTTTGGTTCTTCAATAGGTGGAAATGAAACCTTGTGTTGTTTTCCTTTCAAACAAGCAGTGCAGTTGTTTTCACACTTGAACTCCTTCATAGGCATTCCCCTTACTAAACTATGGTGTATCAGCTGATTCATGTTCTTGAAATTAACATGTCCCAGCCTTCTATGCCATAGATTAGATTCTTGAGGAGAGGCCTTGGAAAATAGGCAAGGATGGCCTTTGAGATCAATTTTCTTGGAAAGATCTAAGGCATACACTCTTCCTGTCCTATTGGCCTTCAGGAGAGTGTGAGCATCCAATACCTTGTCAATCAAACTCAGAACTTTGGATGACAGAATCCTGCAGTTCTGGCTTGTGAAAAGGGCAACATGGCCTTTGTCACATAATGACTGACACTCAAAAGATTATACTTGAGATTTTCCACATGGTTGACATCATCAAACTTTATTTCCCCATTGAAACAAAGCCCTTCCCGATGATGTACCCTCTTGCATCATTGCCAAAAGAAACAATCCCTTCCTTCCTGGAGAGTAGTCATTAAGAAGTGAGTTGTTCCCAGTCATATGCATAGATCCCCCACTGTCTACATACCAGATGCTACTTTGGCATGTTGAAGAAACCTGCATAAATAAACAATCAGTTAGTTTTGGAGACCCAAACCTTTTTGGTTTTGGGCCTGGTCTCATCAACAGATGGTAACTAACAGGTTTATTGGACACAATAGCTTGAGGTGAAGGAGATGGTGTAGAAGAGGAATCCTTCGGCTTGGATCTCCTTTTCTGGGGTTTCAACACAGGGCCATCAAGTTGGTTAACTCTTCCCAACAGATGTTGAACCATCATTACCAGCTGTGTCTGATTCTGGGAGAGAGCTTTCAGCTCTTCAGACACATTGGTATTGGTGTTTGATGATGAGTTCTTGTGTTGCACCATCTTCTTTTGAGCAACCTCAGCTATTGCCTGTTGCACTCCTTCCTTTTTAGATTTCTTTTTGGTCATAGGAGTAACAGGATTTGATGCTGCTGGTACAAACTTGGACTCAAACTCAGTTTTCATTTTAGCCAAGTTTTCTTTAATTTTCTCTTTTTGTTTGAGTTTGGATCCCTTTTTGTACCAACAATCATCTGTGAGATGATTGAATAGACCACATATTTCACATGGTTTCTTCTTCATCTTCTGCTGATCATCAACTAAAGAAGATGAAACTACTGAAGACTTGCTCTTCAGCAATTTAGAAGCACTTTTTGCCTTCTTGTCAACTTCCTTAGTAGGCTTCAAATCCTTCCTACTGACAGTTTTCTTCTCTTCAGTGCTATCAGTCATTAGGATTTGAACTCCAGATGTTATCCCCTGCACTCCAGTACCCTTAGTACTTCTAGGGATAACACTTGAGTTGATCAACTCATTGATCATGTGAGTGTCAGCAGTTGAACCATCAATTTCAGCTGATAGGTTCACAGAGGGATTACTACTGACTTCAACTACTGATGGTGCTTTATCAAGTAGTGAATCACATGATGAGGTGGATTGGTCATTACTTTCTCCATCAGATTCTGCTCCTGCTCTTGAAGCAAAAACTGTAGGAGGAGCAGTGTGATTATAACCAATTCCAAACTTCACATTGGAAGCTGTTTGCTTACTAAGAAGCATTTCAAAGCTACTCAGGGAATTGAGTCCCATGTGGATGCTCCTGCTGCACCAACGCAGGTTATCTCTGCTGGAAATAACCCCCCAGTAGAGACTATGACTCCACCAACTGAAGCCGCTCAGGTTTCCTCTCAAAAGGAACCTGAAGCAACCACTCAAAACAGCTGAAGAAGACCTGATCAGCTGTTCTACAAAGTCTGAAGAATACAACTGCTGAAGTACGTCTGAAGTACTGAAGACAAAGACTGAGACAACAGCTGAAGATCTAAAGTCTGAAGACTTCAACAAGTACTGAAGACAAAGACTGAAGATCAACAGCTGAAAGACAAAGTCTGATGTTCAAGTACTGATGACATCAGCTGATGTTAACAGCTGATGACAACAGCTGAAGAGGGCTTCTTCAGTTGTTGTGATGGTTTTTCTTCTTTAGTAGTTTTCTTTTCCTTTCAGTAGTTTGTTTACTTTTCTTTTCAGTACTTGTAAACAACTGAAGAGGTTGTTCTTCAGTTGTTGTAGTTTCAGTAGTTTTATGTTTTTCAGTAGTTGTAAATAAGATGTTTAACACTTAGGAACATTTGTAAGAAGATGTCAGTTGTTGACATCTTCAGTAGTTGTTAAACATCAGTAGTATAAAACGGTTACATGTCACTTTCAGGTGACATCAGCCTACGTCATTCTTTCCTTTATAAGGAAAGATGACTCGCCTGTAATCGTGCCTTTTAGGCCGACAATCTTAATGCAATATTCCTTTTGTCGGATATTTCTCTCTCTATAACAAAATTCTCTTATCGTTTTATATCAATTGTTCTTGTTTGAATTTGTCTAATTCTGAGCTATTCCGCTGCTATATCTGTTCAATCGATTAAACCAAGGGCTGAGATTCTAACACTTTAAGATCCTCAGGAAAAACTTCGGGAAAGTCTCGCACAACAGGAATGTCCTTCAACTTCTTACCCTTGGCTTTTGTATTAACTACATATGCCATGAACGCCATGTAGTTTTTACTCAAGCATTTACGGGCCTTGATGCAAGACATGAGTTTGAGTCTTTGGGATGATTTCTCCCCAAAGACCTTCAAAGTATCACCAGTCGGTAACGGAATTCGGATACACTTCTCGAAACATAGAATTTCTGCACGGTGCTTGGCTAACCAATCCATGCCAACAATAACGTCAAAGCTTCCCAATTGCATAGGAATAAGGTCGACGAAGAACCCGTGTTCGTTGAGGCTTAAAGTGCAATCGCGTATCACAACGTCAACGACGATAGATTTCCCATCGGCGACCTCGACCGTGAAGGATCTTTCCAGGTTAGCACGCGGTTTAGAAAGTAAAGGTTCGAATTCCAAGGACACGAAACTCCTATCGGCACCCGAATCAAACAATACAGAAGCATAATGACTATTTACAAGATACATACCTGTTTGGTAAGAATCTATTATTGGTATGATGAACATAGATAGGAATTTTTACAAGACAAGAAAGGGCTAATAGGAATTCAACGACGTATCATTTACCACGTCGTTGTTGGCTTGTGCTTGGTTGGCGTTGATGTTGAAAGCCCTTCCACGAGCCGGTGGCACAGTTCCCGCATTGCAAGGACATTGCGGACGAATATGACCAGGCTCGCCACAGTTATAGCAGGTTCGATTAGTAAGCATGGCTGTGTTGTTTGGCGCACGAAGGCAAGTAGTTACCAAATGGCCATACTTCCCACACAATGAGCAGATTCGGCATGGAATGTTGCTTGAATGATGGTACTTGCACGTGTTGCACATAGGGTGTGGACCAGCATAAGCTTTAGCCATGGGAGCTTGATTTGCAACCACCATTTGTTTTTGAGGGGCATTTGGTGCAGTCACAACGTAGTTGCGTGTCGGGGTGAACTTACGCTTCTTGCTTTGAGAAGGTGACTCGGCCTTTACCTCCTTTGTTGCTTCGGGTGTCACCTTCGCCATAGCCTTGGAACCCTTTGCTGACATCGTGCCAGCTCTTATATGATTCTCGGTGAGCTGTGTAGTGATAGTAATCGCTTCCTCCAAAGTTGTGGGCCTACTACCCACCACAACATCTTGAATTTGGGGTGGCACCCCCTTGATAAATTTCTTGATGTTACGGGGCACAGTGTCCACTATGTGTGGTAGAAGCATACTCAACTCATGATGCCGGGTGGAATAAGCCAAATGATTCCCACCATCTTGTTTAAGGTTCCAGAACTCCTCCTCCAGTTTTTGTAATTCACTCCTCGGACAGAACTTTTGAATCATAATATCCTTAAATTCTTCCCAAGGCAACGCCATTGCGACCTCAGTTCCACGGTTTCTCTTTTCACTATTCCACCAAGTTAGTGCTCGTTGTTGAAGAACACTTGTGGCATAGTGAACCTTGAACTCGTCGGGGCACTCACTAATAATAAATGTGTTCTCCATACTTTCAAAACACTCGAGAAGTCCAGTGGCTCCTTCTTTTCCACTAAAACTAGTGGGTTTGCACGAGTTGAAATGTTTGAAGGTGCAAGTATGATTGTTCCCGTTTTGGTTGTTGCTATTCTCCCCATGAGCACCACTATTGTTTCCATTGGTTTTGTTGCTATTAGCCATTAGGGTACTATTAAGTTCAGCAACCATAGTCGGGATGACAGCAGCCATTTGCCGGGCGATCATGGCGGCTAGCTTACGATCGGAACTTCCACGCTTTCCATGATGACGAGACATGCTGGGATATGCAAAATGAGTTAGTCACAAGAAATAGAATTACAAGGATTATAATTTAACAAGGATAAGGCAAGAGTTGTAAGGCACGTGGAATGGTTCCATTTGGTAACGCATTACCATTTGGAAACGTTGACACGTCAAGGTAAGTTGACCCATTTTCCTTAGAAGTTTGTGCATGTTGACCATAGTTTATCACTCATCCCGGAAATCCCCAGGTAAGCATAACTAGTCCCGTAGGATTTATGCGATATGCTTGCCTTAGCCCGAGGGCCTTTTGCTAGGAAATCCAGAATACAGGTGTCTATGTGTCATACAAATTTCTTAGGTTCATGATATCAAAACCTTGATGAGATTTATATAGATTAGACATAACGTCTAAAGATCCAAGTCATAACATAAGTATAAGATTCCATGTGTCGACGAGAATAAGGTTAAGAGATTTCATGTTCGGGGAGAGTCAAGAGTCAAAGCTAAGTTTAGGGAGACAAGTAACAATGTTTAGGCAATCCTATGCTAAGGAAGTGGCATAATATTATGTAGCATGCAAACTATAGAATTTTTCAATATAAGATCATATTTCTATAAGGTTCATGCATACCATAGTCTAGGTAACCATTTCTAATAACCTAGATCCCTATAGTTATGGGCTCTGATACCAATCTGTCACACCCCAACCTTGACGGCGGAAACGTCGAGGAGTGAGAGTTAAGATCGTTCACAGCCACATAACGCTATTAATAACCCAAATATAAATTAATCATGAAATTCAGTTGTATCAATACAAACATAAAATCCAACGAAATAAAACTATAATATGAAAGATAACAAGTCATTCATTTTTCATTCATTTATCTAGGTCCATTCCTAGATGTGCAAACTTCAAAGAGTAGATATCAAACTTGGGCGTTTCCTGAAACATGTTAAAAATAAAGGGTCAACAATAAAGTTGGTGAGCATTCCATAGTTTTAAATACATAGATTATATAAAAGATGGCAATTCAAGTCATAAGTTAGTGAATAAAGTGATTAAGGATGTTATGAACAATGCAACAATCAAACCTCGACAAAATTTTACAAGTCTCAAACGTTTACAAGATTATACGATCAGCTAAGTGTACTTGGATCAACCAAAGCAGGCTTGTCTTGCCCATAGATCTATGACTTCGCTGGGCTAGCAATAGTTAATGATTGAACATATAACGCCATAACATGGTAACCACGAAAGTTCAACTAACCACAACTTTACAAGATAAATTGCCATAGGTTTACAAGTCTCAAATAAGTTTACAAGTGCAATAGTATAAGTTAACATGTTTCACCCCAAAGTGTGAAAGTATAAAAAGGGGTATGGAAATACTCACATGATCAAAAGTATTTATTGGATGGTTAATAAGAAAATACTCAAAAGCGCTGATTCAACGTAGCCCTTCACAATGCACCTAAAATATATGTATTTATAAGATTTTTAAGTTAATATTATTAAAATTAACGTTTTAACGCGAACAAGAGTTTTAGGATTTTGGGGTTTTATAAACAATTTAGTAACCCTTATTTATATATTTAGTTCAATAGAGAAGTTTTATAAAATTTTAAGGGAAAAATTGTCGTTGCTAATAATTTGTGCAACAAAACATATATCTTTAATAAAAAAAACATAAGACTCAATAATAATTAATAATTCAAATTTTTATATAAAACCATTTGTTTGTAACAACACTTAATTATAACTTTTATAATAAAATATTACAATATTTTATAAGGATAATTTTCAGAAAATATTTTGTTCATTTTTAAAAAAAATAGAAGTTTGTAAAAATCATTTTTATATGTAATAGAATTTTTCTAAAATATAATTAAGGCTAAAAAGCCATTTTAAAAATAATAAAAGGGTGCCCGGGTTCGAACCTGGGACCTCTAAGTTGGAATGTGGAGTGTGAACCGGTGAACCAAGGCTCTCAGCCGTGGTATAACCCGGTTCCAATTTGATTTATCCTTAATCAACCGAACACTCCCAAATCCAAGAACCCTAATTTCGATTGGATTCAAATTGACCCCCCAAATCAAAGTTGTTAATCGAATTAATGTTAGGGCTTTTGTTCCCCAACAGAAATCGAGCATGTATGTATGTTCAATTACCCGAATTTCGCACGGATTGATGATGAACACTCGAAGAACAGCCGCGACTGTGTTGCGATTCGTTCAGGTTACAATCGATGATGAAACTCAAATTCGTTTCACAGAAAACTTCGAATAAGTTAAATGATGAAAAGCCCTATGTTGATTTTGAGTTTTGAAGCTCTGAAGATGTTGTTCGAGTAGTTGCAGGTTCGCGAAAGAGATGATGATCGAATGCTTATGCTCACGTTTGATTCAGATGAAATTGAGAGTTGTAATGATTAGTATCAGATAAACGTTCGTTTAGGTTTAGTTAATTCGATTATTATTAGCCTTAAACGTTCGAACGGTTCTTTGCGTTTGATGGTTTCGGTTACTCGATGATTCGAGTAATAACAGATGATTTAACTCAATTAAATCAGGCATTTAAGTTCGAAACGTGCAAAAGGAACGATTTGGGTCGGTTTTGGGTTAAGATTTGAAGTAAAACGGGTGATTTGAAGCCGCCGGAGCTCGGCCGGAGAATGGCTGGAGCTCTCGCCGGATTCACGGGTTTAAAAGTGGGCGGGGGGTTGGGTTGTAACTTTTAAAGTTACAATTTGGCCCTTGTAGTTTAATTTGTTATTATTTTATGCCCAAACCTTTATATTAAAGTTTATAAATTAACAATAAATCCCCTTAAACTTTATTTCCTTTTAAGTTTCAACCATTTTAAGTTTACTAAACTTAATAAATTATTATTGTTATTATTATTATTGTTTATTATTACTATAATTTTTATTGTTATTATTTCATTTATTAAAATCATTATATTAATTATTGTTACTTAATAATTATAATCTTTCAAGTTAAATGATTAAAAGACCAATAAAAGCATAAGTAACCCATAAGTCTCATGAATGACACAACTAACCCATACAAGAATTTAACAAAGTTAACTTTAAATTAACCCAAAATTACAAGATGTTACACAATTGGCTGAAGAAGTCGCCATTTTGAAGAAAGCTCTAGGGAAACTTCCTAGTGATACTCAAAGGAACTCAAATCACAGTTCATCTAATACAGGACCCTCAAGTAGCAGACATCCTTCAATTAGCCAGGTAAGCATTATTCGCTCAGGTAAGATTTATGATAATAAAATTGAACCTCCATCAAAATTCATTGAAGGTGTGGTGGAGGAAATTAATGAGGATGAGGATAGTGATTGTGAGATTGAACTTGTCACATCTAAATCACCTAAGAAAATAACTTTTTCAAATAAAATTGATCGGATGATGGGGCAAAAGTCAACTAGTGTCCAGGAAAAGGGTGTGGAGGCTAATACCATCCCATTTCATAAGGCATTAATTGATCCGGGTAAAAAGGTTTCCTCAGGAAAAAAGGGACCACAACATGATGAGATGTGGGAAGTTTTCAACAAGTAAAAGTCTGCATTTCACTATTAGAGGTAATCAAACAAGTGTCTGCGTATGCAATGTTTTTAAAAGATTTGTGCACTCAAAAGAGAAATGTTAAAATACCTAAGAAAATTGAAGTGTCTAATCATATGAGTGCCATACTAGCAGGACAACCTGTTCCACCCAAGCTTTCGGATCCAGGAGAGCCGATGATATCTATTCAAGTGGGTGATTTTCATATATCACAGGCTTTGTTAGATCTGGGCGCTAGTGTGAGCATTCTCCCAGGCAGTTTATATGATCAATACGATTTTAGTCCTTTGCATAAAGCTCACACCATCATGGTGCTAGCTGACAGGACACCCCGACTTCCTAGGGGAATGATCTTTGATGTTATCGTCAGGGTAGAAGATTTTTACTACCCGGTTGATTTCTTAGTTCTTGATTATGTGTCGGGAGATTCAAATGACCAACAAACAATCATACTGGGTCATCCATTTTTGGCCACTTCCAACTCATTAATCAATTGTAGAACCGAGGTAGTTGGTATGACTTTTCGAGATCAAAGGCAGCTAATAAATTCTTTTTCTCATACATCTAATCCTCTTATTCATAGTGAATGCTCTTTGGTAGACACTATTGATAGGTGTGGTCTTCATGTCAATGAGGACAACACCACAGAGGCATGTGTTTATTGTGACAGGGATCTGGTGGAACAAAGCAATGAAATGGAGAAGGTTGAGAAAGAGCTGGAGGTGATGGTAGTCAAGGAAGGTAGACCTACTTGGACCCATCAAGTGGAAAGTCTACCTGATCATATCGACACAAAGCTACAACCATCACTAACATCGCCTCCTATGTTGGAATTGAAAGAGTTGCCGAAGTACCTGAAGTATGCGTATGTGGGAGACAATAACACCCTTCCGTGATTATTGCCTCCAACCTATCTGAGGAACATGAGAAACCTTTGATGGAGGTGCTAGTAAAGCATCGAGCTGTGATAGGATGGACCATTGTAGATTTGAGAGGAATTAGCCCATCCATTGTCATGCACAAGATCATCACCAAGAGGGAGCAAAAACAGCTCGAGATGCTCAAAGGAGATTAAACCCGAATATGAGGGAGGTGGTGAAGAAAGAGGTACTGAAATGGCTGGATGCAGGTATTATCTTTCCTATCTCTGATAGTGAATGGGTCAGCCCGACTCAGACAGTACCAAAGAAGGCAAACATTCAGATCGTTCAAGGCTTGAATGGTACAGAGGTCGCCACCCAGCCAGTAACCGGGTGGCGGATTTGTATTGATTATAGGAAGTTGAATGCTGCAACTTCTAAGGGCCATTTCCATTACCTTTTATTGATCAAATTGTTGAAAAATTAACGGGTCAACAATATTACTGTTTTCTGGATGGGTATTCAGGTTACAATCAAATAGCAATTCATCTGGATGATCAACATAAGACAACATTCACTTGTCCGTATGGTACTTTTGCATTTAGGCGAATGCCATTTGGCTTGTGCAATGCCCCCGCCACCTTTCAGAGGTGCATGATGAGTATCTTTTAAGATATGGTGGGGGATTCTATGGAGATCTTCATGGATGACTTTTCTATTTTTTCAACATCTTTTGAGTCATGTTTAAATCAATTACAAAAAGTTTTGAAAAGATGTTTTGACTCGAATCTGATCGTTAGTTGGGAAAAGAGCCACTTCATGGTTCAAGAAGCTATCGTGTTGGGACATGTTATCTCAAGCAGGGGGATAGAGGTTGATAAGGCGAAAGTGCAAGTTATATCCACTCTACCACCACCAACAAACATTAAAGGGATCAGGTCATTTCTAGGACATGCGGGCTTTTACAGGCGTTCATTAAAAATTTCAATGTCATAACAAAACCTTTGTGTAACTTGCTTCTAAAAGATGTACCTTTTAAATTGACGATGAGTGTTTGAAAGCATTTAACATTTTAAAAGAAAAGTTGGTGGAGGCCCCAATTTTGCAATCACCGGATTGGTCACTTCCTTTCAAAATCATGTTTGACGCTAGTGATTTTGCAATTGGGGCTGTGCTGGGTCAACGTGTGGATAAGAAACCGGTAGCTATCTATTATGCAAGTAAAACTCTTTCTGATGCTCAATTGAATTACACTACCACAGAAAAAGAGTTTCTTGCCGTTTTTTATGCATTAGATAAGTTTTGATCTTATATTTGGGGCAATAAGATTATTGTTTACTCTGACCATTCTGCTGTTAGGTATTTGATGGATAAGAAGGATGCTAAACCCCGATTGATTAGATGGATAATGTTGTTGTAGGAATTTGATTTAAAGATAAGGGATAAGAAGGGAAAGGAAAATGTAGTAGCCGACCACCTATCAAGAATCATCCATAATTTGGATGAACATGAACTAGAAATCAATGAAACCTTCCCTGATGAGCATTTACTGTCTGTTTCTACATCTACTGATCCGTGGTATGCTAACTTTGTTAAATATTATGTTGCAGGTGCAATTCCCGAACATTGGTCAAAGTCAAAGAAGAAACATTTTTGTAAGGCCCCGTTCCCGGGACGCTTACAGCTGGTAAATCATTGCACATAAAACATATATTGTCATCATATTACATAAAAACGTTACAGTAGAACATTTAAACAAAACATTCCATTTCAATATAATAGCTTTTGCAAAATAATACATCGTTAACCAATTACAAAACCCAAGTTGCATCACATCACAAAAGCATTATATAAATGGATGTCATCCCAAAAGAGATGAGTAGCCACCTCGTGCCATCCTCGGCAATCATACCTGCCAACTGGAAACACATCAAAGTCAACGTTGCTGAATGAGTTCTAGTTTTATAAAATAAAACATACTTTTCTTTTGTTGTAACCGTTCTGTACTTTCATGTGATCATACAACATACGTACACATAGATAATATCATTATTATCTTATTTAATCTTTCATGCTTTCATTCTTTCATCATTACTTCTTTCTTTTCCTTCGACCATAAACGTTACCCAGCTATTTTCTGGTACTGGACCTAGGTCTATCATAGACCAACTATAACGGTGCATCGCACCTCTGATCACAATACCTAGGGTAGAGTTTAGGTGTACCACTGCTATATGCAATACCCAGCTATTCCTGGTACTGGACCTAGGTCTATCATAGACCAGCTATAACGCGCATCGCACCTCTGGTCGCAGTACCTAGGGTATGCAGCAATGGGGCTATACAAATGGTCAATCACAAAGAAAGACCCCGATGTGCATCCTCCCAGGGTAGCAAAGCCGCACACTGTTGGGCTAACACCTTTTAATAGCGTGTCCCAACATACTATGCTTGCAAGACTTTCTTAACTTTCATCTTTCATTAATGCATGCATTCTTACTTCATGTTCATCTTTTCTTTATCTTTCACTTTACGTTACATACTACTTTCATTTCGTGCATTAACATAACATGTAAAGCCACAGGAAAGATAAACAAACATCATAATAAGGAACATATCATACACATGCATCAACATCATACAGGGCAACATCATACATACATAACATGCATAATCATGCAACATCATCACCATGCCCAACATGCTCTCTAAGGCCTCAACAGTCATCTTACATGAACTTACGGGAAACTTTACCTCTAAACTTACATATGCACATTCCCCCGAAAGTCAGAAGTTAAACTACAATTTTACTCGGGTGCAACAGCCTTATTCGGGCGTATGGACACCCTTCAATCACATGGTCCCCATATGACTGAATGTCATGCGAATGGACCAATGCGGATGAACACCCAATCGTGCGAATGAAACTAGTGCGGATGGACTCCATGCGGATGAGTCCCATATGAATGGAGCTAATGCAGATGGAACTAATACGGATGAGCATTTATGCGACTGGGCTCTCAATCATGCGAATGAACCCTCAATCGCACCCCAATCAGCCGTATGGCCTCCATTCAGTCGCCTAGCCCTAGCTGGTGCAGAATGCAGTTCATCCCGAACCCAATCTGCCATTTTCGACCTCCAAGCTCATCTAAACCCATTCTAAGCCCAAATTAACCATCCTAAACCTTAGGAATGCATACCACAACACCATTCAAGCACACACAAGCTCAAACACAAGACCCAAACGAATCATACACATACACACACATACACAAACGGGTCAAACACATACACACATAAAAAACCGATTTTTCAGATATGTGCCAGCCCTAACTCATTCAAAAACATGTAAAAGAGCGGTCCTAGAACTCACACAAATGACCACAACGAGAAGAGATTTGATTTGACCCGCTTCTCAACGATTTTGCTCACTTGAACCAACCCGAACCAATCTTTTTCTCCCTTTTTATCTTCTTTCTCTCTTCTTCTCTTTGTTTGCTGAAAATGTGGGTGTGGGGAGAGGGTAATGGCTACCCTCTCCCTACAAATATCACCACATACCCAAATTTTCTCTCGTTGGCGAGTTTGGTCCCTCGACTTTGGACTTTATTTCTTTTTCTTCCTTCGTCGGCTTCAAAATAAATAAAAAACCGAGTGTTACAAGTCCACCCCCCTTAAATAGGTTTCGTCCCTGAAACTTGTTATTCCTCGAACAAACGTGGATAATGCTGTCTCATTTCTTCCTCAGTCTCCCACGTTGACTCGGAACCCTTCCTGTGCTTCCACTGTACATGCACCACAGGAACCATTTTATTTCTCAGCCTCTTCTCTTTTCGATCAATTATTGCCACTGGTTGCTCCACATAATTGAGCCGTTCGTCTACTTCGATATCCTCCAGTGGAACAATCATATCTTCATCTGCCGAGCATTTTCTCATATGAGATACATGGAATGTCGGGTGAATTCCACTTAACTCATCTGGTAACTCCAATCTATAGGCCACCTCTCCTACTCGAGCAATGATTCGGAAAGAGCCTTTGTACCTCGGGCTCAACTTGCCCTGCTTTCTAAATCGAATAATACCTTTCCAAGGTGAGACCTTCAACATAACCCGGTCACCCACCTGGAACTCAATCGGTCTGCGTCGTTTATCAGCATACGACTTCTGTCTATCTTTGGCTGCCTTCATGAAGGCCTTGATCTTTTCGAGCTTTTTAGTCGTAGCTTCGATCACCTTGACGCTCCATAGTTCTTTCTGACCAATATCACCCCAACAGACGGGCGTTCTGCATCTCCTACCGTATAGCATCTCATAAGGTGGCATACCAATGCTGGCATGATAACTGTTGTTGTATGAGAATACAGCTAACGGTAAGTGGTCATCCCAACTTCCCCAAAAATCGATAAAACATGCCCGAAGCATGTCCTCCAATGTCTGAATGGTCCTTTCTGATTAACCATCAGTCTGGGGATGATAAGCTGTGCTAATATGTAACCTCGTCCCCATGGCGTCATGGAATTTCTTCCAGAATTTAGAGGTGAACCGAGTGTCACGATCAGACACAATAGACACCGGCACACCATGACGAGTTACAATTTCCTTGATAAACAAATCAGCCAACCTCACAGATGAATATGTCTCGCAGATCGGTAGGAAGTGAGTACTCTTCGTCAAGCGGTCAACAATCACCCATATAGCATCATACCCTTTCGGAGTACGCGGCAGCTTCGTAATGAAATCCATGGTGACGTGCTCCCACTTCCATTCAGGTATATCCAAAGCTTGGATCTTCCCATACGGCTTTTGATGCTCGGCCTTCACCTGTAGACAAGTAAGGCATTTACTCACATACTCCGCCACTTCACTTTTCATACTCGGTCACCAATAATCTTTCTTCATATCTTGGTACATTTTGGTGGCACCTGGATGAATGGAATATCGAGTCTTGTGAGCCTCGTCCATGATCCTCATGCGTAGATCCCCAAAACGAGGAACCCACATCTGTCCAAATCGGGTTTTAACACCAAGTGTGTTCTCACCCAATTCTGCGACCAGACCTCTCATTCTTTCAGAGTTAAGATGATCTTCTTTCAATGCCTCATCTTGAAACTCTTTAACTTGCTTCATCACGTCAGAGGTCATGATTAGCTGATACACCTTCACCCGAATAGGCTCGGGCCTCTCCTTTCGGCTAAGGGCATCAGCCACCACGTTGGCTTTGCCCGGATGGTAATGGATCTCGCAATCATAGTCCTTTATAAGCTCTAACCATTATCTCTTCCTCATGTTCAGATCTTTCTGCTCAAAGAAGTACTTCAAGCTCTTGTGGTCAGTGAAAATGATGCACTTCGTCCCGTAAAGATAGTGCCTCCAAATCTTTAGTGCAAAGACCACGGTTGCTTGCTCCAAGTCATGAGTAGGGTAGTTGACCTCATGAACCTTCAATTGTCGGGATGCATAGACTATAACTTTTCCTCTCTGCATTAGCACACACCCCAACCTCGAGTAGGAAGCATCAGAATAAACTACCAGATCTTCACTTCCATCGGGTAATGACAGAACAGGAGCTTGAGTCAATCTCGCCTTCAATTCTTCAAACGCCTTCTCTTGAGCCTGACCCCATACAAACTTCACATCCTTTCGAGTCAACTTAGTTAGTGGAGAAGAAATCTTAGAGAAGTCTTGGATAAATCTTCTATAGTAGCCCGCCAAACCCAAGAAGCTACGAATCTCGAAGGGCGTCTCTGGAGACTTCCATTGCATTACTGCCTCCACCTTTGTCGGGTCCACCATAATCCCGTCAGGATTCACCATATGACCCAAGAATTGAACCTCGCGCAACCAGAACGCACACTTGGAGAACTTAGCGTACAACTTCTCCTTTCTCAACGTCTCCAAAACCTTCCGAATGTGACCGGCATGCTCAATCTCACTCTTCGAATAAATCAAGATATCATCAATAAACACAATCACTGATTTATCCAACATCAGCCGACACACCCGATTCATCAGATCCATAAAAACAGCTGGCGCATTGGTCAAACCAAAAGACATGACAAGAAACTCATAGTGACCATAACGCGTGCGAAAAGCTATTTTAGGGATGTCCTGCTCCTTCACCTTCAAATGATGGTAGCCAGATCGAAGGTCTATCCTTGAAAACCAACTGGCACCATGAAGCTGATCGAACAAATCATCTATTCTCGGTAAGGGGTATCGGTTCTTCACCGCCAGCTTGTTCAACTCACGCTAGTCAATACACATCCTCATACTACCGTCTTTCTTCTTTACGAATAAGACCGGAGCACCCCAAGGAGAGATACTCGGTTGAATGAACCTCTTATCAAGCAGCTCTTACAACTACTCCATCAACTCTTTCATCTCCGTCGGAGCCAACCGATACGGTGCCTTGGCAACAGGTTGGGCACCAGGTATCAGATCAATCTGGAACTCGATCTCTCTGTCAGGTGGCACTCCTGGTAGGTCTTTTAGAAACACGTCTGGAAAGTCACACACAACCGGGATATCAAATAGTTGTGGTGTTGGCGTATCCACATCCTTTACATAAGCCGAGTAGGCGCTACATCCACGCCTCATACACTTTCCTGCTACCGCCATTGAGATTACTTTCGGGATCGTCGTGACCCGATCTCCATAAACAATTACCAAACTCCCGTCAGGCGCTATCAAACGAATCATCTTCTTGCGACACACAATGTTCGCCTCGGAGTCCGCTAACCAATCCATCCCAAGAACCAAATCGAAACCACCTAAGGTCATCACGAACGGTCTAACAGGAAACTTATGACCTTCTAGCTCCACATCACAATTCTCTATCATCTTAGAAATCCTGGTAGACTTACCTATGGCACTTTGTACATCAAAGGGTGCATCAACACGTCTACTACTAACGGGTAGCTTAGCACAGAAAGCAGCAGAAATAAAACTTTTACTGGCACCCGAATCAAATAACACAGAAGCTAAAGTTTGGTTCACCAGAAACGTACCGGACACGAATCAGGGTCCGTCCTAGCTTCCTCCTGTGTAATAATGAATGCCCTGGCGCTCGCCCTTCGTCCTTCACTTCCCGTCTTCTTTCCCCCGAACCCTCAACCCTTGGCTTCTTACAATCCCTACTCATGTGGCTTTACATGCCACAGTTAAAGCACCAGACCATACGACAGTCCTTGGCTATATGCCCCGCCTTCCCACATTTGAAGCACCTGTTAATCCCAACCTACATTCTCCCGCATGCTCCCTTCCACACTTGCCACACCCTTTTGACCCCGCACCCGATGTGGCCACACGGCGGTCATCCACCCGTGCCTTCTTGTTACCCGTCGAGGCATCACCCCAACCAAACCTCTTCCCATGCCAGTTCCGATCACCCCCACCCTTCTTGACACTTTTAGTCACCACCACCGTTCTCTCATCATACAGTCTCCCCGCCAAATCCACCGCCGACCTAAACGTGCTCGGTCGGGCAGCGATTATGTGCCTGCGAATGTCCGCTGGAAAACCCTGAATATACCACTTGATCTTTCGAGACAGAGGTGTCACCTGATCCGGCACCAGACGTGCCATCTCGTTGAACTTCGTGGTGTAATGCTGATGTGTCATGGTTCCCGCCTCCAGTTGCAAGAACTCCCTTTCGACCTTGTCCATTTTACGGTAAGGACAAAACTCCTCAATCACCAACTTTTTTAGTTCAGACCATCTCATTCTCCCAATGGCCCTGCTACCTCGGCTTGGACTATATTGTCCCACTAGCACAGAGCCAAGTCCACAAAAGAATGGGCAACAACCTTTACTTTCTGGTCCTCCCGGCACTCGCTGATATTCAATACAACCTCCATTTGTCTCACCCACTGGTGAGCAGCAGCAACAGTGCCATTTCCATCGAAAGTAGGGGGCTTGCATCGTTGAAATACCCCATAATTAAAGCCTTGTGTCACCTCCTACACGGGCTCTTCTTCCTCCTCCTCTTCTTCATCATCCAAGAGAACCGTTTCAGGCTCTGATTGCTCCCGTCCTCCCAAGGGCCTATTTCTCTCCTTTCTTTCCCCTTCCTATACTGCCTTGACAACTTCAGTCACTATAGACGGTAAGATCATCTGCATGAACTGATGAACTCTTCAATAACAACCTCCTTTACTAAGGCTCTCAAATTGGCGCTCTTTTCGCCACCCTCCGGATGAGGGGTCTCTAGTTCTTCAGGAACCACCTTTTCCATTCTGGGTCTTCCTCTCTTAGGTCGCGGCTCAGCACCAAGCCCATCACGACCACCTCCACGAGAGGCTTTCGAAGATCTACCACCAGCCATTCACACGCACACAGAAAGGTTCAAACACCAACACGACCATTGAAGGGAACAACTCAGTTTATGTCAAGTATAGTAAGTCCCTAATTACAATGGCCAGTTGTGATTAGCCACTTACTTTACTCTTCACACCTCGAGCATTACCTATCCTGACTGCATCAGTATTTAAATCCACAAACAACATATAACACATAACATGCGCACATAATACCGGTTAACTTTACGAAAATACCTGATGGCACGCAACTACTCAGTCTGGCATCCCTTCCCTTTCCGTCCCATTCTCAGTTTAAGTTAAGGTTTATTTTAAAATTTTACCTATTTCACTTAAACTTTGGCTTTGATACCAACTTGTAAGGCCCCGTTCCCGGGACGCTTACACGTGGTAAATCATTGCACATAAAACATATTTTCATCATATTACATAAAAACGTTGCAGCGGAAACATTTAAACAAAACATTCCATTTCAATATAATAGCTTTTGCAAAATAATACATCGTTAACCAATTACAATACCCAAGTTGCATCACATCACAAAAGCATTATATAAATGGATGTCATCCCAAAAGAGCTGAGTAGCCACCTCGTGCCATCCTCAGCAATCATTACCTGCCAACTAGAAACACATCAAAGTCAGCGTTGCTTAGTGAGTTCTAGTTTTATAAAATAAAACATACTTTTCTATCGTTAAAACCGTTCTTTACTTTCATATGATCATACAATATACGTACACATAGATAATATCATTATTATCTTCTTTAATCTTTCATGCTTTCATTCTTTCACTCTTTCACCATTACTTCTTTCTTTTCCTTCAACCATATACTTTACCCAGCTATTTCCTAGTACTGGACCTAGGTCTATCATAGACCAGCTATAACGGTGCATCGCACCTCTGATCACAATACCTAGGGTAGAGTTTAGGTGTACCACTGCTATATGCAATACCCAGCTATTCCTGGTACTGGACCTAGGTCTATCATAGACCAGCTATAACGGCGCATCGCACCTCTGGGCGCAGTACCTAGGGTATGCAGCAATGGGGCTATACAAATGGTCAATCACAAAGAAAGACCTCGATGTGCATCCTCCCGGGGTAGCAAACCCGCACACCGTTGGGCTAACACCTTTTAATGGCATGTCCCGACATACTATGCTTGCAAGACTTTCTTAACTTTCATCTTTCATTAATGCATGCATTCTTACTTCATGTTCCTCTTTTCTTTATCTTTCACTTTACGTTACATACTACTTTTATTTCGTTCATTAACATAACACGTAAAGCCACAGGAAAGATAAACATACATCATAATAAGAAACATATCATACACAAGCATCAACATCATACAGAGCAACATCATACATACATAACATGCATAATCATGCAACATCATCATCATGCCCAACATGTTCTCTAAGGACTCAACAGTCATCGTACATGAACTTACGGGAACCTTTATGTCAAAACTTACATCTGCACTTTCCCCCGAAAGTCAGAAGTTAAACTACACTTTTACTCGGGTGCAACAGCCCTATTCGGGCGTATGGACACCCTTCAATCGCATGGTCCCCATATGACTGAATGTCATGCGAATGGACCAATGCGGATGAACACCCAATCGTGCGAATGAAACTAGTGCGGATGGACTCCATGCGGATGAGTCCCACGCGAATGGAGCTAATGCAGATGGAACTAATACGGATGAGCATTTATGCGACTGGGCTCTCAATCGTGCGAATGAACCCTCAATCGCACCCCAATCAGCCGTATGGCCTCCATTCGGTCGCATAGCCCATGCGCCTAAACAATGGTCCATGCGCCTAGAAATATTAGTAGGACGACCAAGTGTGGGCCATGCACCCCAATAGTGCCCATGCGCCTAAGAGGCCCATGCGCCTAAGTGTTCATACGCACGAATAGTGCCCATGCGTCTGAATAGTTCATGCGCCTAAGTGATCAATGATTAAGTGTTGGTTGATGCACCTATATAGTGATGAAACGCCCAAACAGGGCTCATGAGCCCAAATAGTGCCAAAGCGCCTAAGCACTTAGAATTTTTTATAGAATTTTCTGGGAGTCTGTGCTTTTTGGGTTTGACCGAGGGTTGACTGGGGCTTATTTATAATGATGTTTCATGCATGGTTATGATTGTTCCTTATTATTATTGCTAATATTATTATTACTTATAGTATGTGACTTTACGTGGTATGTTTATTATCGTAACGTAAAGTATATTATAATAATAAAGAGAAAGAGCAATAAAGAAAAGAAGAGGAACATTAATAAAATGTTAACAAGTCTTGCAAGCTTATAGGAATGACACAACCATGTTGTCGTTAGCTCGACCGTGTTGCGGGTTAGATACCCCATATTGCACACGGGACCAGGACCTTTGCAGCGTGTCCTGGGTGATTGGGTCGGCCTTGTATACAGTACACAGCACCCTTTTGTGGATACAGTTGACCCTTTCGAGGGATACAATTGACCCTTTCAAGGGATATAGTTGACCCTTTCGAGGGATATAGTTGACACTTTCAAGGGATAGAGTTGACCCTTTCGAGGGATACAGTTGACCCTTTTGAGGGATACAGTTGACCCTTTCGAGGGATACAGTTGACGCTTTCGAGGGGTACAGTTGACCCTTTCGAGGGATACAGTTGACCCTTTCGAGGGATACAGTTGACCCTTTCGAGGGATACAGTTGAACCTTTCGAGGGATATAGATGGCCCATCACCCGTTTTTCATCGCGCATATAGTTGGGGTATTACTCATTGGTCCATATAGAAAGTGAAAGATAAAGATAAAAGTCTACAGAACAGACAAGGCATATAGTAAAAAGAACGAACATTATCTGTTCATATAGTTAATGCGCGCTCGCATATACAGTAAAGAGTTGTATTTTACAGAAAAGAGTATTTTCATATACAACATACAGAAAGTATTTTATTACTTATAAAACTAGAACTCACTCAGTAACGCTGACTTTTATACATTTTCAGTTGGCAGGTAGTTATTGCTAAGGATGGCACGAGGGTGAAGCTACTCGGCAGGGAAAGACTGACATCCATTAGTATTCTATGTTGCTGTTGTTTTGTAATGCGTTAAAACAATTCTTTTATAAACAGTAAATGATGATGTATTGCTTAACAACAGTGTTTCAAATGAAATGAATGGTTTTTGATAAATCATTTCCGCTGCTTAAGTTTGTATAATTATAATGTTTAATGTTTTAGCTGCTGTGATTGACCAACTGTGAGGTCTCTGGGAACGGGGCCTTACACACTCTAAGCCGCCCCTAAGGTTCCCGAACGACCCAAATCGATCCAGGAGGCTTCCGGAGGTGATTTCAAGGCTCAAGATCTCATTTTTATCATTCGGTTTGAATCTTTAAAGTTAGATACCATGTTTACTTTCGATTTTGAGTTGTTTTTCATTTCCATGTCTGGCTAATCCACCCGTGATCTTCTCCGGGTGGTAAGGTTTATACTAGGACTTTTTGTTAATCTTAATGTTTGAACACGGTGAATTAAACCAAGTAACATTATTAATCGTTTTGAGATTCTAAAATACGTGTTTTATCTTCAATCCAATTGTTCTGTTCTTGAATGTTTTAGATTTCTTTTCGTCTGTAAACGTCAATTGTGGATGGGATTGGGGTAAAACAAACGTAGGGTATGATCCGGATAAGTGCGTAGACATAGTTTCATTCAATTTATTATCTTAAAACGAGTTAATTTGGTTATGTCTATGTGACTCGTTAAATTAAAAGAGCAAGCTTGAGTTATAAACCTGAACCCCGGAGAGGATTACTTCTCTCACCATTAGTTACAATCAATTTTACTTTTTGATTTAAGTATTTTTTTGCAATTTAGTTAAGTTAAAAGTATTTTCAATAAACCTTTAAACTTTACGAGTTGAACCACACTTTCCACATATATCCTGTTGATTGACCCAACTTACCCTAGCTATCTTAGGTGAGTTTGGACCGTTATAAATTATTTTTTATTAGGCTTGACAAACCGATATCAGGAGGAAAAAATATGTTTTGACCTACGGCGACGACATGTCGTCGCCATAGAGTTTTCATAATGGCGGGACTATTTCACTCCTAGTTATTTTGGGGGGAAAAGAAAAAAAATATTTTTACTTATGGCGATGACATGTTGTCGCCTTAAATCCACACTTCTAACATTATTTTAAATAAATCAAAATATAAAAAATATCCCTATGACGACAACTTTTCTACACATATGACGATGACTTTTTTTTGTCGCTATAGGCACCCTATGGCGACGACATGTCGTCGCCTTAGAGCTAGAATAGCCAAAATTTAAAGTAACCCTATGACGATAACATGTCGTCGTCTTAGGTGACCTATAGCGACAACATCATGTCGTCGTCATAGACCTAGTCGCGATATAGTCTTTTTCTT
The DNA here is from genome assembly GCA_025506515.1 of Flaveria trinervia. NCBI lineage: Eukaryota > Viridiplantae > Streptophyta > Magnoliopsida > Asterales > Asteraceae > Flaveria > Flaveria trinervia. The sequence continues at coordinate 94,043,709 of CM046445.1, read as the reverse complement.
GTAGTGAGATTATTCGAGAGCTTAACAAGCAGCTTTGATATCATATCAGAGATGAAAAAACATTTAACTTTAACATTTATTTTTATTTTTATCTTTTTAAATTAAAAATACCATTAAGTGAAAATTTCATAATGGTGTAAAATTTTATGTGTCACTCATACTCATTAGGTTTATTCTAACACTTTTCATTGTTTTATATGTTTCCTAGATCCTTGATATGAATTCCGCCTTTCAAAGAGAAATTTTTTTGACTTGCTAAATTCATTAGTTCCATAAAAAAAACTTAGAAATACATCAGGAAGAAAGAGCTACTGCATCCAAATTTTGTTCTACTTTCACATTGACGTTATGACATGTCACTGCTATAAAGGACTAATGCCACCAAAAAACCCTTTCTTGTAGTGTTAGAAGAAGTCTTCACTACACAAAATCAACTAAAATCCACACAATTCTTATAAATATGGATCAATGCCGCTTAACACCATCACTTGGCTACTAGGATTTGCAGAAAAACGCCCATTTGTGCTCGTGAAGATGACAATTTATTCAAAGATGAATCCTAACTTATTATAGATGAAGTGAATACACAAACCTCAAACTGACATAATGTGAAAACGTAAATTATATAATCTTATGAACTTAAATATACCATTCCAAGATGCACTAGATTAACCATTATCATTAACTCGATCAGATTGATGATCTCATAGGCCATACAGTGATATGATTGGCTTTAAATGCACGCATCAACTCTTATATATAATACATTTATAATATATATTGATAAAGTAACATTGATTAAAGAAACATTGAAATAGCCGGCCACTCGAACACTCTAATAATTTATATTAACACTTCTATATAGAACACAAAAGAATATTACGCATTAAATTAATCAAAGTCTCCCTCTTAACGATATTATGATGTGTAGTAAACTTGTTTCTCCTCAAATAACTAAGGATTCTAGTCTCATGATATGTATTGGTACTAAATTAAGAGTAGATTTAGAGACCGCGTGAATTTATCTTTTTTAAGAAAAGTTGAAGTTCCCCTACCTTAATACAACTTAATCGAACCCATAAAATGAAAAACCTAACTTCCAAGTTGATTATGTGAAAGCATCACAACTCAAAACCGCGTTAAAAACAAAACTAAAATAAATAATATCAATGCTTAAAGTTGAATGTCTTAGTTAAATTTCTAGTCAATGTTTTTAGAACCGTATCAGACAATGAGCTGAACGTTTTACTGGTTCACTGGTCAGATCGGTTCAATCGGTCGGACCGAATATAAGAACCAAATAAAATTATAATTATTTTATAAATATATATTGAAATAATACTAAAAAAATAAAAATTATATATGAAAAAGTGGTTCGACTGGTACAACCTCCAGTTCATTTGATTCGACCCCCGGTTCGACCGCCGATCCGACCGGCTCAACGTTCCGACCATTGGTTCAATGCCAAAACGGTTTGAAGCACCGAACCATACCGGATTTGAGTCTGGTTCCCGGTCCAACCGGTCGGACCTGCCGGTCCAATCCGGTTTTCAAAACAATGTTTCTAGGTAGTTGAAGCCCTAAGTTTGAAATCTTCGGTATACATTAAGAAAAAAACATTAAAGTTGCATGTTTTAGTCAAAAATGCATTCAAGTTTTTGATTTATGAAGAATGAGTTGTTTCAAATCATTTTACTATAAATAGCAAAATGAGATCGACTTTGTTGAAAGATGTACCAAATAACATCAATTTTGTAAAGCTCTCTCTTTCTTTCTCTCTAAAGAATTTTTCTATAATTCTCTAATCATCTTCTTCATTTTTTTGAGAATTCGGGTTTTTGAGTCCATCCATGCGGTACTAACTGATATGGCTATTGTATTCTGAGAAAAAAAACAAATTTACGTGGAAGATTTAAAATTTGTATTAAGTTTGTAGAAATAAAATAACCTAAACCAAACAGGTGACAAAGGCCATAGAGCTTAAGACCATAACTTATTCTACCATAACCGTGACGCTAACAACTTCTCATTTGAATTGATTATCTATATAACTTTTAACATTAATCAGGCTTGGTGTTTGTTACCAGTCTACTCGATTACCTACTTAAATTGAGTTCGATGGCAAGCCTCGTTAAAGATTTGGTAGCCTGCCAACCAATACACTCATTAACTACTGATTTTTGTCCTTTTAACTACTGGTTTTATGGGGAATCAATATACGTACCAAATCAAATGTTGCTATTAACAAACGATTATAGGTTGTTTAAAAGAAAAAAGAAAAGATAACAATAAAATAAAATTGGGATCCAAAGAAGTTGTAGAATAAAATCTGGGAAAGAATCATCTTATACCATGGCCAAGATATATGTAGCTGACAGTTAGTTAAATTGCATTCGCTTTGCATTAATATATTTAACCTGTAGTGCTCAAGTTCTATTATGATATTTGTATTTTAGTTTAGAATTGTATTAGGATGCAAGTGATATTATATGCCTGTTTTTGACCGTGCAATAAAACCGAGAAAAAGGGTTTGTGTTGTAACCAAGAAAAGAAGGGAAAAAAGAAAAAGGAAGAGAGAGAATTGTGCGATGTGAAATTTCACAAGTTCGTTAAAGGGTGGTCATTTGTTGAATAAAAGGGTATACTACTTGTTTTGAAGTGATTGAAACCTAGTTTATCATTTATGGAGTTCTAATTTCTATTATATACAAATACACAAAATAAAGGTATTAAAATCTTAAAAAAATAAGAAATCATCAAAATGTGACACTTATATTATAGGGTAAGAGTTTTTGCATCTGACAAAGTCGTAAACATCTAACTGTAAGGCATATATTGGTTGGGGGCGCGCTAGACTTATACATACCAAGGACCTTGCTTTTTTACACGGTGTGTCATCCCCTTAATAAAGAAAACACTTTTGATGAGAAACCCAAACCAAAACACTTAAGAAGGGTATGCGGATGTGTATTCATGTTTAGGCGTATTACGTATTTGTGCGTTGGTTCGAAATTACTAGTATAAGCTTGTCTTAGCAATTGATTTGACTTGATTAGTGAAATAGATTTCTTCTTATTATAAAATTTATATGATTTTTATTATTTATCATTTGATTATTCAATCCCTTATATATGTATGTGTATGCATGCGTGTAAAGAGCGGATGAAATAATTTTTTTCTCGATATAATTAAGTTATGATATGGATCCTTGTCTCGTTAATTTCAATGGTTAACATTGAAAATATGATAATATTTAAAGTGGTTGAGATAAGTAAAAAAGAAATTAGTAGGCATAATAGTTAACTCTTTTTACTAGGTTAAATCTAGCTACAGTAAATTTTTAATCACAAATAACTTGTATATATACACTGTACGATAGAATTAATAATTTAATTGTTAATAAACTTTTTTGATGTATATTCCCTATAAATCATGTCATTTTTAACTTATGTTATATTCGCTAAGTGTTATACATGATCACACATCCACTTTAAATCATGATCTAATGTAGAAAAGTTTGCTTAATACTCATCTTATTAAAACTACCCTCATGTGTGAGAGCTTGATCCCGTAAATATCATCAATCAACGTACATTTAATGATAAATTCAACTCATACATGAGATGACCAGTTATTCCTTTTAATATTCTTATATCTCTATACTAAAAAAAGTTTTAATGCATGAAATTTAAACACATATAGATAGAGAGATCAATATGATTAAGTGGTAATTGATGACAATAGACCAAGCATATCAAAACTCTTCAAAATCAGAAGATCAATCAATGTTTCTTGTTGGTTTGTAAAGTCAATCATACGAGTGATGTTATACATTGCCATCCTATTAAAAACGTAGAGCATGTTTGATGCTACTAATAGTCGTGTGTTTTATTACATTCGTGAACAGATGGTGGGATATATATACGCTTAAGTTTGTTAATTTTTCTAAAGCTGATTATTTTATGTTTACATGTGCTTTAATGTCTTTACCACTGCATTATATAATAATAATATTAGCTCAGAGTTATGGCCAAAAGTTTTCTTAAAATGGCTAACAACTTATTTCAATAAGCATCTATCAATGTTTGTATGTTTTTAACATTTTATGGTGTGGATGGTTTCTTATATTCTTGGTTGTTGCTAGATACTATATATATATATTGTAATTTTCATCCCTTTATTCAGCGATCGTTGTTTACAACATAATGCAAATTGGTAGTGCAATGTGGTATTTTTTTGTAATGCATAATTTTTTAAAAGGGAGTAACGCGGGAGAAGTTTGATGATAATCACACTCACTAGCAATTTGTACTTTGTCAAATAGCTTGGTTGTAGTGTTCTTCTTTCTTACTAAAATTTGCAATATGTTAAAACCTTTTTATGCTATCAAGGTTACATTATGTTGTTAAATTAAATGCTAAACTAACAAGATAAGAACAACTTTTAAACGCTATCAATTTAATATAAGACAAATATGTTTTTCTTTATAAAACATGGAAACATAAAATGTAGCCACATTCTAACTAAAAAGTAATTAAAAGCCGCATATACTAGAAATATAGGACTAATTAATCACGGGATTTTGAAAGCGCCACATCTAGCTCAATGTAATCTTTTAATAAATAGTTTTCAAAAAAAGTTGTATTTTCTAACAAAAATGTTATTTTAATTTCATGCAGCTTCACATGTTCAATGTGGTGTTTGGTAAAAAAAGTTGTTTCAGGCATGATGCAATCTTATCAAGCTTGATACAAAATTTTCAATCTCTAATACAACATATAATCAAAGTTGCATTACCTTTTTATTGTTATGTTGAAGAATTACAAAAATATTAACCTATGATGGAAAATTTTATATGTTGGGTTATGCTTGATAGTTTACATGTATCATTTAAATAGTAAGGATAATTTTTCTTGTATTTGACAAACGAAAATATATGCAGTTAAATTCTCCTTTCTCACACATTGAACAATATACAATATATTATATTCATTTAATCTGAATTAGTAACTTTTATATCGAATGAAAATACATCAATATTATGTATTTATTGTATTATTTTTCTCAGAAAGACCAGCTAGCTAGGTACAAGTCAAAAACCTATACAAGTCAAAAACTTATACAAGTCAAATTAAGTTGATATGTGAATGGGTTTCGCATATGAACCACTCCATATATATGTATTGTATTACTATATAAGAAGTTATATGCGACAATTATGTCGCAAAACACGTGACAATAAATAATGATTTGGACGTACTTGTATAGGGATATTAGATCTTCAAAAGTATAGCAATTCCATAATTTATATACATATTAACTTACTTTATTACATTAAGAAAAAAAATACATATATTAATCAAATTTATTTTATGGAGTGATACTGTTAATTACTTGGCATGGATGAACATCTGCGGTGGCATTCTCCAGATTTTGCAGTTTATGAGAATAATTACATAAAAGATTTGATCCCACCACCATCATGACACCTTATATTGCATAGGAGACAGTGATATTTCACACATACTCACACACTTTTACATGCATATGCATATATTCATCTCTCACACACACGTACTTTTATTAGTTTATATGTGTAATTTTATCTTTTTCATGCAGAATATATAGATACACAGTATGTATCTATATGTGCATGGAGACATGAGGGGTCAAGATCTCTTTTTTACCGGAGCACTAAGGTGTAGTGTGTGTCACAGAGTTGTCACTCTGAGAAAGCTTAAAGGCTAAGAAACTTCCTCCACTAACTCTTGAAAACCCTAATTATAATAATAAATACAAAAAGAAGATGCAAGAATGTTAACAAGTTAAAAATAGAAAAGAAAATTTTACCAAGCAAAGTAAAAACCAAAACATCAAGCGGTAGTAAAATAGTAAGCATCTGATTTCTCTCTAACGTTTAAATTTTTCTTTGATGGTTTTCGGTCGTAACCTCTTAGAAGTTTATGATGTAAAAGATGTGATTTATCTTATATTGTTGTTAGTAGGGTATTGACGATGCAAAGATTATTTACTTGGTCGTGTTGTTAGCAGGGTTTTGACGGGTCCAATGACGATACACAGGATCTCAAGAAAAAGAAAAAGCTTCTTCTTTTTATCCTTCACCTCCTCTCCTTCCCATTAATCTCTCCTTTCTCCATGTTTTATTCTCTTGTTTTTGATTCCCCACTCTCATATGTTTCCAAAAAAACCCTTGAAAACTTTCTAAAAGAGAAAAAGAAGGCTCAAATTTAAATCATGGTTTTCTCATCTGTTCCACCCTATCTTGATCACCACAATTGGCATCATCAGGTATGATCTTCATCACTTCTTTCTCTGATTTTAGTTGCTTCATCATCCAATCAAAGTGAAAGCAAAAGCTTTATGTAAAAAAGATGATATATGCCCATTCATATTCCTCTTCAAATCTCTTCTTGAATATACCATGATCATCTTTTATCTTCATCTCATGTCTTTGTATGTTTTCTTTGTGTTTTGTGGTGTTCTTTTCAGCTTCATCAACCAAATCATCAGGGAACAACCGGAGGCGTTGCTGGTAGCAACGTCGGTGAAAACCCTAATCTGCCACCTCCTCCGCCGCCTCCACAACCTGGAGGCAGCGGAGTTGGAGGTGGATCAGAAGGGACGATCAGACCAGGATCTATGGTAGATCGGGCTAGGCTAGCCAAGATACCCTTGCCAGAGCCTGGTCTGAATTGTCCCAGATGTGATTCCACCAACACAAAGTTTTGCTACTTCAACAACTACAACCTCACACAACCTAGACACTTTTGCAAGACCTGCAGGCGCTACTGGACTCGAGGAGGAGCTTTGAGAAACGTCCCGGTTGGGGGAGGCTGCAGGAGAAACAAGCGAAACAGTAAAACCCGAGGCTCAAAATCTCCAAGAAACTCGGGCCCAAAATCTTTAAGTGTAAGTCCTCCAAGAAGCAGCTCAGAGAATATCACAAGTACTCAACTTTCACGTCCACCTTCACTTCACTTACCATTCATGAGCTCTCTTAGCCAATTTGGAGGTTTTGGCGCCAATCTTAGCTCAAATATTGGTGGATTTCAGCCTCAAAGTGATCAAATGACCAATTTTCAAATTGGTAATAGTAATAATCTCAACAACATTTTATCTATTGGAGGTGGAGAGACTTGGAGACTTCCTTTCTTGCCTGGGTTTGAAGCACCAAACAACAATAATCTATTCAACTATCAAACCGCTGGTGTAGGCGGTGAAGCACAATCATCTTCAATGATTGGAGGTGACATTCGATTAGAACACAAATCTGCAGTCGATAACCCTCCGAGCGACCCCTCGGTGAAGATGGAGGACGCGCGAGGGCTAAATTTATCAAGGCAGTTTTTGGGTATGTTGGGAAATAATAATCAACAATCATGGACTACAAACTCTAATTGGGCAGAAGTTCCAAATGTCAACAATTCAACTTCAACTACACATTTCCTATGACTAATGAAGGATTTAGTTGGATGTTGCATGTTATCAAGGTGATTTAACTTGTGTTTTCGATCAAACCCTAGCTGAATCGAGTGTAATGTGGTCGGTTTATTAAGATTCGACATGGTCTTAACGTCTGATATGGCACTGAAGAACGTACTGCAGGAGAATCACGGGTAGGTATACTTTATGTTAAGTTTTATGTGTTAGTATTATATGTGGTGGTTTATTCTATTAATGTGTATGTGAGATTTCTTGTGTTTGAAGCGTTTTACTTATGTGTGTTTAAGTGTGTGCTACTATATCTGTTGATTATGCTATATTATTGACATTGATCAGCTGGTTTTTCGATCGACATTAAGGTTCTTTGTTTGTCTTGTTGGAATTTAAACGTATATCCTTCTACGTTCAAATGTTGCAAGATCAAATCTTGTACTCTGGTGTGATGATTTTAAAAGCAAAGAAAATGTATTCGCTAGTCAAAAAAAAGTTCAATTCACATTTGAGTTGGTTAAATACAGCCATATTATTTTGATTATTTATGGAAGATTAGTTCTTCAAGAAAATTAATGATATCTTTTAATTCAAGAATACTCTTTTGGTGAAAGAACAGTCTTCTTGAGCTTATTATTAGGGTTTTTATTTCAAGTTCTTCCACTCTCATTTTAAAGAAGATCGTTAATTTTCAGAGCGATTTTGCAAACTAGTCGTGTGTGGGATCATTGAAACAACCTCTTTGTAAATATGTAATACGAAAACTATATCATTTAAATTAAAAAGTGTTCTATTTGTGACCAATTTGGGACTGAAATTACGGCCTGAAATACCTAGTTTTTTGTCGGTAATCATCAAGAAAATATGTAAGGTCGATGTACGTAATAATTTAGCAATAAAAAGATATATAAATACTAGATAATACCAAGGGTTTTTGCAGCTAAAACTCCTTAAAAAGATTATTCAAAACCACCAGAACATTAAAATATATATAAACTTATATATGTGAGTTTCCACATATGTTTATAAGAATAAATAGGTTAATGATGAATGATAATGAAAGTTCAAACAACATAAATGATGTTCTAACTCATCTCATACGTGTGTTGAAAAAGTAAAAGATCAAGTGTGTAGTTTGATAGCAAATCTTTCACAAGCATAATTACCAAAGTTAAAGTGAAGGGTAATCTTTCACAACATAAAGAAAAGGAATTTATTATGAAAGAGTGATTTTTGCAGTCTAAAAAGAAAAGAATCTGACAACTTAGATTTTTGCTTTATAGAAAGGACCAACAAGCCACACAACACACCCTTTATTGGGTACCCAACCAGCAACTCTACCACCCCGTTACCGCTAAACACGTGATTTATTTCTAGCAAAAGTCTCAGATTTAAATCTTGTTAGTTTTAATTGATTCTTGTAACCTCTTGAAAGACGTTTGTCCACGTACTATAACTTGAGTTCTGTTTAATCACGTTGTTAACAGGGTATTAACACGTCAATTCTCATGAAAAAGAACCCTTATAACTCTACCACTGCACTCTTAAACTAGTAGTGACAGAATTACAGAAACACAAATGAGTTGGCTTATTAGTCACTTGATCATTTGTAAGATCACTTTGAATGTAAGTAGTGTATATCAATTTTTTAACATTTATGTGTGTTAATGGAAAACCCTAAAGATTATTTAGAGAGAGAAAGTAGTTAGAGAGAGATGAAAAGAGAAGAGTGCAACAGCTGGTTGGGTGTGGCTCAGAAAACCATGAAGTGGGTTGGTTTATTTGATCAAGCTAATAACTGTATGGTTTAACATGTTTTTAACTACATTTAGATCATGTAAGAATTTCTCGACTCACGTGAAAGTTTGATCCTTTGGGTTCCATTTTTCAGTTTCTTGCTTTTGTTTACTAGTGACGGCTACACATATTTCTATTTCTATTCTACTTAAAAACTCAATTAGAATTAAAGTGATTTAGAAATTAAGAGGCACTTTATGACTTTTAAAGTGGAGATCATGGGTTTGGAGTCTCATTTAATGTAATTTGCTTCAAGTGAATCAAGAGTTTTATTACAGTGGGTCTTTAGGTGATGGGTTTCTTTTGAAATGATGAGCGAGCCGGGTCACCAACGCTATATGTCTTTGCAGGTGTGAGTGGCTTTTCGCCAATGGGTTTACCCGAGTAAACAGAATTAAAAAATTATTCGTTGGTCGTTCAAAAAAAGAACTAACGGTTGTGAACATGTATGTCCCTGGTGTTGATTTAAATTGGAGTAAAGCGTACTTATATGCTAGATTAGAGGAGTTAAAAAGTCGTTTAATTAACCTTATTAGCCTATCAAAGAGCGTTTCAAAGCAAAGATCAAGACGTGTTGAAAGCGGTTCATCGCTAGAATGATCGACTCAAGAAATGTTGAAAATGTTTAGCGAAAGTGAATTTTCTCGTCTTTTAGAGAAATCTCTTTTTTTGGAAAGCACGATATTCAAATGTCGAACATGAAGAAAGATAATGTTAATTCAAGATCTTAAGAGCAAACTAACAAAATCACCATCAACATTACTAAAAACTTAGTTACTTTGTACATTATTATGGATATATTCATAACTTTGGTGATTACCTTACTGATGTTATAACAGAACTACATAAATATGACGACTTTGAATGCATACGACTCATTTCTCTAACTTTGAACCGTAAAATGCATACGAATCATTTTTTCTAACTTTGAATCGTATAATAATATAATATAACACCTTTTATAACCGGTTACAAGAATGTAAGGAAAGTGGTAAATTATATTACAATTATGATTTGAAATTATTAAAAAATGCAAGAAGACAAGAAGAAAAACTCGTTTGTTTTTTAATATATAATATTAAAACTCTATGTTTTCTTGTAAAGGAAACAATTTGTAAGTGAGGCTTTTCCACAAATATATCACCACATGTTTTGTACCTCTCATATGTGGGACAAATTTTCACCTATCTAATTTATTTTCCTTTTAATTTTGGAATCTCAGTTGTTATCGGAACACTCATCTTCAAATATTGATATTTTATTTAACTTAACTTGAATTTGGATACAGTTTGATATATGTCGAAACTCTCATATAGTATAGCACAAACCAGTTTATACGTGACAATTAGTTACATTTATTTTCCGTAAAAACATTTTCTATTGTGTTAAAAACTTATTCTAACAAATTTTTTCAACATGAACAAAAAGTTATTAAAGTTGAGTGAGTTGTACCCATACGATTTTGATAATGTTAAAAAGATGATATGTTGAGTGTGCATCAACTTGCAACGGATCATGATATAATGCATATAAAGATAACAAGTATTTAACTTAAATGATATTGTTGACCAGCTTGCTATGTTTCACCACCAATAAGCTTATCTTGCTTTTGGTAACATACCAATAAACAAGTTAACTATATCTTTTGAATTCTATCACCATTAGTCCCCAAAGATATTAGGTCACTTGACAACTCATGTGCATTAAGTTTGTTTTTTTTTTCAATGTTTAATCAAGTATTTACAAATTTAATACTAGGTTACTTGCTAAATCACATGCACCTTATAATATATTAAAAAGAGGCATCTTTACCTAATTACATGCTATGTAACTTGTAACTTGACTACTAAAAATCCTTACATTCACATATACTTTGGGCTTGATTTTAGGGCCTCCATTTAAAACTAAAAGATTATATTTGCATAACAGCCCAATAGTCCGGGTCCAAGTTATTTGGTTTAGGTCTAAAGTATTCGATTGTTTTTCGAAATCCTTGATCAAAGGTTTATTGATTGAAAATGTATATATAATTGAGTTTTAACTTGTACTTACTAGTTAGTGTCTTAGTTCATGAGTTCAATAATATATTTTGTGTCAAATCAAAATCGAAAATATAAATTGTGTTATTAGAGGGAAAAACCGGGTATCTTACTAGTAAAAAAAAAAGTCTTGGATTTTATTTTTCTTTAGACTTTTAAAACAGTTGAATCACCCCTGCTTATATCAAAACTATTAGTCATTTATAAAAAACCTTAATCCAAAATAATTGATGTGTGGCATGTTTGTAAGAAGTTAATTACCCAAATAGTCCATGTAGTTTAACGTAAAATCAAAAGTTTTAGAATACATTTTTTTAGTAACAACTATGATATCTGAGGTTTGCAAAATTATAACATTATCATGTATTAGAGTTAACATTTGTCACTTCAAACACGACACCCCCCCCCCCCAATGCGAAGCACATGAGTTTTTTTTGGGTAATTCCTAAATAACATTCGAGTTAATTTCACAGATTATTTTTATTGGAAGCTCAAATCCTTTATAGTACAAGTTGTGTTAAATTTATCCTACAAAATTAGAGCTACAAAACGATTGTAAAGGCTTAAAACATGATTTTAAATGCTTACTCGGTTACCCAATCAATAATTTATTAAATCCTTCCAATTGTATAACTCACATTATTACCTTAATTACGCCATAAAGGTAAATCGAAATAACGATCACCATGATTCATGAATCTTTTTAATCTCTTCTTTCTATGTGTGCGAGCGTTGTGGTGGTCAAAATCATCTCTTAGACAATGTTTGGACTCATATCACTTAACAACCTCTAATTTGATCTCTTCTCAAACTTCAGCCCTGACTAAAAAACCATAGTTATGAACCTTTGATTGTTAGCTCTAAGCTTCACTATATCCGGTTGTTAGATGGATTTCTTATTGGACTTTGAGTTCAAAAGTATCTAATTATCTAAGTGCATTTCAAATATCTTAGTGTAATTAAATTGACTAGATAACTAATGTAATCATATTGTTCATCAAACTAGACTGGAGATGCGGAGTGCCGAAGTGCATGCTAACTGGAGATGCGGAGTGCAGAATAAAAAGAACTCGACCATGAAAGACGCGAAAGGATAAACAATATGAAATTGAGCTAAAAATGAAGTAATTAGACCTAAATTACAAGACAATAAATACCCTTCCATTAAAAGTGAGGATAATAACAGTCAGATTACATCTTTTTACCATCTCTATCTTGTATTTGCTTGCAGCAATATCCTCTTAACAGAAGAAATTTAAATAAAAGATGGAGAAAAAACAAGGGGTGGGGGATGGTGATCTTCCACCTTTCCCCTTCTCCTACATTTCAATGGAAAAAAAGAACATTGAAAAGGATACAAATACCAATATCAATATCAATCAAACAAAAGCTTTACCTCATCAAAACATTAGACCGAATAAACCAATCGGTTATTCGGCTTCTGCAATCGCTTGAGATAAAGTTTGAGATAACTTCTGTTGCTCTGTGAATCGAGTTATTTTCTCCAGCAACTGTGCAGCCTTTCTTTTCCCCCTATCGGTACCATGATGTAGTAAATCTACCAGTACCCCCATCACCCCGAGTTCTTGAGCTTCCACTAGATACTTATTATCACCTGAACAAAGATGAACCAAAACCGCAGCTGCGTTCTCTTTGTTTCTTGGAGATCCGGACCCAATAAACTCCACCAAAACCCGAACTGCATCTGCTTTACCAATAGCTAACTTCCCTTCTGGGTGGCTTGAGAGTATAGCTAGAATGGCTAATGCCTCGTCCTTCATCCCACCTTGTGGCTCGGTTAAAAGCTCCATCAATGTGTTGATCACACCTGCCCTCACAGCCCGGCCTTTGTTACCTTGATATATGCATAGATTAAACAAAGCCGTCGCAGCATCTTTTTTCCCTCTTTGTGTTCCTTCACTTAATAGTAATACAAGTGGTGGAATTGCTCCTAGTGAACCGATTGTGACTTTGTTTTCATCGATCACCGAGAGGCTGAAGAGGGTGGCAGCTGCGTTTTCACGTGCTTCCATGCTACCCTTTTTTAACACTTGAACAATCCCAGGGACTGCCCCGGAGGATACTATGCTTCCTTTATTATCTTCACAAATTGAAAGGTTTAAAAGAGCGGTGACTGCGTGTTCTTGGGTTCGTGAGTCGGGTGCGGTTAGTAAGTGTGTGAGGAGGGGGATGGCACCAGCTTCAGCTATGGCTACACGGTTATCAGCATTTCGTTTTGCAAGGAGACGGATTTCACCTGCTGCAGTTCGTTGATCGTCCGGACTAACCGATTTGAGCTTAGTTAGGAGCATGTGTATCATGGTCCGTTCTGCAGGCGTGCACGCAGAAGACGACTGTCCCGCCCGTTTTGGTGGTTCAATACCGTTTTTCTCGCACCATTGGGCTATAAGACTTCGTAACACATAGTTTGGTATGAGAACGGTACTTGTTAGGTTTTGTTGTGTTTTTGGACATGTTTTGTGCCCGGCTTCCAACCATTTCTCTATACATGTTCGCTCGTATGTCTACACAAATCATAAAACATTTTACAACTATATCATTTTAAATAAGATAAACAAGACAGAGAAATGACTGTGAATTAGTAAATTACCTGCCCGGTTGAGACAATAACAGGATCCTTCATCAACTCGAGCGATATGGGACAACGGAAATCGTCAGGTATAGTTGCGCTTTTGTAACTTTTTGATGTAGATTCTTGATTGTTTGAATTTGGCGGAGCAGACGTTTCACCAGGAGGTGAATCAACAATTGGATTATCAATTTGCACAAAATCTTTAATTAGTTTTAATAACATTGACATTTTTTCTATATTTTCTCCGGGATCACCATCACTGGCGGTAACCATTTCATGCAATGTTAATGATCATGTGTGAGATCATTAATTCTGGTAAGTTGTAGTTTTTCAATTAATCTTTTTAAGACAGAAGGATCTGCTGCCACATCACTGCCCTTATCGTAAAGGGATGAAAGATCTTCACTCAACTCAACATCTGGTGCATCAATTCTTCCTTTCGCTCTTCTGAATTGAGCAAGAACAAGTGCAACCTGATATACGAGTATAACAATGTGCACAATAATAATAAGATTGTTGTAATTTATGATTCTATTTGTAACATTGTAATTACAACATAACAATAACATTTCACCTGTTCTTTGACTTCATCTGATATGTCAAGTTTCTCAAAAGAAATGCCTTCTAAATCTTGTTCCAAACGAGCCGTAATTTCCTGGTATTTTTTCATGATTTCTTCTTTCTCTAGAGCCTACACGTGGAGGTATACGTTGTAAGTAATTCTTTCTTTATTTCATTATCATATAAAATATCAAAATCCAAGAAAACACATTATTTCATGAACAAGAACTTTGTAGCTTACGTCACACTGAAATAAAGAAGAGTAAGATAACTAGTGTTAAGTTTAGATACGCAGAACTACTTATAGAAGATATATATAGCAATACAATACCACAATGCTGAATAAATTGATCATGATACCCATGAAAAAATGACAAACGTACATAAAGCTCCCAGCTGACATTTGCATATGATCCCCAGTTTAGAACATTGAGCGTGTGTGTATCATATTTGTATGTTTGTATGAATGGTCCTTAGATTCTTATCATTGATAGTTAAGTTATAGCATAAGTTATAGCAGATATTAACAAGGGTACTTACCATAATAGGCATAACAACAAGCATACGAGCTTAGGTGACTTTTATGTATTCTTTCTAACAAAAGATATTTGCAGTTATATATATGTGTGTGAGCAACAAATAACTTTCGAAGCCAACAAAACTTGCATTTGTATTTGCGGAAGTGCGAAAGGCGTAGTATGACTTTGAAAGCGGAAAGCCGACCCTAATCATATGTAATAAACTAATAACCATCTTTAACCAGTCATTCTATTAGGCATTAATTACAATTTTTATCAACAAAATCAAGCTTCCAAGAACAAACGTGCGGAGCAGAAGATCAGAAAACTGAAGGTGGAGGCTTTTACTATTGGTTATATCCTATACGGCTATACATACAAAGATCTCAGTGCCAAACAGTAGCCTTTGCTTTCTGAATCAAGTTAATCTGCATAAAGATCATACAATTTCACTACAGATTTCATCTAATGATGACAGATATATGTAATTGCTACAGGTTATTACGTTCAAGCTAATAGAACCAGGATAACAGTCACTAAACCCTAAGATTATCAACCTACAATACGAATTAATCAGATCTTCTCTATCAACAAAACAAAACGCACAAGTTTATTAAGATTCAAAGCCCTAATTCAGCTTTCACGCATTCAATGTCAACACCAAAATCACCATTAACCTTCAATAATCTCCACAAATCGACACCAAACAAACACCAATGCATCAATCTCCCACCAAATCAACCCCTCAAAACCACAAAATCCACAAAAAACGAACAAAAAACCCCAAAAACAACCACCAGATTCAATTCACAAAAAACATACCAAATAAATCTTACTCCCTTCACTCCCCAATCGAAGCAACTCCTTAGCAGATTCCAACGCCTCCATCAACGAAAGCAAAGATCCGAACGAATCCTCCGGCAACGCCTCTTTCACATCACGAATCTCCTCAAACAACGGATTCAAAAGCTTCAACCTCCGAGCCAAGTTGAAAAACGGCTTCCTCACCGTACTCCGGTAATCCGATATCCCCGATATCTCATTCACCACATCAATCAGCTTCAATATCACCCCAATTCTCCCCACCTCCGCCATACCACCACCACCTTCAACCTCCTTCAGCGATCTGCAACAAATCCTTCGAATTCCTCCAACGATCTGCAACAAAACCTTCGAAATCGAACGCAAATTGAAAATTCGAAAGCGATTGCCACCGGAGATTGAAGTGGTCAGAGTCGTCTCTCCATGAGAGAGAATATAGAGAGTGATGATGGTGTCACGAGCATGAACAGAGAAGAAGAGGGTGTGGCTTTGGCTTTTTGTGCGAGGGTGGCGCGGCTTGGGTTAGCTTAACTCGAGTACTAACTGTGGTTGAGTTAGGTGATGATTCTGTTATTGACTTTTATGCCAAGTGTTAGCTGGAAGTGAGAAAGCAACCGTGATTCGTCGGCTTACACGGCTTGGCTTCGGCGGCTGAGTCGGCTTCAGCTTTTTTTTCAATTTTTGTTTTTTTAATAGTAGAATGAATTGCCCTGATTTAGAGTAAAAGTTTTATTTTAACCTATCATTTCTTTTAATCCGGATCACACCTCTAACCACTCAATAGAAACTTATTGTTAAAAAATTTACTGATTTAACTATAAACATTGAAATTTGAACTCGTTAACTTCTTTTATTTACATATTATAAATAATTCATCTTAACAAGTTCTGTTAAAGATCATTAGTTTTGGTTATTGCTTTTTACTTGCTTATAATACACATGAGTGTTGGGTTTAGAATATTGTGGGGTTGATGATGTGTACGTTGTGCATTGGGTGTTGTATGTTGTTTTGGAGAAAGAGGTTATTTTAAATGGAACATGTGGATGGGTTTGGTGACTTGTATTTTGTGCATTGATTACGATAAGTGTGTTCTGCATTGATTACGGTAAGTGTGTTGATTTTACGTTAAAAAAATGTTTCTGTTACAAGTTTGACATGGTCTAGTATGAAGAGTTGAAGAGCAATAAGATTCAATTGTAAAGAAAGGTTGTATCAACTTTGTTGTGCTATATTATTGACAATTGACAAGCACCCTTGATTTAGTAGCACTGAGATGATTTGCAATCATGCAATGTATAAATTTTAGCCACCAGCTCAAATTTTTGAAAGCTTAAAGTAGATGCGGAAATTTTTAAGTGACTATGTTAATACTTTTGATTTTAGTTTCATATTAATGCATAAATAAATTAAAATTAGCAATCAACTTAAAAAGATTATTAGAGGGTACAGAGTCATTTTAATTCCTAAGTTTTTCCATTTTCCCTAAAAGCCCGTCAGGAGATGGGCGTTCTTAGGTTTTTCCGGGTCAAATTCTCTAGACATCATGGCTTTTGTTCTTTATGTTTCATCACACCCGGTGAATGTTCAACAAATTTCACCTCTAACATCAATCATCAACCTTCACGTGTTTTATTTATTTATTTTCCTATTCCCCTAGTCGGAACACGCTGTGCGTTTTTATCATAGTAATAAACAACTTACCAAATAGGTATGGTTCCTAGATGAAACAATTAAACAAAGATGAAAGGGGATAAACTCAAAGCTTATCATAAGAATTCATAATTTTTAAACAACCATAAGCAATAAGCAAATAAGACAATTAGGAATTCATAATCTATAAACCAAAAAACATATAAATTAATATATTGATAAAAATGATAGTTGAATCAAGAGAATATAATCTAGAATGCTTTTAGGTATTATTACATAAACTGTTCGTAGATGCGACTAATGATATAGATAATTGTGGCTCCCATTTTGCCACCTTTGCATCTAAAATATTAAATAGAATCGATTCACTCAAATTAAGGAACACAAAAGTACTAAAAATCAACTTATGAGATTGATTTCAATATAAAAGCCAGAGACACAAAAAGCATGAAATTCCCTTAAGAGAATCACACCATATAATCAACATACTTGAGAATTGAACATAAATTAATTGCTACTACTAAATAAGTTAGATACTAGAGTTTTATCTAACATACGGATGCGTTTCTTTTTTATTGATCAAAGATGAACACAATGGTTGAAAGGGTTTCATTGCAATAAGGATTTGTTTTTAGATAAAATTATATATGAGAATACATAACAAAAAATTTTGAAACACTAGCATATTTGAGTCTTTGAGACCATTACAGAAAGGCCTAAAGGATATGCTCTTTTAGTCTAGTTGGTCTGCGAGGCTGCCATAAAAGATGGTTATTTTATACTAAAATTTATATTGTCTGGAAAAATATTAATTAGGTATGCTATTAATCGACGCTTATTTTAATAGAAGTTATCGACTTATCGAATAGACTTATGATATTTGTTACTATACTGATTCGGTAGAAATCTTTTTCTTGTAAGATATATAATATAAAGATTGACAAGTAATTTTGGTTATGAAAAAGAGTGTAGTCTCATACTACCATATTTGGTTATGATAAAGAATATAGTCTGATGATATTGGATTTGGTTATGATACCATCAGATTTGTATGATCACTCATGCTCGTGACATATGAGAATTTTACTCCAAAGGCTAAAAGAAAATTTACATTATCTACATTTTTGTATCAAGCATTACGTGTGAAAAATGTTGTTATTTTGAGGTTAGTTTTTATCTAATTTTTATTAGGGAAAGTTTTAAAAAAAAGGTGCACACCAGCAGCGTGCGTTGCGTGATTCTACAGTGTTATTTTTGCACTTGACAGGGTGGACAATTGACCGGAAGAGAACTTAGATTCGGCAGGACTGCGGGCATGAAATGCCGATCAAATCCGTTAAAGGAAGCCTAATCACTCTCTTTAGAGTCGTTTAACACCCAGACTTTCAGGAAAGACAAGAGGGAAGGTTTCTTTATCACAGTCACCGAGACCGAAGCGGAATATGGTATCGATAGCAATAGCTGTTTTTCCAGTTTGTCGATCCTCAATTATAAGTTCTCGTTGACCACGGCCTATAGGAACCAGTCTATCTACCGCTTTTAACCCAGTTTGCATAGGCTCGTGCACAGATTTAATTTTCATTGGATCTCGGTTGTTCTTAACAGCGATGGCTATTCATTTAAGTCTTCGGGTAGCACCACTAGACCTTCAACAAGGTGGAAATTCTCGTATTCCTTATGTACACGTTCCTGCGGCTCGGATGAGTATTCTTGTTTATATCGCTACGGCTATAAACACGTTCTTGTTCCTATTAACAAAACATCCCCTTTTTCTTCGCTCTTTCGGAACCGGTACAGAAATGGGTGCTTTTTCTACGTTGTTTACCTTAGTTACTGGGGGGTTTTAGGGAAGACCTATATGGGGCACCTTTTGAATGTACCGGATTTTTAGCATGTACAACCATCAAACCAGAGACCAAAGCAAGGCTCGACAAAACAGAAAGTATCATAGTAGTCGTCCTTCCCTGTTCTAGTGCTTGCATACCCATAAGGATACACTTATATACCCGAATTTCGCCGGATTGTAGGAATGATAACTGATCATTTGATCAGATCTGAGAGTTTTGACAATAGAGGGCTCGTTTGAAGACTTTCCGCTCATCTCCCGCCTTCGACTTGAAAGCGATAGGTTTTTCACTCCTCTCCTACTTGGAAGCTCTCTTATAGTCGGAGAAGTGATACCTGTCGACAGTGAGAGAGACTACCATCGACCGTGAGGGAGACTACCGCTAAAAGAAAATTTACAGTATCTACATTTTTGTATCAAGCATTACGTGTGACAAATGTAGTTATTTTAAGGTTAGTTTTTATCTAATTTTTATTAGGGAAAGATTTAAAAAAAGGTGCTTTAAAACTAAAACGTGTAAAAGTTAATCTCAACCATCCATCTCTTTAATCGATGTTTGAGATCAATTTATAGAAAAAATTGTTAGATGAGTGTTTTAGAAATAGATACTTTTGTTGAATTTTTTTGCAAGTATTTTTATTTTTTAAACGTTCATCATTTTTATATAATTTTTTTATAAAAATACCTTATAAAAACAATCGTTTTTATCTTTAAAACGAGTACAATATTGTTATATAAAAAGATGATAAATTTTTATATGTTTTTAAGCTCATATATCGTTATTGTGTCTTTTAATGCAGCTTATTGTGTTTTTTCTTAATTATTGTATTTTTCTAAATATTATTGTATTTTTCTAAAATGGTGATTTTTTTAAAAAAATATAATGGTAAAATAATATTATTGTGTATCTCTAATATATAAGCATAATAATAATTAACAATTAATTAATCTAATACATTAAAAACAATGACAAAATAACATAATGTCTCGTTGTGTTTTTATCGTCATTGTGTTTTCTCTATGAGTTTTAAAAAATACATTAGTCAAAATAACAACCAAAATTGCATAAAATGTGTATATACTAATGATAAAATATAAAATAAAAAAACAATAGTTAACAATATGGTGTGGTGGCTTTTATGAAATCTTTTTTAAAGGTGTGTAAGTTTGTGCTATAAAGGGTGGATATCCTGAATATGCCATGATTTTTTTTGGTTATCTAACAACAGAATCAATCGAACATGTTTTGGGGAATGCTATACTGCACAGATAATTTAAAAAGTGGTTGGATTTGAATCCTCGATATCGATAACTATGTTGGATCTCATCTCGTGGGTGGATTCTATCAAGTTAGCTAAACATAAAAGACATATATATAGTTGAGACGATTGTGATGTTTTTATGGAAGCATGCGATCTTAAAAGCTCTGGACTTTGAAGAAGAAGCTCATGTTTCATTCAATTACTCTGTTTTAGTATCTACATTCTATAAATCTATATAAAAGAAGGTTTTGTTTGACACATGTCTTTTTTTTAAATCATCTTTTTGTCATGTGTCTTTCTTATACACATCCTCATATAATTTTTCTTCTAAAAAAATATTATTATAATTCAAATACTCAAATTAATTTCTCTCTTGTTGAAAATCAATTTTATTAATCACTACGTTTCTCTCTCTTGATTACTTATTTTTTTAAATCAAACTATCTTTTAAACAATAGATTTTATTAAGAAAATTAAAAATTACATCTTTTTACTAAAAGAGAAATAATAAAAAAATAAAAATTTTATATAATATGAAATTTTCAAAAACACTAAATCTTTTGAAACAAAATATTTTAAAACAATTATTTTTAACAAAGTTACAAAACGTGAACTTATTAAAAACAGTCTTATTAAAATAACCATAATAATTTCAAACTAAAGTTTTTTAATAAACAAGAAATTTATACATAAGATTACTTATTTCTCTGTATTATTGATAATAACATTAAATACTAATAAGATTACTTATACTATTTTTATAATAAAAATATATATAATTAATAAATAAAAAAATATTTTTCTTAAAACAAAATATTTAAAAACCATACTTTTTTTATAAAAAAGTTTAAATAAATAAATCATTGTTTATTTATTTAAGTAGCTACTTATACGTAATTATAATTATAACTTATTTTAAAGCATGGTTTTGTAATTCATAAATTAAAGATTTTTAAATAATAAGGTCATGGCCGTGGCGTTGGGCAGAAAACCGATGATTTCGACGAAGCGTATGAAGTCTAATGCAAGAAATAGTAATAAGTTATTATGTTTAAGCGTATGAAGTTTTGTCTGGTTAGTAACAAAATAGTCTAATTTTCATTCGAAGCGTATACAAAACATTTAGTTATATGGGGCCGGTTATTATATATATAATTCATAGTTATATGGAGCCAGTTAGTATGCAAAGTCTAATTTTCATTCGGAGCGTATGAAGTTACCAGTGTGTGGCACGTGTTTTTTTTGCGGAGGTGTAGTTTTGTCTGCACTACAATTACGCATAAAAGGTATATAATTACACAAGTTATATTTATTATTACGCAAAGAAAAATTACACATGTTATAAAAAAGTAATCACGCAAGTTATATATATATAATTGCGCAAGTTATATGATAATTATGCAAGTAATGTTCATAATTATGCAACGAATAATCACGCAAGTTATACGCACATAACATAAATGTTTTTTAATGTTGATTTTTAAAAAATATATAGCAATACTATACTCAAATTAAAAAGAGTAAAATGATCGATTTCATAGTGTAATTTAAAAAAATAACGTCATATAAAAAAATTATATAAGTTTAAAAAAATTAGAGGAGTTTTATAAAAGTCAACAATTGTAGCTTATTTTTAATTTTACATCTTGAGCCATCATTCCATATGTGATTATTTAATATTAATCTAAAATGTCCTCTCTTAAATCTGAGGTTGGAATTACTTTCCACATTTCACACGATTTTTCAACTTTATACTATAAACTTTCTCAAGTCATATATACACATCTCTTGTTTATTTTTCCCATAATAGTTAGTAAATTACAATTGAAATATATGGTTACATTTATAAATTTGGGCTATGTATAACGACAAAACGATTTAGTTGTTGATTCATTATCTATAGATTCATCACAGCAACTTAGATTTCCCTTTAGCCTCAAAGCAATCTTTTATATTTTCATATTAAACCATAATATTGATTTGTCATTAAGTTTAAAATATGGGCGGTACATTGTTTATCCTTATTGACATCGATTTGAAGAATTGACGTACATGTGAAACTTTTAAAGCTTGTATTTGACTTAATTCTTTTGCGTCCATTGAGTCTTCAACATGAGATTGCTATTAATTTTAGAAATATACAATTTACATATCAAGTTTGTTTTTATGCATTTGTGTTTATTTATATTTGTTGTTTAAAGTATTCTTGTCTGAACATAAATATGTTCATTTTTCTAATGAAAAACAAGAGTAAATACGTTTGTTTATGCATATTTGTTCATTTTGTTTTCCCAAATAAAAGTAGACCAGCAAACATAAACATAACCACATTCATGTTTGGTTCTGTCTGTCTACGGTCTAAACCCATATCAATATGTAATATTATAAACATTTGTATTAACATGCTGGTGTATATTGTTGCATTGAAACACATAAAAATACACAATTTTTTTCACTTTTTCTTTGAACGGTTAAAAGATCACTAACATATCACTAATTCACCTGATCATCTACACTACTTGGCTACAGAATCAAAATCACATTCAGAAAAAAACATACCATATGTAAGAAAATCCATATGCCTAGCCTGAAACCCCCTTTCATATCGTAGATGAAACTTGAACTGAAAATCTCTCATATTTAATTAAAAAACTATGGGTAATTATAGCCATATCCGAGAATTCATTATCCATATTTGTTAATAACTTAATTAATATAACTAGCGAATAAACTAAATGGCACTACTTTAATGAAGTTGTCGTTTTAAGGATTATTTGATTAAATAAAATAACTTTTAGATTATACGTCAAATTAAGGGGTTGTTTTTGACTTGTGCATTTAAATAATTACTTTCTTTTAAAGAAACATAATCGTCCAATCATCTATTTGTTTTTACATCAACATCAATCCAATATACTCCTAACTATATTACTATCTACTATTTGACTTTAACTATTAACTTTAAAGAAAGAAATATCATTTTACACATCAATATACCGTGAAACGAATATTATAATAAATAAATCAAAGAATCATAACTATAACCATAATCAATTGCTTAAATTCATTATCTCAAACTAAGATGACCGTAATCAGTTAGAGAATAAGTGTGTGAAGATATTTTTTATTTGGTTAAATATAAATAATATTATAAAATGTTAAATAATGACAATCGGGTTTTATTAAATCACCGATTGTAGTGGTTGGGGCCCATTTGCATGTGGGCGGGGCCCAATACTACTTGGCCGATAGTAGCAACTGGCATGTGAAACGCTATTAACAACTCAGTCCAAACTAATTTTAAATTTCCAAATGTAAAACATAAATATTTTTCTAAACTTTTTAATCGATGTAATATGTACATTTATTTGTTTAGAGCGAGGTATAACCGGAAGCAACATTTCTATCTCTTGAATTAGAGGAAAGTTTGTTTTCGTGTTTACCAGACCCCGCTAGTGATACTGTTATAATTAAAGTTTTACTAGGTAAGTTTATTTGTTTGTTAGACGACACAATTGAGTGATCGACTTAATACGTTTAAGTTCATTGTGCAATTACTTTTTTTAAAACTCTTCCATGAGTGTTGGCATGGTAAACTAGTTGATTTAACCTTTTGATCACAAAGATGGCATAGAGTGATAATAGATCTAAGATTTGGATGGTCTAAAATAAATATACATAAATGAGAATATAATAGAAATAATTGTAAAATTATATCCAGTCAAAAACATCTTATTATTTATATGAACAATTTTTAGTCGCTGTGTATTCAAATTTAAATTACTAAAAATGCAGTAAACAAAATGTCCATGTATGAACGTTCTCTTATATAAACATGTTGGAGGTTAGTTACACCAAACAAATAAGATAATCTAATGTATGCTTAGCTACTCTTATTTGTATGACATTATCACATATCACAATTTATATTTAATTTACAAGTTGTGTTTTCCAAAACAATAGTTTGCAATTCTATGTTTAACAATTTTACATCAAAGAGTCAAGTAAGTAAGAGAGAGTAAAGCGTCACGCTTCAAACGCAAAAATTAAGAAACTGATCTATCACTTCATACCGAACCTTAATCACACATGTCATTTTCAAGGATAGTCATAAGTATGCGAATAAAAATTAGGGGAAGCTACAGTAGATCGCATTTAGTACCCTATCGACTTCATGTTATGCAACCCAACACCATTAGTTGAGAGACTATTTACCAAAAAAAAGATGTCGTAACATATTGATGAACATTAGCGACTGTCAAAAACTATTGCAATGCCCACACGACGAGATCACACTTGCTAAATATGAAGCTAACAATAAGTCAAAATCGCATATTTGAAACCTAATAGTGATTAATGGTGTTACACTAACTATATTCTTATCAACGGTTTTATTATTTCACATGAATTAAAGTGCTATGACCTTTTAATAGTCAACCGAAAGAGTTTAGTAAAGCTATAACAGATCGCATTGCCACCCTGTGACACTTTGAATCTTTTGTCTTCAACTTTAACTTGAGATGGTCCTCTGTGATTGCTCAGCAACTTCATAGTTCCTTCACTTGAGTGTCTTACATTTTTAAATATCCCTTAATTTAAAACTTGGGTAAGAGTTTAAATCTAAAAAGTGAAAAAAAATTAACTATTAATATCTTAATTATTAGTTGAGATCAAATTATAAGAAACAAGTTTTTTGGAGGAGGATTTTAGAAATGATCACTTTTGTTGGGTTTTATAAAACGTAAAACACAAGGATAACATGTCTTATTGTGTTTATATGTTGGTCATTTTGTTTTTTGTATACAAACTTTTGAAAAACACATTGGGGAAATAACATTATTGAGTACTTCTGAATATAAAACACAATGATAAATAACAATAAATTTATATAATATATAAAAAAACAATGATAAAAAACACAAAGTGATCTAAAACGTAAAACACAATTATGAATACATATAACAATTGATGACAAATATGTGACATAATAACCTATCATATTTAACACAATGACATAGCATATTTAACACAATGACATAGCATATTTAACACAACGTGTAAGTAACACGGAAGCGAGTCTTGGGGTTCATTGCAATCAAATATAAGATGTGAGGTAAATGACACATGACACCAGGGGTGAAGCTTCTTTGGGGCCGGGTGGGGGGCTCTTTTTTCGTCAGTAACGTAAATTTTCGGTTCAATAATTTAAATTTTCGGTTAAATAGTAATTTTTTATTAAATATAAAGTCCGCCCCATAAAATAGTTTACTTCTCCCCCTTGCATGTCACTAACCATTATGTGTTAGTATAAATTTATACTCCTTTTATTTAAGTAAAAGAAAATGGAAAAACTATAAATGAACCAAAGTAATTAAAAGAGTTTGATGGTAAGAATATATTTTGAAAGAGACGAGGGAAAAGTAAAAAGAAAAAGAAAAAAAAGATGAAGAGCCACGGGTTTCGAATCGTGGTCTACTCTCGATGGATTCCTTCATAAAATCAGGTGCAATAAAAAACCGCTAAATAGCAAGTAGCAGGTAATATTTCGCGAGAAGGTCGTTCGCGTACGAGATGAGGTGGTTCTAGTTCAAACCAGTCTTATTATCCGGTCGTGCATACTCAAGTGTCATACTTATCTTATCAATATGACTACTTAAATTATATCCGGTTAATACATCTACTATTTACAATATCTACTTAGTTTTGTATCATTTGCACCCCACCATGATAATGTACCATATGAGCCTGATGTTCGATTTTTTTTATTTTTTGTGAAATTTCACTTGTATCCATGTTTTGAAATATATGTAATTACCCTATGTATTTAAAAAGGAGTGAAAAGAAATAGAGATGTTTATGCACTTTATATATTAGCCACACAAGTTGGATGTTTGGCATCTTGCCCCCTCCATGTACCTTTATAATAGAATTTTACTTTTGTGGGTTGTAAGTTTCAATATAATTTGTAAAAGGGGTTTTAGGGGTTTCTGACATGGAGGTTGTTACCTCTTCGGCTTGCCCAAAATCCGACGTCGGCATGTGGTGCATATGATGGATCCGGTGTGTGGTGGTCGACTATCGTCGTGTGGATGTGTTGGGGTTCTCGACTTGACCGATTTCTATCACCCTTGCTGGTTAACGACCCTTTTTTTAGTGACGCCCACATCGATATGAGGCGGTTGTAGTCTCTAGTCTTCCCCCCACCTTCGTCGCTACCGGGTGCGTGGACGGTGTTCCCATTTCCTCCGCTGCTTTTTGTGCCCTAGGAGGCGACAAATCGCCGTCGGCCGCCCACCGTGGTGCTTTCCGTGTTTCCTATTTCGCTTATCATGTTTCCGTCATGTGTTCCTTCTTGCACAATAGCCTCTATTGTCTTGGTGGTGATGATTTGTTGCTCACATCATGATGCTTGGTTTGATAGTGTTATGTTGGCTCTATGATGGTTAGCTGGTCAATGATAGTGTTTTTTGGCTTTCATTTCTTACACACCTTTCATGTTCTGGCTTTTAAGTTGATGAGTATTCGTGTTGACCTAAAACTTAGATCTTAGATGTTGCTTTTGGTTTGTCGATGATGATGACTCTAGGGTCATTTGAGACATCTTTTCATGAAATTGGTGTTACCTACCGACGTTAAAGTTGTCGAAGATATATGGTTGCAATCGGCCAATGGCTTTGGTTATTTTGGGGCACATGTTATCTCTGGTTTGTGTGTGATTAAAGTTTGTTGGCTATGATGATTGGATAAAATACATGTTGTTGTCATGGCGTGGCAGCCATGCTTTGATGGACTGCAGCCATTGATGGTGACCACGTCTGAGCCAAAAGGTTATCACCTTTTGCCCTGTATATTTAAAATAAAATGGAAAGAAATAGAGATGTTTATGCAATTTAGACACTTGCTACACAAGTTTGGTGTTTGGCGTTTTGCATAATAAAAGGTGGAAAGGAATAGAGAACTTTATGTTCTTTTGATACTAGGCAAAATCTATTGTGTGGGATTTGCCGTCACAACAACTCAATGATAATTTTATGGCTATTGTCACACCCCGACCGACGGTTGAATCATCGGGGCAGACGTATGGGAGACGATTGCTCATAGCACATGGAACTAATTAAGTTGGAAATATATTAAATGTCATTATTCATAAAACATTACAAGACAAATAAGCTCATACAATACAAAAGAATCAAACAAAGGAATAACATGTTAAATTAAACTAGATCCAAGTCTTATATGAGCACGAAGAGAATCCACAAGCAGTAAACCTGAAACATGATAAAATTAAAAGGTCAGCTAAAAAGTTGGTGAGTTTCCAAGGTTTTAATACATAATAAAACAAGATTACAAGTAGCAATTCATGTCATAGGTTATAAGTTAGTAAGGTTATAGAACACATATCGTTACAACCAAACCTCGACTTGATTACAAGTATATAAGATTGGCTAGGTGTATTTGGTTCCCATGATGAACAAGCATACGTCATCAGGAGTCGGCATACATCGACTTTAGCACCAAATAGGCTTGTCAGGCCCAAAGATCTAAGACGTCGCCAGGCTAGCAATAGTTAATGATTGTAAACAAACTATGTATCTCATATAATCACTTACAACACACAAATAACCATAACAAAAATATGAATTGCAAGTGCTTTACAAGTCTCAAACGTTTATAAGTGTATGATGTATAAGTATCATGTTTCACCCCAAAATAGTGTGAAATAAAGTAAAAATGGGCAAGGAAACTCACAAGATATAAATAAGATGATGATAAGAAAATAAACGAGGCTCCAATGATTTCCTCTTCCAAGATGCCTAAATGTTTAATTTCCAAGATTAAATTCGATAATAAGATTAACAATGAGACGTGAACTAGGGTTGCAATTGGAATTTGGGGTTTTGATAATTAAGTTTAAATAAAATAATATAACCAATTATATTTTGATTCCATAAAGATAAAATAAATTGATTAAATAGCTAGGATTTAAAACAAGCATGTTTCGTTAGTGAAATTAAATAATATTACTCAAATATTTAATTTATAATAATTGATGGATTAAAAGGTTGAGTATAAAATTATGAAAAGTAAATAATTAATAATTATTTAGACTTATTATCAGAATAATCAATTGTTTAAATAAGTTATTAAAATAATTTATTTGATTTATAGGCTACTTTATAAAATAACTTAAAAAATAAACCTTTAAATAACTTATGTAATAGTTTTATATTGCATTAAATATTTACTTAAAATATTATTTTTTTTAAAATAATCATAGAAATTAAATTGATAATTTCTGAAATAAAGATTTAATTAACAAGAATAGTTTTTTATTAACTTATAATCATCATAACAATTTCTTAATTCAGAAAATGGTAACAAAACGAGTTAAAAAAATAAATAAATTTGGGTACCAGATTCGAACCCGGGTCTCTTTTGAGAGATCCGGCTGTGTTACCAATGGGCCAAGGCCCTATATCTGTTTAGAAACCAAATGAATTGTTTTATAAATTTAATAATTAATTAAGTTCCCAAATTGCCAAGGACCCTAACTTCGGTTTCGATCAAATTGAGCACCCAAATGATGCAGATTAACAATTTAAACATGGGGCTTTGTTTCCCCATGTAAAACCGAGTTTAATGATATATAAAACTTACATGATTGAGTTCGATTTGATGATTTCAAGTTTAAAAACGAGTCGCGACACTGTAATTGTTGATTCAAGGTGCAAACGAGGTTGATAACTAAATTAAACTTGCTTGAAGCTTCGGATGGTGATGCTGAGTAATAGCCCTCACTCAATTTGGATTTAAAATGCTCAGAAGATGAAACTCGACCAAGTGTAGGTCGCGATGAAGGTGAAGATAGAATTTGAGGTTTGTGTTTGTTTCAAGTGTAACAGAGAGTGGTGGACGCTTAAGATTAGTTATAGGATGGTTTATGTTCGTTTAATTAGATTATTAATGAGTTTAATGCTCGAAGGCTAAGAAGTTGAAGATGTTTCGGTTAAGCGTTCGATTAATATAGTAACCGATGATTAAACACATTTAATTGGTGCATTCATGTTCGAAGTAGGTTCTAAAAAGGTTGGGGAACAGTTTAGGGTTAAAAATCAAATTAATTTAAGAGTTTTTGGGGTTACCGGAGCTGCGTCGGGGCTTGCCGGCCGGCGATCGGGAAAACGGGGGCGAGGGAGGGAGGTTTGGGTTAATTACACATATGGCCCCTGGAGTTTTATAATTATTATTTTATGCTAGAACTGTAAGTTTCCATAAATTACAATTTAAACCTTAAACTTATAAAACTAAATGAATTAAATTAATTATTTATTTTCAACAATTAAATTTCATAAAACTTTATAAGCTTATTAAAAGTTATTTTATAACCTAATAAATTTTTAATAAAACTTTTCCATTTAGATATTTATAGTAAGATGATTAATAAATCTTATAACTTTATAAAAAGATTTAAGTAAATTATAACAAGTTGTTTTAAATAATTAAAAATAATAATAATTCACAATAAATGTTGTATTTAATCCATAAAACCATTAAAATAATTTAATAATGGAAATTCAAATTGAGTTCGGGTTTTGGGTTTTAACTCGAAAAATTACGGATGTTACAGCTATGATGATTCATCGAAGCTGGTGTTGATTGTCTCGGCTTGCCAACCATTTTTGGTTTGTAGTCGCAACCTGCCATTGGTTCTGAGCCAATCTTTATTATAGATAAATAGCGTCCGTTGTGTTGGTTCAGTTATCACTTTTAGTGTTGAATCACACCTGACAAAAAATCTGGTTTTTCAACGTGTAACGTGTGTCGCGGATAAATACTAGTTTATTTAAAATTAACAAAATGTATAAGAGTGTTTGAGGGTGGTGGTGTCATTTATTAAATTACTTTAAGATAGATAATATTACATTTGAGATGTTAGAATGGATGAGAGTAGTAAAAAATATCTCACCACCCTAAGAATAAAAATAAAACCATTCATTTTAGCCTAAGAATAAAAATAAAACCATTCATTTTAGTGGTTTTGTAACTCTGCACATGCTTATATATATTATTTAGACATCACACACGAATCCTCAAATCATCTCTTTTTAAATGGTATATTATTATAGAATTGAAATATGAATTCTATTGGTAATTTGTGTTTGGTTGGTAGAATTTGTTGAAATTCAAATTTAAATTCTATTATTAATGTGTGTGGTTGTGAAAGAAATTAGATTTAGATTCTCTCAAATTCCTTTAAATGAAGGATTTTAAAATCCTTCTAAATTTTAAAAGATTTAAAATTCCACCGACCCTCACCTTCACAACCAACTGCCAATTCCGCCCACCACCAACCGACATGCCGACGACCCTTGCCGATGTCACCAACCTTTGACCTTCGACCGCCCACCGACGCCCATGACCGCCACCGCCGACCTGTGACCGCCACCACCTCCGACGTTTGACTACCGTCGACCGCCACTTTCGATTGTCGCCGCCGCTATCAACCTCTGATTGTCGCCGATCGCCCAAAATCGTTTCACACCCCACCTATTGCTCACTTGTCTGCCTACCCTCGACAACCCAAACCAGCCAATAATTGTTCGTGTCGTCATTATTGTCGACAAACCGACAATCGCCGCTATCCGCACCCACCGCATACAAACACCTGTATTTAACGACCGCACCCGCGGCAGACCACCGACTGTCGTTGCCGAATGGTGTCGGTTTTTTACGGTGATTGTCAGTTTACGGCGTCGGTTTTTTTATATATTACAATTCTCTTTAATTACAAATCCTTTGGAAAATATTAATTTTCAAATGTGATTCATTCTAATTCCAATTCTAATTCTAATTTTAATTTTAATTCCAAGAAATTACGTGAATCAAAAGTCTAAGGGGTTGTTTGGCAAACTCTTAATCAACCTCTTAATGGTTCAGATGTCTGAATGATTCAACACTTAATGGTTCAAACTGTTTGTTTCGCAAGCATCTGAAAGGTTCGGACATTTACCTCTTTTGAATGGGTAAACATTATACTAATGCTGAATGGTTAAGAGATCTAATGTTATATGGTTAACAACTCTTATCTGAATAGGTCCGATATTTGTCTTTGAATAGTTAAGCGATACACTAACTTTTAATGGTTCAACACTTAATGATTCAGACTTTTTAATGATCAGCACTTAATGGTTCAGAACTTTTATTTATTCAGCACTTAATCATTCAAAATGAAAATATAGATATTTGTATTGTTGATAATATAAAGATGATAGTTATTAATATTGTTTGATTCAATAAAACCCTAAAAGCCATCACACACGTACATAATGAATTATTCGATCCAAGGGCCACTTAATTAATGAGGTTGCTTTAAATAAGAATGACAATATTGATATTTGTAGTGTTGATAATGTTTGATCGATGTTGACCTATCAATGTGAAATTCGACTCTATTATCACGTACCATTAATATTTATAAATAAACTAATATATGTATGTGACTATGTATACACATGAAGTTCTATCCATGTATACACGTATATGTAATATTTATACAAACACATCTACTATCTACTATATATGAATATAAGGGCATGTTCAAATAAGAATTAGTTTTTCATAAGTATTCTAAAAATATTTTACACATCTCAAAACAGCTCAAATGAGCTTCAATTTAACTCATTCCAGCAGTGTTTGAATCCATTCGTTGATCTATTATTGATGAAAACCAAAAACTTTAACTAAAAAGTAGGATTTTGCTAGTACAAAACAGACAATATGAATTCAAAAAGGGTAAGTATAAAATTTCATCAAAAAACATATTTTTTGAAATAAACAGTATAAAATTCAATCATACAATTCATATTTTATATGCGACAGTTAACTTTAAATAAGACAACACTTTTAACGTTTTTTTAGACAAAAACTAATTCTAGTATAACCTTCGTCTATGAATATACATAAGTGCATAAAGTTATTTATACACGAGAATAAGGTTATGTTGATTTCAACTACTTATGGGTGACAATATTAAGGTTATATAATCAGAAATGAATATCTTAAATACCCTTGCCTAGTAGAATATTTAGCGGGCCAATGGAACATGTTTAGTTATTCTAATTCTCATTTCTTTTTATCCCACCTTGCGTTGTTAGTTTAATGATAAAAATCAAACACTATTTAAACATCGTCCAAGTAATTTTAATTTTAAGTATTTTTAGAGAACTTCAAATGAAATATCGTTGTTAAAAGAAAACAAAAATGGCCCAACTTATAAGTTTTTGTCTCTAATAAAAACATACAGTCCCAAGCCATTGAAGCCAATGCAGCCCAATAATAATATTGTTTGGACCAAAAAGCATTGTCCACTAATAATAATATTATTAGTAGTGGATTGAACCGAATATAAGCCCATAAGATTAACAATCCACGACAATTAGAGACTCAAATGGGCTGGGCCGTTGGTTACTTTTAACTCGCTCAACTATCAAAGGGAAATATCGTAATTATATTGAATGATGATTGATGAGCATAAGTCGTTTTAATAATTGTAAACAGAAAATTGCGTTATATTAACTTCTTGGAACAACTATTGTAAGTTTATTATTATTTTATCATAAGAAGTATACAATAATATTATATTAACAATGTATTATTCAGAGCTAATCTTAAAAAAACAAATAAGGTCAATAAAACACAATAGCACATTCATCGTTATGTTTTATGATTTATAATATTTTACTATTTTGTGTTATTTTATCATTATTTTTTTATAAATTAGATAAATGTATTGTATTTTATTATTATGTTTTACATATTAAAAAGTCAATAGTGTTGATTCACCATTGTGTTTTTTAGCACTCAAAATGGTGTTCTAGAAAACACAATGAAAACTAAAAACATAATGATGAGCAAAAAGATACAATGATGATCAGAATAACAATGAGCGAGAAAACCTAGTTTTTTTTAATTTTTCACATAACAATATTACACTTGTTTTAAAGATAAAAGCACTCATATTTATGTTGTAATTTTTAATGGTATAAGTTATAAACGTTAAAATATATAAGGGTACATGAATATCTCCTACAATTTAATCTAATACATGATTAACAGGATGGATGATTAAGATTTTTTTACGCTTGTTACATAAAAATATTTTTTTTGTTTGAATAGTTGCCAATAAATATAATATTTGTTGGATGAAAATATCCGACTAAAAACAAAACTTTGTGTTGTAATATGAGGAAGTGTCACAATCCGCATGAACAATATAACAGAATTACTTATTTTTATTTTATTTTTTAAGTTTTACTTCATAGTCATGGGGTCGTTTTGAAATTTATTTTATATCATTTTCTAATAAAAAAGATCTTTATATATAAAGCAACACCTCACCAATACAAGATATTTTTTATTTGGCTTATAATATTTAAAATAATATTATTTGCTTGGATTTGTAGAAGGTGTAGTAAAATAATAATTTATTTTTAATTAGATAATCTAATAAAAGCTATTTAAGTAACGATGGATACTATAATATTAGAATATCGTAGTTATTAGGTTTAGACCAAATGTTTGTCGCGGTCTTTAAAATACGCATACATGTTTTAATTAGGGAATGCTTCTGAAAAATCAATTGAATTTAATAACTAACAGTCTAGAGAGAATATGAAACATTAAAATAAATTTGCTTTATCATATTATGAATCCGTTTTGGATATTTTTGGGGACACACACCATTGTGTTAAGCAATGTGTTTATTAAAATATGATAATCAAAGAACAAAATAATAAAAATTATAACCTTTTTATGTTTCAAGTTCATTGTGTATTACTAATTAGATAAAGTTGTGTAATTCTCATCAATTCAGAGCACAATAACCTGACGACGTTACACAGTAAGTTACAATATACTTTGTTTTTATATATCAATACTATAAGTGTTCTAAAGATAAAAAAAATGTTCGTTTTTATAGTATATTTTTTCAAAAAAATAATATCATATGTAAAAGTTATAAATATTAAAAAAATATGAAACTTGAGAATGATGAACATTACTAATTTTACATCCAACCTAATTTTGATCAAAAAGACACTTGTCAACATCTTAATATTTCTTACACTTTTTATTTTAAAAAAAATTATATTTGAATCCTTTCCCACCTAATAAATACATTTTTTTATTTTCCTTTTCTAATTCTTATTATCATTAACTACTTAATATTTAATTTATATTTTTTTCAACATACATATACACAAGTTTGTAGCTTAGTTATCCAAATAAAGTAGATGTATGAATGCAAAGCTTACTAAGTAAATGCTAGTATGACCCAATAACAATTTCGAACCCGAATTCTTCGTTGGTTGCGTACTTCTAGTAACTTTCTATAAATTTTAAAGTGTATTTAGAAGTTATCGAAGGGTGAAATTAGAAACTTATACATGATAACTAGTTTAATTAGTGATTATGATTCTACGTAAACAAACAATGAGTGCATGTGTTTTGCACACAAACTGTAAACATCATTCTCCATGGTATATCCTCCCATGCATGAGAAACACCAGAATAACTATATTACTTGCATCATGAGGAAGAATATTTTTGTCGATAATTGTTTTTTGTATGGTTTTGAGAATCTCACACGACACTTTGCTTGCATATATCATTGTTTTATGTACCTTGAGTGTATTACCAAATGGTCCCTACTCTCTACTTTTTTAAACTTTAATTTTTCGATCTCTATGGCACTTTTCGTAGTTATGTTATTTTTATGTTGAATACGGTTCATCTTTTTGACAGATGAATCCATGCTTTAAGGTATAACCTACATTTAGATTTAAAAATAAATAGAAAGTTAGATTAAGTATTTTGTTTGTGAAATACTTGATAAAAAGTATTTTTTATGAATTATATCATATATATATATATATATCTGTAAACTTGATAAACGTCATACAGATCAATACCAAAATCAGAGTATCATATATGATAGTAACCTAACCATCGTGTATATGATACTAATTAACCTAACTACCGTATGTTAAACGAGTGTGTTTTACATGGGTTGAAAAAAGTTAAATTTAAAACAAATAAAAATATAAATTATCTGTTATAATTAATAAGTTTGTAATATATAAACATGTAAAGATCAATTAAATAAATGTGTATACATATAAATTAAATGAAAGAATTAAATACATAGAAAAACATTATTAATGTTTATAAATACCTAAAAATTTCTTTGTACACAAATTCATAATCAGACTCAGTCAATAACTTTTCAAATTTAAGATAATCATCTTTTTAAAATATTCTTTGCATTGTAGTGCCCTATAATTTAAAATTTTAAAAATTAAGGATAGTTAACAAATATGTTTTATAAAATAAATATTAAAAGAATAAAATAACAATTCGATTAATTGAACAATACATCTTCCTCAACCATACCTTACTCAATTGAGTAAGTATCTACCGAATTAATATACATTTGATGCCACCATAAAAGAATCATAGCGTGATATGTCAATAACATTTAAAAAAAGTTACTTTTGATACTGATGATGTCCTGTTAAGCAACTAACTTGATGTTTTATTAATACCTTATAAGCTAGTAGACATAAATAAAAAGTAAACAAAGTGAAAGTTATGATCGCATGACAAAAAATATAAGTATTAAAGTTTATCATTAAAAACTTACTTTTTAAATCCAAGTGTACACAATATAATAATTGAATGCAACATGAACTAAATTAAAAATAATAATTGTGTGAATGATAAAGAAGTAAGAGAAAATTTTCATGTAAAATACCTGGACTATTTGGTTATATAAAAAGTTTTTTCATATATTTCTCAAATATCTTTAATAGTAAAAGAAAGGTAACTAGAAAAAAATATTGTGTATATCATATTAAATAATGGTGTAATCTTATATAATGTAAACAAATATTATATGATATTGTTAAATATGAAATATTTTCAAAATTTGAAACTAGTGACCCAAATACTCGGATTGACTAATTTAAAATTTATTTATTGCATATGATCCATTTGAATATTCAAATTTTTAATTTAAAATTTTGACTAATTTAGTTAGTTATTATTAGATAAAATCTTGAATTAGTTGTAGATTGAATTGAAATTTGAAGGTTTTAAATTTATGTTCCAATAATTATATTTTAAAATCTAATATTAGATTGTTATTAATTAGACATTAAATATTATTTAAACATGATGTATGAGACTCCTTTTAAAATCATTTTGCTAATAAACTGAACTCATATACTATGAAGGTACTAGGTGATAATGTATCGTCTAAAATAATGCCATGTGGTTTAATCTTTTTTTTTATTATATATTGAGATTCTTTGATGTATGAGACTCGTTTTAAAAGAAGATTTTAGAGGGACACGAGGCAACTGGTTATGAATTTTATATTTTTGTTCTCATCCATCTCTTCTGTTAAATAAAATTAATTTTAAATAAGTAAACTAAATAAATAAATATTTGATATATAATTTTTTAATATTAATAAATTATTAAACATACTAAATTGTAACATTCCATTTATCTTATCTTAACATAATTTTATTATTTTGTATTTTTATTACTTATAACTTTTTAAATTTTCTTTACTAATTATTTTATTAGTGGCTAATGACATGCAACATATAAAATATTAAATAAGTATAATGATTTTAATATGTTGAATTTTCTACCCTTGTAATACATCGATTTCTAATTTAGTTTTTAATATATCTTAACCTTTATTTTAGGTTTAAATGAAAATTAAATGCCGATGCATCACAAGTAGGAATCACGTTAGGTCTAGATCCATTAGCGTTAACCAAAATCACAAGTAAAGCTCTATAGGTCAAGGAATAAAACGTAGGTTTAGTCAATGGAAGATGTGATCGTTGAATGACAAGCAACCAAGAGGAGTTGGCCTCTACATGTAAAGCCATCGCCCAACGCTCCTTCAAAAGTTGTATCAAATGAACAATATTTTTTCACTCAAAACCGACATTGCTGTCTGTGAATATATAATATACACAAGAACGTTTTTTTATTAGGTTTCAATATGGGTTTCAATATGGATAGATCAATATTCTTCTCTATTACGTTATGCTTCTCCCATTGCGAATATGTTTTTGCTTCAATACATATTTGTTGATTATGCTTGGGTGCTTCGTTCTAATATAACGATAATTCTCTTTGTTCGAATTGGTGGTAATGTTCTATCGAGTCTTGAACTTTATACCCACTTCTATGAAAATGATTCGTCTACTTAACTTCTTATCTAACATTCAAATCAGTGGATGAATGCTCAAGCCTTTTGATTTTTTATTTAAATATTAACTAGTAGAATTCTCCAGCGTGTTAGGATAAAATTGGATACGAAAACAAAAAATTAACGAAACCAAACTAAATGTAAACATTATGCAAGCACATGCATAAAGCTATGAGTTAAAAAACGGATGTTTTAAAATAAGGGTTAAAGAACTTCAAATTGAATTTAAAGAAAAATAAATCTCAGTTTTTAATAAAAAATTATTTTGAAACATAAATGAAAACAAGAATGTCGCAAAGGTCAAGAATGTTGTTGCAAAACGAGCGTCGAGTATATTATATTTGACCCGTGAAAAGAAAATTAAAATACGTCTAAACTAATTATGAATATTTAAATATTAAAAAATTAAACCAATCATTTCGATATCGTCCATTAACAAAACCGATGCAGAAAAGATGAACTCCGGCTACAATTTTTTGTGTCTATCTGTAATCAGTCTATGTGACTATTGAGCCAATTTTCATATGTCGTCTATATTTTGTTTCATTTTGTGTATATATCTAACTTAGAGGTAGTAAAAATCTAATGGAATGGTTACGATTTACACATTTTGCTTTCTAACATGTAACATAATTTTAGTTTTATTTTGTTTTTATTTCAACATTGAATTCTATTCTTTTTTGGGTTTATCTTACAAATATGTTTAGTTTTCTTATTTGTACTTTTGTAACAACATCAAATCATCAATATAACAGGTCAGATGAACTTTATTCTATTTCTAAAGTTTTTCTTTTTAGATTTTATTGAGATTTTGAATCTTTTGGTTTGCTTATTTAAATTTTGCGTGTGTTGGTTGTACCATCCAGAACAAATGTGGGGGATGGGTATGTTCCTCTCTCTTTAACGTTTGTTTCTTTCACAGGCAGTGATGGAGCTTAAATGGAGCGAAATTAATATATTTTTAAAGAAGGTGAACTTTATATATATAAAAAGTTTACACTATCAAACCAAAAACTACTCATAAACCGAACATGGTTCTAGAAATAAAGTTTATAATGAGTTAAGTTTGAGGGCCAACGATCTTAAATTAAACAACCCTAGCTTGAGGTTAGACGAGTTTAGACTCGACTAGGCTCATGACACCCTTAAGTGTAATACATTTTTGGAAGAAATTATTGAAAATGATTTTACATTATAAATTTTCAAAAAAACAAATTATCGATCATCCTCAAGTTTTCTTCTTGACATATTGATCCAAGTGGGGTTGGGTGTTAAATAATGCAAATTCATTGTCTTCAATATTGATGATTGATGTTGATAATTAAAATCCATCGAATTTTTTAAATAGATCAACTTAAAATGAAAATGTAACCTTAAACAACTGTTTAATGTTATTTATTAATTTTTCTTTTCAAATTATGCAATCATGTAATATGAATTATGTATACAAGGATGGGTTAAACAAAAATGATGATTAAGCTTAAAAACCTTAAGAAATAACTTGACAATTAAATTTTCTAATCAATTGTTGTGATGGGAAAAAGTTGGTTGAATTTTATTTTTAGTCGTGACTATTTTTATAAATTTTTTAGAACGTTCATAACTTTTGTATATAACATTATTCTTTCAAAAACATCATACCATGGAAACAAGTGTTTTTTTTTATTTTTGAAATGAATATAGTAACTTATATATAAAACCAAAAAACAATTATGTTTTTCAGGGCATTGTGTTTTCCAACACTTCATTATGTTTTATTATGTTTTTCATGCTTGTCATTGTGTTTTTTAAAGATCATTATGTTTTTTTAATTATAACTTTAAAAAACACAATAACAAAATAACAATAAATTAATTTAATACGTTAAAAATATAACAAAATAATATGAAATTATTTAAAACGTAAAATATAATGACTAATACATATAACATAATGACTTATCAAATATTTGATACGGTGACCTGAAGATCATTGTGTTTTTATTAAATATTTTTTATACAATCCTTATATCATCTTTATGTATCCTCCATTATATTTCATTCAATAACTTACCATATATTGTGCTTGTGTGTGTGTTTGGGTGTGGTTGTTTCGGAGATATTTAACTTTAAAAATAAAATTAAAAATATTGTTTATTCTTAAAGAAAATAAAAACAGTATAATTCGTGCTTAAATATACACCCTCACCACAAGTTAAAAATAGTATAATTCCTTGAAGTAGCATTCATAAGAAAGAGTACACCCTCACCACAAGTAAAAAATAGTATAATTCCTTTGTGCATTCACGTTTTTGCTGAATAAAGACAAATTATTACTATATCATTTACATTATGGGGTAACTATTTGTTATATGTTGCCTAAGCAAAACATATTCTAACTTAATTAAATGATTTCCGATGTAAAGATTAACTGATTCGGCCATAAAATAAAACAAGCACGTACTTAATATATCTATAATAAAATAATCACCGTCGTCATCCATCAATAATTTAAAATTATATGATTGTGTTTCTAATACATGAATCTAGATAAGCCAATCTCCTCCAATAAAGCATGAGCACAATAATTTATTAAATTACAAGTACAGTACTCTTCATATTCTCTGTATAAGCGTGTTGCCATGTTGCATAAGTCCAAATGAATGGTGGGTTTAACACCTTAACCTAACCATTTTAATTTAAAATTAGTATATTTATTTTATATCTTAGCACTTATGATTCCTTTATAAAACTAACACTTAGTAATTATCTAGGTGGGAGAATCATATTTATTTTATAATTTTCTAAGGAGGTGGAAGATTTTTCAGTTTCCACCCCTTTGAAAATAAACAAACATGGATTCTGTACAATCGCCCATGATATGATTATGTGCAGGATCGTTGAAGGGTGTGAGTTACAACACAACAACACAAAGAAAAGATTAACCAAGCTTTAATCAAACAGTAAACTGGATTAACCAAGATAAGACACTAAGAACACAAGTAATGTAAGAGACAGAACACAAAGAACACAAGTATATGGTTTTCAAGATTGCAGTATATTGTTTTCTCTATGTTCTATTACAAGTGTTACAAAGCATATATGAAAGATACAAGAACATGAGATACTTATACAACATCCTACAGCCGGCTATACTTTGAAAGCCAGCTGGATACAATTGACTAGACACACACAAAATCAATTGTAAAGTCAAAAGGCAGATTGCCTTTTGACTAGTGACTATGACATGCATAGCTCACATCCTTATCTATTACAAAAAGGATAAAGTACATAAGTAGATAGTTACAGACTCAAGACCTCAATGTACAGTTACTAAAACTGTCACACCCTCAAAATCCACTTGCGGAGTTTTACCGCGAGGCGAGTGAACAAACCAGGATCACAGTCAATAGTTACTCAGAACGACTCTAAATGCCATAATTTAAACAAAATCAACCAAAATACAAACTTTAAACAGTGCGGAAGCGTTTTGAAAACAACCCAAGTCAATAAAGTATAACTATGGCAAAACAAGTGCCAACCCAAAAGAGTAAACCATAATTGTTAAAATGTTAAATTGTCTTGAAGAATCGGTCTTAAAATGCAGTGAACCATGCAGTGCTCCTATGGCAAGCAAGCTAAGGACCTGAGAAAAGCATACTAAAAAGTCAACACATAGGTTGGTGAGTTCAATAAACATGTAAACAGTTGCGATAAATATAAGCAGTGCATGGTAATAGATAGCTAGTCTATTATCAGTAAATATTAATACATAGTGATTTTGCAATTGAAGCTGACTGTGATAGTTGTTGCCTCCTGTCACGACTTACCATGTCGTGACAATGATCAATAGGACAAATTGCACCCGGTTGACCTCGAGTCACACAGGTAGGGCTCGTCAGACCCAGTAGTACTACCCAAGTTTCCCCGCTATTAAATATTAACAATTCAAAAGTGTGAGGACTTTTCTCATGGTAAACAACACTATATTAATATTTTACACAACTTAAATAATGAAAGCGTTCGTATAAATACCAGTATGCTATCTCCCCCAAAAGAGATTAAGTAAAGAGTGGGGCATGAACTCACCTGATGTATGCAAAGAGTACTTAGGGTTTATTTGAGAAACGAGAGGATAGCCAACCTTCAAAGGTTACCTAGATCATGTGAGTACATAAGTACGTGTAAATGAAGACATGTGGAACCCTAATCATACCAAAACCAAAGACTCAAGCTTCCAGAAAATAGACACGTTTGACCTAGTTGACCCGTTTGACCCGTTGGTGACATTATGAGTTATAATTCAAATAAAGCCAATGAGCACATACAACATACATGATTAACATTCAAATAGTATCATACGTATGCTATATCAACCAGGTGTATCACTTAGATCATCATACAATCAAGTACTATACAAGTCATGTGAATCTAGAACATTAACATATCCACTAGTTATAATACAACTAACATGTCACACAAGGTTCAACCATTCATCACATGCCATGTGAAGCCACTCACGACTTCACATCCTAAACCCTGCCAATCCTACTAAGTAGGGGCCTCAGATCCGCACGCGTGTATAATGATCATAACCATATTCTTTAAGCATATGCATTGCATTCACAACATCACAACAATCAATTACCAGTCCCAAGCATGATGTCCTACTACTACACAACATCCAAACCATACATGATCACAAATGTCCAAATATCATTCATGATTATCTCAATATCACAAACAACCAAGTTATCATATCTTACCACATTAGAATTCATCCATGATCATACTAACATGCTCCTAACATCCCAGATAGGTTCCAACTACCATCTATCATATTTTACATGAATAAAGTTTCCCTTTTGGGAAAGCATATCCCAAAATCTATCAATTACCCAATATGCTCATGGATTCATCAATAACATACCAATTCAAACTCATATCATCATCTAAACATGATCAACCACATTCAAACATCATAACCCATCAATTCATATCTTAAAAAGTTACTATCTTTAGTAATGTTTGAACTATAACATGTTTTCTTGATTTCCAATGATCACAACAACAATCTAACATCTAATTATCACCATTAACACATCCATAACATCATAACATCCATAGTTCAACATTTCATGCAAATAAAGTTACTATTATTAGTAACCTATGAACATCAACCCTAAATCATCAATTTCTTGCAAGATTCATGATTCCTAACATTCATACAACTTATTAATCACCACACATTCATCAAACAACCATCATTCATCCATAATCATGCCCAAATCGAATTAGGGTTTGACTAGAATCAAAACCCATGATTAAACCACTAAAAACATGTAATTCATCCATGATCGACGTTAACTAACATGTATTCAACCTAACTAACATATAAACATCATCAATTGATCAAAACTCAACACCAAGAACACCAATTTTGTGATTTAAGGTTCGGCCATAATGAAGAACATCACAAAACATGAAAAATCTAACCTTTAAACGTGTAATGTAACAAAATTGAGACTTGTAATGCGTTGTATGCCTTGAGATCGATCAAATCCAATGTGTTCTTGCTTATCTTGATCAAAATCGCAGGTTTGAGAGGGGATGAGGGAGGTTACGGTCGCACATGGGAGGTGGGGGCTAGGGTTTATGTTTTACTTAATTTAATTTACATATTTACCCTTTAAACCCTTGTGTTTTGGTATTTTATAAAAACTAGACTTTAAACTCTTTTTAAAATTCCTTTAACTTAAAAATATAAAGATATGAACTAATAATTTTCATTACATAATTTATCTTTTCAAAAACACAGACATACGAACAAATAGGCACGTTTCCGCATTACGCGATTAATTTCTACAATCAGCAATTAAATCGCGTAACACATAATTTTAACACAACAATCACATAATCATTTAATTAAAATTAGTTTAACATTATTAATTATTATTAAGTCACCAATGTTAAACAACAACTAGTGTGTGCTCACGACACGTGTATACAAGACTTAACGGAACTAACGGAGTTTGGTAACGGAAATTACCGGATGTCACAAAAAGCATGGACCTTTTCACCAAACCATGTTAGTTGGTGACTTGTAGAGTTGCAGCGGAAAGATGTCCAGCTTTATGGAACACTACATCAGATAAAGCATATCTTAAAAGTCTTCGGAAGAAATCTGTCTTCATGAACTTGAAGCTTCGGAAGACTTTGTCTCTGAGGCTTCGGAAGACTTCATCTTTGGCTTCGGAAGATGTTGGTCTTGGCTTCGGAAGATTTCACACTTAGAGTATTTCTGTTGCACATGTGAAACTTCCGAAGCATTCCACTTCAATGCACTTGTGCAGCATGCAAGAGAGACCAAAGATGTTTAGGTTGCATCAGCCTCTTCATTAATCTCTACAAACTCCCCCTAGGCTGATGCTACCAAAACACTTAGAAAACTTCAGATATTATAGTCCTCATTAGGATGATCACCATTCCTTTCTTCATAAGATGATCAGGATCCTTCAGGCTATCAAAGTGTCTTCTCATGTCAAAGAGATCATGCAGATGCAACTGAAACATATCTTGCCATGTATAAATGTCTTCAATGCCTTGATCTCTAATAACATGCCACCTTTCTGGATTTGTGGTGTATGTCCAAGACAAGATGGGTCTTCCTGATGCTAGAGGAGCTACTAAAGTTGGA
The DNA here is from genome assembly GCA_025506515.1 of Flaveria trinervia. Classification (NCBI taxonomy): domain Eukaryota; kingdom Viridiplantae; phylum Streptophyta; class Magnoliopsida; order Asterales; family Asteraceae; genus Flaveria; species Flaveria trinervia. The sequence goes on along the minus strand of CM046445.1, from coordinate 93,999,200 downwards.
GTTGGTTGAGCATCCTCTGGCTGCACATCCTCAGGTTGTTCTGATTCATCTTGAGGTTCAGAAGAGGATGCAGGTTTCTTCTTCTTCTTAGACTTTGGTTTAGAAGTCATCCTCTTCTTTCTCTTTCCAAATTTTAACTGAGAAGACTGGCTTGCAGCACCAGATTGATCTTTACTGTCTCTCTCAGTTAGGTCTTTCTCTCTCTCAGGCTCAGAAGGAGAAGGAGGTTGACCCTGCTGTGGATCAGAAGATGAAGCTTGCTGAGCATTAGCAGGAGGTCCGGGTTGTGTTGTGTCTGTTTGTTCAACCTTAACCTCCACTTCAGGTGGGGCCTGACTTGGAGTGGAGTGTAAGTCAGTGAGCACTCCACTCTTGATCTTCTGCTTGATTATGCTCATCCATAGTGGATAGAGACATGGGTCCAAGTCTCCTTCTGGAGAATCCATACAGCTTCAAGAAGCTCATCATCCTCTGCCTATCAACAGACTTCTTCATGCTCTTTTGGATGATGGCTCTTGACTTTGCAGCTTCTTCCCTCATCTTCCTCTTTGTTGTCTTTCTTTCCTTGACTAACTCAAGCTCAAGTTGTTTTAATACTCAAACTCAACATAGTCATAAGGTAAAGGAAGGAGTGCATCTGCCTGATAGAGACCTGTGGCACTCAGGTAGTTAATCATCTTGATTCTGTCTTCTTCCTTATCTACCTGAGGTTCTTATTGAACCACATCCTCTTGTTCAGGGCTTTCTTGAACTGGTGAGAGGGTAGGCATACCTCTGTATATTCTTTTTCTTTTTCTTTCTTCTTTGATCTGTACTAGGAGTTCTGCATCTTCTGCCTCTTTCTTCTCTCTTGACCTTTCCAGATCAACCAGCTCATTTAATTCATCCAAGGAGAGAAATGATATTATCTATGTCATAGTTCCTAGTCTGCAGATAGTTGATCTTGACTGCCCTTAACTCATCATTCTGAGTATCTGGTCTGGGGGCAGCCCTGATTGCAGACTCCATGAGTCTTGGAGACTCAGTAGAGGAACCTTCTCCCCTTAGCCCTTTTCCTCTCTCTCTCCTCCTCCTCAATCTCCTCAGATGTCTTTTTCTTTTCCCTTTGTCACTCACAGACCTTTGTGACTCAGGGTGGAGAGAGCTTTGGCCTTCATTGCTCATTGCAGCATCTGAGCTCAGGCTAGAGAGAGGTTGAGAAGCACCTTCACCAGCAGGTGTCTCAGAAGGAATATGGATCTCTGCAGCAGTTGGAGATGATGAGACAGGGCTCTCAGGTTCTGTCACTGGGCCTTCAGTCAAGGTTTCCCCTATGAGCTAATCTTAGGGTCTGCCTCAACATCCAGTTGACCGATGACATTGTCTGATTGCCTTAGTCTCCTTCTTAGGCTGAACTCTGCAATGATCCTGTCTTGGATTCTTCTAGCCAGTCTGTCAGCTTGTCTTGATTGGCATGGGTTGACAAGTGGCATGTTGACTAGATCCAGACCTTCATAGTAGTTCAAGGTCTGAAAATTAAAAAATTCTTGCTGTCCTTGAACTCTTATGATGATGAGAGCCTTCCAGTTGTTGTCATACCTCCATCCAATAATGTGATTGAAGGATGATGAAGTGACATGCTCTTGGTATCCCATCCTCAAACAGACTCTGTATGAAGAGTCTGTGTAGTCCACATCAGTGTGAACTCGAGGAGGTTGCTGAGAATGCATAATTGCAAATAAGGATGGTGAGTCCTCAATGTCCATTCTCTCAGAGGACTCCCAGGTTCTGTGGCTGTAAGGACTTTCTCCCCCTTTTTGTAGCATCACCCATTTGCATAGGTGAGCTGGAGAATAGATCAATCACATCCACAGGTTCTTGTGTTCCTGGTTGAGCTCTCCTTAAGGGTCTCCCAACTAGTTTTTCCTTAAGATATGAAATCTCAAGTTGCTGATCATTGATCCTATTGTTTAAGGTAGTCACTTGAGATTCAAGGTGATTGACCTTTGAGACTAAATAGGTGCATGTTTTGGATAGTTGTTACACCTTTAGTCTTAGATCCCCCTCATCTTCATCAGAAGAATCACTGGGGTGGAGAAGATTGGACTAGAGTCCTTTCTCTCATGACCAGTTCTAAGTTCTTGGCTATTGGATTTCCTCTGCTTACTGGCAGTCTCAGTTGAGATGTCAGTAGGTTGAGTTGCCATGGTTGAGGTCTGTGATGTAATCACTTACAGAAGTGAGAGCCTCTTCCATATGGACATCCTGAACAAGTTCAGGAGTGTCCACCTCAGTTGTAGGTGACTGATGTGGGATAGATGTAGGAGACTCAGGAGTATTCATCTCTCTTTGAGTAGGGGAAAGAAGAGAGACTCATTATACTCACTGAAACCTAGATATCTCATCAGTATAGAAGTCAAGGTTGGGAATTGGTTGGTTGAGATCTATAGGCTGGGGATGGTAACTGTCCCCTGAAGGTTGATCACTTGAGTGTTGAGACTCAGAGTGATGGCTTAAAGCAGTAGGGCTAATGAGCTCATCAGGCTGAGCATGAGGAACCTCAGCACTGATTTTAGAAAAGATGGAGTGGTCTGCTCCTTAGGAGAAGTGGGAGCTCCAGTATCCACTTCTTACTGAATAGGTGAGTATATGGGGGCCTCCACAGACTGAATAGTCTGAGCAGGGGTTCGTTTGGATTTTCTTTGGTAGGTGATGGAGATTTGAGGCTGTGTAGGTGGTTGGAAAGTAGCAGGTGTGGGTTCAACACTAGCTTGTGCTTCTAGTGTTCACCTTGAGCAATGAGCTCTAACATTTTTGGACTAGGGCTGTTTCTACCCCAGAGAATCCAACAGTGACTTTCTCAATGTTTTAAAGATGTCGGGCTTCATCTGTTCCAATTTAAGAATGTTACATGTTTCCCTTAACTGTGAGCCCAGTTCACAGTTAAGAATGTACTGGACATATCTAGGAAACATGTAATATTTTAAGGAGTCTAAATTTGCAAGCAAATTTGTATAAACAAACTGAGAGTACCTGAATTTGACCCCTTGAACCATTCCATGGACTATAAGGAGAGATCTTCAGGATCTGGTCCCATCCACCATGCTTGTTTGATAAGCTGTGAATGACCACATAGAGCAGAAATCTCCATTTGGATGAGACCTTCCCTTTCCTGAAAGTCTTTACAGAAAAATCTCCCTCATACTCCATCTGCGCAAAGGAATGATTTACAGCTTCCTTTGGGAAGAACACCTCACCTTCTTCATCATCCAGCTGAAGATGTCGGTTGATGATGGCCGGAGTGATGAAGATTGTTCTCCCCTGCACTGTGGCAGACAGTGCCTTCTCCCCCTCCATAATGACCTCTTGGCAAGTCTTTCAGAATTCAAGCAACTAATCCTCATAGAGTGGAGGATCAATTGTCAGGGAGGTGAAGTAGTTCGACAGAGACAAGAAACGACAAACCTCTGAGAAATGAGGATCTTTCTCAGAGCATAACAGAGCAACTTGATTATGTTGTCTGTGTAGCTGCATGGTAAAGTTGGGATCATTTCTATGAGCAAGGTTAGCCATTATGAGGTAGCTTAGAGATGAAGGAAAAAGAAAGAAAGAAATTTCAGAGAGAAATTTTGGGTTTTAGGTTTGGAGGAAGAGCAGATGATAGAAGAGGGGAAGCCGTTGGGTTTTATATAGAGAGGGATTTCAGATAAAGTTTAATGAAAGAGAATAAACTTTGAAATCCGGATGTCGTCCCACCTCTGAAAAAGTAGTTTACTTTTTGCTCAAAAAGTATTTTCTTGGAAGTCAAAAAGCTTCCGAAGGTTAATTAACTTCGGAAGTTTTAATGAAAAAGCTTCCGAAGCTAAAATGACTTCGGAAGAAGTTTCCTGAGAGTATTTGATGATTTTGCTTCGGAAGGAAAAATTAAGACTTGAGTGCTTTGTATAGAGATCAACAAAGCTTCCGAGAGTTAATTATTGCTTCGGAAGGAAATGTCCTTAAAATAAGTAAGTGTCTAAGATAATTATTTAGCTTCGGAAGATAAATTGAAATTTCTTCCGAAGGTAAATTTCTTAGACAGTTAAATATTTTGAAGGTGTATTTTTTTCCGAAGTTAAAAAGCATAACTTCCGAAGTATAAAATCTTATTTAATCTAAGGAAAGTCTTCCAATCCAAGGAAAAATGAGCTTATGAAGATGATAGACTAGACAACTTAGAACACACATTTTTAAGAAATAATAAGAATTAGTTTTAAGAAAATTTACTCAAGGTTGATCATCCCAATAGCTTATATTAGATATTTAAATCTTTGTTCATCAAAAGCTTTTGTAAACAAATCAGCATATTGTTCATCTATGTGAACCTTGACTAGTTTAATTAATCCATTTTCATAATTATTTCTTATTAGATGATACCTGATATTGATGTGCTTTGTCCTTGAGTGCTGCACAGGGTTTTCTGTAATTGAGATAGCACTGTTGTTGTCTATGTGGATTGGAGTCTCCTTAAAATTTAACCCATAGTCTAGCATTTGATTCTGAATCCAAAGCACTTGAGCACAGCAGCTAGCGGCAGCAATGTATTCAGCTTCAGCAGTTGATGCAAAGACACAAGATGTTTCTTGCATTGCCATGAGACAACCCTTCCACCAAAAAATTGACATCCCCCAGATGTAGACTTTGCAGTCATATTGCAACCACCTAATCACTATCTGTATAAGCATACAGATTGAAATCAGAGTTCTTGGGATACCATAGACCAAGTGTTGATGCACCTTTAGGTATCTTAGAATCCTTTTGACAGTGATAAGATGAGACATCTTAGGGTTGGCTTGATATCTTGCACAAATGCATGTAGCAAACATGATATCAGGCCTGCTAGCAGTAAGATACATAAGAGACCCAATCATAGCCATGTATAAGTGTTCATCTACACACTCCCCCTCAAGATCAGGACCCAAGGGAGTGGTTTCTGGCTCTGGGTGTCTTAGAAATCTTACAGTCAGTCATATTGAATCTTTTGAGTATGTCTTGAACATACTTTGACTGACTTATGAAGATGCCATCTTCAACTTGCGTCACTTGAATTCCCAGAAAGAAATTGAGTTCCCCCATGGCACTCATTTCAAATCTGTCTTTCATCAGCTTCTCAAAGCATTTGCAGAGCTTTGGATTAGTTGAACCAAAGATGATGTCATCCACATATACTTGAACTAGCAATATGTCTTTTCCTTGTCCTTTGATGAAGAGAGTTCCATCTATAGTACCTCTCCTGTATCCATGTTTACAGAGATACTCAGACAGTGTCTCATACCACTTCCTGGGTGCCTGATGCAGCCCATAGAGAGCTTTGTCAAGCTTGTAGACATAATCAGGATGATCAAGATCTACAAAACCAGGTGGCTGTTTGACATAAACCTCTTCATCTATCACTCCATATAAAAAGGCACATTTTACATCAAGTTGAAAGACCTTGAAGTTCTTGGATGCAGCAAATGCCAGGAATATCCTAACAGCTTCTAATCTTGCCACTGGAGCAAAGACATCAGTGTTGTCAATCCCTTCTTCTTGTGTGTATCCTTGAACAACCAGTCTAGCTTTGTTCTTGATGATGATGCCTCTATCACCTTTCTTATTCCTAAACACCCATTTGGTTCCTATGGTAGTCTTCCCAAAAGGAAAAGGACAAAGGTTCCAAACTTTCTGTCTTTTGAATTGAAGCAGCTCTTGTTGCATGGCTTCAACCCAACTTCCATCCTTTAGAGCTTCCTCAACTTTCTTTGGCTCTATCTGGGATAGAAAACAAGAGTGAAGACAAACATTTACTTCATGGGTTTGTCCTCTTGTCTTTACCCCGAGACAACATCTCCAATGATGTTTGTGGTAGGATGAGACTTGTGGATCCTAAGCTGAGGAATCACAGCAAGTTGTTGAGAAAGATCTAAATTAGAAAATTTAGATCTGGCATAGATGTTTCTCCCACCACATCAGCACACTTTTCAAGTGAAACTTGATCCAAGCAGTGTGTGACATCATTGATGTTCTCATCTATGGTGTGGTTAGTGGCATCAAGAAATCTTGGTCACTGTCACCATCACCATTGTTGCCTTCTACAGTTGAGGTGTTCTTATCTGGTTATAGAGCCTCTGAGCTGGAATTTGAAGGCATACCAATGTATCAGCTGAATTTATCATTTTTGTGCTGATAGAAACCTCATTTGCAGAAGTAGTTCCAACTGGAGCTGAAGATGTATGACTTGAAGGTCTTCCTAGCTCAAATCTGGGTCAGGATCACCTGTATTTAAATTTTCTGCAGATCCTAAAACATTCTCACAAGATTTATTAAAACTTTGGTAACCAAATCAAGATCAAATAGCCAATCTGGACCAGAACCAACAACACATGGTGTTTCATTGAAGGTCACATTGGCTGACTCCTCAACTATTCTAGTTCTGAGATTGTACACTCTATAAGCCTTAGCTTGGGAAGAGTATCCAATAAAGTGTCCATCATCTGATTTCTCAGCAAACTTGGCAATTGATCTTTGTATTCAAGATGGTGCAAGGACATCCAAATGACCTGAGAAAACCAATGAAAGGTTTTCTCTTGTGCCAAAGTTCATAAGGAGTCTTCCAATGAGTCTTAACTACTAAAACTTTGTTCTGCACATAGCATGCAGTGTTGACTGCCTCTGCCCAGAAGGTGATGGGTAGTTTAGAGTCAGACAGCATGGTTCTTGCAGCTTCAATCAGTGTCCTGTTTCTCTTCTCAGCAACACCATTTTGCTGAAGAGTCCTGGGAGCACTAAATTGTCTTGCAATACCCTTATCATCACAAAATGTATCAAGGGTTTGATTCTTGAATTCTGTTCCTTGATCACATATTATGATTTTGACCTTGTGATCAGACTGATTCTCAATCTTTAAGATGAAATTCTTCAGAATCTCAGGAGTCTCATCCTTAGTTCTAAGGAAAAAGACCCAAGTGAATCTTGTAAAATCATCTGTGATCACTAGACAGTATAAGGTCCTTCCTAAACTCATTACACTGATGGGGCCAAAGAGATCCATATGTAACAAGTGTAGGGGTGTAGTGATGGAGTTCATTTCCTTAGGCTTATGAGATACCTTATGTTGCTTCCCTTTCAGGCATGCAACACAGTGATCATCACTTGTAAACTCTTTCTTTGGCATTCCAGTTACCAGATCATGCTTAATCAATTTATTCATGTTCTACATGGCACATTCTTTTATGCCATAGGAAAGACTCATCACTATTGGCTTTGGATAGAAGCATGAAACTTCTCCGGAGGGAGAGGTTTCTTGCAAATCCATCTTGTACATGTTTCCTTTTCTGGGGGCTCTAAGCAGGATATGCTCATGAGGAATGACCACACCAGGCTTAAGAACAATGCACTCATGCTCAGTAAAAAGCATGTTATGACTCTAATCACAAAATTGAGATACACTCAGAAGATTGTATCCAAGCTCCTTAACAAAGTTTACCTTTTCAATGTTGAGCTTACCATTTGTGACCTTGCCCCTTCCAAAAATGTAACCACCTTCATCTTCTCCAAAAGCAACAGGTCCTCCATCAATCCTTTCAAAGTTCTGGAGTAGTGACCTATTACCAGTCATGTGCCTGGAGCAGCCACTGTCTATGATCCAAACATTTATGTTTGTCTTCAGCTGTCCCTGCACAAAAAAGAATGATTAGTTACATCTGGAAACCCAAGCCTTGCTTGTCTTGGGCTCACATGCAGAAGGTAAATTAACAGTAATAGATCCTATGGTTGTACTAAGAGGATCTTGAGCTGTTTTGATGGAGAAATCTCAGTCACTTGGTCTTTCTTAGACGTCCACACCACCTTTGGAGTCTTGGACTTGACCTTCAAAACTTTAGAACCTTTTGGAGTTTCAGAAGTTTTGATGACTGAACCTTCGAAAGATTCTGCAAACATTCCAACAGACTTTAGTGCTTCGGAAGAATTCCTTTCTTCCGAGACCAAATGTTCTTTCGAAGAGAATTTTCCACTTCCCTTCTTTTAGATTTGAGACTTTCGAAGGAAACTGGTTTTCCTTCCGAAGCCTGAATCTTCTTGGAACTCTTTGAAGCCTTTGTTTTGGCCATGTGGACAGTACCTTTAGGATTGAAGGACAATCCTTTGCAATGTGAGTGGTGCTGTCACACATAACACAATTCATCTTCTTCTTCATAAGAGCCTTGTCTAGAGAGTAAGACTGTCTTTGGTCACTTCCCTTCTCCACCTTCATCTTTGCAGATGCTGAGACAGTACTCTTGGGCTGAGAACTGTGCTTGGAGTTTGATGGACTAGGCTGTGCAGCAGTGGTACACAGCAGATCAGTCTTCTTCTTGCTGCTGAGATGAGTTGAGCAAGAACCAGAACTCTTAGCAGAGTTTTGGTTGATGCCTTCAGTCCCTACCACTTTAAACCCTGCAGAAATAAAAACTTGTTTCTGCTTAGAGTCAAAAGTAGCCTTGATCTCTTGAGCCTTCTTTGCCTTCCTTTTGCTCTTTCTGATCAAGTTCTTTCTCATGGACTTGGTCATCACAGTCTTCACTTTCTCCTCAGAAGGATAGTGGCCCTTCTTGGAATCCTCCTCTTCACTCTTTAGAGGGATTCTTCACTTATCTCTTCTTCATCCTCCTCACTCATAAGATCTATGAGAGGAAGCTCATCTTCACAAGTTCCACATCTAGGAGATCTTACTGACAAGATTGTGTGTGGAGGAGCTATCTCATTGGACCCAGTCCCTGTCTATTTTGATAGCACACTTTGTTGTGCAGGGATGATGATATCATGTTCTTGAAGGTCTCTTCTTCAAGAACACTCTTTTCTGCCCTGGCTTTGCTGATCACAAGCTCAGCCTGACATTCAGTTAACTTGGTTAAGATCTTTAAATTGAGTCCTAAATATTGTTTCATGTTTTAGAACTGAAATTGTTTTCTCTAAGTCCTCTATTTTCAGCTTATAATCATTTTCAGTCTTTCTAAAATCAGATTTTAAAATGTTTAAGGACTCAATATTAGATCTCAGTTCCAAGTTATAGGACCTGTACCTGTTAACTTTAGCAATGCATTCAGGAGTACAGAGATGTTCTAATACCTTGGCTTCATCATGATCTGCCATCAATGCTTGGTTTGGAGAAGCATTTTCCACCTGAAAGCTCCAGTCAAAGCCTCCTCCCTCAACAACAATAGCAGCTTGCTGCTTTGACTTCTCATTATGGAGAACTTTGTCAGTGTAATTTGGTCTGGGTTATGTTTGGCCACTATTGGTTCTAGGTGCCTTACACTCTCTAGCAAAGTGGCCCATCAAGTTACAGTTGTAACACTTGACTATGCCTTTGTCCAGTCCAAACTTTCCACTGGTTGCATTGCTTGGGAACTTCCTTCCAGTCCTCTTGTAGAACTTCTTGTCTCTGTGAGTAAGAAGCCATCTACTGGATTATTTCCATGTACTCCAGATCATCTGGATGGATACAGTCCACGTCTTCAAGAGTGAAAAGAGAGTTGTCACAGCTTTCATCAGAAGACACAAATGCTTGAGGAGAGCTTGCCTCTTGGAATGGGCTTCCTTGAGTGTAGTTCTCCTTTGGTGTCTCTGGGAAGGTGATGAAAGGACCCTTGGGTGAGTTGTCAGGGTAGCATATAAGATGATGTTTGGGTTCTATGCTATCCCTTTCAACCACATGTAGGGCTGAACCCATTTGATTGTTGGAGTTGCCAGATGAACCCTGCATGTTCATCTCCATCTGGTAGCCACTGAGAATCCCATATAACTCTGTCAAAGTGAGAGTTTTGAGATTTTCAGTTCTCTTGATCACCACACAGTAGTGTGTCCATTGCCTAGGAAGTGAGGACATGAACTTCCTTATAATGTCTCTATTCTCAAGAGAAACTCCTCCATCCACTAGGGTATCCACAATCTCAACATACCTGAAGTATTGTTGAGTCATGGTTCACCTGTTTGAAGGTGAAGTTTTCAAACTGCTGCTTCAGGAGATCCTTCTTGTTCTCCTTGGCTTCAGAAGAATCCTCATACATCAGTTTCAGTGCATCCCACAGCTGCTTAGCTGTTTTGCACTTCTTGAAACCTCTGTACACAGAGTTTGGAAGGGTAGTTTTAAGAGCTGTCATGGCTTTCATGTCTATCTTTACTCTCTTCCTATCTTCATCAGTGTACATCCGTACATTTTTTTTTTTCCGTTCTTATTTTTTTATGTTGGTGCGTGGCCTCGTTAGTAAATGTAAAAAAAAAATAAATATAATAATAATAAAATAATAATAATTATAATAATAATAATAATTATAATAATAATAATAATAAAATAATGATAATAATAATAATAATAATAATAATAATAATATAATAAAAATTATAATAATAATAATAATAATAATAATAATAATAATGATATAATAATAATATAATAATAATATAATAATAATAATAATTAATAAACTTGAATAATTAAGGTTTAAAAAGTTGAGGGGGTCTTAATGCAAATTTTGAAACATCAAATTAAAATTTTAAGCTTAATGTTATGAAACACAAAATGGAGGGACTAGTTGTGTAAATTGTCAAAACTCAAAACGGGTTTCCCCGCTTTTCCGGCAACGGCGCCGGCGAGCTCCGGCGAGCTCCGGCGAAGCCACAAACCACCAATTTTTATCGGTTTTGACCCAATCAAACCGCCCAAACCCCTCGGCCTTGCGATTCGAACTCAAACCCTACCCAAATTTGAGTTTCCCGCTCGTGCTATACTTCCAAATCAAACCGAGGATTAACCGAGTAAAATTCGAATCAAATCTCGGTTGGAATCACTAAATCAATCAAATTAAACACTTCCAAACTTAATACGCGGCCTAATCAATCCGCAAATCAATCAACATTTCAAGATAACAACCCGAATCTCTTAATTTGGGTAAACTTCGAACGCGGTTTCAATCGAGTGTGTTAAGCCCGAAACCGTGTAATCGAAGCTATATAATGGGGTTTACTGATTCATTTTGAAGTTCTTAAACTCCCTAAACCCTCAATTGCGCAGATTAATCACTCAATCGAAAAACCCCAATTCAAGAACACCCGAAGCTCAACTCGAACTCGAAAACCCTCAAATCCTCACCAAAACAGGTAATTAACACCTGTAGTCTACTCGATTCGGTCCAAGGATCAAAAGCCCCATGATGATTCGTATGATTAACATCGAATCGAGGGTCGATTTTGGATTAGATGAACCTAGGGTTCATCGGATTTGGGGGAAACGGGGAAGCCTTGTTTAAAATTAAAAGAAACCGAAGTGAACCACGGCCACGGCCCTGGTTCACTGGTTCCCGCACCCCATTTCCCCAGGGAGACCCGGGTTCGACCCCGGGCAACCCCCCTTTCTCTCTTTCACTTATTTATTTATTTTTTTGTTTTGTCTTTTTTTTTTATTTTTTTTCTTTTCTTTTCTGTTTTTCCTTCTTTTTATGTATTTCTTTTTATATTTTAATTCTGAAAAATTTCTAAGAAATTGATTTTTTCAGAATTTATTTAATCATTTTTGTATTCTTTTTATTATTAATCAAAGGTTATGAGTATGTTAAATTTAAAATACATTGTGGTATTTTTTTCCTTATTTTAAATTATTTAAAATAATGTTGTTATGTGAAAAGATAATAGTTGTGTAAAAATATTTTAGACATATGCATGTATATATATATATGTATATATATATACATGTATATATTGGCAAACAATTTGTATAATTCTTACCTATATACATATATTGTAAAGTATATGTATGTATATATATGCATGTATATAGATTGTCAAACAATTAGAATGATTAATTACTTATACATATATATACTTATATAAACATATCAAAGTAAGTATACATATATATATATATATATATATATTTATTTATTTATTTCTTGATTTATTACAATCAATACAACCTTCATAAATCGGATAAACGTACGATTAATTTTCCTTATTAGCCGTTCTCTTTCGCACGATAAATCTAATTATCATTTCGTTCCATTAACCCGATTCACATTAATAACACGAAATAAATTGATGTCAACCTCTATTCAATCCATAATTAAGAACCTTAAAACAAAATAATCATCAAACCGATTATAACGCGTTACTTTATTCTTATTTAGGTGCCTTGTGACGTTGTGTTGGAAATCTTATACGTGGTTATTCTTATTTCATCTTCAAGTCTTCTTATTATCATGTGAGTTCTTATGCCCCATTTACATATATTTTACACCTTTCGGGGTGAAACATGTTGGTTATACAAACAAACTCATACCCGCTTTGATACTTATTACGCACGTGCAATTCTTTACATAGTCGTGGTTATTTGAATATGTTTGTATATATGAGATGTGACATACGTGTGCAATCATTAACTATAACTAGCCTGGCGAAGTCTTAGATCTTTGGGCCTGACAAGCCTATTTGGTGCTAAAGCCGAGGGATTGCCGGCTCCTAGGAGCCGTATGCTTGTGCACTAGGGAACCAAATACACTTAGCTAATCATGCTTACTCTTATTATCCAGTCAAGGTTTGATTGTAACTATGCATGTTCTATATACTTACTATCTTGTGACCATTGACTAGAATTGCCACATACTTTCTCATGATATATACTTATTATTTAAAACCATGAGAACTCACCAACTTGCTAGTTGACTTTATTTTCAACATGTTTCAGGTAATGTGCAAGTTTAATGGTGACTGAAGAAACGCTTAAGCTTAGGATATGGACCTAGACTTAAATGAACATTTGGATTCTTTTTTTTTGTTTTCTTGTAAGACGTGGATGATTGTGATGTTTGAAAAAAATTGATTAATGGCATTTATATTTTAACATAGCGTTATGTGGCTGTGAACAATCTTAACCCTCACACTTCGACGTTTCCGCCGTCATGGTTGGGGTGTGACAGATTGGTATCAGAGCCCATAACTATAGGGAACTAGGTTATTAGAAATGGTGACCTAGACTATAGTTTATGATCCTTATAGGATGGCAATCTTATGAATACTTACATATTGTTTTGCATGCTGCCTAACGCTATGCCTTATGTGCAATGTGATGCCTTAGCATAGATGCCATCTTGCACGATTACATTTTGTTACTCGTCTTCCCTAGACTTATATTAAACATTGATTCTCCCCGACAATTTCGATTACTTAAATCCTTCCTCGTCTCTAAGTAGAACTTATTGATAGAAAATTTCTTAGACTCAAGGTCTAATCCTATAAATATCTCATCAAGATTTTTGATTCCATGAATCATAGGACTAGTGTGGTACATAGACACCTGTATCCTGGTTTTCCTGGCAAAAGGCCCTCGGGCTAAGGTAAGCATTTCGTATAAATCCTACGGGACCAGTCATGCTTACCTGGGGATTTCCGGGATGAGTGATAAACTATGGCCAACATACACCAGTTTCTGAGGCGAATGGGACAATTCATCTTGACGTGTCAACGTTTCCAAAATGGTGATGCGTTATCAAATGGAATCATACCGTACTACTCATGATTCATACTTTAACTGTCCATCCTTATTACCCTTTTGACCGATCCTAATCCAATTTATATTTTTCCAGCATGTCTCGTCACCATGGAACCCGAGGAAGATCCGACCGTAAGCTTGCCGCCATGATTGCTCGGCAAATGGCTGCGGTCATCCCGACTATGGTGGCTGAACTCAGCAGCACCATGATCGCCAACGTCACAAGCAATAGTAACGGCCAAGGGGAAAATAGTGCAAACCAAGGCCGTAACAACCAGACGTGCACTTTCAAACACTTTAGTTCGTGCAAGCCTCCCCGTTTCAGTGGCAAGGAAGGTGCCACCGGTCTCCTGGAATGGTTCGAAGGGATGGAGAACACCTTCGTCAACTGTGAGTGCCCTGAAGCGCTCAAGGTGAGGTATGCCACCAGTATGTTGCAACAAAGGGCCTTGACATGGTGGAACAGTGAGAAGAGGAACCGAGGTCCTGACGCGATCTTGGCTTTAACGTGGGAGGAATTCAAAAACATAGCCATTGCCAAGTTTTGCCCGAGAAGTGAAATCCAGAAACTGGAGGAGGAATTCTAGAACCTGAAACAGGATGGCGGGAACCATTGGCATATTCTACCCGTCATCACGAACTGAGTATACTGCTGCCACACATGGTGGATACTGTTTCACGGAACGTGGAAAAATTCATTAAGGGTGTGCCGCCCCAGATCCAGGATGCCGTGGTGGGCAGCCGACCCGCAACCCTGGAGGAAGCTATCACTATCACTGCACAGTTGACAGAGAACCACATTCGAGCAGGCACCATGTCTGCGAAGGGTGCCAAGAAAACTGAGAAGACGGTTCCCGAGGAGGTCAAGGTGGATAACAAAAAGAGGAAGTTTGTACCGGCACGGAACTACGCCGTGGCCGCTCCTAAGCCACCCCAGAGACAGTGTGTTCCCGGACTGCACCGGCAGCACAAGTGCCCGTGGCAAGGGCTTATGCAGGCCCTCTACCCTTGTGCAACACATGTAAGTACCATCATCCGGGGAACCTCCCGTGTCGCATCTGCACACTATGCGGCAAGTACGGGCATCTCGTGGCAACGTGTCGCCGAGCAATGGGGAACGCAGTGACGGAACCGAACCGGGCCTGCTACAATTGCGGAGAACCGGGTCACTACCGACCCCAGTGCCCTCGTCTTGTGGGCAATGTTCCACAAGCTCGCGGACGTGCCTTCAACATCAACGCAAACCAAGCTCAGGCAAACAACGATGTGGTGAACGGTACGTAATTTCCAACCCCATCTCCGTAAAATTTCAAAATATAATATATTATATATATATATATATTATATTATAATAAATTTCCTGGTCTATGCCCTAAGTGCCTTTTTAAACCTACACAGGTATGTTCTTATTAATGATACCTATGCTTACGTACTATTTGATTCGGGTGCCGATAAGAGTTTCGTTTCCTTAGAATTCGAACCGACACTTGCTAAAACTCGTGCGAATTTGGAAGACCTCTCACTGTTGAAGTTGCCGATGGGGAACCAATCACCGTCGACGTGGTCATCCGCGATTGCCTATTGTGTCTCGACGATCATAAATTTCTTATCGACCTCATTCCTATGAAGCTCGGGAGTTTCGACGTTATTATTGGCATGGATTGGTTATCGAAGAATCATGCTGAGATCGTTTGTTTTGAGAAGTGCATTCGCATACCTTTACCGTCCGGGACACGTTGAAGGTGTTCGGTGAACGGTCTTCCAAAAGACTCAAGCTTATGTCATGCACTCAAGCCCGAAAGTGCCTGAGTAAGAGTTATCCAGCATTCTTGGCTTACGTAGTCAACACCAAAGTCAAAGGGAAAGAACTCAAGGATGTTCCAGTTGTACGAGAATTCCCTGAAGTTTTTCCTGACGACCTTAGTGGGTTACCTCCTATACGGGAAGTTGAATTCAAAATCGACTTGATCCCGGGAGCGAGCCCCGTGGCCAAAACACCTTACCGACTCGCACCATCTGAAATGCAAGAACTCTCTAGCCAACTCCAGGAATTATCCGAGAAGGGTTTTATATCCGCCCTAGTTCTTCCCCTTGGGGAGCACCTGTCTTATTTGTGAAAAAGAAAGACGGGTCATTCCGCATGTATCGATTACCGGGAGCTCAACAAGTTAACCGTCAAGAACCGGTATCCCCTTCCTCGTATCGACGACCTCTTCGATCAACTGCAAGGAGCTGCAGTCTTTTCAAAAATCGACTTGCGTTCGGGTTATCACCAACTGCGAGTACACGAAGACGACATCCCAAGGACCGCATTCCGCACTCGGTACGGGCATTACGAGTTTATGGTTATGCCTTTCGGCTTAACCAATGCTCCTGCAGTCTTCATGGACCTTATGAACCGAGTGTGCAAGCCATACCTATAAATTTGTCATTGTGTTCATCGATGACATTCTTATCTATTCCAAATCCCGCACCGATCATGAACTTCATCTCCGGCAGATCCTCGAACTGTTGAAGAAGGAACAACTATACGCAAAATTCTCAAAATGTGAGTTTTGGCTTGAAGAAGTACAATTCTTGGGACACGTTGTGAATAGCCAGGGAATTCACGTCGACCCTGCAAAGGTTGAAGCTGTTAGGAATTGGGGTACTCCCACGACTCCAACGGAAGTTCGATCGTTCCTTGGCCTAGCCGGGTATTATCGACGATTTATTGCCAACTTCTCAAAAATCGCAAAGCCACTCACATTCTTGACCCGGAAGAACCAGCCGTTCGAGTGGAAATCCGAACAAGAAGAGGCGTTTGAGACATTGAAGCATAAACTATGCAACGCTCCTGTTTTAACGCTACCAGATGGAAACGACGATTTCACAGTATATTGTGACGCGTCGAGACAAGGTCTTGGTTGCGTCCTCATGCAACGGGGAAAGGTAATAGCCTACGCCTCGAGGCAATTGAAGGTTCATGAGGTAAATTACACAACGCACGATCTCGAGCTCGAGCGGTGGTCTTTGCCTTGAAAATCTGGAGACACTATTTATATGGCACACAATGTATAGTGTACACGGACCACAAGAGCCTCCAGCATGTGTTCAATCAGAAGGATCTCAATATGAGGCAACGTCGATGGTGGAGCTAATTAGTGACTACGACTGCGACATCAGATACCATCCCGGCAAGGCAAATGTCGTAGCTGATGCGTTGAGTAGGAAGACGCACCAAAAGATGGTTTCCGTCCAAGAGATTCGCGACCGTCGGCAATGGTTTGATACTTTGGGAGAGTTTGACACTGAAGTCCGACTTGATGTCAACAATGCTACCGTGTTACTGCAAAATTTGAGGATCGATTGTGACCTCGAGTCAAGCATCCGAGAAGCCCAGCAGGCAGTGCAAGTCGAAGAGAGTATGAAAGATGAACTTGAGCCCAATCTTGTAGCTCAACTGGAAGCAAGAGCCAATGGGTTGATGTATTTCGCAAACCGAATCTGGATTCCCAAACGTAATAACCTTCGGGCTTTTATCATGAATGAAGCACATCAGACTCGCTATTCTATCCACCCGGGCTCCGATAAGATGTACATGGACTTGCGGAGTCAATATTGGTGGCCCGGAATGAAACGAGACATAGCAACCTACGTTGCTAAGTGCCTCACGTGCACGAAGGTTAAAGCGGAACATCAACGTCCAAGTGGCTTACTCGAACAACCCGAATTCCCATGTGGAAATGGGAACATATATCCATGGACTTCATAACCAAGCTACCTCGGACACCTCGTGGGCACGATAGCATATGGGTAATCGTCGACCGATTGACCAAGTCAGCACATTTCCTACCCATAACACGACACTATAAGACATCAAGGCTAGCTCGGATTTACATCGACGAGATCGTAAGTCGTCACGGTGTGCCCCTTCACATCATATCCGACCGAGACGCCCGATTTACTTCTCACTTCTGGTCTTCCATGCAAGAACTTCTGGGTACGCAGTTGGATTTAAGCACAGCTTACCATCCCCAAACCGATGGTCAAACGGAACGGACAATCCAAACTCTGGAAGACCTGTTGCGTCTCTGTGTTCTCGATTTCGGTGGCGACTGGGATACGCATCTACCACTCGCAGAGTTCTCCTACAATAATAGTTACCATTCAAGCATCCAAATGGCACCGTTTGAGGCACTTTATGGTCGTAAGTGTCGTTCCCCGATTTGCTGGACCGACATGGGCTAAAATCTTATCACCGGTCCCGAACTCATACAAGAGACGACCGATAAAGTTGCTATCATCCGCAAGAACTTGAAACGGCTAGGAGTCGACAAAAGAGCTACGCTGATAAACATCGCAAGCCACTAGAATTCCAAGTTGGGGAGATGGTCCTTCTCAAGGTCTCGCCATGGAAAGGTGTAGTTCGTTTTGGAAGAAAGGGTAAGTTAGCTCCGAGATTTGTAGGACCTTTTAAGATCTTAAAAAGGGTCGGGAAAGTAGCCTATAAACTCGAACTACCCCCCGACCTTAGCGGAATTCACCCGGTCTTCCACGTCTCGAACCTGAGGAAGTGTTTGGCCGACGATGACTTGCATGTGCCATTGGAAGACATCCAGATCGACGAGTCCCTGCATTTCGTGGAGAAACCAGTCGAAATCATGGATCGCATTATGAAGAAGACTAGGACCTCTACTACCCCAATTGTAAAGGTTAGATGGGAGAACAAACGGGGAGCAGAATTCACTTGGGAGCGTGAAGATCACATGAGGAAGACTTATCCTTCTTTGTTTTTGTAACTTTCGTTATTTGTAATTTCGGGACGAAATTAATTTAAGTTGGGGATACTGTAACATCCTGTAATTTTTCCGTTCTTATTTTTTTATGTTGGTGCGTGGCCTCGTTAGTAAATGTAAAAAATATATTATATATATAATAATAATATATAAAAATAATAATATATAATAATATAATTATAATAATAATAATAATAATATAATAATATATAATAATAATAATAATAATAATAATTATAATATAATATAATATAATATAATAATAATATAATAATAATGATAATAATAATAATAATATAATAATATAATAATAATAATAATATAATAAACTTGAATAATTAAGGTTTAAAAAGTTGAGGGGGTCTTAATGCAAATTTTGAAACATCAAATTAAAATTTTAAGCTTAATGTTATGAACACAAAATGGAGGGACTAGTTTGTAAATTGTCAAAACTCAAAACGGGTTTCCCCGCTTTTCCGGCAACGGCGTCGGCGAGCTCCGGCGAAGCCACAAACCACCAATTTTTATCGGTTTTGACCCAATCAAACCGCCCAAACCCCTCGGCCTTGCGATTCGAACTCAAACCCTACCCAAATTTGAGTTTCCCGCTCGTGCTATACTTCCAAATCAAACCGAGGATTAACCGAGTAAAATTCGAATCAACTCGGTTGGAATCACTAAATCAATCAAATTAAACACTTCCAAACTTAATACGCGGCCTAATCAATCCGCAAATCAATCAACATTTCAAGATACAACCCGAATCTCTTAATTGGGTAAACTTCGAACGCGGTTTCAATCGAGTGTGTTAAGCCCGAAACCGTGTAATCGAAGCTATATAATGGGGTTTACTGATTCATTTTGAAGTTCTTAAACTCCCTAAACCCTCAATTGCGCAGATTAAGCACTCAATCGAAAAACCCCAATTCAAGAACACCCGAAGCTCAACTCGAACTCGAAAACCCTCAAATCCTCACCAAAACAGGTAATAACACCTGTAGTCTACTCGATTCGGTCCAAGGATCAAAAGCCCCATGATGATTCGTATGATTAACATCGAATCGAGGGTCGATTTTGGATTAGATGACCTAGGGTTCATCGATTTGGGGGAAACGGGGGAAGCCTTGTTTAAAATTAAAAGAAACCGAAGTGAACCACGGCCACGGCCCTGTTCACTGGTTCCCGCACCCCATTTCCCCAAGGAGACCCGGTTCGACCCCGGGCAACCCCCTTTCTCTCTTTCACTTATTTATTTAATTTTTTGTTTTGTCTTTTTTTTTTTATTTTTTTTCTTTTCTTTTCTGTTTTTCCTTCTTTTATTATGTATTTATTTTTATATTTTAATTCTGAAAAATTTCTAAGAAATTGATTTTTTCAGAATTTATTTAATCATTTTTGTATTCTTTTTATTATTAAATCAAAGGTTTATGAGTATGTTAAATTTAAAATACATTGTGGTATTTTTTTCCCTTATTTTAAATTATTAAAATAATGTTGTTATGTGAAAAGATAATAGTTGTGTAAAAATATTTTAGACATATGCATGTATATATATATGTATATATATACATGTATATATTGGCAAACAATTTGTATAATTCTTACCTATATACATATATTGTAAAGTATATGTATGTATATATATGCATGTATATAGATTGTCAAACAATTAGAATGATTAATTACTTATACTATATATACTTATATAAACATATCAAAGTAAGTATACATATATATATATATATATATATATTTATTTCTTGATTTATTACAATCAATACAACCTTCATAAATCGGATAAACGTACGATTAATTTTCCTTATTAGCCGTTCTCTTTCGCACGATAAATCTAATTATCATTTCGTTCCATTAACCCGATTCACATTAATAACACGAATAAATTGATGTCAACCTCTATTCAATCCATAATTAAGAACCTTAAAACAAAATAATCATCAAACCGATTATAACGCGTTACTTTATTCTTATTTAGGTGCCTTGTGACGTTGTGTTGGAAATCTTATACGTGGTTATTCTTATTTCATCTTCAAGTCTTCTTATTATCATGTGAGTTCTTATGCCCCATTTACATATATTTTACACCTTTCGGGGTGAAACATGTTGGTTATACAAACAAACTCATACCCGCTTTGATACTTATTACGCACGTGCAATTCTTTACATAGTCGTGGTTATTTGAATATGTTAAGTTGTATATGAGATGTGACATACGTGTGCAATCATTAACTATAACTAGCCTGGCGAAGTCTTAGATCTTTGGGCCTGACAAGCCTATTTGGTGCTAAAGCCGAGGGATTGCCGGCTCCTAGGAGCCGTATGCTTGTGCACTAGGGAACCAAATACACTTAGCTAATCATGCTTACTCTTATTATCCAGTCAAGGTTTGATTGTAACTATGCATGTTCTATATACTTACTATCTTGTGACCATTGACTAGAATTGCCACATACTTTCTCATGATATATATACTTATTATTTAAAACCAGGAGAACTCACCAACTTGCTAGTTGACTTTATTTTCAACATGTTTCAGGTAATGTGCAAGTTTAATGGTGACTGAAGAAACGCTTAAGCTTAGGATATGGACCTAGACTTAAATGAACATTTGGATTCTTTTTTTTTGTTTTCTTGTAAGACGTGGATGATTGTGATATTTGAGAAAAATTGATTAATGGCATTTATATTTTAACATAGCGTTATGTGGCTGTGAACAATCTTAACCCTCACACTTCGACGTTTCCGCCGTCATGGTTGGGGTGTGACAATCAGAGTAGTTAGCCACATCCTTGGGGATCATACCAGCACCAGTAGCAGAGGGTGTGCTGGGTATGAAAGGTCCATTCTCAATAGACTCCCAGATTCTTGAATCAAGAGACCTGATGAAACCTTTCATTCTTAAACACCAGGTGTCAAACTCATCAAGAGTGATCAGTGGGGACTTGTTTATGGTTCAGTTTCCATATCAGTTTTGGAATGGCTGCCATTTGAAAAGTTTGGTATTTGTGTGTGTGAGGGATCTTAAGATGGTGAGATCTTATATCAAGCCTGAATGCTTTGATACCAATGCAGGATCGTTGAAGGGTGTGAGTTACAACACAACAACACAAAGAAAAGATTAACCAAGCTTTAATCAAACAGTAAACTGGATTAACCAAGATAAGACACTAAGAACACAAGTAATGTAAGGACAGAACACAAAGAACACAAGTATATGGTTTTCAAGAATGCAGTATATTGTTTTTTCTATGTTCTATTACAAGTGTTACAAAGCATACATGAAAGATACAAGAACATGAGATACTTATACAACATCCTACAGCCGGCTATACTTTGAAAGCCAGCTGGATACAATTGACTAGACACACACAAAATCAATTGTAAAGTCAAAAGGCAGATTGCCTTTTGACTAGTGACTATGACATGCCATAGCTCACATCCTTATCTATTACAAAAAGGATAAAGTACATAAAGTAGATAGTTACAGACTCAAGACCTCAATGTACAGATACCAAAAGCATGGACCTTTTCACCAAACCATGTTAGTTGGTGACTTGCAGAGTTGTAGCGGAAAGGTGTCCAGCTTTATGGAACAGTACATCAGATAAAGCATATCTTAAAAGTCTTCGGAAGAAATCTGTCTTCATGAACTTGAAGCTTCGGAAGACTTTGTCTCTGAGGCTTCGGAAGACTTTGTCTCTGAGGCTTCGGAAGACTTCATCTTTGGCTTCGGAAGATGTTGGTCTTGGCTTCGGAAGATTTCACACTTAGAGTATTTCTGTTGCACATGTGAAACTTCCTAAGCATTCCACTTCAATGCACTTGTGCAGCATGCAAGAGAGACCAAAGATGTTTAGGTTGCATCAGCCTCTTCATTAATCTCTACATTATGCTTAACAAATAAAGGATTTTTTTCTTACCTCTATTATGATTGATTCAAATTGAAATTAACCATCAACATTGTTGCTCGAGTTATGGTGAATACAAAAGCTTTAATTTGGATGAAATTACAATCAAATTTAGGATATCTTCCCTAACAATGATTAACTAGAGTGTAGAATAGAATGAGGAGAAGAAAACATTGTTGGAGTTATAATCACTACAAAGGGGAAGGTTGTGACTATTTTGTTCTCAAGCCACAAATGACACCATTTTGTCTTGCATTAGATTGTAGTGAGTGCTTGATATAAATAAATTTTAGATGAAGCTAACACGTTAAAGGTTTTACGGGATGAGACATCTTGTAAATCCATTTTCACATTAAAGTCAATGATGAATAAACATAAAACTATAAGCATAAACTTTTAAGAATCAAACATTGTTAGAAGAGATCATTTTTTAACAGCAACTTTTATCTTACTTTTAAATTACACCAAACTGCACATATCTAAATATAAACTTAAAACATTTCTTTTAAAAAACAAAACCTATATCAAATAAGTTAGCTCTAAATTAACTGTTAAAAAATAGATTGTCATTGAATTATGTGTGTGGGTGGTGGGTTGCATGTTGGAGATGTTGGGTTGAAAACTTTATACTTTGGGCCAATTAGACGCTTCAATGTCGCTTCATGACGTCTTAGAAGGTGTGATATCATGAGGTGAGTCAAGATATGTTCTATTTGCTTTCGGCGTTTCAAGATAAATTCAAGTAAAGGATAAATGAATTGTATTAAAACTTTTAGATGATCACTAAATAACAAACTAGTTTTGTTTAACCAGCATCTTTAATATGAAGTATTATTAAATAATAGAGAATTATAGAACGTGAAAAGAAACATTTCATTAGTTAAAATTTTGTAACGGTTAATTGAATCATTGATATTTCGCTGGTTCACCTTTTCTATTCTCGATTACGGAACATTAGGGCACTAGGCTAGTACTTCCTCAAAGAAAAGCTTATACATTAGTCCGTCTTTATTAGTTTGAACACTAAACCACTCTAAAAAGAAAACTCACCTTAGATGAGAAAACTCTTTGACCCAACTTGAAACCTTCTATTTTAATCATTTATCACGAGTAAAACTTCAAGCCAAAACTTCCCCTACTTTTAATGAAGTCACGAGGTTATTACTTTAACCACTTAAACTAAGGATCATTAATACCAGTAAAGATATAAGTAAAGATTAACTAATGTAATAAGTTAGGTATTAATAACTTATTCCCTGAAGAATCTTTGCTCAAATTACAAGCAATAAATTCCTAATTTGCACTTAGTTAAGTTATACTAAAGCAACACACAGTTAAAACAAATACTAATAGTAATTATACCTTTTCATCTTATGAAAACTTAACAAATAACATCATTTTAAACAGAACTAAACTAAACAACACTGCATGAAGATATATACATGTTCTTATTATCATACGAGATCATTAAACATCATTAAATTAAGATAAAACAATCATAAAACTAAGATATATCAATTCCTAAAGTAATCAAAGTTAAAAGAAATCATTATCCTTGATCAAAGTTAATAATTTCAACTCACTATTCTAATCAAACCTCAAATAATTTTGGTAGCACAAAACCTTTTCCCTCGAAAATAATATTATTCAACTTAACCAATGTCCCAAAGGCCCCACTACACTAATTTTTGGAATCTCAAAACTGCCCGTAAATCACTGACACCTGCCCGTCGTCAGTCGTTTACCCCTCCCACCTGCCCGTTCGCCACCTTCGTCCCCATTTATCCCCATTCAATTTCTACTTAAACGAAACATCATTCACCACTATCAATTCTCCACCACCACCGCCACCACCTCCTCCGCCGTTGCCGGTGGCTGTTTCCGGCGACCCTCCGCCGGTCAACGAGATGGGTCAACGTCTCAGTTGCGGACTTCAAGATGAACATGGGTTGTTCTCTGCGGTTCAATTTGGGGATTTGGAGACTGTGAAGAAGCTGTTGGAGGAAGATCCGAATGTTGTTAAGCAAACTACTGTTTATGATCGTCATTCGGCTCTTCATATAGCTGCTGCTAATGGTCAGATCGAGGTTTGTGTAGTTTGTGTAGTTTTTGATTCTTGATTTCTGTGATGAAGTTTGTGTAATTTGATCAGTTTGATTGATGGGTGAATTTGATTTTGTGGGTTTTGTTCAGATTATTTCTTTGATTTTGGAGAATCGATCGGTGAATCCCGATTGTTTGAATCGTCATAAACAGGTGTGTAAATGTGTTTACTGATTAGTGTTCATTGAAGTTTCTGAATAATAAGTGTGAATCTTGTTGATGATTCTTTAAAAGATTACTGATTTTGTTTAATTTGGTTAATGGGTACCAGACTCCATTGATGTTAGCTGCAATGCACGGGAAACTCTCTTGTGTTGAGAAGCTTATTGAAGCTGGTGCTAATGTAAGTCAATTTCATGATTTCATCTATTTGAACAGTGATCAATGATGATTTTGATCGAATTTGATCGTGTAAAGTAGAAATGGATAATGATTTTGTTCCAAATTGGCAGATTTTGATGTTTGATTCACTAAATGGAAGAACATGCTTGCACTATGCTGCTTATTATGGCCACTCTGATTGTCTGCAGAGTATTCTTTCCTCTGCAAGAACCTCACACGTTGCGGTTTCTTGGTGGGTCTCTTTGCTTTTTCAATGAATATACATTCCTTCACTGCAAATCAATCTTTTTTACCAAATCAAACCTTTAAATATCTATGAATTGAATTGGGGATTTCATATTTCAGGGGGTTTTCGCGGTTTGTGAACATAAGAGATGGTAAAGGGGCAACACCATTGCACCTAGCGGCTCGTCAAAGGCGGCCCCAATGTGTTCATATTCTTCTAGACAATGGCGCGCTTGTTTGTGCATCCACCGGTGGATATGGGTACTAGTTATTTCAATAAGTTTTTATATAGTTTATATGTTTTCTTTCTTTCTTGTTTGCTGATATGATCTCATTATGCAGTGATTTTGGTAGCACTCCACTTCATTTGGCTGCAAGAGGTGGTTCAATAGATTGCATACGAGAGTTATTAGCATGGGGCGCTGATCGACTTCAGAGAGATGCATCAGGGTAAGATTTTGCATAGAACTTTTTCATATGAATGTTATTTTTGGTAGTGTATAATCTAATATTGAATATCTTGAGTTTGTGCAGGAGGATTCCTTATACGGTTGCGTTAAGACATAAATATGGAGCGTGTGCAGCCTTATTAAACCCGTCATCTGCAGAGCCATTAGTGTGGCCATCACCATTAAAATTCATTAGCGAGCTTAATCAAGACGCGAAGGCTTTATTAGAGCAAGCTCTAATGGAGGTTAATAGGGAAAGGGAGAAAAACATTTTAAAGGGTTCGGGCTTCTCTGTGTCATCTCCATCCGATTCTGATGCCACAGGCATCGATGATAACATCTCAGAGGTAATTCACCTTCTTTTGCACATTGGATTCGTTTGAATGCGCATATATTATAGTCAATGATGATGTAATATCACAAAATAGCTTTCAAAGTGAACATCCAAACACACCCTAGATGGTCAAGAACAAGAGACCATAAATAAATGCATAAAGAATGAAAAGTTAGTAAAGAAATCCAACAGCTTTTTGTATTGTTATAGGTTGAAATGGTCAAAGCTGATGACTTTTGACTTTGATCTGCAGATATTTATGTAGACTTTTCACAATATATGTTTACATTTGGTTCAAGTTGTATTAATTAAAGACGATCTTCCACAACTAACTTTAACCAATTCTTTTTCGCAGGCCAGCGATTCGCAGTTATGTTGCATCTGTTTTGACCAACTATGCACGATTGAGGTTCAAGATTGTGGTCACCAAATGTGTGCGCAATGCACACTCGCTTTGTGCTGCCACAACAAGCCCAACCCGACAACTGCAGCCCTACCACAACCCATTTGCCCCTTTTGCCGTAGCAACATTGCCCGACTAACAGTCATTAAAGTCAAAGTCAATGTTGACCAAGAACTCGACCTTTATTCCTCTCCTAAGCAGCGAAAATCAAGAAAGTCACAGAATTTGAGTGAGGGGAGCAGCAGCTTTAGAGGGTTATCAGCCGTACCCTCGTTTGGGAGAATGGTGGGCCGCAGCTCGGGTCGGGTCTCTGTTGACCATGAATGTGATAAACCTTGAAAAAGAAGCGGGTCAAGATTGGTTCGGGGCGTTTGGCATTGTGTATAGAAAGATCAAGTCTTCAATTCTTTTCTTGAGTTAGACTTGTGGGGCTATATTAAGCAAAGGAAATGGTGAGTATTGCTTCTTGTGTTTACTTCAGCTTGAAGGAAGGAGTAAAAGCTTTAAGAGTCTTTGTTTAGTTACTTGTTTAAAAAGTTTTCTATTTTTGTTACTTAAGGCTAGAAATTCAATATTCATCTATGTAATGCTTTAGTGAAAAATGGTGAGAGGTAAATTGAACCCCACCTTATTGTTTTTATTTTCATGGTGTGATAGTTTATATAATAAAATAATTTTATTTCTATATATATTCTACTTTATATCTAAATATGAATCCATTTGAGGCAATACATATGAATTTTTTGTATCATGTACTTCTATAGTCTTCATGATGTACGAATCTAGTTTGAAGGATTTGTCTCGTGTGATCCGCCTTTCGGCTTAAATGTCCATGGTCTGAGCTATACATTTTATCAACTTCACTGCTTTGAATATATAGCACACTTTACAATTACAACAGGATGTCGGTTACAGACGATTGAGTTATGATTATTAGCTTACTCAAGTTAGTGACTGACATAAAGCTCAAATGAACTTGAACTAACTCACCCAAGTTGAGTAGTGCCGCGGAGCTAACCTTGTGTCGTAAGTTGGCTAACGAATTGTCATTTTCATCTGAGTTGAACCATGGTTAATTAGACTCCATAACCTCTCACTTGGATGCTAATCAACTTACCTAATACTTTCCGATTTTGAGTTATGATAAAGATTCATGTAGCTTATTTTGGTACAAGTAATTGTTAATCTGTATCTTTTAAAAACAAAATCATGGCCTTCAAATTTGTTGATCACTTTAGCATGTTGTACCATTTGCTCCGAATAGAATCTAAGAACGTGACAACTTTAATGCTCATTGTTGGGAAAATAACGTGACAGCTTTGATGCTTGTTTGTTGGGAAAATATGTGACTTCATACCAACCACTATTGTATGTTTACCAACAAGGAGTTTATGACTTTGTTTACAGTCGTTTTGGTTAAAATTGTTTTGGGTGACAGATGTCGCTCATTCTTGAATTATTCTCACCTAAACATGCTTATTTATGAGTTTTTTTTCATTCATTATCAAATCTTGCAAAACGCATTGATGGTATTTTATTTCTCACTATGAACCTAAAATTTATCTTGTCCATGACCTATGTTTGATTTTACTAAGATGTTACACCCCGCCCTCCTATAGACTCGTTTTCATTGATTAGGTTTGCTACACCATCACGAGTGACCTAGAGATATAGGATTCAATGTTACAAATACCTCCTTACGAACTCATTGCTCTTAACAAGGTTTGCTCCACCATCCTTACAACAAAAAAGTGACATTGGTATCATTTGTGACATTCTGGCACTCATACTAACCAATATCATCCGTTTTGCCTACAAGGATATTACAAACATATTATTATCATCTTTTATATTAGGACGAGAATCTTTGAGAGACTACTTATCTTGGAATTATTTTCATCTAAGTATGTTTAACTATGAATTTCTCATTACATTTATAGATACATCAAAAATCGTTGATGATATTCGGTTGAACATTTTCCAAGAGGTCACCAATCTTGGAATTACTCCCACCCAAGTATAAGTTTCGCCATCTCATTCACAAACAATACGTTTAAAAGACGTTATTATATTCAACATTAAATACTCCTTATAAACCTAATTAAGACTCTCATGTTCCCTAATAATGTAAGATTTATCTAGTATGTTACAATTCACCTGTGACCCGAAAAATACCACAATAACAAGATTTAATAAAAGAATGAAACAATATGAATATAGCATAGTTCACTCAATCAGTTTATCTATAAAACTATGCTGAACCTTAAACAAACTCTACAACACAAAAAAAATGACAATAACAAAGTATTTTTCACTAGAAAACAAAGGAATCAATAACATATGACATCGAATTGAAGTCATGAGCATGATGATTCATCCTACAGTGATTCTCTTGATTAGAAAAATAATATAATTTATTTCATTTTAGTGGATCAAATATTATTGCTATTGCATACTGACAGTATGATACATAAATACATATACTACAAATATTCATACAGTGTTTATATTAAACAAATAAAGTACGACACCTGTTATCCACATGTATATCATTAAGAAGATAATATTGATACTTTTATAAAACCGAGTTAGAATACTTTATTTTATTTTGGCTTCATATCATGATGTGTATTTCATTAAATAATGTACAACTTTGACAGCACAATGTACAGCTCCTATGATATGATTGTACAACCTTGATTACATGGTGTTTTAGTTAAGGTACAAGTGTTAGGTTGCAGGTTGATCATGTGATCACTGTCTGTTTGTTGGTTTTAATAATTTGTCGTACCATTCATACGTATTCATGCTTATTATGTATGAAGACAACCGAAATTGGGTCACTGGGGGACCAAGTTGTAAGTTTTATCTGACTCGTGGGGGTGAACTGTAATTATTCGAAAGTTTTGTGGGGTTAGTTTTGATTGTCTTTTAACACCCCTCAACTTTCATAATTATCAAATATGACACTCGTCGTGATGTTGTTGGTGGGTGTCAATTCTGATTTGAACAATGTTAATGTGTAGTCCTTTTTTATGAAGAGGTGTACATTCTTTGTACGTCACGTGAAGATAACGATAAGTGAATGTATGCGTATTTGTTTTTATCTACGATATATGGTTTTATTGAGTTAGCGTTGGAGATATCTCGTAGTAAAAGACGATTATCATTTTGGTGACTTGGGGTTTGATGTATTAACTAGAGATGAATACGTGTGAGTTCTTATTGAATGACATATGAATGATACATTATTAGAGTAGTGATACATCTCTTTATATATATATCTTTTCTTTAATGAACACTTGATACGTAGTAAAGAATCTATCCAACTACAAGAATAATCCACTAAAATATGGACAAACAATCAATACATGTGTAAATAAGCCAAAGGGACCTGTTCTTTGTGAAAACAACTTTTCGTTTGTGATCCCATTACAATTTTAAATTCTTTATAATTTTCCTTTTTACGAATTTACGAGTTAACACACCGCAACGTGCGTGTGTGGTTCAACGTTTACGCTTATTTTTCTCTTTTAACGGTCCCGTCACAACGCGTGGGTGTTAGATCAACTTATCTTTTAATGGTTTACATGTCACGTATGTGATTCAACTTTTTTACGTCTACTTTCCGTTCGGTTTATATTTTTCGTTTATATGAGTTTTTCCAGTGTTGGTGGTCGCTGACGGTGGTATGACATTGGTGTTATTTAGCACAGTTTTACCCCCCCCCCCCCCCATCTGATGGCCCGGGCGACACTGGAGGCTTGATACTAGTTTTTGTTAATTGTTATCCTTTTTAACAGTCAAATGAACTTGAAGGTATTATTAACAAAAACTGTCTTTGTTTGAAATTGAAAGGGTGACTTTGACTATGATGTGGGTTGGGTGAGAAGACTATATAGTTACGCAAGTTGGGTCATTAACGTCAGTCCACCTCAACAGTCATCGTATCAACTATCAACAACACTCCATACATGAAATGGACCCATTCTTCTGCAGGACTTTAGGTGGCAGACTTTAGGTACAAGTTTAATTAAAAAGTTAACCGTCATAATAGCGTATTAAAACGAGTTTAACTTGAAGTTGCTAACCCTTTGAAACGTGTTAAAACATTCGTTTATTTCTTTTAATTTTATAATCACTAGAAACGTGTGAGAAAACAATTATACATTCATTTGTGAGTTTTGCCATGGCGAAAGCAGTGTTAACACTGTCAAGTAGATGAAAGAAACTTATTGTGGATATCGAAATATAGAGAGAGAACAATTATACAACGGAATAATTTTTCTTTGGTTGGTACTAGACTCATTCTTTACGGTATCATTCTTTTCACGCAACGTGCTTAATTACATAAACGAAACATATTAGAGATTAAAACGTAGATGGAAAATAATATTATGACTCTTGCATTTTGACTTAACAATTAAAAAAAATCAATTTAAAAATATATTTAGAAAAAAAAGAAAGACTTCAAAAGACATATGTGTGTATGCCAGGGGTTTTGATCTCACAACTTCTAAATGAAGATATAGACATCTTAACGTCGATCCAGATCAATTTACATGCTAAGAGATAAAAGAAAATATAAACGGAAAAAATATTTTAAAAAAATTTACAAAGCGAATGTGAAAGTGAAATGTGACAGCTAATAGATAAAAGAAAACATAAGGGTTGGTATAATTAACATATTTTAGTAGTCAATAAAATATGTGAATTTATTGTAAAAGGTATAATATAACAAAAACTTGAAAAATTATACTTTTTAAATCCAAACTATTAAATATTGACTACAATTTGACTAGTATTGATCTTAATTTTTTATTTCGTTAATAATAACAGCCTAAGAATATGTTCATTAACTCCGTTAAATTTTTATGATGTATTACATGACGTGGCCTGTGACGTGATGTATGACATATTATAATTAAAAATATAAACATAATACTTAATTTTTTTATAACAGATCATTTTCTGAAATTATTCAATTTAACGTTTTTGTCACTTGTTGAGTTGTTTGGAGACAAAAAAACACAAAATTTAAGTGATACATTTATATTTTTTATTTTAATTATGTAATATGACATGTAGCATGTTACGTCACGAGTAACGTCAATGTCATGTAATAGAAAACTAATAGAGTTAACGAGTAGACAAATTGAAACCGTTATTAATAAAAAAATTGAATTTTAGAATTAATATTAATAAAATCATTACTTAGGATTAATTCTATAATTTAAATTATTAAAGTTCAATTGTCCTAAACATGATTCAAAAGTCACGCGGTAAGAGTGTAAGAGTCAGAGAAGAGAAAATAGAAACAGTGAAAATGTGTTGAAGCAGTCAAAGTTTACGAGTATAAAGTTCCTACGTCTTCTTTGGAACGTGTGTAATCAAGATATATGATCAATAAAATAACTTTTTTAATAATGTGAGATATATTAGAAACCAAGTAACAAAAATACAAACACACGTCCTCTTAAAAAGAAATTATTAAAACTTTAATATACATGTATATTAAAAATATCTTTTAGGGATAATATACAACGATACCAACAATATTGTGATTTTTTTATTAGTTTGAACTTTTTGAACTTACATTGAATTTTACAGTCACAGGTGAAGGAGCTTAGTTAGTTAACTTTTAATTTAATAGAGTTTAAGTTCGAACTTTATATTACTATTCTATTTAAAAGCTTTGGTCGGTGGGGTGTTTTTTTTTTCCTTTTTTTGTGTTTTAAATTTCTTTTGTTTCTATTTTTTTGTGTTTTAATTTTCTTTTTTTTTGTTTGTGTTTTAATATGGTTTGTTTTGGGTGTGAGTTTGAGATTTTGGGGTGGGGTTTTTTGGTATCTGTACATATGTTTTTGATTTGTAGGGTTCGTTTTCCTTTTGTTTGTTCCTTTCGGGGTTTTGATTTTCGTCGGTTTTCTATTTTGGACTATGTCGTTTTCTTGCGGCTTTGATTTTCGTTTGTTTTGTGTATGGTGTTGGGTTTTGATTTATTTTTGGGTTTTGCATGTTCCGGTGTGTTATGGATTTGAGGTTTTGGTGTGTTTTACTTTGTGTATTTTACTGATTTTATGATTTTGAACCTTCATTTTGATTTTGATTTAGGGTTACAAAAAAATCGTATACGCGCGGCAACGCGCGCGCCAAAACCTAGTTTATATCTAAAGTTTGATATAAGTTTGTGAGTGAGTTTTAAAAGTTAAGTTTGACTTGTTTAATATTTATTGTTTATTCAATATTTTTTGTATACTATACATATATAACTATTTTTACAGATTATTATAGTTTTATAGCCACACTATAATATATCATAATAATATCCATATATCATTTATAATGTTATATTATACGGTAACAAGGAGTATTATATCATACAGTTACAAGTGCATTTAAACTTACGGGATTAGTCCAGCTTGATATATGAATAGTACATCTATATATCATTTATTATGTTATATTATACGGTAACAAAGAGTATTATATTATACAGTTACAAGTACATTTAAACTTACGGGATTAGTCCAGCTTGATATATGAATAGTACATTTCTTTATTAAACGAATTTCAATAGTTTAGGGTTGAGCTCGTGACGAAGCTCCGTTTGAAGTTTAATTTGATTGAAGCTTTTGGGGAGTTAATGTCTAGTAACTGGCGAACGTCTTGACTTGTTTGTACTCCTGTTAGAGTATAAGATGCTACGAGAACATGATATTTTTCAACCGATTTAAAAGGTTTTGGACCCGTATAACCTAACCTATCGGCATGGACTTGAATATT
This sequence comes from Flaveria trinervia, assembly GCA_025506515.1. NCBI lineage: Eukaryota > Viridiplantae > Streptophyta > Magnoliopsida > Asterales > Asteraceae > Flaveria > Flaveria trinervia. The sequence continues at coordinate 93,966,335 of CM046445.1, read as the reverse complement.
CAATGCATTCATTAATTATTAATGAACTTGAAATTACAAGAACTATTATGATGTACTTGACCAAGCTCATTCCAAATAAAATCACAACAATAGTGTTTCACCATAAATCAATAAAGATAACCTCATACAACGTTACCAATATCAAAAGTGACATAGATAAAAACAGTAAAAACAACTTTAAAAACATGGAGTAATGAACCCTCTAGTACTTTTGCTTCTCTCATTAGTATCCAAACCGGACCATGGGCTTGACCTAGTAGGAGGCATGATTCGACCATCCACAAACAACGAGTTCGACGAGTCCCTAAAAGGCTGAGCCAACGTGAGCTCATCGGCTCCATACATAAGCGGGCTATGTTGGCCTCGTCTATGATCTTGAGCCGCTCTTCTTTCCACTTCTAGGAAGTGACCAAGGGGTATGATGTTGTTTGTAGAGGCGTCGATAACATCACCGTTGTCTCTTTGGCATAAACAAAACCGAAACACCAAGTTTTCGATTTAGGGTTAGTTTTTGTTTTGGTTTCTAATGATAGTGTTTCGGATAACATTTTGCCTCTTCTTAGGGATCTTCTTGAGAGGTCTACAATGCTTGAAACACCCATGAGGTTCCCTAGAGTGATGCTCCTATCGTGAAAGAAAGATCCTGTGGACTGCATACATGACATATGAGAACATACACATATACAAATACATGTACATATATACATACACATATACGTTAGTCTCAAAGATGCATTATACTTGGGTTTACATATGCAAATACATGTAGGAAAATATATGAATCTTAATTACTATTTTATGATTATTCCCTTATTCAACTTAAAAGATTGATCGTTAGTGATTTTTTTTCACTATCACCTCTTACTCCAAGTTAAATTTCAAAAATGGATACTATATAATAACTTAGGCTCATATATATTTTATTTTATTTGCTTTGTTTTTTAGATAGTTGATATTTATAAAAAGGTTTTACAATATTAGATTAGAGTATCTAATACAAGCTAACTGACTTTGGATGACAAAAACAATATTTAGTGTCGAATAACAGACCAGGAACTTACGTATGGTTCTTTTTTTATGTAAAACAAATCTAAAACAGATATGTTAACTTATATTTATCAAATAATTCATAATGAGGTAATATGACATGTAATTATGAGTTGTTCATGATTTTAATTTTTATTTTAATTCTTACTCTGAGGAAAATATTTAGAGTTGAGACAGATGGTCTTTCCGGTAACGGATCCCTCATGTGGGCTGGATGTGCGATCTTAGTTAGAAAACGATTATGATTCAAAAATAAAAAAATAAAACATAATTTGGGTGTGGGTTGGGCCGCAGTTGTAAGAAGGGATAGGGATTGCTTAAACGAAAAAAAATGATGTTATACGTACACTTATTAAACTATTTTTATATGTTATACTCATACCTTTAAGTTTTTAAAAAGGTTAAAAAAATAATATTTTATATTGACCACATCACCATTTAATATGTTAAACTAAAACTTAAGTTTTATTTTTTTTAGTTTTCATTTATTGTCCTTTATCTTAATTTTTATAGCAAGTATTTTTTTTTTAATTTACTTAAGCATATATTTAGAAAAATGACTACTGTAAGTTTTGAGAATTTGTTTCTATTGAAAAAATATTCTTATTATAAAATATACTTTTTTTAAAATCTTTTCTAAAAGTCGTTTTTAATTTTTTTTCTAGTTTCAAAAAGTTTTATATTAATTTTTTATAGGAATTTTTATCACCCTATTTTTAATTTACACACTAAACATGGTGAGATTCATAAATATGTTTTTATAGAATGTTTTAGAACGCTTTTTAGAATGAAAATTATTTCTAAACTTAAGATCTTTCGTGAGGTAAAATATAACAAATTATAAAACTATCTTTTGTGAGGAGAGTATGACAAGCTAAAAAAGATAAACATCTGGTCATGTTTAGTGAGCGCTTCAGAGATACATGACATGCTATCAGATTTAGTGATAAAGATTGAACCCTTCTGTATAGGACGGGGGCGAAATTAGTTTTTTTAATATGGGACAAACTTGATATTTATATAAACAATTACACTAACGGGCCACAAATTTATACAGCCAGACTAAAATTTAACATTACCGACGAAAAAAAGTGGTCAACGAAAAAGTGGTTTGTCAAAATAAAAAATTTATAGCCTTTTAATTTTGAACGGCGAAGAATTTTCATTGATCGCTAGCAAAAGCCAAGGAACCCAAAAAATGATAATCTTTCAAAAAATTTGCCTTAACTAGCGCTAAAAGCATCTCCTTTTCATTAAAAATAAAAAAGAATTATTAGTTTTTAAAAAGATGGACGCGATGTCCCAAAAATGGTGAGAATCCACTTGCCTCAAGGTAGAAAAGTATAAAATTCGCTATTAACAAAAAAAATATTTGATTAATCTACTTTAACCTTGCACCGAAAGAAGACATGCCTAAATGATCCAAACTACAAAGAGACAAACTTAATTACATGTTTTATAGTTAAGACAAACTTAATTACACATATTGTGTTTTCTTGAACGACCCTAAATTAATAAAATTCTAATTCAATCTATATTTACTTACCAAACTTTACTTAACGTCTCAGGTTGTAATTACACTTAGTTATGTAATTATTAATGTTTTTAAAACCGAACCGGACAGTAAACTGGACGTCTTACCGGTTCGCTGGTTGGACCGGTTCAACCGGTCGGACTATAAGAACCAGATAAAATTATAAATTATTTTTTATAAATATATGTAAAAATTACAAAAAAAATAAAAATTATATAAAAAACAGGTTCAATCGGTCCGGTTCCCGGTATGACTGCTGGTTCAACCGATTTGAATATTGGTTCAACGTTAAAACGGTTTTAAGCACCGAATCGAACCGAATTAGAGTCCAGTTCTCGATCCAACCGATCGGACCGGCCAATCTAGTTTGATTTTCAAAGAGCCATACCTAACTCTTATACCTTCTTAGGAAAGTGAAAGGTGCAAGTATAGTTCTTTATGTACCATGATTTTTGAATTGGTGGCCATAAGTTGCAACCTTCCCCCAACATGGTACATATTTTAATTTGTTTTCTTAGACAATATAATTTCCCAAAAGAAAATTCTTAGGAGTGTCAAGTGTGCCAAGGTGCTAAAACATACCACAAAACTCCTAGCAGGAATATAGTACTGACACAACATGTTATATCATTATAGGAGATCAATAAAATCAGAACAACTGTTGTTAAATGATGATATTATTATCATCATTTCATGGTTGGTATAAGAGTATGTATTGTTTTCCATCATGTAATATGCATCTTAGTTAGTTTTAAAATAACAATGTTCAAATATCTTGTATACATGTAGACTGTTGTGATGTTATTCATTTTGATCGTACTAGTTGTTATAGGTCAACATGATTTAAATCCGTTGCACATATGTTTGGACCCGATAAAAATTATAATAAAAAAGATTGATAAAACTTACAATGATGAAAGAGAACACAACGTATATATAGATATTTGAGTAAATGGTATTGCGGATAGCTGAAACGGATACCATAAAAATGTTAAGAACCCTAAATATTTTAAAACTATGTGTCTTAATCTATATGTAGTAAATTAATTTAGGTAAAATTTCCAATATAGCCATTTGACCAATCAAATTTACAATAATAATCATTGATTTTGAAAAAATCTAAAATATTCAACGAATCAGATTATGACAAGTGTTCAAATATCTTTATCTAGCGATACCAATGCATGTGATATCGCCAGTTTTATGGCTCTGACGATACCAATACATGAGGTATCGCTAATGTATCGTTCAAAATTAAAAATAAAAAATAAAAAAAACCAATTACATATCATCAACCGGCGATACACCGTATCTTGTGTATCGCCCCTATATCTCCGGCCAGAGATTGGGCAATACAAAGTGATGTATCTCCGGCGTATCTCCGACAATAAAATTATTAAAAAAAATTGTCTCCGGCGATACCATATGGGACCTGTATCGCCAGCATATCTTACAAATGAGTTTTTTTGAAAATACTACTTGGACGATACATTGGTTATATTTGAAAATATTTTGGTCAATGGCTATTTTTAAAAAAAGTGTTGGTCAAATGGCCATATTAGTAATTTTTCAATTAATTTATACATAACATAAGTGGATTTTATGTAATAAAAAATGATAATTATAATAAATTTACATGTACTTCACCTGATTATAAATTAGACATGACTATTCACACGTTAACATATCAAATAATATAATTTAAAATATGAATGACTTTTAGTTTTTCCTTCTAGATATACACCATAACCATATATACACCAAAACACAACTATACATATGAACGGCTCAAATGCTCAACACTTAATTTTAAGTAGAGTGCGTCAAAACGGCGTGAACATTGATACTATGCCTAGTGCTCATCAAATTTAGTGTGTGAGAAAAAAGAGAGGTTAAAGTGTGATAAAGATTCATACACTTAATAGAATTTAAGCAAAAACACCTCTAACTCTATCCTAAATGTCAAGGGCAATGTTACTCATAAAAATCAAATGGGTATTGGTTAGATTGTCAATATAGGTTATTACTAACTTATACTTGGATTAAAGTTTATATAATATAAATCCAATAATTTACCCCTATCTTATTCATTGATTTTACTTCATGAATGGTGTAAATTAACCATAAAACAACTTCTTGCCCCACTAATTGCATATATACTGTCTTATAAGATACCACTGACTGCACTAACTCACAAAAACACTTACAGTAGAGCATATTCCATCATCAATTTATACTTTGTATCTCCATACCTATATTTCATATCTTTAAAAACAATAATCTAACACATGCATGTTCATTTTTCTGACTTTATTAACTTTACATTTCCAATGAAAACCTACCACTTTGATCCCACATATTTTAATGCATTTCTAAACAATCATATATTATATTAACAACATAAATTTAAAAAGAAAAAGTCCATTGAGACTTACCTCAGTGTCTAAATCTGAAGAAGAAAGTGAAGAAGATGATGGTGAACCACTGAGCAAAGTGCTGAATGATACAGCTCTTAGATTCATAGGCTGCAACCCTAATGGCCATCCACCTTCTTCAACCTGTAAGTAGTTAAAACAGTTAATAAACCTAACCATGAACCGGACTCGAACCCGAACCAGAACCAGAAAAGTGCATGTGGGTTCGATACCTGTCGAGCCATGCATGCACCTGGACCTGCAAGACGCGTATCGGGCTTGATTCGGTTGCTGGTGCAGCCTGTGATTGTTTGCATATGCTTAAGTATATGGGTCAAGTGACATGATGATGGTGGGTTAGACCTTAATGATGCTTTAAGAGGTGAAAAACAAAAGAGGTTCAAGTTTACAGGTTACAACACATGGTTTTCTGGCTTAAAGAGTAAAGAGAAACAAAACATGATAAAGGTCAAAAAGAAGAGGGTCTCACCACTTATCATTACTTAAGCCCACTTTACCATACATTATGGTAAACATTTTATCACTAATTTAAAAAGTAAATGATATTGTACATGAAGTTGTAAATTTATTAATAGAATTGTTGGTTATAATAAATAAGTTAAACGTTAACTAGATGGGTTGAAAAGATCAACCCGAACTGTTTTTCAAATTCTTTTTGATAAAATAGCTCAAAACCTATTTATTTTCATGTTTATCTTTATATTAATGAATTAGTTTAGATACCCGTGTAATACACGAGTTGACTAAAAATATTAAATTAATAGTTATTTTTTAATATCTAAAAATTAAAAAAAAATTTTTTGAGATAATATATTATTAAAATTATGTATAATAGTTAATTTATGTAATATAACAATAATATATTTTTCTAAACTTTTGTTTTTAAAAAACTTTTGCTATAAAGAAATTGCTTTTTAAACACTCTAATTTTTTTTAAAGTTATTTCAACAACGGCTTTTTACAGTCTTTGTATTAAAATCTTCACATTTGATAAAATTTTGTTTTTATAAAAATGATGTTTATTATAAAAAAAAAGAAACATGTTCTCATGTTATCAAAATAATTGTTTCATAATTTGAAAAGTATATATAACTAAAATTTCGTGCATTATTAAATAGTTAATTTTTGATGTAGTAATGACACGTATACAATGCCTATATCGAGTCTAGGTCGCAAGGATAGAAAAGTGACATATTACTAGATAAATATTTGGATTTGTTAAGAGTAAAAATATTTTTAACGAAATAAAGGTCAATGTGTGAGTTTGATTCTTATAAAATTAATAATAAATGAATTTTGAAAACCAATAATCTTTAGTCGAACTGGTTAAGGTGATGTATCTATAACATGTAAATAAATGAGATGTCATGAATTCAAGTATCATTTTGAGCAAAATGCTTAGAGTTGAGTCTGGTGTTTTCTCAGCAATGAATTTCCACATGTGAGGGTTGGGTGCGGTTCCAGCTGGGAGACGGATAAATAGACCCGATTAAGATAACACATATCTGTCGAAGCAGAGTTGTACATTTTCCGTTAAAAATGAATTTTAAAAGTAGTTTCTATAATTTTTATAATTCTTCGCTATTAAAAAGTTTCCTAATACATCTATATTTCTTTTCTATTATTTATTTATTTTCCTCGATTTTGTGGAGAGTTGGGAAGGAAAAGACATAAAAAGGATCCAATAAAGGAGTGCACTTTTGATAGGTGGGTGTGTGTGGAATATTTTTATGTTATATATTAATGCTATATGGTGGGGAGAACGATCTATACAATATTTGGGCACATATTTTAAATAATTGTATGATTATTGTTTAATCTTGATTATATACGATCTAATTATAACATTAGGCGTGAAAAAATCAAGAATTTGAGTCAAATCATGTTAATAATGGTCACCTTCCTTTAAAAAAGGTTTTCCTAACATAATGACTCTCGTTTGTAATTTTTATTTAATTAACAAGTCTATAAATAATGGTTATAAAATGGAGTTTGGTGTTTTTAACAAAAAATTTATAAGCCTCAAGAAATTTCTTTCATGTTTAAGCCTTGTTTGTTCTGTATTTGTGTTTTAATCTCCTATTAGTTCCCAAGGGCAACGTGTGTCAATGGTGGCATACTTTTACATGCTTAACTCAATTTCATGTTAAGTGGAGTTAACTCATTTGGTAGAAGTTTTGCTTATTAGAAGAACGATATTGGGTTCAAACCAAACATAATATAATTTGTGTAATTTAAGAATAATAGTATAATAAGTTTGTTGTAAAAAAAACCAAAAACATAGCTCAATTTCACCATAGGCCAACTTTCGGAATTTTTTTTAAACGATAATAATATAATGTTACTCTCCTCCAACCTATATTTACTATATGTATTTAATAAGACTTGAACCCAACACCATTTGAGTAATTACTAAGTTGTCATTTAATATATGTTAATTACCGACTCAAGTTTGCATATATTGTTGTATTTTAAACGTTAATATTGTAAACATTTTTTTCTTTTAACATTATTTTAAACCCATACTTCTACATCATTTACAACTTAACCCTTATATTCTTTCAATTTTAGTTTTACATCTATACATTTAGTTTTCACAAATTTTTCGTTTTACATTTCGGTTTAAATTTAAAAGTTAATACATAGTAACATGTGCATGTGGTTCAACGTTGTTACATCTATTTTTTCCTATCTAACGGCCCCGTCGTAACATACGGATCCTAAACCGACTAAGTTATTTTTTTCATGTTTTATGTTTCTACGTTACTTTTTGCTCGATTTTATTTTTTTTTTATTATTTTTAGCTTGAGTTTTTCCGTTGTTAATAATTGCTTATAACAATGTAACATTTTTGCTATTTGACACGATTTTACTGTCCGCCACAACGCTAAGGCTTGGTACTAGTTTAAATGTATTTGTCATTTAAGCTTGTTGGGCTACTAAGTTGTTCATGGGCTTATGATTATTGGGCTCTTTAATTTTTTTGGAATATGCAAACTTATTATCATTGTTCTGTTGACTCCAGGACTCAAGAGTTAGAGGATTAAAAAAAATTATCATTTGCATCTCTGACGTTTGTTCATTTTAACTATTTGCATCCTTATGGTTTTAAAATTGTCATCAGACTCCCAACGTTTCATGTTATCTTCATTTGAGTATATGTTGTTTTATTTTTATTTTCATTTGAGTACAGATGACTAACATCGTTAGTTTTCCTGTTAAAATTATTGTTAAAAAACTAAACTACCCTTCATCACCACCATGACAACTAACCATCACCACCATAACAACTAACCATCACCACTATGACAACTAACCATCACCACTTTCACAGACCTCATTACCACCACCGCAGCCCCATCACCACCACCGCAGCCCCATCACCACCTCCCCAACCCCATCACCACCACCGCAGCCACCCATCACCATCACCATCACCACCGCAGCCCCCATCATCACCACCACCGCAACCCCTTATCACCACCACCATAGCCCCCCATCACCACCATCGCAGCCCCTATCACCACCACCACCACAGCCCCATCACCACCACCGCAACCCTATCACCACCACCACCGCCACCGCCACCGTGGGATCAAGAGCCACAGACGGTCTTCTCCGCCTCAAGCTCCGCCGCCTTCTTCAAAAAGCTCTTGTCATCATCCTCCACCGCCATCCGAATCAGCGACGAGCCCAGCCCATCGGCCACGGACAGCATGATCTTCTTCATCTCCGCCCTAAACTCCTCGGGATCAACAAAGTCATGGAGGCGCGTGGTCTCCGTCGAAGCTCGAAAACACAGAGTCGTAGAGGCGTGTAAGCTCCTCCGGCGACGTTGCGGTGTTGATGCCGAAGTGAGCCTCCAGCAACCGCATCAATTGGAAGGCCTTACACATCTTGGATCGGGATAAAACGTCGTCGTTGGGCGTCGAGAGCGGCGAATTGGGCGTCAACGCTGGTGTTGAAGTGAGGCTCGTCGTTGACGAAGGCTCGTACGATCGATGATCTTCTCCGCCGCCTTTTTCAAGGTAGTGGTGGTGGACATAAAGAGGAAAAAGAGAGAGAGACATAGAGAGAAGATGAAAGGGGTGGGGTGTGGATGAAGGGTATCAAATAAGGATATTTTTGTCATTTCATTAAACTTAACTGAAAAATCTAACGTCGTTAGTGTGTTGGACTCAAATGGAAATAAAATTGAAACGTTAGGGGCCGGATGGCAATTTTAAAACCATAGGGATGCAAATGGTTAAAATGAACAAACGTCAAGGATGCAATGATAATTTAAACATAAATTTAGCATGTTTTCGCACAATCTTTTAAGATAATTAAGGCGTTATTGGTTAAAAAAACAGTACTGAACACGTCCTGAAAGTCATTCTAGTGAGTCTATTACATGACGCCATTACTACTAACGCTATCAACACCAAAAAATTATAAAGTGGTGAAAGAAACGTCTGTTGAAGTCTATAATAAAAGAGCTCCAACTCTGTTAAATTATTGGTTAAGCGTACAAACCATGGGACGCTCGATCTTTATTTTTGTCGAATTAATGGTGATGTTACAGTAGTTTTGTACGCGCCTATGTAGTCTTAGTTTCTCTCATATGACGAATAAGTTCTTCCGATCAACAATGTTTTCTTGGCAAACTTATTCTCAGTTATATTTTTTTTGTTATAATTCATCATTTACTATATGTATTGAGTTTGTGTTTGTTAGATTTGAGTACAATAAGAGTTCCAATCAAATTTCATGTTTATAGCTAGATATAGTTTTATTCGATGATTATCTACCGGTACTTAACGTATAAGGCGTAACACGTGACCAACGCTTGGCATGATATACATAACTCCACGATTTAGAAAAAAAAGATACTGTGGGGAGAATGACATATACAATATTGGGGAACATTTTTTTAATAATTGTATGATTATGTTTAATCTTGATTATATACGATCTAATTATAGCAACGGGCCCGAATAAATCAAGAATATGGGTCTCATCATGTTAGTAATGGTTACCTTCCTTTAAAAGGTTTTTCTAATATTTATTTTATTTACACGAGTATAAATACCGTTTAGCCGTAACTACAAAAATTATTCTTGTGGCCTGGACAAGATAACAAGTGCTATTGCTGAGCAAAAAATATAACAGATTTAAGTATTAACTTTTATTTCTGTAATGAGTTTTGGTAGTAATTCTAATTTTACATCCTAAGTTAAGAGAAAAGTTAATGAAGGTAATAAGTTTGAGTAGTAACATTATATTTTAATTAATATAAATGTTTATACAACTAGCATTAATACTGAAACTCGTTACAAAATTTAAAATAAGTATTTGAATTTGTTACTTTTTTTGCTTATTACTTAGTATGTTAGTTTATGCAACACACATGCTTCTAAAATAGAGTTTGGTGTTAATAAACAATTTTAAAAATCTCAAGAAATTCCTTGTAAATTTAAGCAATGTTTTCCTTAATGTTAAATTATTAAGAGATAATGTTAAAATGTTATCTTTTAACCATTCAACATTAATATTGACTCTTAACCATTCAAAAGTTATGAACCATTAAGAGATAGTCTGTTAAGATATACTAACACCCTACAAAACAACCCTTAAATGTATTTTCCATTTAAGGTTATGCGGCTAGTAAGGTGTTGATGGGCTTATTATTACTGGGCTGATGAGTATTAGATACATATAAGCTTATCTGTATTGGGCTGTTGAGTGGCTTATTAATATTGGGCTGTTGAGTCCAGGATTCTAGGGTTTTACATTGATAAATAAAAAACACACACATATTTAACACTTTCACACCATCCTTAAGATGATGAAGGCGTTATCACTAAAGAAATAATGAACAAGTTCAAAAAAGTCATTCTAGGGTGCCTATTACATGACACCCTTACCCTTAACACAACTGACACCATGACGGTATGAAGTAATGAAACAAACTTTTGTTGAAGTTATAAGAGGAGAACTAAAGCTCTTTTAAATTCTTAATTAATATTACCATCCGTGTCATACGCGATCGATCTCCAACTTTGTCGAATCAATGGTGATGTTACAATAATTCTGAACACGTCCCTTGTAGTATCGGTTTCTCTCATATCACGACTGATGCGCAATCAATGGAATTTTCTTGGTAAACCATAGCCTGGACTATTAATTGTTTGTTTAATACTCTTTTTCATGAGGCTATTATCAGTTAAAAAAGTTTGAAAAAAATAACAGTTTTAGAGGTTGTTTGGCAACTTCTGAATAATTAAGTGCTAAACCAATAAGATGTCTGAATCATTAAGTGTTGAACCATTAAGAGGTCTGAAACATTAAGAGCTAGTATATCGTTTAACTATTAAAATGCAAATATCTGACCAATTCAGATAAGAGGTCTTAACCATTCAACATTAGACCTCTTAACCATTCAGCATTACTATAATGCTTAATCATTCAGAGGTAAATGTCTAAACCATTCAGACATTTACTCACGAAACAAACAGTCTGAACCATTAAGTATTGAACCATTTAAACATCTAAACCATTAAAAGGCTGATTAAGAGGTTGTCAAACAACCCCTTAGACACTAAATTTAAGTGACTAAAAAAGACAAATATAAAATAAAGGAACAAAAGGACTATTTCCATCAAATCACATATACTAAAAACAAAGTTTAGTTCTAAATCTATAAACTCTAATAAAGTAAGGTTTTTTAGCCACTTGTCATTCTTTTAATCTAGAGTAAATTACCATTTGCATACCTGATGTTTATTCATTTTCACCACTTACATCCCTGTAGTTTCAAAATTGTCATCCGGCCCCTAACGTTCATGTTATCTTCATTTGAGTATATACGTTTTATTTTTATCTCCATTTGAGTTTAAATGACTAACACTGTTAATGTTTCTATTAAAATTATTATTAAAATGACGAAATTACCCTTATTCATCAACATCATCTTCTTCAAATCACCATCACTACAACCACCCCCATCATTACCACAACAACCACCTAGTCCTCACCATGACAACTGCCTATCACCACCACCACTGCAACAACCCATCACCACCACCGCAACCACTATCACCACCACAGTATCCCCGATCACATTTCTGCAATTTAATGCAGTCATCACATAAACTTAAAACTTAAAATGAACTTTTTCTGTGTAATTCACGTTGACACTGGAACACCGAACTGCCGATTGCTAGCAGATAAATCCACCAGACTAAAATCTAGATTTTTCACCATTAAACACCCACTCAAAAACGGCAACAAACACCGAGGATACCACCTATCAAACAAGAATTTATCGATAATTGACCAGAGATGAAATCACCAAACATCGAATTGCCACCGGATATCGATTCAAACACCACCGGAAGCCCACCTCACATCTAATCGAAGGCAATTGAACAGTCACCGAAAATTTCCCATTCAAAGCGACTCAAAACCCTAATCCCAAATTCACAATCAACACCCTCAAAAGGCAAATCAATTGTAAAAGAAGACGATGACGATTCAGTGCAACAGCAGCAGCTGGGTACTTGCGGTGTATGTTTGTTGGAAGAGGGGATGTCTCTTAGAGGTTTCATTGATAGTTGCGAACATTACTTCTGCTTCGTAGCATCATGGAGTGGGCTAAAATCGAGTCTCTTTGTCCGATCTGTAAGCGTCGATTCTCCACCATTCGTCGGCCTATTAGACGATTTCCTACGGTGGTGGCGAGGGGGAGGTTGTGGTGGTGATGGTGGTGGTGGTGTTTATGATGGTGGGTGATGAAGAGAAGATAGAGAGAGAGAGAAAGAGTATGCGTGTTTGGGGGTTAGAGAAGAATAAGAAGATGTGAGTGGTTTCACTAAGTTTTTTTGATTTTTTAATCCTAAGGGCAATTTAGTCATTTCCATAAAAAGTTAACTGAACAATTTAACGGAGTTAGTCATTTGGATTCAAACGGTGACAAAAATGAAACGTTAGGGGGGAAATCAAGAATTTGAAACTATAGGAATGCAAGTGGTTAAAATGAACAAACGTCAGGGATGCAAATGGTAATTTACTCTTTAATTTATATACTTATCACTTATTATTTTCTAAACATCTACACATTAATTTTTCTCTCTCTTATTAAAAATAAATTTTATTAATTTCTATATTCTCTTTCTTATCTATTCTTTTTTTAAAATCAAACTAGCTTTTTTTAAATAGATGTCATGAAGAAAATTAAAAATAACAACTTTTAATTAAAATCTAAATAACAAAAATAAAAGTTTTATAAATATGAAATTCTTCTAAAACATTAAACATTTTTTAAACAAATTATTAAAATCGTTTTGTTTTAAAAAAAATATATAAACAGGTGAATATTTTAAAACAGTCTTATTAAACATATCATATTTTTTAAAAAAAAGATTTTTATAAAAATACTTTTTATAAAAAATCTTAAAATGAATGTTTAAAAATAAAATTATTTACATAAGATAGTTAAAAAATCTTAAAATGAATATTTAAAAATTATTATACTGTAATTATTCATGTCTATTATATATATATATATATATAATATATATATATATATATATATATATATTTTACATTAAAATTTAATCCGTTTACTTAATGAGTGTTTAGTCTATCTATCTATCTTTAAAAAAACTAAAATAAGCATAAAACTATTGTAAATCTCATTATAATTACTTTCTCATTTCTTATATTACAAATAATAATATTGAATACTAATAATATTAATCATACCATTTTCAAATTAAAAAGTATATAACTTTATAAATTAAAAACCTTTTCTTACTAAAAACACACTCCTTAAAAACAAAATTCACAATGTTTTTATAAAATAAAAGTTTGAGAAAAATATATTATTGTTGTTTATGTAAAGTAGCTAGCTATTTATATGTACTTGTAATCATATATTATCTTCAAACATGATTTTATAATATATAAATTTTATTTATAATTATTTAATTTTTTATTTGTTCAATCCATGTATTACACGAGAACTAATATAGTATAATTATACATCTATACTAGCTTTGCTAAGAATATATGTAGAAACCGACTAAAAATTATTAAATATTAGAATGTCAAAGTAGTAGTTTCACGTGACGAAACGTGAAAAGAATGCTGAAAAGTTGGAAGATTGCATGTTACTTCCAAGTCTCCAGCCATATTTTATTAATATGTCTTACGCTTAATATAGCTTTTTATTTAAAAGGCTGCAAATATAGAAAAATTACATGTAGCACTTAAATAATTGATAAGACTGTTGTGAAGAGAGTAGGGGACATCCCAGTTGTAAAGAGTATACTTCTTTAATTAAATGCACGATTTTAAATTCTCAAGAGCGATCAATGACGAATTCAAAATTTTTTTAGTGAGGTCAAATGCATATTATTTAGACGTCAAATGCATATTATTTACACCGACTCATGCAAACTGTTGAAATGGGTCGGGTTCAAAAAAGTTATATTAAATTGTATAAAATTAAATGGTTTATGACTAGTGGCGCAACCATGATCTTTTTGTATGGGATCACTTTTTTTATATGCTAGGATTCCTAACAACTTGATGTCAAAAGTTTTGGTTCAGGTCGGGTCGAATCACATTTTTAAACATTTCTAGCTTAATTTTGGACAACAATTTGATGCAACCTATCAAATCTTTAAACCCTCACGAAATTTAATTGTATCTTTGAAATAAAAAAGGTTATATCAAAAGCTTCTCCATTAATATAAAAATATAGGTGTTTATATATTTCATTAAAATCATTTATTTCTCAAACTAATTGACATTTTATACTATTTAAAATTACAAGGAGATATGTAAAAGTGGGTGTTTGAGGTTTAGGGGGAATTCATAAACTTGTGATAATCAAAGTAGAGTGACACAAATATGTTTTGAAGGAAAACACTTAAGAGTCACATAATAAAATGTGTTATTTCTTTGATGGTAAAAAGATAAAATTAGGCTTGAACACACGACCTAAAATAATAACCCTTGCAAGGTTCGAACTCACGACCTAAAGTGTGCGTTGAGTTATCTTTTGAAATTAATAATATTAATGAGTTTACAAACTGAAAAACTATGAGTTCATTTAAAATTTCAGTATTATACGGTATACTATCCGCTAAAAATTGAATGGGGTCACTTGACCCCATACCCATTGTCATAGTTCCGTCTCTGTTTATGACACCACATTTCGGTAACATTATAGGCAACCAACAATAACAATATACCAACCATACATAATTTTATGACGTCAAATTATCTAACATCATAATTCTCGACCAACTTAACTTATATAAATGGGCTCATGTGTTTTCCTTTTTTGTAATCACCGACCATGTTTGTTTAATACTATACATTGTCAAATACAATCTAAACAAATAAGATTAAGAGAAATAACTCAATAGCATGGAACAACCGATCGAACCTGCGATTTTAATTTTATAAACGAGACTTCACTAAAAGAGTAAATATACTAACATGAGAAACTATCAAAGTTTAATAATGCATATACAAACATAATTAGTGTCAAACTTGAAATTAGACAATGAGACCTTGGGTGCCTTAAAAGAAAAAAATTGGGTGCCTTAAGCAATATATACCTATATAAAATAATGTAGATTAGAAAATATGTATTTGTTATAAAAATATAAGTATTTGTTATCCAAAAGATAACTGTTAATATTTTTTATATTAGAATAAAATTTTAAATTAAATAGTAATATATAGGCATTGGTTTAAATAAAAATTAATTTTGGCCAATTATCCTAAAAAGAATTTAACCAACTTAATTAAAACCTATTCAAACGAACTCTGATTAAACTCATTCAAGTGGCGCTGAAATCAACTCGTCATATATTTGGATTTGCTATCGTTGATAAACCATTCCACCTAAGTACAAATTAAACTTTTGGTTGTACAAATTTTGAAAAACAGATAACACAAATTCAAAAATACAATGCAAATAATAATCAGACAACAAAAATGATGGTCTAGAATTAAAAATATACCATATAAGTTTTAATTAGACAACACAACCTAAAATAAACCGATAATTTTAGAAAAGACTATATGTTTCTAAGCATTCTTAAGCAAAAATTAATTTTTATAGTTACCTTCTTCTAATTATGAGAAATACATTTATCGACCACCAGTCGCTATATATTCCTACTATACAATGACATTTGAGATATGAGACGGAGAAAAGAAATATATTTTGATTTTAAAACGAATTTAAAAAACTAAAAAGGGTTTTTTGTTTATTTCTTTATGTACTTTTCCTATTAGATTCGATAACTAATTTCTTGTTATGATTTCTTCTGAATAATGAAATATTTTAATTAAACCGTATGGTTACAGTTCAGATCGATTGAACCCACAAACCGGACCATATGGTTGAACAAAGGAGGATAAAGAAGAATGGTTAAATTGAACACAAAGTACATGAATTGTCCTTTGGGGTTAAAAATTTTAAATTGCTCTCGTATGAAACTCACATGCTATGTTTTAACAATATAAATAAACAAAAGTTAAGTAAAAGGACGTAACATAGTATAAATTTTTACATAAAGGATGTTAAGCGTGCTTTTCAAGGATAAAGCTTGATCAAACGTGCAATTTCATATAAACTTAAATGATATTTTCGGCAATTTTATTTTTCTTTTAAAACTAACACGTCTTTTACTTAGTTTTTTTCTAGAAATAGAAAACGATGGATCCACCTGCCTAAAAGAGGCATCCAAAGATCCAGAACTATTGACATTACAGCATAGAAACACTAGAAGTTAGTCAAGGTTTAGGTTTATACCTAAACTATAAATCTTTTAAAGAAACTAGAAATATTCTTGAGAAAATATTATATTACAGTTTTCATTTATCATACCAGTATTTGTTTATCATTAACTCTCTCAAAACTTTTACATTGCACATGTTTTGTATATATTTGTGGATGTTGGAGTTCGTTTTCTATAACGCACAAATTTGTAACTCTTGTATATATATACTCGATTTAAAATGTCGTGGCCTTGGCATTGACACTATCAATTACGTGTTAATCGTCATGTATTGGGCTACATGTATTGAAAGAGCAAGTTAGCTCTCTATATACTCATAAATTGACAAGTATACAAACAACCTTAAATTGTAGTCTATGTAGGTCCATGCAACAATTTGATTTGTTTAGTTTACAAATTCTCCCAAATTGACACCCTCTTTAATCAAATCTAGCGAAACCTCTTAGTTTAAACATTTTATGAATTGACTTTTAAGACTTTATAAAGATATGAGCTTAAAAAGTGAAAAAGTATAAGCGTTTTTTAAACAATAATTACTTCAGAGGTTAGAGAAATTCCAATTAAGCAAATATTCACTTCAGATCGGTGCACATGAAAATACATAATAAAACAACTAGAACATGAACTTTATTGTTGTCATAAGAATAATGAAAATTATAACAAGGAATGTAGCTCACTTGATGCTTTTATCGGACCACTTGGGGTAAATGACCCGGGTCACCCTCCGTTTTTATAGGTTTAAGCAATAGTATAATCTGTCTAACTCGTATTTAATTTTTATTTTTTAAATGGTAACTTTGTAGAATATAACGAAGTTTTAAATTCACTTAAGTTTAAAAAATATTACAATTAAATCACTCAACTTTCATGTTCTATAACAAAGAATGTAGCTGGGGTAAATGACCTGGATCACCCTCCGTTTTAATATGTTTAAGCAATAGTACAATCTGTCTAACTCGCATCTAATTTTTGTTTTTTTAAATGGTAACTTTGTAAAATAATAATTAAGTTTTAAATTCACTTAAGTTTAAAAAATATTACAATTAAATCACTCAACTTTCATGTTCTATAACAAAAAAAGTTAATTAAAATGGTGACTAGTTACGTCAAGCTTTTTATTTTTAATCTAGAACTCATTATTAAAGGTTTGTTGCAACTTAGTTACCTTTTGATTTTTGAGACAAAATGACTTGTTACTGCAAGTTCAAAAGTGGGTAAGATCAGATGAAATTGTTTTTAAAGAAAAACGAATAAAATTTAACACTAAGAATGTCAATATCAATGTTTACAAAGTCCTTGTTGAATATATATACACACGTATCTATACACATAGAGACACACGTATAAATGATTGAGCATTTGGTTGCAAAACGTTTTTACCCATTTCAGTAAATCCTTTCTAACTGGTTTGATTGCCCTATTAATAAAAAAATTCACTGTTTCATCTATTTCATCTAAGATAACACAATTGAAATAAATAAAAAACTATCAAAACAATATATATAAAAAAACTAAATTTCATTCATTCGAAATTTACAGAACGAAAAAACAAGTTTTAATTTTAATTTATGTAATTTCCTATTTTTATTTATTTAAACTTTAATTTTAAATTATTTGTTAATGGTGGGATGTCGTTTGGGACCGGTCATTGTTTTCTATGTGTACTACTAATGTTTTTCACACACACTATATCAGGATTAATGTTGTAAATAAACAGAACAAACACTAATAATCAAGTGGTCGTCACATAGCGTATGCACATTAGGCCTCACCAAACCCGAACCAATCAACTAAAGTTGTTGTAACTATGGGTTGCTAGATTAGGCCTCACCGAACCCTAAATAATAGGATTAATGTTTTCAACTCGATGATGAGTTTAAATATATG
The DNA here is from genome assembly GCA_025506515.1 of Flaveria trinervia. Classification (NCBI taxonomy): domain Eukaryota; kingdom Viridiplantae; phylum Streptophyta; class Magnoliopsida; order Asterales; family Asteraceae; genus Flaveria; species Flaveria trinervia. The sequence continues at coordinate 93,947,628 of CM046445.1, read as the reverse complement.
TTCTAGTTAAGGTCCGTTGAGGTTGAGCCTGTGAGCTATATTTGAGCTTAACGTTGTTATGAAAATCACATACCTGGCGTTCGTTACGTAAGAAATCAGAGAGAAAATTGTGTGAAAAATGAATTAGATTGTTATGGCATCTATAACGTTTGTGATATCACTTTTAGTAAGGCTATCCCATGAACTATTTCATTCACTCAAGACCGCATCATCACCCTATTTCCTAAAGAAAAAAAAAGGATATTCTCTTATTTTATCGTCATCTATGATCTACCCTTTCTTCAATAGTAACATGCATGTACTCATCCATCTTACCTAATCAAAATACTTATTATTAATATAAATTAATTAAACAAGTTAGATCGCATGCAATCACTTGTACCTTCGGCTATTTATATGTTGTACTTTAACAACCCCCTAACATTTATCAAATTATTCTTACCTATTACGATTACCCAACCCTATGCACCCTCTCTCTAATTAACAATACCATTTTTTTATCATACAAAACGGCGCCGGTGGGGTAAAATAATTAACAAATCATCTAATACAAAGTTTTTGAAAAATATTATATAAAACAAAAAATAAGGTGATTAATTAAAACTATTAAAGAGATTGTCATGATGATCAAGAGACTTTCTTTGTTATATAAGATCAAATTTTGAATTAAACCTTAAAATTAACGGATTTTTGTTATCTAAACAAAAAGTTAATAGTTCGATTCAAGTTTTCACAAAAAAAAAAAAACTATGTTGTATACATTAACGTAAACTTCAAGGGCATGGTACATCGCTCTATGAGAGCGGAAGAAGGCATTGGTGCACTAACAAGCATGAATAAGAAAATAACCATTGAAGAACTGACCGCTTAATATAATCACAAGCAAAGCCATAAAACCGCATTGGACCTCTTATCATAATCACAAGCAAATTTATAAAGAAAGTATGTGATCAAGGTGAAGCTAGTAGGCTTAATTGCAAAAAACATATATCGCGAATTATTAGTAGAACTAAAATACAAACATAATACTATTTGCAATAGAGGAAGATACTTGTCAATAACATCAAATAATACACATAATTTGCTTCACAAAAAAGATAATAAATTAAAAAATAATAAAAATAAATAAAAAATATAAAGATAAGATGTTATCACTTATGAACTGATGGTGACATCGGTTTTCTTGACTTTCTTCACCCGATCGCCGGCGTCAAGATCTCCGGCCAAAATATCATCTCCGGCGACCCCCTCCGGCGGCACAACCATTGCATCAATAATCACCATCAAATCTACGGAAATTCGCCGAATTTCCATCGTCTTTCTCTTATTGCTCAGCGGAATCGACGTCGGTTTTCTCGGGGCCGGTGGACACGTGGTGGGTGCCGGAATTCGGTGATCAGAAGACGTCGGAGTCGTGGGTTCATCGTCTTTCTCATCGCCATTGTTGAATTGTTGATCGGAAGATGGTAATTTGATCGATAAAGATGGTGAATTGGTTTGATCTTTTGGTGATTTGTGTTGAGAATTTGATGAATTCGATGAATTCGATGAATTGCGATCTTGTGTTGATGTTGGTTGCCGGAGTTCATGGTGAAATCGTCGCCGGAGCCGGCGGTGGTGGTGGCCGGAGTTTAGGGCTCTGAAAACAAGGTGGATTAAGATAATGGATGTGGATGTGAAAGATGGAAAGAGAGAGGTGTGTCGTATATGAATGTGTATGTTGTAGAATATTATTGTGACTCTTTTTGATAAGTTTTAGAATATTATTTAGATAAATATAAAATTAGATAAGTTTTTTTAACACACAAATGAGTATTGATTATTCAGGTGAGCTCATTGACGAAAGGTTACTTATGACTGCGAATACTGATGGCGTCGGTGACCCGACGTGCCCATCATTACGGGAAAATCCACCACCCAAATCTACTATGGTAAAATGTATTTTTTTTGTTAATTTATTTAATTATTTAAAAACAAACAATCAACTTTAAATAATGTATTTAAGGTGTTATTAATTTAGAGAGAAGAGAAATAAGGACCATTTAAGTGATATTGTAAATAGAATGACTTTTTTACAAATAACCATGTTACTATGGGTGTGTTATCCTCTAAAATAAAATTTACTTATTTATTTAATAAGTATTTTTTTTTGGCCAATAGCCTCTTGGGCTAATTTTCCAACAGCAATTTTAGAATTTATAGGATCATAGCTTATACATCTTATACATCACAGGATTTTTAGTCCAAACTTTTTCGTTATGACTTACGAGATACGCTATTTATCATCAATATATTCTCTTGAGAATCCCTTTAAACCAGCAGCACATGGTGTTTATTTTGATGAAGTTGTTGTTAACTTGACTCCCATAAAGTGAGCAATATATGAATTTAAAGGGATATGTTTGTTGTTTAAAAAGCTTATTTATTTTTTTAAAATAAATTATGATTCTATAACTCTCTTGATAATAAAAATGTTTCTTTTTCTTTTTATTATCATCTTATAAGTTTAAAACTTTAACACAAACACTAAACTGTTAATTATTATAACTTAAAACAACATAACCACACTTAATTGTTATAACTTAGAACTTTTAACTCCATATACGATTGATACTACATTATATCTAGCGATATTTTATTATTATATAGTTATACAAATACATAACCTTCTAATGTATCATACTTGAAACAATATATGCATATATATTATTTGTGCAATACTCATAGATAATTGTTATTACTACAAAATTTTTGAATTTGTTTGTTTTTTTAAAAAGACGACTAAAGAAAAGAAAAAAGAGGCGTTAATACACCTGGCATAACAAACATAGAATCCGTCTAATTCGGCGAAGGATCCAATGCAATTCAATACACACTAAAAACAAACACAAAGACACATGTACCTTACAGTCAGACATTTTTGTAACATTTTACATATACAGCCCCTGTGCTTTGTTTAAACCAAACATTCACCCCAAATTTCATTTTTCAAATAATGTTATCACTTGCCATCTTGCCGACCCGAGAAGAGCCACGTAGGAACAACCGAGTCTAGAAACGATGAGATGATGCCGGTCATGACAAATGAAATCGTACGCTAGCTATGCCGAAGCGTAACAATATTAATATTAGATTAAGATGATAATGTTAGAAGTAGATTTTTACGTCATTGATCATTGTGTTGATATAGTGATAAAACTAATCAAACTGGATGTGGTCATAAGTTGGTTATCATGTTCTTTCTCTAATAACATTGTTATAGTATGGCGTGCTTAATTGTTATGCCAATTATACAAGATTATACCAGGTGTTATGATTGTATGCTTGTTCATCGCTTAAGAAATGATGTACATTGAGGATGAATCATGTTATAGTAACGTCTTTTGTCTCAGCGTAACTTCAATGTTATGACCTTTTAAGCTATAACACTCAGTGACTCAATATTTATGGTCTTTTAAGCTACAATCACGGCTTCACTGCCTCACTGGTCATTTTATGTTTGTATCAACACTAGAAGGATAGGATAAATAATTATTACCCATATCAACAAATCTAATAACGATCGTATTGAGCATGTAAAAGACTATTCTTTTCACACTCATTTGTATGAAATCAGCAATAATTTAAGGGGTGTAATGTCGTTGACATATATATTGGTGTGTGATTGTAAATCAGAGGAACATTAGGGTGTGATCAAACACGTTCTAGCATGTTGGATGCATGTAAGAACTCTTAAATCTTTTATTTGTTTATTTTTTTCTCTTTATCTTTATCTAATTTGTTTGCTTTTTATGTGATCTCTACAAACTTTAATGAATCTTTTCACGTGCTTTTCTCATATATCATATGCCTGTTTGTTGTAGGTCAATACTTGTTTGATAGATCTTGTTAATTCAACTAACTATTATATTAAAAGTTAAATGTTTAATATCTTTATATATGTGTATATATATATATATATATTAAAAATATAGAGGTTTTGGGTTCAAATTTCACTCATAGCATATAGTTCTGGATTGAGGCTGGTTTTTTTTGCATTTATAAGTTTTCTCTTGAGAGGGTTAAAGGTAGGGTTCTGCTTGGGAAACAAATAAGTAGACTCGATTATAACATATATCCTTCGAAACAGAGAACATTTGTCATTCAAAAAAAATAAGATATACATTTTTTATTTGATGATCTTGAAGAAACGTACTAGAATAATCCAACCTAGGAAAATAATCAAGAGATCGCAAGAAAAAACTTCTCTTTTTATGATATACATAATATAATTACATTAATTAAACAACTTTAATAAGGTAATTATATGATTTTTATGCCATTTTTTCTTCGACAATTAAAGGTATAGTATACCAAATGAGAAGTAGCCTATCTTCAGCCTCGTTCGTAGCATGATAAAACCATTATGTACGCCTGTCGTTTCCTATTCAAGTTTTATAGTTTCTTCTAAAATCTTAAATCTCTCTTTATATATAGATTTTTTGTGTTGAGTTTGTTGGAAACATTTGGGTTTCGTATGGTTAGTTACTCAAATCATTTATGTTTTTAAGGTTATGGCTACTAAAATCATTTTGTTACCATAATCTTACTTTTATAATCATTCATCCCTCTTTAATGTGCTGTCAATTAGAGAAATATTCAAATAAAAAGTAATATTTACCGTTTATCTTCTTGATCAATGGGTTTAGATGATATTGTATGAAAAGTTTGTTAGAGTGAAATTTTCAGAATAGTCATTTTTGTTGACTTTTTGCAAGTTACTTATTTTTTAAACGTTTATAACTTTTATGTATGATCGACATTATACTTATATGAAAAGTACAACATAAAATGGAGCGTTTTTTAATCTTTAAAACGAGTACGGTATTGTTATATAAAAAGATTTAAAAAAAATTATGTTTTAAGCTTATATCTATTTATTGTGTTTCTAGTTCAGTTTGTTATTTCTTTTAGTTAGTTATTGTGTTTTTTTATAAATATTATTATGATTTTTTTAAATGATGAATTTTAAAAGTATAATGATAAGATAATATTTTTTATATTTTAATATATAAAACACAATGATAAATAAACAACTAATTAATCTAATAAATTAAAAACAATGACAAAATAACATAATATCTCATTGTGTTTTTAATCGTCATTATTTTATTTGGTTACTATGAGTTTTGAAATATACATTGGTGAAATAACATATATGTGTACTTCTAATGATAAAACACAATGATTAAAAACTACAAGTTTATATAACCTATTAAAAATAATGATAAAAATAACACATTTTCAACATTATGAATTTTTGAAAAATAAATTTGTGAAACACAATGATAGATAACAAGTTTACAATATATATATATAAACAATAACAAAAATAACATAAAATAATCTAAAATATAAATCACAATGATTAATACACATAACAAAATGATATAAAATATATGACACAATAAACTTGTATTTGACACAATCAATGTATAAAACACAATGAGCTAACATAAATCAAACAATAACCAAAATGTCATTGTTTTTAATACAATTAAAGGACACGTGTAAAACAATTAAACTTTTTAGATTAAACATTTTTTACTATAATCCTAACCATCTCAATTACGCTATGTTTTTTATCTTGTTTTGTTTCCATAAAAAATTAATAAAATACCACGATATATAAGAATAGATCATACATGGAGAAACAAGTAGTTGTTAATGATGTAGTTTTTTTCGTGTGCTATAAAGTTAACATGAAAGTTGAAACATAAAAAGTAAAAACGATTTGACTTTCTTCATTGGGCATGCTTGTCGTGATTCTTTAAATTACATCATTAATGTTGCATACGTTTTATTACTTATTAATTTATTATTGTTTAAATTCAATTTCTTTTGGGGTGGTGGGTTCAGTATAACAACAAAACGATTTGTAGTTATAGCAGTGAAGCTCCTCTAGAGGTCAATGGTTCAAGTCACATATATAACAGAAAACTTATTATAAATCTTCTATTTTAGTAGTGAAGCTCCCCTTTAGTTTATTATTTATATGGTAAATCATGAGAAGTATGATAGATAAAATAAATTAAAATTTTTAAAGAAAACTTATTATAAATCTTCTATTTTAGTTTTACATCCAAAAGAATCATTTTAATGCTAAGTTGCACATTACAATAAAAGAAAAATTCATATAAAGCTAACATTCGACTATGAACAAGGTGAGAGCGGGATTTTCCTTAAAAATCACACACACGAATTTTGCACACCAAATTATCAATAAATAACAAGACAATATTGACGAGTGATGTGAAATTTAGTGCCAATTTGTATATTTATAGCTATGGGTGAGTATAGTACTACCCTATAAGACTAACATGTAATCTCTGTTAACATAACATTTTTATTTGTGTAAAATTTTATTTATTTTTCATCAGTAGTAAGTTATCATATTAATGATAACTTACGATGTGAATTGCAAGTTGTAGATCATTAGCAACTTACCTAGCATTAGCTCTATGTGATCCTCAGTGGCAATTGGCAACACTTCATGGGGGGTCTCTTCGTTTGTAGCATTAACTTAGTATTAGCATCAAGTTTCTATGTCAGGACCACATCTTCGTCGATAGTATCTTGCAATCAATAGCAAGTTACATTGTTAGCAATATGTCTTTATCAACACTTATAATCATCAGCAATATTTCATACTCACTTCGTTTATTAGTACGTACTGTCTTCTACATTAATAACAACTTTCCATGATAGCAAGTTGCATAGAGTTGGTGATCGCTAGTTCTTAGTAGATTACCATATAACATTTGATGTGTCTCCGGATGTGTAGTAGAGGTGGACGACAAGAAATTGTGTTATTCTCATCTACAATTATTCGTGGTGAGTACTTACATGTTCAAACCGTGCTAGCCATAGAACCTGACACTTTAAGATGAACTATATTTTATAAACGTGAAAACCCTTTTTCTTCTTTGACACACAAAATGCAAGTAATGAAATAGAAACTTCAAATATTTGTAAAAATCCTAAGACCTTGAAGTAATTTGCTTGTTAAATTCACTTATTATTATTATTAATTTTCTTTGGCTTAAAAAAACCGTGAACAATCTCTCTTTCTATCTCTTATTATGATGAATTGTTTAAAAAAACAGAAAAGAATGAACGTCATGAATAGTTAATACTTGTCATAAAATATTGCATTGAAAGGCACATTCAAAGCATCAGAATAAACCTACTTGGGTACGATCACTAAATAAAACCACCTCTAAAAATTAAACCGCAAGTCTAGAAGTTATGATTTTATGGGGTGTCACATGTCTAGGGCCTAATGGTTTGTTTTTGAGAGCTTTTAGGTCTTACGTTCAAACTTGACTCAAGTGAGTTTTCTTATAGTAATGAGTTTCTTTGTTGATAATATTTTTGGATGAGACAGACCTGAAGCGTTAAAATCAGTGTAGACGGTTGACATCCCTTCTCAAAAGGCTCACTCGGATGTTGAAAATAACTTTAAACATCATTAAAAAAAATCTTATAATCTTTTCAAAAAACCAACTCATAAACACCCTACAGCTGAAAGTCTGGAACCACGTACCGGACTCAAAAGTCTTCTTGTATTGTATTTGTCGTATAGGCCTTATAATGGGCCTTTAGGATTTACAATGGGCCCTTAGAAGTTAACATTATACAACCCAACCCATTTCTCTAACCCAAATACAAAACAGAAACAAATATCTTTCTTTACCCCAAAATTCACCCCATTGTGCCCGTACAAACCATCGTTCGTTCACCACCGCCACCGTCACCGTCACCACCGTCACCGTCACCACCGCCACCGTCACCGGCGTCACCAGTCGAATTCAATCTCCGGCACCGGCATCAACGACTTATATTGCTTCTCCGACGTCTTCACGGACTCTATTTGTAAGAATTTGTAAACCCTAGCTAGAAGTAGTTTCAACTTTTGAAACCTAATTCGATCTCAAATCTCCGATGGGTAAGAACGAATTCCTCACACCTAAAGCAATCGCCAACCGAATCAAAGCCAAAGGGCTTCAAAAGCTCCGGTGGTATTGCCAGATGTGCCAAAAACAATGCCGTGACGAAAACGGATTCAAGTGCCATTGTATGAGCGAAGGCCACCAACGTCAAATGGAAGTCTTCGGTCAAAACCCTAATCGAATAGTCGATGGATACTCCGAAGAGTTCGAATCAACGTTTCTCGAGCACATGAAACGGAGCCACAGGTTCAGTAGGATCGCAGCTACAGTTGTTTACAACGAGTATATTGCAGATAGACATCATGTTCATATGAATTCAACGAAATGGGCTACGTTGACTGAGTTTGTGAAGTATTTGGGGAGAACGGGGAAGTGTAAGGTTGAGGAGACACCAAAAGGGTGGTTTATTACGTATATTGATAGGGATTCAGAGACACTTTTTAAGGAAAAGATGAAGAACAAGAGGGCGAAAGCGGATATTGTTGATGAAGAGAAGCAAGAGAGGGAGATTAGGAAGCAAATTGAACGAGCTGAACAGTTGATGTTAGGGGGAAATGGGGTTGATAAGGGTTTAGAGAATGAAGATGCAAAGCTGCTTTTGAGGTCTGATGATGGTGGTGAGAAGAAGATTAAGCTTAGTATCGGTGGTTTAACGAAAAATGTGGTTAAAGAGAAAGGAGAGGGGAGTTCTAGGTTTGTTTTCGATGAGGTGGATAATGGAAATAAGGTTGAGAAGGATAAGAAGGAGAAAAGTGGTGGCGGGTCTACGCTGGATGAATTGATAAAAGAGGAAGAGAAGGCGAAGGAGAGGATTAACCGTAAGGATTATTGGTTGTGTGAAGGGATTGTTGTGAAGATTATGAGCAAAGATTTGGCGGAAAAAGGTTATTATAAGCAAAAGGGTGTCGTTCGCAAGGTGATTGATAAGTATGTTGGGGAAATTGAGATGCTTGAAAGCAAGCATAAGTTGAGGGTGGATCAAGAAGAACTTGAAACGGTTATTCCTCAAATTGGTGGGCTTGTGAGGGTTGTGAATGGTGCGTATCGTGGATCGAATGCAAGATTGTTGTCTGTTAACACTGATAAGTTTTGTGCGAAGGTGCAGATTGAGAAGGGTATATATGATGGGAGAGTTATACAGGCGATCGAATATGAAGACATATGCAAAGTGGTTCAGTAAATGCTTGTGATGAAAGGCATGATCCCTGAAGTCATTTGGTAAGATAATTTGATTATGTTGCTCAATAGAATTTTGTTGTTTGCAGTTGCATATCTGCTGTATAAACATTTCAGAGGATCAATTCTGTCAACATGTTATTGGCTTTCTTAGTTTACATATTAGATTATTTGTATAGTTGGGTTTTGTGTTTCTGTTTGTAATAGTTCTACTCTGACTCTCTGAGTTCAAGTCTTTTGTTTAAAAAGCATTCCTAGGTGTGAGGCGACCTTAGGCCACACTCTACCGCCTTCTGACTATCTCACTTTCTGAATGATTAATTGTTGAACCAATAAGAGGTCCGAACCATTAAGAGCTATGATATCACTTAACTATTTAAAGACAAATGTCTGATCAATTCAAATAAAAGTTCTTAGCCATTTAGCATTAGACATCTTAACCACTCAGTATAGTATAATCTTAACCATTCAGAGGCAAATGTTTGAACCATTCTGACATTTGCTCGCGAAACAAATGGTCTGAATCATTAAGTGCTGAATCATTCGGACATCTGAACCATTAAAAGGCTGATTTACATGCTATCAAACAACCCCTGAGTGAGGTGTTATTTGTTCAAAAAAGCGCATGTGTGGAAAAGTGACTTTCATACGGGAAAGGTTTTGCGTATTAGGATGTTAAAAGAATAGCTTTTAGGTTGTACATATAACTTAAGTTATACGTAAAGCTTATTTATAAAAAGATTTTGAGTAGATGATGCTAAAATTATGCATCTAACAAGTAGTGTTAAGATGGAAAACATATACCATCATCCTTAATTTGAACCTAGGAAAACTAATCATTGCTGACAATTTTGTGCAATGGTGCAGATTGAAAAGGGTTTTATGACTGGGAGAGTTATCCAGTCGATTGAATATGAAGACATATGCAAAGTGGTTCAGTAAAGTTTGTGACGAATCGCATGATCTCGGAAGTCATTTGGTAATATCATTTGATTACTCTGTTCAATAGAGTTGCATATCTTGTGTAATAAACGCTTTGAGGTTCATTTCTGTCAACATGTCCTGCTAATTGAATGATTTTTTTTCTGATACTGAGCTTACTTAGTTTACATGTTATAGATTAATTGTGTTTGTGTTTGTTATAGTTCTACATACATCGGATTTTCTACTTAAAATGTTGGGATGGTTAAGACCACCAAGTTAACAAGATTTTTCATGTTTTGCTTAAAGGGTTTTAATTAATGTTTTCTTTTTCAAAGTTTTTGTGAATTTTTTGTAATTTGAAATTTCAATATATTATCTGTTGAATGTGTTTGTGTTGGAGGTATCAATGGGAGCTGCGTTTCTATCCCTACGAGATAGAGAAAAGATTTGTCCTCAGTCCTCACCCTACTCCTCTCAAGACCCTACCAATAGCTTTGCTATAAAGCGAGATTGATGAAGTTCGCTTGTTTGTTTGCATCTGTTGAATGTGTTTGATAACATGTGTGATGTATCTTTTAATCTTATCAACAATAATTGAATTTTGGTAAGTAGTACTACCAGGTTCAAATCAAGGATGAAGGTATATTCTATCCGTATTAACTCTGCTTAATGATGTTTTTGAGATTCAGTTACATTGGTCTCCGATCACCTATCCTACATACATACATTCTTTTTTTTTTCTTTTTTTTCTTTTTTTTCGCGTGTGTGTGTGTTTTTGGTTGATTATAGGCAAAATAGTTTATGGGGATTTGATAGACCATCTGGGTGGTTCTGTTATTTGTTTCCATGTCACTTGAACTTATTAGGTTCCTACTTGATTTGTAAGATTACCTAATACCATTATATTGTGTCTGCATTTATTATCTCTCTCCAATTGTCATATGGATGGTGAGTATAGTGTTTCAGGTGTCTAGTTTTGTTGGCCATGTATTTACTTTGATTATGCAACATTAGTGCATATTAACCAAACTTGGTACAGAATTTTATCACATATCTGTGCTTCGTCATAGAAAGTTCATTGAAAGTTTAAAAAGGTTCACATCAAGTTTGAAGTTGTTTGACCCTAATTGTGAAATTTCAATTTTTTTCTTTTATAGTTCAACAAATAACAGAATGAAAACAGTGAAAGTAGGTGTTCGACTGCTTTCAAGGTTATCGAATGATACCACGGTGTTGAAATAGTGGTGTGTCTTTGAAGTGCTAAGGGTTCATGTCCTATTGTGAACAAAATTGTGTAGATTTATGAGTAGATATAGTGTGTATGCTTCACTTTGAGCAAAATGTTTAAAGTTGAGTCATGGAGTTTTTTTAGCAATAAGCTTCTTGCGGAGGGGGTTGAGGGTGCAGTCTTGACTGAAAAACGGATAGGCAAGCCCGATTAAAATGACACCTATCACCTATCTTTTAAAGCATGATCGCATTGTCGTTAAAAGAAGTAGTGGATGTGTGAACTAAAGAGAGAATATCAACAGGCTCTCTTGGTTTCAGTGAAGTATTGCAATTATATGTTTTACACATGATAAATTTTAGTACTACCTAATACATTTGAAAAATGAACATGACTTATACAGCGTTATATTTTGTATGGTTTTTAATATTTTAAGATATACTATATAGTCCATGGTTTAGTAGCTAAGAATTTCTAATTGGGATTCCATATATTACAAAATGCAACAATCACTCACATACCACATTTTGTTACTGTCACTCAGGCCACATCCCCTTTCTTCTCAGTATACTCATCCATACCACATTTGCAACCAACATCCAAACATATTGCGTTCACCGCAACAGCAACATCTATGCCACATCTCAACCTACCACAACGATCACCTCAGTCTCAATCTTGGGAGCACTTGTTTGTCTGGATCAATACCATGACTATAAGCCCAGCATTGACTCCGGAGCAACAATACTATGCGGCATGGTATGAGCACCAAGTCCTAAAGTCCCCATAATCCAAAGGCATCTAACCACGTCGAAACCCTGAATTTCTCAAACATACGATTAGGCCGTTCTGGTGTTACAATTTAAATTTATTCGTTCTGGTGTTACAATCTAAATTTATTTATGAGATGATACTAGTACAGTTTTCAACTAAGCTCAAAATTCTTTTCATGGTCAGACAATTTTCTACGAAAGAATTCAAGCTTATGAATTACAACTACTAGAACTTTGTAAAGGGATAAGTAGTATATAGCAAGACTATCAAGAGCCGTTGTTATTAACGTAATTCTACCACCAAATGATACAGTTGATGACTATCCACCTATCAAAACACACACTAATGAACATCTGTCCACATTTTTATGAAGATATCTCCTTTAATCGAACGACATGTTTGTATCAACATTAAACGTATGAGAAAACATTAACAATAGTTGCTTTTATTTTATTCCATAACAACATTAACTTTTAAAAGCTTTGAGCACATAACTATCATATCTCCCTTGATCAAAACACATTCTTATAACAAGAGAATTGTTACAACAACAAAATAAATAAGCAAGCTATTTGTTTTTGCCCCATTGGATCAAATCAGAGACATTTTTGCTTCATTCTCTTCATCATTGAACGGATGATTCGCTTCATCTACCATAACCCGTGAATCATTCTTTCGATCACCCAACAAAGGGTTTGATTCCCCTCCTTGAACAAGAACATGATCCTCTTTCGAAGCCATGTTTTCTTTCAAACTCCATGACTTTCCAACTTTTCGACTGATATATCGTCACTAGATCCATTAAGACAACCCAAATGCTCGTATTTCCCCTTGATGGGGTTTCTTGATTCAAAATTCTCATCTTGGATCATGGGTAAGATCTTGTTTTCATGGAGATTTTGATGCTCATTGTATTGGGAATTAGACCTTTTGAAATTTTCAGTCAAAAGTTGTTGAGAAGCACCATTTTCTGAAGAATTCCTCTGGTTAAAGCTACCAAATCCTTGAATTCCTCTGCTTAATTTTCTTGCTCTTGCTCTCTCTTCTTTCAAGATACTCAAATCATTCATAAATCTCAAGATTCTCTCTGATTTCATTCTTACATTAAGACCCCAATTGAATCTACACAACAAAAATTGGAAAAACTTATTAAAAATCAAATCTTTATAGTAAAAAGATAAGACCCATATCATGAAGAACCTAAATTACCAATAAAGATTAGTTTTTAATATCAAGAAATTAAAAAAAATTACCCTTTTTCATCAATATATTGAAAATGGGTCATCTCTTGAATAACATCTTTACGCGTCTGAAACTCTTGAGCAACACTTTCTGGACCATGTGTCAACAAGTGTTCTAATACCACCACAGCTTTATATGGTATCCTCCAGTTTTTTGCATCAAATCTCGCCAATCTGTAGTTTGACTCAACGGTCAACACTTAAGAACTCAACGAAATGAAAACAATTCAAAATAATATAAAACCTGTTGTGAAGAACATTAACAATTCTCCAGTAATCATCAATTTCAAAAGCTGCTTTTGATATCATCTTCAAGGTACGTGCATCTGGTGCCCATGGATTCTCGTTTGTTGACTCTTCAACCAATCTTCCGTAAGCCAAAGATTTGAAAAACAAACACAGATTGAAATCAAAATCAAAAACAGAAACAGAAAACAAAATCACAATCAAAATTGAAACTCAAATTCAAATTGACTCATATCAAAGCAACAAAGATGGAGAGATTACAGTTGTGCAGGGGTGACATCGGTCAAAGCTAATCTAGCAGTCTTGATCTTCTCCTTGAGGAAGAAAGAAGCTTGCTTTTTGAACTGATGGAAAGAAGATGAGCTCAGATTTTCATTGTTGCCTAAAATTGACATGTTTTCATGGGAGAACTGAGAAATTTTGAAAGCTTGAAAGATAGTGAAGAAATCAAGAAAAAGTTGGAGTGGGTCAAATCTTGGAATTATAATAATATTCAAATTCGAATTGCATCACGCTTAAATAATTTATGTGATTTAGAGTCCACAAATGTGACACATGTGACCTTGGCCTTATTGTGAATATGAATAAATGTTTATTTGTTAAGTTAGATATAATAAATATGGGACGGAGAAAAGTATACTTTGCTAAACAAGTTGACAAATCAGGCAGGATTCAAATATTAGCATCTTCACACATTTAAATAAAGAGTTAAATAAAGAGTTATTAGATTCTAATAATCTTAATTTTTATTATTTGGTTGGGATTAATCCCAACATAAAAAAATTTTACGGACACTTCTAACTTTAAACTTATTTTTCTCAAATGATTAGTTACTAACCGAGAGTTAACCCTTGTTTGTTTTTTATATGAAATAAGGCCAACTTTGAGTCATTTTTCAACTCTAGCACCGCCTAGTCTTAATTAGGTTCGTTTTTCATTGTCTAACCTCTATCATCACCGGAAATCTACCTCCAACGAGTTTGAAATCTACCTCCAACGAGTTTGGTGGTTCAAATTAGGAGGTGGAGATTGATGGGTTTTGGTTGCGAAAGTTTCAAATGGATAGACCTCAACAATAGATTTCAACTTTCTGTTTAATGATTTGGCCACAAAAACAGTCCATGTCATTAAAAAACTAACGTGGTTAACTATCAGTTAATAAAGGACCGTTCGAGAAAAATAAACTTAAAGTTAGGAGTATCTCTAAACATTTAATAAGTTGGGATTAATCCTTGCCAATAAATAAAACTTAGGATTATTAAAATCTAATAACCCGTTTAAATAAATATGTATGTATCATGTTTTTGGAATATAAATCTAGTTTCACACAATATGTTGGACTTGTGAAACATTACATATATTTTGGGTTATGAACCTGGTTGTACAAATCATGTTTTATAATCTATTGAATAAATATGATTTATTTTAAATTAAATTTAGTTAAGTTCGGTTAAAGTTAGAGGTGGTAATTTCTGACACAATATGAAAGTCGATACGAAAAATAACAGGAAAAACAGTAAGGCTTTAGGGTTGTCTTTTAAGCATTAAGAGTTTATGAATCACTAATATGTAACCTCTTAATGATTATTAAAAATTCACCAAACAACATTTTACTGTTCTCTTTTGAAGTTTATCTAAGTAGAAAAACTTAAATTTTAACACTCTTAGTGAACTTTTTATATAATTGAATGACCACAAAAACCTATATATAATATTTGTGAAACATGGTTATCATTTAATAATTCTTTACTTTTTCCAATTAGTGTCATGTTAGTTTACATTAAACTTTAAACATAAGATCACAAACTAGTTATAGAGTGTAATAACTCTTTTATTTATGTCACTCATTTCTATCTAACTATGAAGAGTTTCATGACAATTAAGTTTGAGTGGTTTTAACGTTTAACAAAATGTTCAAGAAATTAAATAGCAATAAAACTTGATTACCAAGTAACATTTTCCCGACCATAAATTAATTGACTCAAGTCAATTTAAATTCATGTATGTTAGAGAAGAAAGTTAAGAGAAAGATTAGAATTTTATAGAAAGGTTAGAGAATAGTATTTAATTAAAAACTTTTCTTTTAAGTATAACTTTAATGTTTTAGTGAGGATTATAAGGGAAGTAAAAGTAGAGAAACGTATTTGGACTTCAATGTTGCAATAAATTATTTCTTTTTGGCATAACAAGTTTAAAGAAAAATAAAACTTTATTATAATAGATGTATCAAGTAGAAATTGTAATCCAGTTATAGCTTAACTGACTTTTAAACTTTTTGTAATAATAATAGTACAAGGATCAATTGAGAAATTTTGTAATACTTGAGGGGTGAGTATAGACTTTTAACCATTCCTTGTGGTTAATTGTTGTATAGTCGAATAGTATAAAGAGTTAGTTAGTTGATGGATTAGTTAGTTAATCTTTGACTTTTGCTAGTCAAGGTATTTCCTGATTCGGTCAGATACTTCGTTGATGTAAATGAAGTCTAGAATTTCTAAAGAAATATTTTGTGGATTGTAACTTGTGATTGTTTTTTGGTGTGGAATTTGTTGATTCTTTTCTTTAATTGGTATCAGAACCAGATTTGGCTCGGAAAACAGAGACTAGCGGTAAAAGCTTCAATCGGAAGGGAAGATGGTGTTTACGAAATTCAAAATCGAAAAGTTTAATGGGAAGAATGACTTCGGGTTATGGAGACTAAAGATGCGAACGTTGTTTCTCCATCAGGGATTGTCGGATGCGCTAAAGGGAGAAACCGGCCTACCTGCACTCTCTCGGATAGAGAGAAGAAATACATTTTTGAAAAAGCACATAGTGCCATCATTCTCAACTTAGGAGATCGCATACTGAGAGAGGTGTCCAAAGAAACAACAACTGTTGAGGTTTGGACCAAGCTTGAAGGTCTGTACATGACCAAATCGCTTGCCAATAGGTTGTATTTGAAGAAAAGACTTTATATGTTTCAAATGGCATCAAGGAAAACCCTGGATGATCATGAGATGAATTCAACAAGTTGATTCTTGACTTGGAGAACATCAAAGTTGAACTAGAACATGAATACCATGCAATCATCTTCTTGGCCTCCTTACCACAAAGCTACGAACACTTTATAGATACACTAATGTATGGACGGGAATCGATGTCCATAGAAGAAGTGCTCACAACCATCAATTCTAAGCAGTTGAAGAGAATGGTTGATATAAAGGAAGAGAATGATGATGGATTGTTTGTTCGAAGAAGGCCTGAAAATAGGTCCTCTAAGCCTGAAATGTCTTTAAGATCCAAGTCCAGATTCAAAAGAAGGTGCTACATTTGTAACTCAGAGAAACATTTAAAGAAAGACTGTCTTGAGAAACGAAAGAAGTAGTCTGATGCCAACCAGTTTAGAGGTCAAACAAGTATGTCTGTTGATGGAAACTCTAATGGGTATTAAAATGCAGATGTTCTTATGGTTACTGCAGGTTGCGTGACCCAAGAGTGGATCATGGATTCAGGATGCTCTTACCATATGTCCCCAAATAAAGAGTTCTTTAGTCAAATCCAACTAACAGACATGGGAACAATTCAGTTAGGTGATGACAAACCATGCATGATTAAAGGTATTGGGTCAGTTACATTTAAACTAGAAAATGGAGTTGAGTTCAATCTTGATCATGTAATGTATATCCCTGAATTGAAAAGAAATCTCATTTCCTTGGGTACAATTAAAAACATTTATATGATATGTAGTGAGTTTAAGAAATGGAAAAGTCAAGATTAGTAAAGGATCTTTAATAGTCTTGTCAGGTACAAGAAAGAGCAATAACATCTATGTACTAGATGGAAAAGCCTTGTTTGGCTCAGTTGCAGTTGCTTAGAATCAAAACTTGAACCAGGCTTAACTTTGGCACATGAGATTGGGCCATATCAGTGATCAGGGTTTAACTGAATTAAAGAAACAACATATCAGTGAAGGAATTAGTGATTGTGATCTAAGATTCTATGAACATTGTGTCATTGGAAAGGCAACTAGAGTGAAATTTGGTAGGGGAAGCATATCACAAATGAGGTATTGGAGTATGTCCATGCAGATTTGTGGGGTCCTTACAGGGTCAACTCTCTAGGTGGAGCTAGATATTTTTTGTCAATTGTTGATGATCATACTAGGAGAGTCTGGGTGTGTATCTTGAAGAGTAAGGATGAGACATTTCAGAAGTTTAAAGAATGGAAGATATTAGTTGAGATCTAAACTAGGAAGAGAACAAAGTATATTTTTAAAGAGGTCATTATATGCGCTTAAACAGTCTCTTAGGTGTTGGTATAATAGATTTGATAAGTATATGATTAATGAGCATTTCTGTAGAAGTAAATATGATAATTGTGTTTACTTCAAGGAGTATAAGGTTGATTGCTATATGTACCTGTTGTTATATGTTGATGACATGTTAGTGTGTTATGCGGATAAGGCAAAGATTGACCTTACTAAACAACTGTTGAAAGATGAGTTTGATATGAAAGAGCTTGATGTTGTTAAGAAAATATTAGGCACGGAGATAACAAAAGATAGAGAAAAGAAAAAAAGCTATTTTAGACTCAGAGGTCCTATCTTGATAAAGTATTAATAAATTTCTCGATGAATCAAAGTAAGCATGTTAAGACTCCATTGGCATAACATTTTAAGGTTTTAGCGAAAGATTCTCCTCAAAAGACAGAGGAGCTGCAATTCATGTCTAAGGTACCTTATGCAAGTGCAGTGGAAAGTCTCATGTACCTTATGATATGTATCGACCTGATATCAGTTATGCTGTGAGTGTGGTTAGCAGATTTGTGATTGAATTGTGTATAGTTTTGTCAACTACTGAGGCTGAGTATATGACATTAACTGAGGCAATTAAAGAGGCTTTATGGTTGAAGGGATTTGTGATTAAATTGGGTATAGTTTTGTCTGACACAATGGTGTTATATGATAATCAAGGAGTTGTTCAACTCTCTAAGAATCAAGTTTATTATGAAAGAACCAAGCACATTAATGTTCGTTTGCATTTTATCAGAGAAGTGATTCAATCAAAGCAAGTTAGAGTTGAAAAAGTTAATACAGAATATAATGCATCTAATATTATGACTAAAGTGGTTCCTGGTTCAAAGTTTATAAGATGCTTCGATATGTTAGATGTTGGTTAGTGCATTGATCTTGTACTAAGGTGGATAATGTAATAATAATAGTACAAGGATCAATCGAGAGATTTTGTAATACTTGAGGGGTGAGTATAGACTTTTAACCATTCCCTTGTGGTTAATTGTTGCATAGTCGAATAGTATAAAGAGTTAGTTAGTTGATGGATTAGTTAGTTAATCTTTGACTTTTGCTAGTCAAGGTTTTTCCTGATTCAATCAGATAGTCCATTAATGTAAATAAAGTCTTGAATTTCTAAAGAAATCTTTTGTTGATTATAACTTGTGATTGTTCTTTGGTGTGGAATTTGTTGATTCTTTTCTACACTTTTGATACATGAAACAACATATAAAATTGACAATTTCTAAACATCACGTAGAAATCAACAATATTTTTTTAGGAGAAATGACCGAAAGTAACTCAGGAATCTTGTAAGATCATGTTATCATGATACTAGAGGGCTCAATCACAAAATAATTGTTGAAACGAAAACGAATTGAAATAGTATTTGGTCTTTCAAGGTACAATCATATGCCTGTAACAAAGTCACTTCTTCCTCCATTAGTATAAATTATAAGAAACTTTAAGGTGTTAGTTTGTTAGAAGGGAGTGATGTACTATTTAGAAATATTTGTTTTTTTATAAAATATGAATTTTCTATGAGATTGGTGTCATGATAACTTAATTACACTTTGTGCTAAAAATATAGACTATTGAATTATAAATAAATACTAGCTTTAGTAAACCCGTGTATTACACGACTTGAATAAATAAATATTAATGTAATAAATATTATTAATTATAAAATGATATTCTAAGATATGATATAACTAAAAATGCGTATGAGAAATGAGTATAACTACTAAAACATTGGTATTAGCTTTTTAAAATTTTGTTTTTATATTTTTACTAAAAAAATATTTTGTTCTAAAATAAACCGTGTAAAAATGTCCTTAATAATTCCTTATTATAACTTTGAAATTTAATTATTTTTTGTTTAAAAATTTGAATTTTTAAAAATACCAAAATTAAAGTATTTCGTATTGTTAAAAAAGTTTTATGCTTTAGAATAATTAAATATTTTATAAAAGATTTGTTTATTTAGAAATAAAATTAATAAATAGATCTCTTTTTAAATTATTCAATGTAAAATAATATTAAATAATAATAATAATTAATGTAATTATTTAAGATAAGAGAGATGTGAGAAAATATTGGTGAGAATGATTATGATAATGCCACTTGACATCTCAAGTTACTTTTTTATTAGAGTAGTAAGATTAGTCGTAAAAAAGTACAGTTATATAAGTGTTTTCTTCAGTTAATACTATAAGTACAAATAGGTTCCACAAGATACTAGGGGTGTTTATTGGTTTTCGATTTCTTTATTGTTTTTTTGGTTTTTTTTACACCCTTACTAGATACACATAAAAAATCTACTTTAAATTTAATTATTTTAAGATGTGTGTATTTTATTTGCCCTGAAATTTTAAATTTTAGGTTATGGTTAACTATGACTTTTAAAATTGTATTATTCATAAATTCCTCATAAAAACCCATTTTGATTTTTTTTTACTTAACGTTTGTGGAAAAAAGGATTTTAAATTCACAAAGAATTTGTCAAGATTTATAAAATATGTTTTTGGAAATAATTGTTGTTTATTAGTCATTTCTTCTTTATGAATTCATAGTTATAGTCATATCCAACATATTCCATTTACAGCAGAGCTAGTGACAGAGTCTATGGTTGATATGATGTAAATATGTCTTACGTCTATTTCAGAGTATAGAAAGGTTGTTCCTATAAGACCCTCAGTTCTAGCATTCATAATTGGATCAAGTAACCCAAAAACATGAGCACAATGTTCAACAATACAATCAAATACACAGGAGATACAAGAAACACTCATTGATAGTATTCGATCAAATAGCTCATACCAGGCGATCATTATATAGTAAAGACATGCAATGATCAACACTATACAAGGTTTATTAATCAATCCATAAACAACTAACACCAAAAGCACTCAAATACTAAGCAAGATACAATAACTAATTAGGGCTAAAATGCAGGGCCATAACCTAATACTCATATAATATATCTCTAAACTCTCCCTTAAACTTCCTTAACTTTAATCTTAAGTCTCCATATACTTCTATTATCTAACATGTGCTTAGAGAGGTAACACTCTAACAAAAACTGTCTAATCTTCTCCTCCCAAGTCATTTTAGGTCTATCTATACTCTTTAGTCCCTTAACTTTTAGGTTCTCTATAGCTCTAACCGATTATGTTGTTTGTCTTCACATGTCTAAACCATATTAGTCTCCCATCCTTAATCTTATTCGCTATACTAGTTACTCCTAACTTGCATCTAAAAACATCATTCCTTACTTGATCTAATCATGTGGGTCCACACATCCACCTCAACAACCTCATCTCTCATAATTTCATCTTGCGCAATGTGTTCTTCTTGATTTCCTGACACTCTGTTCCTATAGCATAGCCAAATAAACTGCAATACAATAGAAATTCTCCTTTAACCTAGTGGGAAGTTCCTGCCACATAGAACCCTTGACCTTGAGGCTGCCTTCCACCTACACCAACCTGCTTGAATCCGGTGTGTAATGTTAACGTGTATCTCACCATCCCCTACACATACGATCGTATATATTTGAATTTATTTGTTTGCAGTTAATGACGGAGTTTGAACATCCCCGTAGGGGGATGGTGGTGAAATTATTTTTTAAAGGGGCGAACTCGATGTTTATATAAAAATTTACACTATCGGGCCAAAAATTTATACTAACGGACTAAAATGTCCCCCGGTCTCCACTGTCCTCCGCCCCTTATTGCAGAACTGGAAGGCATTTCCCTCAAAACCCAACTACCAACAAGTTCAGGTTTGACAAGACCAAGGCAAAGTGTTACAACTGTAACAAACTGGGTCACTTTGCAAGGGAATGCAAGGCTCCCAAGACAATCCGGGAACCCACAGGCCTCCACACTTCCCTCAACCTCAAAGCCCGCTGAGAAGTCAACTGAACAGCTGCAATAGCTCAAGAAGTTGATTGGAGCTTCATGGTACAGGATGTGACTCCTGCTCAAGCTCTCATGGCCGGAACAGATGATGCCCAGGTATATGAATATCTCTACACTCCAGCCTGTATAGCTAAAGTTAAACTCTATATCAGGATTACAATATGGAAATCAGATATGATATTGAGTCTTTAATATCTTAAAATCTGATTTTAAAATAGCTGAATCTGACTATCAAAAGAAAATTGAGGAGTTGGAGAAAATTGTGTCTTTTAAAACATGAACACACCAACTACAAGACTCAAATCAAAGATCTGATATCCAAATTGTCTGAGGCTCAAGCCAGCTTGTCACTGCTGAGGCTCAGGCCAGGAAGTATGCTATCTCTGAGCAAAACTTCCAAGCTATTCTTGCATCATCCTCTCACACCAAACTCTACTATCAGAACAAAGGAGGGTTGGGAACCAATGAAATTGCTCCACCACACTCCTATGAGTCTATAAGATAGCCTAGATGTGGTACTGAAGAGCAAGAGGTTCCAACTACTGACCCTTCATCACCAGAGTTGAAGGATGAAGCAACAATAGTGGTCACCACAGGGAAGGAACAGGTAGATGTACTCATCTCTCCTGTGAAGAACAAATCCTAACCACTAAGGCCAAAAGAAGCAGAGCTAAAGTTGCTAGGAGACAACTGCCAAGAAGGTGGCTGAGTCCAAGCTGAAGATTGACCCCAAGCAGAAGGGTGTCTTTATCTCATCTGGATTCCAAGTGGTAGGTACTTCTGATTCAGGAAAGGAGTGTAATACCAGCACTTCTATCATGCCAAAGAATCAGAAGTTAAAGGGAAAAGTTGCTGATGAAGAAAAGAAGCCCAAGAAACAGCAACCCTCACATTCCCAAAGAGTTAACATTGCATGCATAATGTGTGGTCTGCAAAACCACATGGAAAAAAATTGTTACTACAATCCTGCAAGTACACATTATGCAAATAATGTTAGGAAAGAAGGAGTCAAGGAAGGTTTCACATTTGGACCTTTTCAAACGGTTCAAGTGATGAAAAAGGAAAAGCTAGTCTTGGAAGCCAGGTTGCTTTCGGAAGAAGCTCTTTCTTCCGAAGGGAAAATGGCTTCGGAAGCAAAAAAGCTACTAAGGTTCGGAAGAACAAGAAAGTTCCCTTGAAACCTCCCTAGAAGAAGACTGTTTCGGAAGAAAAGGTGGTGAAGACATTCTTCCAAAAAAGAAGTTCGGAAGATAGCCATGCTGCTAAAGCTTCAACAAGCTCGTCCTCCAAGATCAACCAAAGGATGGACTGGAGATCAAGAAAGATGTGCAGCCCAAACCTCTTCTTCAAAGAATTCTATTGAACCCCCATGCATAACATTTGGTTCATTTATGTCATTATCTTTGAAGAACCCAAGACCAGCAAGGCTTGGGCTTCCAAACAAAACTAACTATCTCATCTTATGTGCAGGGACATCCATATGACCAGAACAACAATATCTGGATTGTAGATAGTGTATGCTCCAGGCACATGACAGGGAATAGATCTCTCCTTCAATAGTTTCAGAACTATGATGGAGGTCCTGTCCAATTTGGAGGTAAGGCTGGAGGATATATTCTGGCAGATGGAGTATATCCAATGATAAATTAAAGGTTGACAAAGTTCACTTTGTCAAACAGCTTGAAACAACCTGTTAAGTGTGTTTCTCAATTCTATGATCAAAAGCACCAAATGCTTTTCACAGAACATGAGTGCATTATCCTCAAACCTGGGATGAAAATTCCTCAAGGAATTGGTGCTTCTTAGATCTCCCAGAAAAGGGGATATGTACAAGCTTGAATGAACAATGCTTCCCCAATGGGTGAAGTATCATACTTTCTTTCCAAAGCTGATATGATGAGTCAAACTGTGACATAAACATATGTGTCATGTAAATTTTAAAACAATGATAATGGCTAAAAATAACTTGGTACATGGTTTGCCTAAAAAGGAGTTTTTCTGCAAAGATAATGTGTTGCATGCCTGAAAGGGGAACAACACAGGACATCTCATAAATCCAAATGTGTTAACTCTATCACTACTCCATTACACTTATTGCACATGGATATTTTTGGTCCCATAAGTATAATGAGCACTGGAAGGAAATCATATTGCCTTGTGATAGTTGATGATTTTATAAGGTTCACATAGGTATTCTTTTTAAGAACTAAAGATAAAACTGCTGAAACACTAAAATCTTTTATTCTTAAAATAGAAAATCAAATTGATCACAAGGTTAAAATCATTAGAAGTGATCAAGGGACTGAGTTTAAGAACTTCTTTCTTAACTCATTCTGTAACTCAAAAGGGATTGTCAGACAATATAGTGCTCCCAGAACTCCTCAACAAAATGGTGTTGCTGAGAGGAGGAACATGACACTTATTGAGGCTGCTCGAACTATGTTAGCTGATTCAAAACTACCTCTAACATTCTGGGCAGAGGCAGTCAGCACTGCATACTATGTGCAAAATAGAGTTCTTGTAGTTAAGCCCCATAGAAAAACCCCTTATGAGCTATGGAACAAGATGCCACCGTTCATTGGCTTTCTAAGGTCCTTTGGTAGCATGGGTACCCTACTTAACACAAAAGACAATTTAGCAAAGTTTTCCGAAAAGTCGGATGATGCTATCTTTGTTGGATACTCTTCTAGCTCCAAAGCTTACAGAGTATACAACATTAAGAATCAGCAATTTGAGGAGTCATCCAATATAGTTGTTAATGAGCACACTCCTTGTGTTAGGGGGAATGGCCCTGATCATATCTTTGATTTAGAATTGTTTCCAAACTATTCTAAACTATTTTGTGAGAATGTTTCAGTTGGAACAGATGCTCAAAATGATGCTGATGCTGCTACTGATGATCAACTATTTGAGCTTCCAAGACCTAGTTCAAATTCTCTAAGAACTGCAAACGAAGTCTCCACCATTCACAGATCTGATAGCTTATCCATATCAAGGAATTGTGAAGCTTCTTCAAGTGAATCACTCACTGAGCCTCAAAACTCATCAGGTGATCCACCATAACACCAGGCATAAGGAAGTAGTGTTTTGAAGGGACAAGAAACTATTAACACCACTTCACAGCCAACCATTGATGATGTTTCTCACTCATTCAATCAGTTCTCATTGAATGATTTTGAAACAACAGCAGCACAAAGTGTTCCAGTTCCTGAGCATAATATGTCTAACCTGGATCTATCTCTGCAACTAGAAGTGATTCCTCGCCTTAGGATTCACAACACTTATCCTGCTGAGAACATCATAGGGGATGTCACTGAGGGTGTGAGAACAAGAGGATAACTCATCATGGGAATGCCTACTTGTACTCATGCTTTCTATCCCAGATGGAACCCAAGAAGGTAGAAGATGTCTTAAAAGATAGTAGCTGGCTTGAATCGATGCAAGAGGAGCTGCTTGAATTTAAGAGACAGAAGGTATGGAACCTATGAGCGCTACCATTTGGTCAAGTACCAATAGTAACTAAATGGGTTTTCAGAAACAAAAGAGACGATAAAGGCTTGATCATTAAGAACAAAGCAAGACTTGTAGTTCAAGGATACACACAAGAGGAAGAAATTGATTATACTGATGTCTTTGCACTAGTTACTAGACTTGAGGCAGTCGGGATCTTCCTTGCTTATGCTGCATCCAAGGACTTCACTGTCTATCAACTTGATGTCAAGTGTGCATGTCTATATGGGGATATAGATAGGGAAGTCTATGTATGCTAACCTCTAGGATTTGAAGACCCACAACACCCCAACTATGTGTGCAAATTGGATAAAGCTTTATATGGGCTGCACCAAGCACCTAGGCTATGGTATAAGACATTGTCTCAGTTTCTTCTGAAGAACGACTACACTAGAGGTACCATTGACAAGACTCTCTTCATCAGAAAGTCTGGAAAGGACATCTTGCTCTTTCAAGTCGATGTTGATGACATCATATTTGGTTCTTCAAATGACTAGATGTGTAAGGACTTTGAGAGCATTATGAAGAAGAAGTTTGAGATGAGTTCCATGGGAAAAATAGACTTTTTCCTTGGATTCAGGTAAAGCAACTAAAAAAAGGGTTCTTCATTAATCAATCTAAATATGTCTCTGACATCTTAGAAAGATTTGAAATGAAGGATTGCAAGCCTGCCAAGACACCCATACCCAGAAACCATAATCTTTGTCCTGACCTTGAAGGGGAGGATACTGATCAACATTAGTATAGGGCAATTATTGGTTCTCTGATGTATCTTACTACTAGTAGAGCTGATATCATGTTTGCTACTTGTATTTGTGCAAGATATCAGGTTGCTCCAAAGGTGTCTCACTTAGTTGTTGTTAAGAGAATCCTCAGATACCTCAAATGAATACCTAAACTAGGTCTCTGGTATCCTAGAAATAAGGATTTTAATCTCTATGGATACTCTGATAGTGACTATGGTGGCTGCAATATTGACAAGAAATCAACATCAGGGGGATGTCAATTTCTTGTTGGAAGGATCATCTCATGGCAATGCAAGAAACAATCATGTGTATCTACATCAACTGTTGAAGCTGAATACATTGATGCTGCTAGCTAATATGCTCAACTACTATGGATTCAGAATTAGATGTTAGACTATGGATTCAACTTAATGAGTACTCCTATCCATATTGACAACAACAGTGCTATCTCCATTACTGAAAATCCAGTGAAGCACTCCAAGACAAAGCACATTGACATCAGGTATCATTTCATTAGAGATATTCATGAGAAAAATCTGATTAAACTAATCAAATTGACTCAAATGAACAATATGCTGATTTGTTCACCCAAGCTTTTGATGAGCAAAGATATAAATATCTCATAACAGCTATTGGGATGATAAACATTGATTAAATCACCTTTTTTGAAAACCTTTTCATGAGTAATGTCTTCTGTCAATACAATTTAAGCTCTGTTACAAAAGATCTTTCTGAAAATTTTCCAAGTGTAAATTTCTTCCGAAGAGAAATTAACCATCGGAAGTTATTTTTATATCTTCCGAAGCATAATTTCTCAAAGGATAATTTTTCTTCTCAGAAGAACTTTTGGTCTCGGAAGAAGCGATTGATTCAATATCAGATCTACTTCCGAGGTTTACAAATTCTCCATTCGGAAAGCAACTCTAACCTTCGGAAGCAAAGTTTTTGCTTCGGAAGTAAGAATTGCCTTCGGAAGACAATTACATTTGGAAATGTTTTACATTCGGAAGAAAGATTCTACTGTGTAACGTAAATCTCTTGGCCCCACACTGTAAAAAAAAGCAAAGATTTTGTTAATGATGTCGGATTATTTAACTGATTTTAACCTTACCGCCACTGTCATTTCATCCACTAAACCATCACATCACCTTATCCTAACCCCCATTACCGCCTTCCCACCCTCTTTTAAATAATCTCGACTGTTCAATTCATCTTCTTATTTGCAATCTTTACTTCCCTATAAATTTTCTCCTCTGTAACTTTACCAAGCTCAAAATCATCTCCATTTCACCTTTCTCCAAATGGCACTAACCCTCAGCACAACAGGTCGCACTCCTTGATTCTTCAAGGATGCCGACTCTCTGAAATCATCTTCTTTCTCACCCAATCACCTTACTACACTGCCCTTACCGTTAACCCCACTGTTTACTCTAATCACATGGCCGAATTTTAGGGAAATGGTCAAGCCGAAACCCTAAATGGGATTCGAGTACTGAGGTCCAGCATTTGTGGACAGGAGTGATTATTACTGAACAACTCATCAGGGAGCATCTAGAGCTTCATGATGAATGAGCTCCTATTGAGTTCCCGAAGGCAGACTTGGATAGCACCTACATCCTTATGGGATATGGCGGGGACATCAGCAGGTCAACGGTATACAAATTCAACTTCTCTTACAATTGGAAGTTTCTCCTGCATGTTGTTCTCCACTGCTTGTCCAACAAGTCCGGTGGATGGGATCAAATCCCATATGAACTAGGATGCTTAGTTCATGGATTGGTGAGAGGCTTACGCTTCAACTACTCACGATTTGTGTTCACCAATCTGATTGGGAATCTACAAAGGGAGACATTTTATATGTATCCTAGATTCATACAACACATCATTAACTATGAGTTGGACCAGAGCATGCTTGTCTGTGCAGCTGCTCTGACTGTCCCCCACATGCGGCCTACCATCTTCAAGACATTAAGGAAGGTATCCACCAACTTCACTAGAAGGTACACCATTCTGCTTCCAGGTATGATTGAGCACATAGCTCCTGGTGACATCCCTGTTCACCCCAGAGGTGATGAACCCACACCAGCAACCACCACCACAATGCCAACACTGCCTTCTCCACCCATCACCATCACATATCAAAGACGCCCCAAACGAACCCTTTTCAATCTACTTGATTGAACAAGCCCCTCCTGTTTAATCCAAAAAGACTAGAGTGGAAACATGGGCTCCCACTCAGTCTGAGGTCTCTCCATCCTTCTCTTTTGACCTCAATATGGGTTTTGAGTCTCCTCGATCTCACACCCAAGAGACCGACACCCAAACCAATAGCCCTCAGAATGAGTATTACACTTTCTGAGCTGCCAACAAGGGACAACCCCACTAGAGGCTCAATGCCTATAGACATTGATCAAGGTCTCGGGTAGTAGACTTAACCTCCCTATCTTTCACTGACCTCCTCTTCAAAACTGATGAAGATATAACAACTCTCCATGGTAATGAAGTTGATCTACAACACCCTCTTCAAGATCAACAGAGCCTGGAGAAATCCCTTATCTCTAGCCCCCATCAGCAACCAATTACTGAGGTGAGTCCCACTGATGTGGAGGGGACTCATGCAGATTCAGCTGCCACTATAGAAGGTGCCTCAATGGACCTTGTGGATAGTGGTAACATATCAAAACTGAATCTGCGGCAACCGAGCACTTTGATGACTCTGAAAGAGACATCATTGAGTACGGGAAACCAGGGTGCCAAGAACCACATCTGGTGGTGAGGCTGAACATACCAGGTATGTTACCTCATTTCCCCGTGATTCTTCAAAAGAAGATGAGGGAAGCATGAAACTCCTCATTCACGACCTTCTATCTAAAGTCTCAAACCTTGAATCCTTGGTTAGGACTTTAGAGGCAAGGTCTGCCACTCAGCAACTTGAGATTGACAATCTCAAGGCCAAACTAGCTGAGAAACAAACAGAGAGGTCTGTCAGGCATGTACCTATTCAGGTATCATTGACTTCTTCCTCTAGCTCATCTAGCTCTCAAGATGATGCTACCAAAAAGGGATAATGTTCAGAGACAAACACTTGAGGACCCCAACAGAACCACACTTCAACTCCAACTTCAACTTCATTACTCTTATCATCACTGTGTCTGAGCCATCTCAAGTCATTCTGTAGATTGACTCAAAGATGCTAGTGATCTCTACAGACTCTTCACCAAGTTTCTGTTGAGATCCTCCATAGATCAGCCAAGTCCAGATGCTGCTATGCTCTACTTTGGAGCTGAAGAAGTCAGAGGCTGACTGCACCTTCTACCACTGTGGAAGAAGTTGGTTAACCTAAGGTCCACATGGAACCTAAGATTCATTTCAAAGGGGAAATGGGGACTGATGGCCCAACAACTGAAACAGTTGGGATAGAATATGCATCTCCTCTAACTTCTGAAGCTGAAGTTAAAGCCTCGAAAGAACAAGCTGAATCTTCCAAAGCTGAAATGGAAGCTGCGGAAGGACTATTTAAAATGTCCGAGGAACTGATCATCACAGATGCAATCCTTGAAATGGCATCTGAGGTGAACAGCGAGGACTTTCTAAAACTTCCTCCATCACAGACACCATCTCTACCTCTCTCACAGTTAGAACCCTCTCTCCAAGAACCACCACAGTCAAGCACTCAAAAGACAAAGGCAAAAGAAAATTGACTGCGGAAGAGCTTCAGGAAGAGGAGAAGATTGAGAAACTTAAGAAGAAAGGAGGACTTCCAACTGAGAAGTTGCTAGCTGCCAGTACAAAAGCAGCTGCAACTAATCAGGAGGCTGTCAACATCAAAAGAAGAGAAGAGATCATTGACCAGCTTATCCAATGGGAGCTGCCAATGAAGAGACACTTCTGCTACCACTAGAGGAGTTGGTGGATCTGGAGAAGGCAACTCGACTGAAACTTGAAGAAGAAGCCAGGTTGGCCTTGGAGAAAGAAGAAGAAAAACAGAAGGAGGCTGAGTTGCAGCTGAGGAGAGACAGGATAAACTTCCTACTCTCCAGAGGCTTTAATCTTCAAGAACTTTCTCCACACAATGATGATACAATCCTCTGGCTCTAAAACAACGAGCAGTATCAAATGGAGAAAGAAAGGAAGAAGGCTGCAAGAGAAAAGGAAAAAGAGAAGAAGAAGAAGGAAGAAAAGGCTAGGGACACTGCAACCAAGAAGCTCACTGAGAAGGCCTGGATGAAAGACTATCTTCGGGCCCATGGCTTTCTGGTAGGCAAGTGGGTCCCATGTCTGAAAAGACACTTCAACGGATTGTTAGTGAAATCAAGGCTGACATCCGGATGGGGAAGAGAAAAAAGATGTATAGAAGGGTAAAGGGGATGACCTTCACTGCAACCACTCCACCTCAACCCTCACCCTCACCCTCACCCTTCACCATTAAAACCGAACCTTTCACCCCTGAAACCACACCATTACCCACAGCCTCTCCCTCACTACAACCACCCAATCTGCCAATCCTTCAACCCAAAACACTAGCCAGAACCTCTGAACCTCAACCTACCCAACCACCATCCAAACCATCCCCTCAACCTTCTCAACATCTCTCTCTTGAGGAGTTTAAGGTAATCAAGACCAAGCTCATCAACTGCACAACTTTGAGTGAAGTCTCTTGTGATGAAAATTCTGTCAACATCAACATTACCTATGTTGATGGATCCTCTTGTTCCCTTACGAGAGATCAATTTCTTGATTTACCTAGAGGAACACTAGACGAGGCAGCTAGACTTCTAGGCCCCAACTCAGATTCATTAAATGATGAAGAGAAGAAACTTAGAAGGAAACTGGTGACTCTACTGGACACTAAGAAAGAGGACAAGATTCCCAGTCAGTCTCTTATGCCTAGAAAGAAATAGTCCAATGGAGGTCGATGAAGCTTCTCACAACTTTGTTGTGGAAAGGGAGAATGGCGAAGTCAATAGACTTAATGCAACCTCTCTACTACACTCTAGCAGGTTGATATTGCTGAGTTAGCAGAGAAGCCATTCTCCAACCCCTCCAACTTGAAGCTGCTGCTCTCATCAGAAATCATCTTAGCAGCCTTCACTAGCCTAGTTAACTACAAAGGCAAGATTAAAGAAGAGTTGAGATTGAGAAAACAGGAAGACAAGAAAAGACCTCCCACCAAAGGCTGCCTTTCTATAGATGGTGGAGAGTCCAGAATTGGAACCTATAGTCAGAGGAATATGATTACATTCCCATCAACTAACTCTTTTCAGAGGGAAACAACAGAGGGTACATGTTATCCAGGTGACAGACTGGATTTCCTGTCCACCAAGGATCTGTACAAACTTCTCAGCACCATCAGGGAAGAACAAGGAGACAGACAAATATTTACTCTCCTTGGTGCTAAAAGTTTTGAGAAGCAGAAACAAGTGAGGTTTTGGTAGCATCAGCCTAGGGGGAGTTTGTTGGATCAAGAAGAAGGCTAATGGAACCAAAACTAAGTCACTTAGATAATTTTGGTACTGAATGCAAAGGCTTCTGAATCTTAGCATGGAACTTCCGAAGGTTGTAGAGTTCTTCCGAAGACAAAGTGAAAGATCAACTTTCGAAGACAGAACTCTACTTCCGAAGTCAAGAGTATACTTCCGAAGTTCAAGCCTTAGAAGAATGATCTGAAGATCACTTCCGAAATATGATGAAAGAAGAAGTCTACAAGCCATCAAGAAACTTCAGAAGTATATGGAATGATTTTGAGTGGTTGTGAGTGAAGTAGAGAGAAAAAAATTATATTGTGGATTGTATATTTAAATAATCATTGTTTCATCCATATAAAACTTTTAATATTTTAAAGTGGTTATGAGTGTAAAATAAAAAAAATAAATAATGATAATGGTATAAAAAAATTATTTAATTAAAAATACAAAACAAATATAATAATTTTTTAATATATTATCTATATAAAATATAAAAAATAGTTTGACACGAAGGTACGATCCGCCCTTCTCTTACTGACCAATCAGAACAATCTGTTACCCACACGGATCACCATCTTACGTCGGTCCAAACCCACCACATCCTCCAATCCACGGTCCACCACACCCCCGCTCTCCATATATACTTCACTCTTCTTCTTCTTCAATCTTCAACACAACGTCCATATTCCATTCATCAAACAACCATCAAGAAACCCACAATGTCCGGCAGAGGCAAAGGCGGAAAGGGGTTAGGCAAAGGCGGAGCAAAGCGCCACCGGAAAGTTCTCCGTGACAACATTCAGGGGATAACGAAGCCGGCGATCCGTCGTCTCGCGAGACGTGGTGGCGTTAAGCGCATCAGTGGTCTGATCTACGAGGAGACCAGAGGGGTCTTGAAGATCTTCCTTGAGAATGTGATTCGTGATGCGGTTACTTACACTGAGCATGCTCGACGAAAAACGGTAACTGCTATGGATGTTGTTTATGCGTTGAAGCGACAGGGGCGTACGCTTTATGGGTTTGGGGGTTGATGTTTGGATCTGTGTTGTGGTTAGTTTTTTTGTAGGATGTATGATCTGATGGCGTAATTGAAGCTTGATTGCTGAATTTTTGTATGAGTTCTGAAGTTAATTGAATTTGAAGAGCTTTTTTTGATCTTTTATGGTATTAATTGGTGAAATGGTGGTGTTTTTGTTGATGGGTGTTGGATTTGACAGTTTCTTTTGTGTTAATTTGAGGTATCATCCTAATACAACCTAAGCTTTAAAGGGTTATTTGTTTTAGACAGTTCAGCTAACAATTTATTCTTGTTGTAGATTAGACAATATGTAATGGTTCTTAAGGCTTAAGGGGCATTTCTTGTTACGACAGTGTCAATTCAGTATTATTTTCTTTTGGTTAAATCTGTGTGCAGTGGTTAAAGCTCTTTAAAATTCTTTAATTATTACCAAATTATAAATCTTTACGAGAAGTTAAGGTGTTATGGTGGATGAATCCTGACTTAAAATGTTTTTGTAAGGGTGTTTAAGGTGTAACAAGGGCTCTTTAATGTCTAATTTGGTCTTTAAAATGCACAAAACCAGCTGGAATTGAACGTATCAAGATCTAGCCAAACCCGTTCAAATTGGGGAAAAACGTTGTTAATGACTTATCAAGATCTAATTTGGTCTTTAAAATGCACAAAACCAGATGACTCAAATTGTAGCATATTGAGTTTTGACGAATTTATGTCAGAACGTCGAGGAATAAAAAAATTTTAAATCGAACGGTGTATATAAATTCTATAAAAAGTTAAAGCTAACAAGTTAGAAAAGAAATATAAAATACATACGAATTTAATTATTTAAATATAATATTAAAATATTAAATATGAGTTGGTGCATATTTGAGGGTCATCCGCTATCTAGTATATAACTACAATAAAAAATATATAAATTTTTTACCTATAAGCTATGTTCCGATTGCCAGTTACTCTAAATATGAGTAAAACAAGCGCCTAAAGTCTTTGCACCTTCTCGGTAGTTGGGGCCATTAGTGTCGGACCACTCCCCTAACTAGTCTAAAGTAGGACGAATCCTGTAAACTTTGATTGTACAAGAGTTTGAAAATATGACACACTCACAAGTCGAGATTCCGTGACAAAACTTAAAAAGAAATGTGTGAAAGGTGTCCAAGTTTATTGTTTGTTCACTATACGTTATTGTATACAAATCAATTTGGGTTGTGTAACTTTTTATCTTCTTTGATTGTAGTATTCAACTGTTTAAATCAAGTAATTCTTAATCTCATATAAACCGTTCTGTCACATAACAATAAACAAAGTTAGCATTGTTCAACTAGACGCTCGAAAGCTACCATGCTAATTAAGTATACAAGCTAAACCTAGCTCGGGCTGGATCAAATATCAAAATAGCTTCAAACTTAGCACTGTGGATATGACTACATGTAAGTATTATGGTTGAGTCAGTCTGAGATACGTGTTTTGGGTCGGGTTTGTTGGGTCAGACCAAATTATGCTTACCCCTCCAACCACGACCACTCCTTAGATGGATGCAAAAGAAAATTGGTTGTTGCATGCTAGGATCAAATGCATCTCGAGTTTCCTTTTAGTTGATATGAAGTTTAATCTTTAGACAGTGCTATTAAGTGAAGAGCAGACATATCAACTGTCATTCATGTTTTAATGTTGGGAGATTAGAAGGATGTGACAAGCTAAATGTTTAGACATAGTTGTACTTGAAATGTGCTTAAACTTGTAGAATTTTGTCACTTAACTATCTCTTTTGGGAGCGCCTCAATGTTTGAGGAAACACGCCAAAAATGTTTGCACTTATTGGCATTCCACTGGATTGTATGCGAATTTGAGAACATGGCACACTCACAAGACAAGTCCGTGACAAAACTTAAAAAGAAGTATATGAAAAGCGTCGAATTTATGCATGTTATTCTATTATTTAGTTTTCATCTTATACCTTATTGTATACAAATTGATTTGGGTGGTGTAACTTTTTATCTTCTTTGATTGCAATATTTATTCTGTTTGATTCAACTAACTCTTAATCTCATATAAACTGTTTGTTCACATAACAAAAACAAAGTCAGCATAAGCCACCAAGCTAATTAACATGTGTGTATAAAGGATCCATTCTTTCAACACTTGCATGCTTTTAGAATAATCTTGCACACTTAATTGTAGTATGTACTCTAAAGAAAGCCCTCCAATCTTGACTTAGGAATTTTGTTATTATCAAACCTTTATTTATCTTAGAAATGTAGGAAATATAAAGCTAAATGTTTGTCATTTATTAGAAAACCCATGACAAAATATATTCATAAACATTGAGTAAAGTTTTCACACCTTTACAAGTCCTAATCACCCAAGTTACATATCACAACCAACTCTCTTTATAACTTCTTGAGCTTCATTGCCATGTTACATGGTGACCAAGATTAAAAAAGAACGAAAAAAGATAATCAAAAAATGGATTTACCCATTAGGTTTTTATCGTGACATTTGGTCGGGTCTTTTGTGCCTTTGACTACTCGTTCACACACATGATCTCCATATCCTTCCTTCAAGTGAAATGACGATGATTGAAACATCATCATGATAACGCCTTCTATCACCTTGTGGTATCTCTAACAACTCATGGAAATCCATCCCTATAATAACAAACACATTTCATATCATAATCTCGTAAAAACTTAAACTGCGGTGACATGTATTGAATTATAGGTCCAACGCGTAACAATCTTTGCGCGCCCTTTTCAAAATAAGCAGAGTGTCAATCATAACTACACAACAGTTTTAACTGATTACATAGTTTTCTTTAGATCAACTTTTTGATTTTATTGGTATGATCTGTTAGAGATAAAAAGAAATCTGAATAAACTGAAAAATGTTGAAATTGAATAGATTAATTTTTACCAGCTTTCTTGGCTGCACGAAAAAGAACTTCTTCGATTAAATGTTGAGCTGGATCGCCTTCTGGCGACCACTGAATAAAGAGCTCGACTTCAGAAACTGCTTCCTCATTAGTGAAATACTGATAAAGCCCGTCTGAAGATAATATCAAGAATCTGTCTCGTGGTCCTAATCTGTGATGGTAAAGACTTGGAATACAGTTTATGTATGGAGAATTTCCAACATAATCAATCCTAAACATCTCTAACAGTGCATCGTTCCATTTAGGCTGCAGCAGATCAATAAAGGATTCAGAATCAGTTGATCGAATGAAAAATATCAAACAATTCAAACAATCTTTACACGCACTTTCCAGTTTCAATTGATACTATTAAAAGTCAATGCGATATAGTCAACCAACATGTTCAAGAAGTATGCTCCCAAAATAGAATTCTATCTTAAAAAGTTATGCAAGACTCAATCTTGATGGAATATCCAATCTTTTGTTCTTCCAATTAGCCAGCATTTATGAGAATGCAACTTTTCAAAGCACCAATAAAGAATGGAATCCACATTGCTTTTATACAAAAGATAGAACAAGTTGTTCATTGTTTATTGACTATTGGTGAATAGTCAACTACCTGCTTGAGGAAGCCAGCACCGAAAGCGCGAGTGACCTTGAGTGAGCCTTTAACGCGATCATTCATAACTGCACACGAATCATCAGGGTGTTCACTCTTTATTCTTTGAACTTCCTGCAAACAGATCAAACATAAGTTTAAGAAAACAAAATTTTCAACTTTAAAGGTTGTAAGAACAACTATAAGAACAACATCTACCTCCTCAATAGAGGTACTATGATCCATTGTAAGCTGGCAGGCGGTTAATGTAGGATTCGGGTTAGCAACATCTGTATCGAAATCTTCAAGATCATACAATGTTTCCTCCTTAATTCTCTCTAGATCTTGTCTCCAAAGATCAGGCTCGGGTTTTTGAGCTAAAACCGCTCGACTATCTCCTACACTCATCACATACACATCTTCTTCTTTCATTAACATAACAAGAACACACGAACCCATCAAAGCTAGTTCAGGATTTTCGTCAAGCATCTGGTCTGCAATGTTGAAATAAGCTTCTTCTGTCTTCTTCAACCCTTGAGATAGAGCTTTCAACACATCAGAATGGTTAATCGAATTCGACCCGTTTGAATTCAGCTGTTCTTTTAACCTCCTATCCAATTCTAACCTCTCACGGTCGAATTCACACTTCCATCTCCTGTGATTATCTTCCCATTTCTTTGAAGGACCTCTGCTCCTAACCCTTGAATTCTTGCTTCTTTTCTTACTCAGATTCGTCTCCGAATCCTCCATTGCAGCAGGATAAGTTTCCTGCTGATCAACATATCTTCGTCTCTCATTTCGTTGAGGTTGATCATCGACTTGCGATTCGATTGATTCAACTGATTCACTTGCATCTACTGTTTGCACTGAAGAACTTGAATTCAATGGATCAAGCTCATCATCCCACAACAAACCCTTCAATTCCTTATGAACAGCTGGATACAAATTTGACAACAGATAATCAGGAGCATCAGGACCATTAAACCCATCATAAATCCCAACGAAAACCCACCCATGTTCTTCGGAAACAACAACATGTACTCGATCTTCACCAGCTTTCCCTTGCGCCCATTGAAGATTCTGACTCTGATTCTGATTCAAACACTCATCATCATCAAGAAAACTGCATTCACTGCTCAAATTAGCACTACTAATCGTCAATTCATTGTTCTTCTCAACCACCCAATCTGGAACCTTCAAAGACCCACCCGTTTTACTAATCGGGGCAACGATCGAGTTCTGCCCACGGGTCACAAAGTTTCTTGAAATCGCCCGTTGAATGACCCGAATCAACGAGTTCTTTCTTGATCTGCGTTTAAACTTAAAACCCCCTTGCGAATAGCTCCGTTGAAACTGATCTTGATTACCCTTTTCAATCGGGCCCGAAAAAAGAGGACCCGAAAGAAACCCACGCTCAATCGGGCCCGAAAGGAACCCCCTTTCCATCGGACCCGAATACGGAACCGGACCCACCGGCAACGGACCCGAATTGATCGAGTTTCGGGGCAAAGGCTGCAGAGGAATCGACGCAAATGATGTCGAACTTTCAAAAGCAGAAGCTTTATCAATAAACCCATCAGAATACAGATCGATCAAAGACGTCGAAAGTGGAGTCGATGTGTTAGCAGAAACAGAAGCTCCAGAAATCGACCGGAACGTCGTCGTTTCCTCCGAACAGTGGACCTTCGAAGACGACAACCGAGACGGGTCGGGTCGAACATAGCAAAACGAGTGACCCAAATCATCCACCGGGTCAGAAATCACCACCGCCGTGTTCTTCCGCCGGTGAACGACATCAGCTCCGGTGAAACACTTCCCTATACCATTCCCCATCGATCAAACTTCAATTTTCCAATCACAGAGCAATCCAATCGGATCAAAACCGAAATCGAAATCGAATAAAATTGAGCTACTTCATGGGAAGAATCGATTTGATTGTTGTTGTGGAAGTCAAAAGACAGAGAAGGGGGATGAAGAAATGGGAAGATATGATTATGAATTGAGCAGAGATGAAGATGAAGATGATGATGGTGGTGGTGGTGGTGGATGGATGATAGAGAAAGAGTTGACTTTAGGTGGAAGATTTTGAAATCATAAAAACAAAATTAAATGGAGTCTGCTCAGACACACACACACATATACACAATACATACATACACCTTTGATTGATATTTGATTCAGTAGTAGTTGTGGGTACAAGAGAGCGTTGACTATTACAGGAGAAGATGTGTATGTGTATGTGTTGGGTTTGAGTTTGAGTAAACTTAAAGTACGTTGAGACTTAAGGTTATTAACTCGGGTTTGTGATCACACTCTAGTCAAGGCGCGTGCTACTCACTTTCGGAATAGTATAAAAGGATGAAAAGACCAAGGTACAAATAGTAATAAATAGATGTTACTGGTCTAAATTTTATAAAGAAGTATTATTTTAGTTATATGGTTTAACGAAAATTACGGTTTTAATTTAATAGTTTATTTATTATACTGACGGTTTATTAATTTTATATTTAGTTTCAGTTTTATCCAAATTATTAGTGGTGTTAAAAAATTTCTGTTACGTTAATGTAAATTGATAATATTACCCTTTTGATGAAATAAAAATGATATTTTAATTATTAGTTAGTTATAAGCTATTAATAAAACTATTAACAAACCCAATAATATTTTTATTCTTTAGTTAATGTTATAGTAAAAATGATGGTTAATCTAAAAAGTATAAAAATTATTATGGGTTTGACACGTGTCATTCTATTATTTTTTAAAATAGAACATTTTAGTAATTGTGTCAAATACAACAGTTTATTATGTTTTATACATTCATTATGTCAAATATCAGTTTATTGTATCATATATTTTACATCATTTATTATTTTTATTAATCATTGTATTTTACGTTTTAGATAAATTTGTATTATTTTATCATTGTTTTTTATATATTATAAATTTGTTCTATATCATTGTATTTTACAATTAAAATTACATAATGATATACTTTTACCAATGTATTTTTCAAAACTCATAGTATTGAATATAACACAATGTGTTATTTCTATCTTTATTTTTTAACAGATTATATAAACTTGTTGTTATGTATCATCGTGTTTTACCATTAGACGTACACATTAAGTAATTTATTTTTTAAAACTCATATTGTTTAAGATAACACATTAATGATCAAAAGATACAATAAGATATTGTGTTATTTTGTGTTTACATATTATAGATATATAATAATGTTATTCTATCATTATATTTTTTAAAAATTCATCATTATAAAAAACAATATAGTATTCAGAAAAATAATATAACTAACAAAAAGACACAGTGAACTAAACTAAATACACAATGACGAGATATTATATTAAAAATGTAACTTTTTTTATCTTTTTATATAACAACACTGTACTCGTTTTAAAGATAAAATACTGTACTCGTTTTAAACAAAATGTTGTAATAAAAGTTATGTACGTTTAAAAAATAAGAAAATTTGTAAAAAAGTCAACAAAAGTTGTTATCCCTAAAATACCCATCTAACAAACTTTTTCCTACAATTTAATTTAAACCATTGATTAAAATGATGGATGATTGAAATTATTTATTATACTTTTTAGTTTTAGAAACTTTTTTATTTGAACATTTTTCTAATTATTTTTGAGCCTGTTAAATTTTATCTTAAAACTTATTAACATTTTAAATAATATAACCCAATATAAAACCATTTAATATAATAATATCTAAATTAAAAATGGAGGCACAAAGCCATCGATATTCACTTTTGAAGTCTCAAATGTCACATATCAATTTATAAATAAAAAAACCAACTGATGTATGAAATGATTCTTTATTTGTTGAATGTTTCGATTTGCTAGAAAATTTTTGTTTTGTTTATTGTTATAACAATTATCGTCATATTATAAGTTTTTTCTATATAAGTTATTCTTTTTAATTTTTTTATTCGGTTTAAACTTTTTTATATACCATATTATAAGCGCCCAATTTTGTTCTCGCCTTGGACACAAAGTCTATTGGAAATTCTTGAGGTTGGCCTTGTCGAAAATGGTTGAATGTTTAAGTCATATACTCGTATAAAAGAAAAATTGCATGTAAGTTGGGAGTAGCATTAGGTGGGGTGAGTTAGACGTTTGGTAAAAGCATATAGCGTCTGGATTTTTCAAATAGCTTGCGAATTGAAACTGATTTAGATATAGGCTAGAAAAAGCTCGCCACAAACTAGCTCATCATCAATGAAGGACTCGAGTTGACCCAAGCCTACTCATTTAAATTTAAAGCTAAGTATGTATGCTTGTTAGCTTGTACAGGTCAAATGTGTTATTTAGAAACCAACTTATACAGGTGAAACATACACACTTGACCCTAATCAAAATAAAAAGTACTTATAAGAGCAACTTACATGATTTATTCTTTACAATATTAGTAGTAATGGATTACGTCATTTACATTTACTAACTGTAGAGAACATCTTTTAGTGTAATGATTTGTCATGAACTCATCCTTTAAGTTAACTAGTTTACAACAAGCTAAGTCTTTCATCTCCTACACTTTTCATAGTTTACAAAACTTTCATTTTAAGTTTCACTTAAATTTTCCTAGTTAACACGCCTCAACATCCACGTGTGGTTCAACGTTTTTATGTTAATTTTCTTCTTGTTTAACGGTACTATCGCAACACGCTGGTCCCAGATCGACTTGCTTGTTGTTTTAAATGTTATATGTTTCACCTGCGTGGTTCAACGTTTAAGTCTACTTTTCATTCATTGATTTTTTAGCTCTTTTTTAATATGAACTTTTTTGAATTGGTGGTTATTAACGGTGGTATGTCATTGGTGCTAATTAACACGTTTTACGCCTCTCGTTGCAACCCAAAGGGTTTAAAACTTGTTTACTCTAAATAAGAAGATGGTGAAAATCTCTTAGTTATATATCAAACCTTGAACAAATTAAATATACATTTAGGCATATGCTTCATCAAAGGTCATTAATACCGAAAACATCAATTGCGTAGAGATTCAAAACAAACTAGCAGATTCAACATTTAAGATTCAAAGCATAACCGAGATAATTTTAAAACCGTGATTGTGACATAAAACAAACAATCCAAACATCGAAAATCATACGCACTTTCGACTTTATTGAATGAAAAAACTAGTGTACAAGTCGTATCTTGATAGCGATATGTAACATATTTTCTTTTTCTGAAATTATTATGTGAAGACTTTGATTACGACTTAGCTATAATAGTGTTTTGTTATGTTAATAAACTTCTGATTCATTTTTTTTGTTATTTTTTGTTAGCGTAAGACCAATAGAAAGTCAAGTCAGAATCTCGTGCTTATAAGTTGAATTCATTCACTTGATATGTGATATTTGATATTTTGACAAACAATTGGACTTTATGTCCCAAACAATATTACCAAAACAAATTACGAGACGTTTTCAAAAATTTTTTGAACGGCAAACTGGATTCTTGACAAGTCCCTGGTCCACCTGATCATTTTTATTTTGAAACTTTGAGGCGTTAGGATGACACGTCCTCGAAGGGAAGCTCGTACATCAGTTCGTACTCATCAGTTCCTAACCCGAAACAATAATAAAAGGAAAACCTATCTTAAATGAGAAAACTCATTTGCTCAACCTGAAACCCTTAAGCCTGAAAGTAACTAAAAATAATAAAGTAATTGAAAATTCAAATTTATTTCTTTTACTTTTTATTAGATAGTAGAAAAATATTGTTTTTTTTTCTTTTGGCTCCATATATATAAGAAATGACAATATTTTACTAAAGGACTTGCGATTAGCGGTATCTATATAAAATGTTCCTTATAATTTGATTAAAGGTTCAAGACCCATGATAAACAAAACGCATAGATTTAAACGCAAGACTGATGGCTGTTTGAACTAACGGTTAAAATACATCTGACTAGACCGCAATTATGTTGTATTCCAAGGGTCTAAGCGTACAATTTCTTTTTATAGAAAAGCCTTAGGTGGATAAATGTAGGACCAAATTAAAGAGTTTATGGTTTCTTGTGTAAACATTATAAAAAAGAATTCATTAACTGCATAAATTAATTGTCGGTCATAAAAGTGGTACAAATTGAATATTTGCAAGTAAAACTTGATACGTAGATGTAGAGGTAAAATACCACTAGTAAAAATTAGTATAATTAATTAATTATTAATAAACTTGATTAAGTGTATTTAAAGAAACATTTTAATGGTAAAATAATGTACTCTCAACCAAATACTTATGTGTTCAGATCTTGTAAAGTATAATTATAACGATTTTAAAACCAGAATCTATATAAAACATAAGTTTTTCTAGTCGTGAGTTTTTTTTCAAAATAAGTTAGGGATCACGATTGAAAAACGAATGAATAAATCTTATTAAAATAACACGTATAATTTAAATTAAATTCATATATTTATCGTTAAAAAATATAAAACAAAAATTATGTGCGCCGGTAGAAAAAAATGTAACTTGTTTTAACTAATATACGTGTCATAGTAATAATAAATTTCATAGTAAAAGACACGTGTCCCCTCCTTGGTCGATAATTCCTAAACCTTATTTACCATTTTTAAAGTCAAAATATTTCCACCTCCAACGCTCCAACAAAAATCAAAATCAAAATCAAATGACTATTAAAATTAATTTAATAGAATCCATGAAAAAGTCTTAATTTATTAACGAGTAGATGAAACTTTTATTAAACAACTAGTAAGTTATCAGCAAAGTTACATACACCAAAAGGAGAACCAATTACGTTTGACTATAAACATCAATAAAAAACTTTAATAATTAATAAGTAAAAATGTAGAAAATATATTAAATTCGTGAGGTGGGGTGGTTGCAACTTGACAAATAATAAAAAGACCATAAATACAGCTAGAGTGTTTTAGGCAGCTTCACAATTATATGCATGTCTTTTTGTTTGACTTTTAATTATTTTTCATTTTTATTTAATTACAATTTGAATTGGTGAAATCTGGACTATTTCCACCAAGGATTTTGTAGGACCATCTTGCTCCTCCAACATTCCTCATGCTTGCCATTTTTATTTATTTATTTTCATTATTAATTTCTCCAATCAGAAAATTAAATCACTTTTTGATTTAACATATCTTTATTTTTTATATGTTTTCAATAAAATAATAACACGAGACATGTTGATTTTTAATTTTAGAAAGTAAATATAAAAGTTGGTAGTTATAGAAGCCAACTATTAGTCTTTGACAAAGTTAGTAACTTACTATCTCATTAGTTTTCTACTCGTCATCAACACAATTGACTTTTTGTATCTTTGTTATAAATAATTTATTTAAACTTTGTTAGAATAGCAACTATTTAGTATTAGTTTAAGTTTCCTATTGCATCAGCAACTACTCCACAAACATACGTGAAGATCGTTCAGATCGATCGAGTGCCAAAAAAATGGTTTCCTATTGTACGCTTACAAGTAAAACAATGATTTATATTACTTGTCGGATTAAATTGGATTGATGGTTAGGATAAGTTTTATTTTTTGTTGTTTCATAATAAGTAGGGTTGCAAACGAACCGAACGAACACGAACAAAACCTTGTTCGTGTTCGTTAGTTAAGAAATAAACTTGTTCATGAACTGTTCACGAACACTTACCGAACGAGATTTATTGTTCGTGTTTATTCATTAAGAAAAGGAACATATTCATGAACTGTTCACGAACACTTACCGAACGCAAATGAACACAAACAAAAGCAAACGAACACAAATAATTGTTCATGAACATGACGAACATAAAAAAACTCATAAACACAAACGAATACAAATTACTAAAGATTTATTTTAGAATAAAATTAATATTTTTTATTATAAACATAAATTAAGAATATAAACGATAAAAACGAACACTTTATTTTTTATTACACAAAAACAATAAAAATAAATAAGTAGTTAACATAAATACCAAAAAAATACTTGATATAATAGTCATAAAAATAACTGACACAATAATTAAGAATATAAACGAACACTTTAACAAACATAAACGAACACATTATCGGACGTTCACGAACGAACATTAACGAACATAAACATGGACATTATCGAACATTCACGAACATTCACGAACATAAATGAAAGAACGCGACTTGTGTTCATGTTCGTTCGTTAACTAAACGAACAAAATTTTATTGTTCATGTTCGTTCATTTACTAAACGAACAAACATAAACGAATTTCCGCCGAACGGTTCACGGACTATTTGCTGAACGTTCAGTTCGTTTGCAGCG
Source organism: Flaveria trinervia (assembly GCA_025506515.1). Classification (NCBI taxonomy): domain Eukaryota; kingdom Viridiplantae; phylum Streptophyta; class Magnoliopsida; order Asterales; family Asteraceae; genus Flaveria; species Flaveria trinervia. The sequence goes on along the minus strand of CM046445.1, from coordinate 93,903,320 downwards.
GTAATAATAAGCATTTCTCGGTATATTGACATATTGAATCAAATAATAAGTTATTGTTTTGTAAATAACTTAGAAAATAACTTCCACGATTAATCAATCAATTTGATGACATAGATTGACGGTATGACAATTTTGTAATTAGTTGATAGATAATTACAAGTGGCTTAGAGGGGTAAACTATGAAATCAACATTTATTGGATTGTTTTATTAAAGCCAATTATATCAGTTTTTTAAACTCAAATTAAACAACTTTTATACATTTTATTATTCGAAGAAATCTATCGAACGATCATGATTTTTATTTTATTTTATTTTGCTTATAGCAATCTTGAATTAAAAATCCTAGCCGAGGGTGAGGAATGAAAAGGAGCTCTATCAACGGTTGAGGGTCAAGTAAAAACCATAAAAAAATAAAATAATAATAATAACAAAACACTAGAAGAGTTTACACGGTATGTCCCAACATCCAAGCCTATGAAGAGTTTTGATTACGCGTTACATGGTATGTTCAAACTTACGAATGCGTTAGCTAGAAACTTACGTGTGTGTATACATTTAAGTGTATCATACTAAATACGAGATAAATTTTGTTAAAAGGACGAGATAAACACTAGAGTTCTAGAAGCGACTTTGACAATTTAGTTGTTAAATTATAAATAAGAATTAATGTAAGCTGACGTCCTCTAAAATTGACAAGTAAACTTATAGTTATATATATATATATATATATATATATATATATATATATATATAATATATATATATATATATATTGTAAAAGAAATACTATTACACGCCTGATTCATGCATTTGAACCATAACAATAAAAAAAGGTTGACACTTTATACAAATAACACAACATATGACGATTTTAAGGGGTAGATCCCCAACTTTTATTAATGATGTTTCATTTATAACTTTGAATAACATATCGTCATATTTAATACTCCGTTGAAATACAGTTTGATAAATATTTTACAACAGGGCATCAAAGTGATTATGACGGTTTTGATACATCGTATCACAATGCATGTTAATGCGTCACTTTTAGACATTTAGTACCAATTTATGCATAAGCTTACAAGCTACAATGGTACATTAACATTACATTGTGAGGATGCATTAGATTTTATTAAATTAAAACAATCAAAGAACATATTTATCAAATATATATTGTCAAAATTTTGTATGTATGCATCAAAAATCATTTCACATATAAAGGTAAAATATATTGTAACCTAACATCATCTCTTACTACTTAAAAATACATAACATGTAAGAGCATTCACAACCCGTTACCTATATTTCTGTAAGTGTGTTTTCTATATTATATGATATGGTTATAAATGGTTGTAAGTGAAAAATATGTGAAATTTACTGTTCAATCTTTATTTTGGGGAAATAATGTTCAAAACTCTATAATATTTTTAATATACTTTAAGTGGTTATGAGTGGAGGAGAGGAAAAAAGTAATAATAAAGTTGAAAAGGAGAGAGAAATAATAATGATTTTTAGTGTAATTATATAAAAAATATAAGGAATAAGTTGTGAAAGCTCTAAAAAAAGTTAGCTGAAAACTCATAAAACTAAACTAAACTCGATCTAATAAACAAAACCAGAAAAAATTATGTTATAACATGTGACAACGCTACAAGACAACAAAAAGTGTCTACCAATGAAAGATGAGGAATTATATAAACATGAATAGGGTCTACACCTCTCAATAATTCTCTTTGAAAACCTTCGCTAGCTAGACTATCGCAAGTCATTTGTACCAAAAGACCGTTGCAATCTCGTTAGTCGTCGGTCTACGTAAAAAATCAACACCATTTTTAATAATTATTATATACATGTATTTTAAGCATTCACATGAAGTCCTATCGACCATAGCTAAATACTCATTATATTCGTTGGTAGGATTACCTGTTGCAAGTTGGTTGAGCGTTGATATGCACTTTTGTAACACTATGAAACTCCTTTGCATCCTCCCGTTTAGCTCCTCTTGAAATTATTCAAAAATTAACTTCTATATCTCCAACAATTTTTAAAATAATGCATTCGACTTCCGAAACTGACATTGAAACGTAACTTCATCTAATTTTTGAGTAGTCCACAAAAAAACTTCCATTAGGACCTTTAGAACTTGTTCACAATCACGGGGTATGTACTTCTTTGATGAGGTTGTCGTGTCTTTAACTTCGGCTTTGGTGACAATATATGTGAGAAATTGGAGACTACTTGAAACATTATCACTCAACATGATCGAAGTCATCCAATGAATCGGGTGGAAGAATATTCATAACAATTTTTTTTTGTGAATATGGGTTTGTAAAGTAGAATATATGATAGTATAGATTTGGTATTTTTGTTGTAAAGATGAAACGTAAATGAGCAAATACATATTGTTTAATTTATTAAATATTAACTGTTTTTTGACCGTTTCACAATGATCAAATTAATGTGAAAAAGGCTCAGGTTGTGATAGCCAAAATAGAAACCCTATTTGGCAAACTGACTGGTTGGCCGCGGTGTTGCCGATGAAACCAAAGCACCCGAGGCACTTTGTCACGGGTGCTAAGTAGCTTTAGTGATGAAGTTTCAATTATGACGTCTCGCTAAAATGAACCATAAGTGATTTCATAATTTAACTATAATAACACATCTTTGGTCCGATATAACTAGAAAAAATAGACGCAATTCACATAAATTCTAACTCAAAACGTGTTCAAAAAGTAAATACCAGAATAAAAGTTTAAGAGAAATAAATATTAATTATTTTTAAGTTTTTAGAAGACAGAGTAATCAATAATGTTCAAAATTCTTGTCAATGAAATAAATAATCAAGAACAACCATTTGTTACAGTAAAGATAAGCTTATGTTATAAAATATAGAAATATTGCGTGATTTCTAGAAGCATGTTTTGACAATTTATTTGCCAAATCATAAACATGCATTTATTTAAGCAAACGTACTCTAATATGCCTTATATTGACAGCTAACTTATTAATAATATTGTTATAATATAGTGAAAAATGCCTACAGTGACAAGTCTGATACATGCACTTGAACCAAATCCCTAAAACTAAAACCAAACTCGATGACAAAAATTAATATTTTAATACCAGAAGTTGAAAATCAAGAGCAACCATTTATTCTTCCAATTCGAACTTTAGTAATTATTATTTTTAAATTTTCTAAAAGTGTTCAATTTCTGTTTTTCGTACTATGAAAAGAAATTTCAACATTGACCTTCACCAATTTGTGGATTGAGTAATCGAATTTAATTGCAATTTTTTATTTATTAAAAAATAAAAGTCAAGAAAAGAAGCTTCTCAATTTGGCTTTACCTTAATATTTTTACCCTTGATAGCATGTGGTAGTTTTATAATTATTATTTGTGAACTTTGAGAATGATTAAAATAATAAAAAAGGTTATGAGTTCCACATTTTTTTATACTATACAAGCGTTTATGACTTTTGCTAAAGATTTTCACAAACTAGTTATCAATAATATTGTGAACTTGCATCTTACATTACTTGCTAAAATATGTAAATTTATAATCCATTCTTATGATAATTACATATATTCTTAATTATTAGCTAATTTATGTTTTTATTCTCTTATTATGGACCTGGACTAATGGAGTTGGACTTATGGAGTTGTGCATAGCAGAGGTGAACGATAGACTCCGACCTTGAACCCGACCCGGCAAACCTACTAGGATCTGATTCGGGTTAGCCGTGGAGAGTGGACCTAGTTTGAGCCGAAGAAAAACCATAGAGTCATACATAGTTTCTATATTTTTAGGAAGTTGGTTCCATACCCAGTTTCAAATTAAACCAATTCCTACCTACACCCAAAAAACCGAGTCCGGAAGCTTCTAGCCATTGGATCTTGAATTTCAAACGTAACCGTTAGAAAATTGCTATATAGCTATTCGATGGTATTTTTTTGACATTTTTTGTCTATTTTGCTGCCTAAGTTGGTATAAACAGGTGTTAGTTAACTGGTTGATTACCCACTTGAAAATGCAAAAGTGAACTCACAAAGCCTAAAAATTACTTATGTTTTACTCTCATATGACTCTTGTCATGGAGTAATCGCAGTCATCCATTGTTTATGTTTCCACCATCAATCCTATTATTGTTAGGGTGCTTCCTGATAAAATAGACCCAAAAAATTATATTTGGATGGGCACCTCTAATGCATAAAATTTTTTGAACCTAATAATATGAACCCAAAAGTTTATATTATTGTTAGGGCGCTTCCTAATAATATGAACCTAGTTCTAAAAATATCTAATTCAAAAAAAATTATATGTAGTCATATCAGGTCCCTGTTCGAAAAATCGTTCCGAAAAACAAATTGGATATGATGGACACCTCTAATGCATAAGAAGATCCAACTTTACCCGTTTGCGCTGTGGGGATCATGCGCGTTATGGGTACATGGTGGATATCTAGTGCCGGTGGATACTATGTATTGAGGATAAAGTACGCATTTGTATAAGGGGGTCATTCTTTTGTCTATTATCTTTGATAAGATTTCCTAGTAGTCTGCTTACTTTGCAAACAAATTTGGTAGGGTTCGTCATATTTACGATTCTAGTTTTGTTTTTAGTTCTTGTTGTGTTATAGCTCCAAATCATCATATTGATGATCTGGTTTAGGTCTTACATGTTTAGGTTTTGTCCATTGACGATTCGTATTCCTTTTGTTCTTATTTGATTTGGGTTAAACATCTTGGTTTGGGATTAATAAATATTGGATGTTTGTTTTGTTGATATGCTAAAAACGACTTCGATCGATTGTCTTACTATGTTTTAGGGTTGTTCCTGCACGATTTGTTTACATTGATGATCGATTGTTCTTGGAGTCGGTTTATGCCCTTTTGTCTTGAAACCCTAGGTGACTTCTTTGGTCTTGTGGTGTCTTTTCATTCCTTGATCGTGTAACCTAAAGTAAAGGTTACATGTATTGTTTGCCAAAATTTGGCATAGGGGTGTGCATCATGTTAAAACCCTACCGACCCGACCTAGGACGGATAAGGCTGTTTAGATGTGAAATTATACCCAATGACCAAATCACACAAGAATGGCCTGGTTCGGGTTTTGTCAGGCCGGTTTAGCAAAATTAGTAGGCTAGACCATTTAGTGCAGTTTGAACATTTAATATATACTAATTACCCACTTAAGTTTGCAATGATGTAATTTAAACATTAAAAGTTAGTACATATTTTTTGTTTTGTTTTTATTTTAACCCAATATTTTTTATCTTTACAACTTAACCGCTATAACTTTTCACTTTCAACTTTGGCTCTCGATACATTTAACTTTTACAAAATTTTCATTTTACATTTGGTATAAAATTTGAGAGTTAACACGTTGTAACATGTGTGTGTGGTTCAATATTGCTACACCTACTTTTTTCCGTTTAACGGCCCGTTTGCAACGTACGGATCCTAGATCGACTTAGTTATTGTTTTTACTTTGTTTGTGTTACATTCCGTACATTTTTGTTTTTTTTATTTTCTTAATATAAATTTTTTCGGTGTTAGTGGTCAATGACGATGATATAACATTGATGTTATTTGGTATATTTTACGCTCCCACTACAACACATGGACTTAATTCTAGTTTTAATCTAAATTTTAAATCACTTATAAGTTATTACATCATTTGATTTTAAATCCGGTATAAGTAATGTACTAGTAAGACGACCTTTGCTATTTATAACAGGCATGGCTATAAAAGAATTTAAAACAGGCATGGTTATAAAAAATAATGAAAGCATGAAAAGAAAACAGTGTAGAAAAAAATTCCACTTATCCAATCATAATTTATTCGAGATGTCAAAGCCAATATAATTTAAATATTTGTAAGTGGAGACCTTCAAGTCCCACCTTCTCCACAAACGTAACCCCACATAACACCTCCCTTTAACACCTTCATATGGACCTTCTCTAATACATTATTTTATTTAACAATGGTTAATTCCATTTAAAAAACATTTGATTTTGTTTTAGTGCTTTAATGCAGTTTAATAATTTTCAAACATATGATTGAGTTTGCCAAAAGTTTTCTCTAGATCATATAGAATAACAAACAACTCATATCATATCATCACACGAGTTTATCTTAACTTTTCTTGATCGACATCTAATCTACGGCTATTAAATACTTCTAAAATCATTAATCCAAGTTATAAATATTGACCCTCACATTAACTAGTGAGAGAAACAAATCACTTACCATCACGATATTCCCATGGAGACAATTACTTATAATAACAATGTTATTAATTTATGTTTTGTTAAACCGTTATGCTTTGATGGGAATATATAATAGTATTTATATAATTAAAATAAGACTGAAATTAAAAGATTTATGTTTTCTAAATTGACTAAAAGTTTATTTGGAGTAATATACGTTTTAGTGTAAACATTTTAAAAGATCCTCCTTTTACGGTTTACTAGCTTAAAGTTTTAGTGTGTAAATTGCATATTCTAGAAAGGATGTTTTTTTTCTCACTTAAGTGTTGTATGAATACAATCTAGATAATTAAGGCATAATATTGTTGTAAGATAAATGGTATATCAGATCGATTATAATTGTATCTAAGAAAAAAGAATTACGTATAAATACTTAGACCTTTAGAACTTTTTTAAGAAACATCGTAACAATTTATAAACGTTGGTTGCATTCTTTGATAACCAAATATGATAGATTTTTATTTTTAATGTGAATACAATTATAATCATCACAACTATTGTATTCTTTGTATACCGAGCATCCTATAACTATTCTAGTAAAGTTAAAGTTACATTAAATTTTGATTGTAGGTTGAGAGGGTCATTGTATCGGTTACAGGGTAATACTATTAGCGGTTTGGGGGGGGGGGGGGGGGGGGGCGACATTATTTTTTTTAAGGGGGGCGAACTCGATATTATATAAAATAGAGGGGGGGCGGCCCCTTAAAAGCTTCGCCCCTGTTGACATGTGTATAGCTGAGACAACATCCGTGTGCTCGACATAGAAATAAATGACTCCGTGATTATTAAAATACCTAACCTAGCTAGAAACTTATACTTGAACTTGTCCTCGGTATAAATAAAGTTATCTCACCTTTTTCTAAATATTTAATGTTTCATAATAGAGGGCGAAACATATATGGATGAAACTCTAGCAAGATCAGTAGATTTGTTTGAAGAATCGATAGTGTTCTGTTGTGACTGTGAGAGAAACAAAGGATGACGGTGGTTGTAAGATCAGCGAACGAGTTTTGAGCTACGAGCTGTTTAAAAGACCCTAGACTTATCGAGCGGTCCGGATTGAGTTTTGACGGTAAAAGTATAGTTCCAGACTTCGAGTTCACCTTGACATTGTATGTTGGGCCAACCTCTTCAACTCTAAATGTATAGTTTAAATGGGCTCAAGGTCATGTGAATCACTTACAACCGGTGATTCTCTATATTCTTTATACTTTATAGTCTAATACATTGATAAAATTATGAAAAATCAGCCAATAAAACAAAAGAAACACATAACTAATGGTCATCACAAGCCGATCCCCGCAATTCACTAAATTTCACTGTTTATTCATCTTGTGCTTGTTAGAGTACATATAATATATTGTTTGTCAAATGAACAGGTCATCTTACTTGTCTATTGTTCTAATCATGTCGAAATCCAAATAACATTTAGTAAGCTAAGACTTAGGTAGCGTTTGGTATGCAGCAATGGGGGCGGAATGGAATGAATCATTGAGGATGAATGAATAAAGACATGTTTGGTTGGTGGAGGTAATGGAATTAACCATTACGTAGTTAATTCCATTATCTTGATTCATTTCATCCACTCCCCCATCTTTTTTTTTTCATTCCATACCTTCTTCCATCATTAGTCACCAAATCACCCGCCACAACAACCACCACCGACCACCAAGATCACTCGTCACCAGCAACTACCACCGGCCACCACCGCGGTCGGCCACCACCAACCCGGGAACACTATCGCCGGACACCGCCACCGCCACCGCCACCGCCACCGAAAACCATTGAAGGCCACCACCACCGGCCACGGCCGGCGCCAGAAACCACCTCCGAAGGCCACCGCCGCCGCCGGTGTAACATCTTGTATTTCCGGTAAATTAATTATTAACCTCGTTTAATCTTGTAAGGACCATTGTGGTCATTTATGAAACTTGTGGGCAACTTATGTTTGTTTTTTTATTTTACAATATTTCTTGAAAAGTTAACAACTTTGTTGGATCAAGAAGAAGGCTAATGCAACCAAAACTAGATCACTTAAGTTATTTTGGTGTTGCATGCAAAGGCTTCCGAAGCTTATCATGGAACTTCCGAAGGTTGTAGAGTTCTTCCGAAGACAAAGGGAAAGTCCAACTTCCGAAGACAGAACTCTACTTCCGAAGACAAATTTATACTTCCGAAGTTCAAAGACTTAGAAGAATAAAGTAAAGACCACTTCCGAAGTATGATGAAATGAAGAAGTCTCCAAGCTTTGGAAGAAGTAGCCTCTTCCGAAGTATAAAGTGGCTTCGGAAGTACTTACTCTTCCGAAGCCATTTAACCTTCGGAAGACACTGCTATAACCAGTGGACACAATTATGGTCTCTGACACTCCGCCGCAGACTTCTGATACAGCATGGCTTCTTCCTAAAGAACCATGTTGTTGACCATACTTTATTCCACTGTTTACCTTTTCATGATAGTACAGTTGCCAACTTTAATTGGTGACAAAAGGTAAGTCCGGGACATGTCCTGACTACCAAATCTCAGATAAGACTTTATCTGAGATACCTAAACTATAGTCTTGTAGTATAGGCTTTAGTTAAAGGATCCTAGCTGGTATCAAAATATATCCGGCTGTAGATAGTATTATATATAGGTTCTCCTTGTAACTCATAGGAAGAAGATCATCATCTGCTTGTAAGAGTCTTTGTATCTTGAGTTGAGAATCAATATATAAAAGTATCTTGAAAATTATCTTTCTGTGTTCTTAGTTACTTTTCATATTGTGATCAACTCTTATTGATTCTTACCCGAGTGCGATTCTAGGTGAGTTTGAGAGAAAACATTTGTGTTTAAGTGACAAACACCGATCCTGCAATTGGTATAAGAGTTTCTCAAGCTCTTGATTGCGTGATCTAACCATCCAAAATCAACTTGTTTTCACTTCTCCCTAGCACCCACCCACTCAATGGCCCTCAACAAATCTGAAGTAGAGATAGGGACGATGACCAAAGCACCCATTATCACCCCTGAAAACTTTAGGTCTTGGAGTAGAAGAATGGAAGGCTTCATCAGATACCAAGACAGCAAAATATGGAACTCCATTGTCAATGGACCGTACAAGCCAAAGGTGGCTTCACCTGGTGAAAACGGTGCCATGATAAAAAAAGCTGTTGAAGACTATTCTGATGAAGACAGAAAGAAGATGGACATCGGTAGCAATGCTATGACTATTCTCATGACTGCAATACCGAACTCTATTATGGTGGGGTTTGAGCATCGCAAGACTGCCAAAGAATTGTTTGATGCACTTGCTCAGATGTATTCTTGCTCCAACGACTCAAAGAAAGACTCACTGAAGCAGCAGTTTGAGAACTTCACTCATATTGCTGGAGAGACCATCAGCCAGCAGTACTTCAGGTACATGGATCTTATCTCTTCCCTTCAGTCTGTGAAGATCACTCTTGAACATAGAGATCTCACCAGAAAGTTCATGAGTGCTCTTCCAAACGAGTGGACATTCTACTGTGTCTCTATCAAAAGAACAGAAAACTTGAACACTCTTTCCATGACTGAGCTCTATGGCATCCTTGATGGATACCGTCTAGAGATGGAGAGTAAGAAGGGCCACCAAACAAGCAGACCCATGAGTCTTCCTGCTAGCAACGCTTTAATGGTTGCTGAAAGCTCATTAACCCCTCCACCTTAGCATTTACTGACTTATCAGCAGCCATCCTGCTCTTCTGGTCCCTACATCACTTATCCTGAGACTCCAAGGTCTCAACAGGCTCAACACAATCCCTTCCAGGAAAGTTGTGCTTTTGTTTCAGGAGGTGGACACTCAGGAGATTTTCAATACTGCTTTGATGATCTTGAGTGTTTCAGCCCAGATGACGTAGAGTACGTGGATATTGTCCAGCAGATGGCTCTCTTAACTTACATAGCAAAGAAGTTCTTTAAGAGAACTGGAAGGCATTTCCCTCAAAACCCAACTACCAGCAAGTTCGGGTTTGACAAGACCAGGGCAAAATGTTACAACTATAACCATCTGGGTCATTTTGCAAGGGAATGCAAGGCTCCCAAGACCAATCTGGGAACCCCACAGACCTCCACACATCCCTCAACCTCAAAGCCCACTGAGAAGTCGACTAAAACAGCCGCAATGGCTCAAGAAGTTGACTGGAGCTTCATGGTACAAGATGTGACTCCTGCTCAAGCTCTCATGGCCGGAACAGATGATAGTGATGAGTCAACACTGTGGCATAAACGTATGTGTCATGTAAATTTTAAGACAATGAATAAATTGGCTAAAAATAACTTGGTACATGGTTTGCCTAAAAAAGAGTTTTTTTGCAAAGACAACTGTATTGCATGCCTGAAAGGGAAACAACACAGGACGTCTCATAAATCCAAATGTGTTAACTCTATCACTACTCCATTGCACTTATTGCACATGGATCTTTTTGGTCCCACAAGTATAATGAGCATTGGAAGGAAATCATATTGTCTTGTGATAGTTGATGATTTTACAAGATTCACATGGGTATTCTTTTTAAGAACTAAAAATGAAACTGCTGAAACATTAAAATCTTTTATTCTTAAAATAGAAAATCAAATTGATCATAAGGTTAAAATAATTAGGTGTGATCAAGGGACTGAGTTTAAGAACTTCGTTCTTGACTCATTCTTTAACTCAAAAGGGATTGCCAGACAATATAGTACTCCAAGAACTCCTCAACAAAACGGTGTTGCTGAGAGGAGGAACAGGACACTTATTGAGGCTATTCGAACTATGTTAGCTGATTCAAAGCTACCTCTAACATTCTGGGCAGAGGCAGTCAGCACTGCATGCTATGTACAGAACAGGGTTCTTGTAGTTAAGCCCCATGGAAAAACCCCTTATGAGCTATGGAACAAGAGGCCACCGTTCATTGGCTTTCTAAGGTCCTTTGGCAGCAGGTGTACCATACTTAACACAAACGACAACTTAGCAAAATTTGCTGAAAAGTTGGATGATGCTATCTTTGTTGGATACTCTTCTAGCTCCAAAGCTTACAGAGTATACAACATTAAGAATCAACAATTTGAGGAGTCATCCAATATAGTTGTTAATGAGCACACTCCTTGTGTTAGGGGGAATGGACCTGATCACATCTTTGATTTAGAATTATTTCCAAACTATTCTAAACCCTCTTATGAGAATGTTTCAGTTGGAATAAGTGCTCAAAATGATGCTGATGTTGCTGCTAATGATAAACTGTTTGAGCTTCCCAGGCCTAGACCAAATTCTCCAAGTGTTGTAATACATCAAGCTTCTACTATTCACAGATCTGATAGTCTAACTATATCAAGGAATAGTGAAGCTTCAACAAGTGAGTCACCTACTGAGCCTTAAAACTCATCAGGTGATCCACTACAACACCAGGCAGAAGGAGGTAGTATTTTGAAGGAACATGCAACTGTTAATACTACTTCACAACCAAATATTAATGATGTTTCTCATTCATTCAATCAGTCCTCATTGAATGACTTTGAAACAACAGCTAGACAGAGTGTTCTAGCTCCTGAGCAGAATATGTCTAACCTGGATCTATCTCTGCAACTGGAAGTGATTCCTCGTCTTAGGATTCACAACACTCATCCAACTGAGAACATCATAGGGAATGTCTCTGAGGGTGTGAGAACAAGAGGACAGACTCATCAAGGGAATGTCTGCTTGTACTCATGCTTTCTATTCAGATGGAACCTAAGAAGGTAGAATATGCCTTGAAAGATAGTAGCTGGATTGAATCGATGCAAGAGGAGCTGCTTCAATTCAAGAGACAGAAGGTATGGAACCTATGTCTGCTACCATCTGGTCAAGTACCTATGGGCACCAAATAGGTTTTCAGAAACAAGAGAGATGATAGAGGCTTGATCATCAAGAATAAGACAAGACTTGTGGTTCAAGGATACACTCAAAAGGAAGGAATCGATTATACTGATGTCTTTGCACCAGTTGCAAGACTTGAGGCAGTTAGGATCTTTCTTGCTTATGCTGCATCCAAGGACTTCACAGTATACCAACTTGATGCCAAGTGTGCTTTTCTATATGGGGATATAGACAGGGAAGTCTATGTATGCCAACCTCTAGGATTTGAAGATCCACAGCACCCCAACTATGTGTGCAAACTGGATAAAGCTCTATATGGGCTGCACTAAGCACCTAGGCTGTGGTATGAGACTATGTCTCAGTTTCTTTTGAAGAATAGCTATACTAGAGGTACCATTGACAAGACTCTCTTCATCAGAAAGTCTGGAAAGGACATTTTGCTCGTACAAGTCTATGTTGATGACATTATATTTGGTTCCTCAAATGACCAAATGTGCAAGGACTTTGAGAGCACTATGAAGAAGAAGTTTGAGATGAGCTCCATGGAAAAAAAGTACTTTTTCCTTGGAATTCAGGTAAAGCAACTAAAAAAAGGGTTCTTCATTAATCAATCTAAATATGTCTCTGACATCTTAGAAAGATTTGAAATGAAGGATTGCAAGCCTGCCAAGACACCCATACCCAGAAACCATAATCTATGTCCTGATCTTGAGGGGGAGGATATTGATCAACATCAGTATAGGACAATTATTGGTTCTCTGATGTATCTTACAGCCAGTAGACCTGATATCATGTTTGCTACTTGCATTTGTGCAAGATATCAGGCTGCTCCTAAGGTGTCTCACCTAGCTGCTGTTAAGAGAATCCTCAGATATCTCAAAGGAGCACCTAAACTAGGTCTCTAGTATCCCAGAAACAAGGATTTCAATCTTTATGGATACTCTGACAATTACTACGGAGGCTGCAATATTGACAAGAAATCAACATCAGGAGGATGTCAATTTCTTGGTGGAAGGATCATCTCATGGCAATGCAAGAAACAATCCTGTGTCTCTACATCAACTGCTAAAGCTGAATACATTGCTGCTGCTAGCTGTTGTGCTCAACTGCTATGGATTCAAAATCAGATGTTAGACTATGGATTCAACTTTATGAGTACTCCTATCCATATTGACAACAACAGTGCTATCTCCATTACTGAAAATCCGGTGAAGCACTCCAAGACTAAGCATATCGACATCAGGTATCATTTCATTAGAGACATTCATGAGAAAAATCTAATCAGATTAATCAAAGTTGACTCAAATGAATAATATGCTGATATGTTTACCAAAGCTTTTGATGAACAAAGGTTTAAGTATCTCATAATAGCTATTGGGATGATAAACATTGATCAATCTGATCTCTTTTGAAAATCTTTTTAATATGTAAGTCTTGTGTCAATACAATTTAAGCCCTGTTACAAGAAATTCTCTCTGAAATTTTCTAAGTGTAAATTCCTTCCAAATAGAAATTAACCTTCAGAAGACATTCTCATATCTTCCGAAGCATAATTTCTCAAAGGATAACTTTCTTCTCGGAAGAATTTTTGGCCTCGGAAGAAGCGATTGATTGTACATCAGATCTACTTCCGAAACTTACAAATTCTCTATTCAGAAGCAACTCTAACCTTCGGAAGCAAAGATTTGGCTTCGGAAGTAAGAATTGCCTTCGGAAGAAAAGTTACATTCGGAAATGTTTTACACTCGGAAGAGAGATTTCACTGTGTAACGTAAATTTCTTGGGCCCCACACTGTAAAAAGCAAAGATTTTGTTAATGATGTCGGATTATTTAACTGATTTTAACCTTACCGCCACTGTCATTTCATCCACTAAACCATCACATCACCTTATCCTTACCCCCATTACCGCCATTCCACAATCTTTTAAATAATCTCGACTATTCAATTTCGCTCTCTTACTTGCAAATTTTACAGCCCTAGAAATTTGTCCTACTCAACTTTACCCAGCTCAAATCATACCCATTCAACTTTCCAAATGGCCTTCAACCCTCAGCACAACCAAGTCGCACTTCTTGATTCATCAAGAGATGCTGACTTCTCAGATATCATCTCCTTTCTAACCCAATCTTCTTATTACACCGCTCTGACTGTAAACCCCACAATTTACTCAAACCATATGTCTGAATTCTGGGCAAATGGTCAGATTGAAACCCTAAATGGGGTCCGTATTATTCGATCGAGCATTTGTGGTCAAGAGTTGGTCATTACTGAACAGATCATCAGGGAGCATTTAGAGCTTCATGATGAGGGCGCTCCAACGGAATTCCCCAAAGCAGATTTGGACAATTCTTATCTCCAAATGGGATATGGTGGAGACATTAGCAGGTCAACTGTCTACAAATTTAACTTTTCATACAGATGGAAGTTCCTGCTAGATGTGGTCCTTCACTGCTTGTCAAATAAATCTAGGGGATGGGATCAAATCCCATATGAACTTGGGTGCCTTGTTCATGGGTTGGTGAAACGCCTCCGCTTCAACTATTCAAGATTTGTGCTGACTAATCTCATGGGAAATCTTCAGAAGGACACATTCTTCATGTATCCCAGGTTTCTCCAACACATAATCAACTGCGAACTGGAGCAGAGCAAGCTTGTTTGTGCAGCTGTTCTGACTGCTCCTCAAATGAGGCTGACCATCTTCAAGACTTTGAAGAAAGTCTCCACCAACTTCACAGGAAGAGATACTGCACTTCTTCCAGGTATGACTGAGCCAACGGCTCCTGGTGACATCCCTGTTAACCCCACAGGTGATGAACCCACACCAGCAACTACCCCCACAATGCCAACACTACCTTCTCCACCCATTACCATCACTTATCAGAGACGCCCCAAATGAACCCTTGTTCAATCTACTCTGATTGAACAAACCCCTCCTGTTCAAACCAAAAAGACTAGAGTGAAAACATGGGCTCCCACTCAGTCAGAGGTCTCTCCATCCTTCTCTTTTGACCTCAATTTGGGTCTTGAGTCTCCTCAGTCTCAGACCCATGAGCCCACAACCCAAGCTAAAAGCCCTCAGGGTGAGTCTCTATACTCCTTTGAGTAGCCAACAAGGGACAACCCCACCAGAGGCTCAATGCCTGTAGACATTGACCAAAGTCCCAGGTCAGTAGGTGTACCCATCCTAGCTTTCACTGACCTTTTGTTTAAAACTGATGAAGAGATAACATCTCTCCATGGCAATGAAGTTGATCTACAACACCCTCTCCAAGATCAACAGAGCCCGGAGAAATCCCTTATCTCTAGCCCCCATCAGCAACCAACTACTGAGGTGAGTCCCACTGATGTGGAGGGGACTCATGTAGATTCAGCTGCCACTATAGAAGGTGCCTCAATGGACCTTGTGGACAGTGGTAACATTTCTCAGACTGAATCTACGGCAACCGAGCCCTTTGATAACTCTGAAAGAGACATCATTGAGCATGGAAAACTAGGGTGCCAAGAAATCACATCTGGTGGTGAGGCTGAACATACTAGGTATGTTACCTCATCTCCTCGTGATTCTTCAAAAGAAGATGAGGGAAGCATGCAACTCCTCATTCAAGATCTTCTTTCTAAAGTTTCAAACCTGGAATCTCAGGTTAGGACTTTAGAGGCAAGATCTGCCACTCAGCAACTTGAGATTGACAATCTCAAGGCTCAACTAGCTGAGAAACAGACAGAGAGGTCTGTTAGGCATGTACCTATTCAGGTCTCCCTGACTTCCTCCTCCAGCTCATCTAGCTCTGAAGATGATGCTACCAAAAAGGGGAGAATGTTGAAAGACAAACCCACAAGGAACCACAAAGCCGACCTTCCACTTCAACATCTTCCTCTTCCATCATCTCTGCGCCTGAAACATCTCAACTCATTCTTGAGATTGATCCAAGGATGCTCGATAATCTCTACAGACTCTTTACCAAGTTTCTGTTAAGATCTTCCTTTGAGCAGCCAAGCCATGATGTTGCAATGATATACTTTGGAGCAGAGGAGCTTCAAAGGCTGACTGCACCTTTTACCACTATGGAAGAAGTTGGTCAACCTAAGGTCCTCATGGAACCTAAGATTCAATTCGAAGGGGAAATGGGAACTGATGGCCCAGCAACTGAAACAGTTGGGATAGAATCTGCAACTCCTTTAACTTCCGAAGCTGAAGTTAAAGCCTCGAAGAACAAGCTGAATCTTCTGAAGCTGAAATGGAAGCTGCGGAAGGACTGTTCAAAATGTCCGAGGAACTGATCATCACAGATGCTATCCGGAAATGGCATCTGAAATGAGCAGTGAGGACTTTCCTATTGCACCTCTATCTCGGACACCATCTCTGACTCTCTCACAATCAGAAACCTCTCTCCAAGAACCACCACAGTCAGGATCTTCAAAGGATAAAGGAAAAAGGAAGATGACTGCGAAAGAGCTTCAGGACGAGGAGAAGATTGAGAAACTTAAGAAGAAAGGAAGACTTCAGACTGAGAAATTGCTAGCTTCCATCACAAAAGTAGTTGCTCCCAATCAGGAGGTTGTCATCAATAAAAGAAGAGAGCAGATCATTGACCAGCTCATTGAAATGGGAGCTGCCAATGAAGAAACACTCCTGCTACCGTTAGAGGAGTTGGTGGATCTGGAGAAGGCAACCAGGCTGAGACTTGAAGAAGAAGCCAGGTTGGCCTTAGAGGTAAAGGAAAAGAAACAGAAAGAGACTGAATTGCAGCTGAGGAGAGACAGGATAAACTTCCTACTCTCCAAGGCTTTGATCTTCAAGAACTCTCTCCACATAACGATGATACGATCCTCTGGCTTTACAACAAAGAGCAGGATCAATTGGATAAAGAAAGGAAGAAGGCTGCAAAAGAAAAGGCCAGAGAGAAGAAGAAGAAAGATGAAGAGGCTAGGGTCACTACCTCCAAGAAGCTGACTGAGAAAGCCTGGATGAAGGACTATCTTCGGGCTCATGGCTTCTCTGGTAGGCAAGTGGGTCCTATGTTTGAAAGGACACTCCAACGGATTGTCAGTGAAATTAAGGATGACATCCGGATGGGGAAAGGAAAGAGATGTATAGAAGGGTAAAAGGGATGACCTTCACTGCTTCTACCCAACCACAACCTGAACCTTCACCCTCACGATTCACCATTAAACCTGAACCTTTCACCCCTGAACCTACATCACTACCCACTACTACTCCCTCACCTCAACCACCTAAACTTTCCATTATCCAACCCAAAACACTAGCCAGAACCTCTGAACCTAAACCTACCCAATTACCATCCAAACCATCCCTTCAGCCTTCTCAACATCTCTCCCTTGAGGAGTTTAAGGAAATCAAGATGAAGCTCACTAAGTGCACTACTTTGAGCGAAGTCTCCTGTGTAGAAGACTCCGTTAACATTACCTATGTAGAGGGATCTTCAAGTTCCCTCACAAGAGACAGATTCCTTGATTTGCCTAGAGGAACTTTGGACCAGGCTGCAAGACTTTTGGGACTCAATTCAGACTCTTTAACGAGGAAGAAAAGAAGCTCAGAAGGAAACTGGTGACTCTGCTGGATACAAGAAAAGAGGACAAGATTCCTAGTCAGTCTCTTGTGCCTAGAAGGAAGATAATCCAGTGGAGGTTCGATGAACCTTCTCACAACTTTGTTGTGCAAAGAGAGAATGGTGAAGTCAACAGACTCAATGCAACCTCTCTGTTACACTCCAGCAGATTCGACATTGCTGAGTTAGCAAAGAAGCCATTCTCCAACCCCTCCAACTCTGAAACTGCTGCACTCGTCAGAAATCATCTCAGCAGTCTTCATTTAGCTGAGCTAACTGCAAAAGCAAAGATTGAAGAAGAGTTAAAGTTGGAAGACAGGAAGACAAGGAAAGATCTCCCACCAAAGGTGCTACCTTTCTACAGATGGTGGAAGGTCCTGAATTGGAACCTATAGTTTGATGGGAATATGATTGCAGTTCCCATCAACTAACTCTTTTCAGAGGGCAACAGCAAAGGGTACATGTTATCCAAGGTGACAGACTGGATTTCCTGTCTACCAAGAATCTGTACAAAATTCTTAGCACAACATCAGGGAAGAACAAAGAGACAGATAAATATTTGCTCTCCTTGGTGCTGAAAGTTTTGAGAAGTCGAGATAAGTGAAGTTTTGGTAGCATCAGCCTAGGGGGAGTTTGTTGGATTAAGAAGACGGCTAATGCAACCAAAACTAGATCACTTAAGTTATTTTGGTGCTGCATGCAAAGGCTTTCGAAGCTTATCATGGAACTTCCGAAGGTTGTAGAGTTCTTCCGAAGACAAAGGGAAAGTCCAACTTCCGAAGACAGAACTCTACTTCCGAAGACAAATGCATACTTTCGAAGTTCAAGACTTAGAAGAATAAAGTAAAGACCACTTCAGAAGTATGATGAAATGAAGAAGTCTCCAAGCCTTGGAAGAAGCAGCCACTTCCGAAGTATAAAGTGGCTTCAGAAGTACTTACTCTTCCGAAGCCATTTAACCTTCAGAAGACACTACTATAACCAGTGGACACAAGTATGGTCTCTGACACTCCGGTGCAGACTTCTAATACAGCATGGCTTCTTCCTAAAGAACCATGTTGTTGACCATAGTTTATTCCACTGTTTACCTTTTCATGATAGTACAGTTGCCAACTTTAGTTGGTGACAAAAGGTAAGTCAGGGACATGTCCTGACTATCAAATCTCAGATAAGACTTTATCTGAGATACCTTAACTATAGTCTTGTAGTATAGGCTTTAGCTAAAGGATCCCAGCTGGTATCAAAGTATATCCGTCTGTAGATAGTATTATATATAGGTTCTCCTTGTAACTTATAGGAAGAAGATCATCATCTGCTTGTAAGAGTCTTTGTATCTTGAGTTGAGAATCAATATATAAAAGTATCTTGAAAATTATCTTTCTGTGTTCTTAGTTACTTTTCATATTGTGATCAACTCTTATTGATTCTTACCCGAGTGTGATTCTAGGTGAGTTTGAGAGAAAACATTTATGTTTAAATGACAAACACCGATCCTGCAAACTTAAACAATAAATTGTACACAATAATAATAATAACTATAAAACTAATGTTAATAATGCTAATAATAATAATATATTAAATAATAATAATATAATAATAATGTTGTTATTAATTATAATAATAATTTCTAAGGGTTGTTAAACTTAATAGTGTTTTAAACTTGAGGTTAGGAAGTCAGGGGGCTTAATATCAATTTAGAAACTTTGAATGAGAAGTTGGTACATAAAATGTTAAGAATGAAACCGCAGGGACTAATTATGTAAATTCAGAATAATCCAAATTTCCCCCCTTTTCACTCCCGATTATCCGGTCACCGGCCGGCCACCCTCCGGCCGAGCTCCGGTGACCACCAAACACCGAATTTTGAATGTTTAAGGACACCAATCGAACCGTTGTAGCACTTCGAACTCGAACCCATGGATAGTCACATCATTACAGTAGATATTAAGGAGGAATTAACTGAAAATCAACCATCCCAATCGGTTCATAACCGTTCAACGTACACAATATGTTTATTAATCAAATTAAACGATTGGAAACGTTCGCACAATCATACTAAACTAAATGGGTAGTTTAATTCGAGTTTAACAATCATTTAATCATCAAAAGATAACCGAAACAAATGTACCAAATGGAGAAACCCGTTCGGGGCTGGATCGACCAAATCGAACCTATAAACCAAGGGCAAATGTCCCCTTCGACCCTTTTTAACTCTCTATCACATCAATTTCACAAAAAGTCATCCAAACGAAGATTTTATGTTTCTTGTTCTTCGCGAGTGAACCGAGACAAACCCGAGCTTAAGCACATCAATTAGATCGTAATCGGGTACATTTAATACATCATTATGCTCGATTAAGCTTAGGGATCAAAAGCCCTAAGGTTAATCGAGTTGAAACATTTGAATCGGTGTTCAATTTGGGGCTAAACGATTCTAGGGTTCTTGGAAAAAATTAGGGATTTTGAAAATTATGTTTTATAGTTTAAAAACCCAATCTAAACGCGGCTTAGAGCCTTGGTTTATTGGTTTCATATCTACATCCCACACAAGGGGTCCTGGGTTCGAACCCGGCGACCCTCATATTTTTTTAGGCCTTTTTCAGCCTTAAAAAAATGAAATGAAAAATCACTAACAATTGTTAAAAATATTTTTTGTAAACTTTATCATTTTTAAAGTCATTTTATTTATTTCTGTAAATTTACTCCTTTAAATATTTAATTATGTCTATAAAACAATTTGTATTTAGTTAATTTTTTTATAAATAGATTCTATACAATGATTTAGAGTACTAAAATCATTATTGGTTCAAATGCCACTTTTAATTATTGATTAAGATCATCATGATCTTACAAATAAATTCACACTTTATAATGGAGTTATGTAAATTTTTATAAGTAATTTAAGAATTTATTTTTTTTATTATATATAAACTACTTAATTGGTGGGAGTTTTCTTCTCCCTTAAATTAAAATGAAAGTGGTTATTTTTTTTTGCCTATTTATCACAATCCCAAAGTTTCCCCTTTGAAACCCTAGATCGTGTTAAAACATTAATCATATTAGTAAACTTAAACTTGTAATGTGTATACGCTTAGGTATCTTGTGAAGAACCATGTTGGAACGTTGCTTATTACATTTTCTTATTTAATCGTCATTCTATACTTATTTGATCATGTGAGTATTTCTATACCCATTTTTCATATTTTACACTTTTGGGGTGAAACATGTTACTTTATAAACTTTGCACTTGTAAACACGTTTGATTCTTGTAAACTTATGGCATTTCACCTGTATGTTGTGGTTAGTTGAACTTTGTGGCTACCATGTAATATCGAATATATGTACAATCATTAACTATTGCTAGCCTAGCGAAGTCATAGATCTATGGGCCAGAAAAGCCTACTTGGTTGATCCAAATACACTTAGCTAATCGTATATACTTTTAAACGTTTGAGACTTGTAAAACTTTGTCGAGGTTTGATTGTGCATTCTGTCTTACATCCCTAGTTTACTTTGTTCTCTAACTTACAACATGAATTATCATCTTTTATATACTTATGTATTGCAAACTATGGAAATCTCACCAACAATATTGTTGAACTTTTATTTTTAACATGTTTCAGGAAATACCCAAGCTTGATCGCCTTTTTCGAAGTTGTTCACACCTAGGAATGGACCTAGTTAACTTAATGAATGAGCTTGTTATATTTCTTATATTATGTTCTTATTTGAGACTTATGCTTGTAATGTACCTTTCAAACTTATGAATAATATATTTGTATTTAATAATAGCGTTATGTGGCTGTGAACGATCTTAACTCTCACTCCTCGACGTTTCCGCCGTCAAGGTTGGGGTGTGACAGCCAGGAACCACCACCGCAAGAAACCACATCCGAAGGCCACCACCGCCATCGCAAGAAAACACCTCCGAAGGCCACCACCGACAACGCAAGAAAACCACCTAAGGCCACTGCTGCCTCTTGAAACCACCTCCGGCCACCACCACCGTCAAAAACCACCGCCAACCACCACCGTCACCAGAAACCGCCGTCGTCGGCCACCACTGCTGTCGGAAACTGCCGCCAACGAAAACCACCGTCAGCCCCCATCACCACTGGAAACCACCACCGGGCACCACCGCCACCGGAAACTACCGTCGGCCACCACCGCCACCGTAAACCACCTCCGGCCACCACCGCCGCCGAAACAACCGCTGGAAACCACCACCGGCCATCACCGCCGCCGGAAACCACCACCGGCCACCACCGCTGCCGGATTTAGTCGCCGGAAACCACCGCCGGCCACCACCGCGTACGGAAACCACCGCCGGCCACCACCGCCACCGGAAACCACCGCCGCCGGAAACCACCGCCGGCCACCACCGCCGTCGGAAACAGCCGCCGGAAACCACCGTCGGCCACCACCGCCTCCGGAAACCACCGTCGGCCACCACCGCTGCCGGAAACCACCGTCGGCCACCACCGCCTCCGGAAACCACCGTCGGCCACCACCGCCGCCGGAAACCACCTCCGGCCACCACCGCCGCCGGAAACCACCTCCGGCCACCACCGCCGCCGGAAACCACCTCGGCCACCACCGCCGCCGGAAACCACCTCCGGCCACCACCGCCGCCGGAAACCACCTCCGGCCACTACCTCCGCTCGTCATCACCATCATAACTATTTTTACACTTCATTGTTTCGATTTTATACCTAACAAATAAAACAAAGATATGATTCATTTATTATCAAAATGCAACCAAACGAAACAATGGAATGTAATTATTCATTTCATTCTCTTATCCATTCCATTCCCTTATTCATTTAATTCTTTCGTTCATTCCATTACCACATACCAAACATACCCTTAATGTATTATATATATAACTAGTGTAAGATGAAATACAAAACTATTTTATGTTTTGGTGTAGATTTGTAATTTTAATAAAACATAAAACCTAATAAATGAATTATGAGCTCTAAAATTGTAAATTCGGTTTGACCATTTGGTCATGCTTAACTTGTTCAACGTGTATGACGGGTAACCGGCTAGTTAAAATTAATCCAAGAATGTTAATATAAGTGTTGTTTTTGTTGGTGTTTGTATTCAATAAATTGTTCACAATGAACTTTTAAATATATTAAATTAACATATAGATTAGAAATACGACAAATAAACAAAATTTAATTTTCACATAAGAACAAAGAATCAAGATATAATTGTTTTAATTAATATGGAATCTTTTTAATTCATATGTGTATTAGGTAGATTAGTTTTGGAGAAAGAAAAACAAACCCATTTATCATAACAACTTATGAATTATATAATCACATAATTACAAACCAAATTTAACCCACCTCTTAAACTAGATCTTATATGTATTCTGGAGGTTTGGGGAGTAGGTATACTCAGTGATCGGTTTTAAAAATTCAAACTATTTAAACCGACTGCTTACAAAAACGTCCATATTATTTCAGTTATTATTTTTCGAAGGCTAGTAAGCCGAAACTTTAAAATCAAACCACTCGCAAGGGTTTTGGCTTGAGTGTCACAAACCACTACTAATGGTTTTGGTTGATCATTTGATCCAAATTCCATCAAACCCAACCATAACAAGTGGTGACCCGAACCTAAATTTATAAAACATGTTTGATATGTTTACAAAATTATGGTTTAACATTAGAAATGCATGTTGCAATGTGTTCAGCATCAACTAGTTCCTCACGTGAGGACCCGAACCTAAATCTATACAATACTCTACTAAACGATAAGTACAACCTCAAATAGTAAACCTGGGCAGTATAATAGAACCAATCTTTTATTCACCACGAGGCCAAATCAATTTGAAAACCTTAAGATTTTGGGTTGGTGGAAAGTCTCAATATCTCATTCTTGTTGTCTTGGCCCGTGAAATCTACACATCGTCAAAGTTTCCACAACAGTTTTGGAATCTACTTTTTCCTCGCAAGGTTCTATCTATTAGAAGAATGAGACAGACTCCACAGTCGATGAGAATGTTGATTGCTTAAAATACCACTTGGACTCGATGGAACGTAGAAAAAAAATAGTATGCATGTGAATGACGCTTCCACTTTCCGATGAAGAACCCCTTTATAATAAAACCGGACACTCTAATAGTGCCAAACCCCATGGAGATTAAACATTAAATGAACACGACGAGGATGGTTATATTTTAGGAAAAAAGAGTATTTGTAAATTTTCATGTTTTTTTTGTAACGAACCTATGTTATGTAACTTTTAAAACCTCAACAATAAACAAAATGTTTTTCACTAATTAGTTTTTCTGTTTAGAAACTAGTTAACAAAATGTGTACCTCTATTATAATCAACTCAACTGTCTTATAGTTCGGCCCGTATCGGAGATATATTTGTAGCTTGTAGCCTTGTAGTATTACTGTGGGCCGATTTGAAATGGTGAAATAAGTTTGTCAACCGAGGCCCGGACGACGTTGAATCATCTACGTGATGATGAATTTTCTGAAGCCCAACATACCTTTTTGGACTTTATTTTGGACCCAAACAGGCCCGGATTATCTTGAGCATTGTAGTAGGATTTCACCTTAGTGGCTCTAATAAAGTGCTTTTTAGGGGGAGAATAAAATTTTAATACGTATTCGAGTTAGAGGTGTTGATCGGGTTAGTTAATCGGTTTTTGGGTTTATTGGTTTGGGTTATTCGGGTTTTAGTGTTGAAAATCTATCCAAAACCCGAATCCAATGACATTTGGTTTAATTGGTGTCGGGTTGTTTGGGTCAGGTATTAAACAATAGATTTAATTTAGTAGATTTTAATGATTTTTTTAAAATCTGATAATATTAGTGAACTTAAATGAGTTTGCTTCTATAAGTTATAAAATGTATCCTACTACTCTAATAAAAGGGTAACTATGGTTACTACATGTCATTTTATAGACTCATTTAATGCCAAATGTCATCTTCACATTTAATAATAAATATTTTCCCGCCCAAAAGAATTAAATCTACCATTTTTGTATTAATTTTTTTAAATACACATTTTGTTTCCAAAATTAGCGGGATATAAATTAAAACCTTTTCATTTTAAACTAAATAACATATATCTCTTACTTTTACTACTAGCAAACTTTATTAGTTAATTTATAAAATCATCTTCTTATCAAATCTTTGTTTTTTGAAAAACAAAATAAGTCACAAATCATAATTATAAAATAAATGTTTATTTTAAGAGTATCACTTAAAGAAAAACCAATTATAATGTTTTATATATTTTTCTATAGAAACTACTATTAGTAAAAACAAAGAATTGGTTTTAGAAAATAAAAAATACCATTAAAAAAGGTAATTAAATTATTTCAATACCGTCTATTTTTCTTTTGTTATTTGTTACCATCAACAAAATCATTATTTTCTAAAATTTAAGATGCTTTTAACTAATTTTGGAAACATGTTCTTATTTCGCTAGAAATATTTTATTTTATTTTATAAGTAGTTTGTTTAATTTATTAAATAATATTTTATTCTGTTTTCTTTTTGTCCAGTTTTATTATAATATTTTTTATTACTATAGAACTCTTTAATCAAGTCTATTAAAATATAAAGTAGTCATTTTTTAATTTGAAATTTAGAAGGTTATTTTGATTGATTTTTATATTGTTCATACTTAGTTGTATTATCATGTGAGCATAAGTTCAATAATAAATTTAACTATATATATGCATAATTATATGTCATAGTTAGTACGAAAAATACATCATGGACCCTTCTTTTTGTGAAACTCTTTCTTTACAAAATTTCCATGCAATTTGTACTTACACCACTATATTTTATGTATTTTGTCACTTACAATTGCTCGAGGTGGGATTAGTCATTATATACTTTTTTCTAATTGTCATGTTATGTTATTTAATTAAAATTTTAAACTCATGTACATAGCAGAGGTTTTCTCATACAAAACTTTGATAAAAAGAAATTGATATTATTATATTACTTATAATTTTTACTCATATATAATTTTAATCCTATATTTTAAAATATTGTTTTATAATTATAAAATTTTATTTATTCAATCATGTAATATACGGGTTTACTAAAACTAGTTAAATATATAATTGTATACAATTTGTTCGATTTAGACAATCTAAACAAAGTGTATACAAAAAATTTACTTATTTATAATGGGTGTTGACTGAATAAGAATAGGTTTAATAAGTTTTCAGGTTATTCAGGTCGGGTTTCTTACATATGAGACTGGTAATTAATCGAATATAGATAAAATTGACGGACTTAATTCAAGTTATGTAAATGAATGAGGCTCTGTTTTTCAGAGTTCTTCAAAGAATCACAAATACATACTTACACATGCTTCAAAAAAAACAAACATACACGGTTAAAACAATTTAACAATATGAAAACGAAAAAAAGTTAATTCATTCGCAATCAAGTCTTTTAAATGTTCACAAGAGTAACTTTGAAGTTTGTTTTATGAAAAGTCACGCGATTTCCCTAAAATGTTTCAATCTATTAAGAATTATAAATGTTAAGTTTTCTTTAAATTTAGTAAATGGATCATATATAAGTTTTAGTTGTGATTACTTTTTCTAATATAATTAAGCATGCTCCAACTTGAGCCCGTCACAAAATGTTCTTGTGGCTCCGCAAACAACCACGAGACGGTTGGTAGCTACGTAGTCTCAACCGATGTACACCGCATTTTCAGTCGCGTACCCCCACAGTAACCTTTCGACCACCCTCCATGCATCTTTGGACCACACTTAGGCGGCACCAGCACATGTGCAAAGGCGGACCTAGAAGGGGAGGGGTCACACGACCCTGCAGATTTTTTTATTTATGTGTAACGTGTATTGACGGTTTTCGATTGACCTCTTGTTAATTTTAATTTAATTTTAATATCGACCCCTATGGAAAAGTTTACGACCCCCGAACCCAAAGCTTCTTTTTAAAAATATACTTACCCAGATAAAAATTAAAGTAATCGCTTGTTATAGTTAAGAAAAATAAGCCAAGGTATAATCAATAGTAGATTTATATAGCATTATATCTCTAAGCCCATTTATTTAACTAAAAACCTAACTCTTATTTCATTAATCCACTAACATTCTTAATTATATCTAAAATTTCTTTAAAAAAGTAACTTATATGATACTTGTATTTGTTATATTAAGTAATTGTTTTTTAAGAAGGTTTTTATTGATAATTTAATGGATAGTATTCAAAAGGCGAACACTCGTAAACAATAATGTTTTTTTTGTTTTCCAATGAAATTTTATTTTAGTTAATTGTCTTGTAATATTATTATATTTTGTTTATATAACCCGATCCGATTTGAGTAAAAATTTTTAACATCGAGTTGCAATATACATGGCTATTTTAGCACTAGAAAAACCGACCCTAAAGAATAAATTTCCTAGGTCCGCTCCTATACATATGGCCACCTTCACTCTTTTGGGTGCTCTTAACCCGACTGATATTGGTACGCAGTGTTGTAAAAGGCGGGCTATGCGGCAGCTATTAGATCTGATTCAAAAGATTATGGCTAGTCGGAGCTATTAGGCGCTAGGCGGATCCAGGCGGCAGTAATCGGAGAAAATCAGGGGTAGTCGGTGTAATCGGGCCTAGGTGGTGGTTACGGTTAAAGTCGGTCAACCTTAATTTTTTTTGCTTATTTAGATCTGATTCAAAAGAGGAAAGCCCATTTAACCTAAAATCACTTCCTCCCTCGCTCCGGCAAACCCCCCTCGCAGCCTCGCTCCGGTGTAATCAAGCCCCTTCTCCGGCGACCGCAACAGTAACGGCGCCCCCTTGCACGACGACCGCAGCAGAGGCAGGCAGTAGCAGCAGCTCCGGTTCTCTTCTTGCGTAGCAGCTTCGTTCTCTTCTTGCCTTCTTGGTAAAGAATTGATTTGTAAATTGTGATTTGTGATTTACTGATATAGTGATATATTATTATATATATATTGTGAATTTTGTGATATTATATATATATATATATATGTGAATTTTGTGATATATTATGTGTTGAAATATTTGATCTCTAAACTTTAAAACACTTGATTGTTATTTTTATGTTTAGTTAATTATGTTTGAAGTATAATAATCCTAACTATATATATAATTTATAAAAAATACCTATACAATCTCCAAACTGATTAATCCCGATTAATCCCTAGTCCCCACCTTACCGCCCGACTAGCGCCTAGCGATTTTTACAATACTGTTGGTACGACATTTGCAAACATGCATCTCAACGTTCCCAGCCAATCTTGGACATGGACTCTAGGGCATCGTTTCACATCACCTCAAAGACAGGTAACATTTCCACTCCTTCCTCATTGCCTAACATAAGTAGTTTATTTGTTGGAAATGATCATTGTTTGCAAGTTTCATGTTTGGGCAATGGCTTTCACAAATTACCAAACCGTACCTACTATCTAAATAATATTCTTTATGTTCGTAAGTTTACTCGTGATAATCATGTTTCTATAGAATTTGACCCTTTTAGTTTTTCATTGAAGGATCTCAAGACTGGCAACCCTCCCTCCCTCTAAAATAGCTCGGGAGACTTATACTTTTATTTGTCACTTTAATTCATGTAATAAAGATACTTTGTTGGGTGGTTGCACCTCTTGTCAACTTTCATAACAACTTTCTTTGTATGATTCCATGTCTTTTACGTTTGCACCATTCGATATTATACATTATTATTTATGAACATCTAAGGTGCCTAGCAAATTAGGGTACTAATATAATACATTATTATTTATGGACATCTAAAGTTACCCGTTAAAATTTTAATCGAATACCCATTAAAATTTTAATCGAAAACGTTTCATCATTCGTTTAGTTCCATAAATACATTTATATTCAATTCAATCGTCCTATTAAATCCTTCCAATGTGATCTTAGGGATGAGTTAGACGATAGTGAAGTCAAAATGTTTTACACAATTAATGGTCTTGTTTTTTGTTTTGTGTGCCCTCAAACGTCCTCCCAGTATGACAAAGCTGATCGTATGATTCGACATGTTGTCATTCCCTTGGCGAGGGTCCAAAGGGGGAACTCCTAACGGGATCCAAGGGATAGAGTACCGACTGACGGGGATTGAGCTATCGAAATTTTTTATTTTGATGAATATTGTTTTGTCAAAAATTCTTTAGAATTTTAATATTTGAAAATTTACACTAAAATCTACTGTCAAATTTGACACAATATTTGTATAAATTTTAATTTTGAAATTACTATTTAAAAGCATTTCTACCTCTCCCCACTCTTTATCTTTATATTTATATATTTTGGTTCAGTAAAATCATCATTGTCCATCACTGTACTTGGTTTTAAAGATTGATTTTTAAATTTTATCCTATTGAAAGTTCAAGTGAATCGTCTAATTGTTTCAATATGATGATAGTGAATAGTGATAGACATGAATCTAAAAAAATCCAGAATTTGATAGTGGTTTGGTATTATTTTATGTGACCCGTTTAATGTTGGTAATAAAATAAAGTAATTAAAAATAAAGGGCAAAACATACCTATAAAAAGAAGGCTATCTAAACTAACAAGTGAAAGTAGTTGGTGAAAGTAGTTGGTGAAAGTAGTTGGCTTGTGCACCAATCACTTTAACCTTGATTTATAAATTATAAAGTAGTTAGTTATCCAAGTAGCCTACGTAATTAGGTCCATGGACCACTCTTAAACTTCTTTTTCATTTATATCCTACATAATTATTATTTTACATGTAATTATATAACACGTAACCACACCCATTATTATAACGCCTAGAGGCTAGAGCGTTAAAGCCGGCCTCATCTACTAATACCCCTTGAAGTTAAGGGGCGAGCGTTAAGTACTTAACGGGCGTTGCCAAGAGGTGAAGTGGACTCCCTCCTCACACAATCATGTTTTAGTTATTATGAATTAACAAAAAAAAGTGGATTAAAAGGTAACACCTATTTATATGGGTGAAGTGAAGCGGAATCAAATAAAGTGAATGATGCGGAAGTAATAGTATGACTAATGTCCTTTGAATGGTCACGATATTTGAACACTACATGATTATAAGTCAACACTTTCATGATATAAACATCTCGTGTAGAGCTATACGAGGCATATTGGTGACACTTTAAATTTATTTATACATCACACATAGTGTCTTTTCATTAGCTGATGGTTGAACATACAATATGTATAGCCCTATAGACAACACATTTTTTTTCACTTAGGATATTTTAATTGCTCATGTCATCTATACGTGGAGTAAAACGGCTATATATGTAGCATAGAAATTCAAGAGACACGATGTATCCTTGAATGTTCTCTTTAATGGGAGCACTTCATCTTCTCCCGGGTGCCTAGCCCTTCGAGTCTTAAGCAGTGATATATGACACGTGTAGTTTTTTTTATTTAAAAAATTAGAACAATTAATTTTTGTAAAAATAAATTATTTTTAATTTAACATTTGTATAAAAATATTTAACAACCTATACAATAACTTATGATAAAAGGTTTTAAATGAACATTTTTATAATCCTGTACATAATGTATGAGATGTGAAATCATCATTATAGGCTTGTATATTGAGGTGTCTAGGACTCTTTCTAGAATGTGTTTTCAAACGTGCTGAAAAGACCACGTTTCACATACAAAAAGTAACAAAATCATCGTTACGCAAAAGATTCAAACTTTTTAACCCTTTTATGTTAATTATTTTATAAAAACACGTGTTCACATATTCAACTGCATTAACTTATTTAAAATTGTTAAAAAGCCTAAAAGTGATGGTTATAAATAATTAGTATATAATTGCCTATAGAGGTCGACCTATAGTAAGTATTTTAAGAACATAGTACATTATTCATAAATTACACAATCAATTATTTTTCATGAGAGTCACTTAGGTTGTAGTTGAAGAGTTCCCCTATCGAGTCGGCATTCATTTTAGCTGACGAGAGAACACTGTTCTCGTAGATCCGAAAATCACCAATTTGACCGATGGAAGGTCAAGTGACCGTTGAGTATTAATATAGTATTTTCTCACCCTATGCATATACAATTACATTTTAACAATATTCACATATATTTCTACTCAAATTTATACTACTCTCTCAAACAAGAACATAACGTCATCTCGATCTACAAGAACAAACAACTTTCAAAAGTTTCGATACAAGAAGATTTTCAAACAATATCATGTTGAAATGATACAAAAAGTATTGTCTTACGTAAGAGGAACAAAAAGTTCGGGTACAACAAAAAGCTTTAGACGAAAACAAAAACAAATGAACTTTAATTTTATCATAAAAGATCACTTTGCGTATTCCGGACCTATGTTGGTTGTAGGGCACAGTGCTACAACAAAAACGTGAAAAAAAAGTAACATTTGAGGATGACACTACCCTTATTCGATTGTATTTTATTTGCCGTTTTTTCTTGTATTTTTAATTTGTCATACTTTTAATTACTATATATATTGGGCTTAAAAATAATTTAAATATTTATAAATTAAATAAAATTTATGTGGCATGTAATTGAATTAAGAGCATTCACAATCCATCACTCATACTTATTTTTATAATTACATTAAAAATTATTTCTTTTTCCCTCTCTTTTTTTATTCAATTAAATAATATTTTTTTTCATACATTTATCATTATCTTTTTTATCGAGTATGGTTATATAGACACCCTAAAATTATAAATCAACACCCTAAATTTCTATACGGAGTGTATAGCCCATACATGTCGTATAGGGGGGTCGTATAGCCCTATACGGGGCGTATAACCCCTCTGACAGTCCCCTGAATTTTCCTCGTAGTTAGTGTCGAAAATTGCTATATACGTCGTATAGCCCTATAAGTGTCGTATATGGGGGGGGGGGGGTCGTACATGGCTATATGAGACGTATAGCTTTCTGACAGCCCCCCTGAATTTTCTTCGTTTTAAGTGTATTCGACCCTAGTGTATGGATCCATACACGGTGTATAATGGGTGTCGATTTATCTGCGTGGATGTCTCTATGTTAGTATCCTTTTTCTTACATTCACTCACAACCACTTTAAAATATATTAAAAAGTTTATGGAGCTTGTACCTTATTTCCAATAATAGAAGAAAATATGATACAGTCTACATAAATTTTATCTCTTATTTATTCACAACCACTCACAATCATGTAACAAAAATTATAAAACTGTGACCTTTAAAATGTAAAAATGAGAATGGAAACAATGGTGCGATGGCACCGATATAATGTGTTAAGACTTGTAACTTATAATAAGACTTGTAACTTATAATAATGATTGCCGCTCATTCCTCCCACTGATGTTGCACTTAAAAGAAAATGAATACAAGTGTATTTATAATCCTACATATATCATATAAATATAAATGTATTTATATAACATGTATTTATAAATGTATTTATATATATAAATGTATTTATTTACATAAATTATAACGTTTAGAGGCTAGAGCATTAAAGCTGACTTGGCCCTTTAATGGGCATGGTACATCAGCCCCCCTTGTAGTTAAGGGGCAGTCGTTAAATACTTAGCGACACTACCAAGAGGTGAAGTGGACACCCTTCATGCACAATCACGAATTAATTATTTTAAATTGACAAAAAAATGAATTAAAATGTAACACCTATTTGTAAGAGTGAAGTGAGGTGAAATCAAATAAGTGGATGTAACGATATAACTATAACTAATGTCTTTGGGATCGTTGTTATATTCAGACACTCTAGGTTTTTAAGTCAACACCCTCATGATATATACGTTTCATGTTGAGCTATACAAGGCACATGGCGTCTTTCATTGTCCGACGGTTGGACCATACGATGTGTACAGCTATACAGAGCACATATGTTTTATTTTCACTTGAAAGATTTTGATTGCTCATGCCACATTTATGTGGAGTATAACGGCTATATGTTTAGCATAGTGATATACGACACTTATAGTTTCTTTTTGTTCAAAAATTACAAACAATTGATTTTATTAAATATAAATATTTGTAATTTAACATTTTTATAGAAAAATTAACCCACTTTATACAAATACTTAAAATAATTTTTAAATGAACATTTTTATAGGCCTATACACAATGTATAAGGTGGCAAAACTTAATAATATGACGACTCGCAAACTGTCTTGAAAATGAAAAAGTTATATGTCACGTATGCGCATATACAGGGGCCGCCCTAGGGGTGCAAATGAACCGAGCAGCTCACGAGCTATTCGAGATCGGATTGATAAAAAGCTTGAAACGAGCTGAGCTTTATCGAGCCCGAGCTTCACGTATTGACCACTAGCTGGCTCGCAATCCTAAACGACTTTTTTATTTATATATTTTTCTATTTAAGTTATTAAATATATTATATAAATAATATTTATTTTATATAAAGTTATGATAAAACACAATTATATAATATGTATAATGTTAAATAATATATATATATCAAAATAAATATAATATATATTAAAAATAATATACAGATAAATAAAAGAGCCAAGTCCGAGCTTGTAAAAGTGTTTGTCGAGCCGAGCTCGAGCTTTAAAAATAAAACTCGAAATGAACCAAACTCAAGCTCGAGCTCCTAAGTTATCACGAGCCGAGGACCCGATCTCCTTAGTTTTTTCTGAATTTTTTTAAAACTATTAATAAATCTATTAACAAAGCCAATAACATTTTAATTAGTTTAGACTATCAAACGTTACCTTAGAAACCATTAACATTTTAAATACCAAACTAAACCCGATTCGCTTAAGTAATTAAATACTTTCGTTTTGTTTATTTTTATAACAATTATCGTCGTATTATAAATTTTATATATACAAGTTATTTGATTTAATATTTTTCATACTCATTATAATGGTCTATTTTATGTTCTCGCCCTGACCCAAGATCTTTCGAGAATTCTCGTGGCTGACCATCCGTATATACGCAAAGTATAATATATTTCTAACTTATCTATTGAGGTGTCTAAGACACTTTCTAGAATGTGTTTTAAACGCATTGAAAAGACCACGTTTCACATGCAAAAAGTTAACAAAATCATCATTAGATGCAACTTTTTAACCCTTTTATGTTAAAAAAATTATAAAAACACGAGTTCACATATTCAACTGTGGTCACTTATTTAAAAATGTTAAAAATCCTAAAAGTGATGGTTATTAATGATTAACATATAATTGCCTATAGAGGTCGACCTATTGTAATTATTTTTAAGAACACGGTACATTATTCATAAATTACCCAATCAATTATTTTTCATGAGAGCCATTTGGATTTTACTTGAAAAGTTTTCCTACCGAGTCGGCAAACATTTTTAGCAGACGAAAGAAAGTTATCCCGATAGATCCAATAAACTATTTTGCCTTATTGATCGCTGAATACTATAGCCACTAAAATCACCCGTTTCACCGATGGATATACCCACTCTATACATATACAATTACATTTTAATAATATTCACACCAATTTCTACTTAAATTTATACTACTCTCTCAAACAAGAACGGAAACGTCATCTCGATCTACAACAACAAACCAATTTCAAAAGTTTCACTACAAGAAGACTTATAAACAAGATCAATGTTGAAATGATATGAAAAGTATCGTGTCTCATGTAAAAGGAACAAAAAGTAGAGGTAGAACAAAAAGCTTTAGATAACAACAAAAATAAAAGAACTTTAATTTATTATAAAAAAGACATTGCGTATTCCGGACTTATACTAGTTGTAGTGCACACTGCTACAACAAAAACGTGAAAAAATTTAACATTAAGGATGACACTACCCCTATTAGATTTTATTTTATTTAAAGTTTTTTTTCTTGTTATTTTAATTTGGATTTCTTTTAATTATATTGTTTTACAAATAATTTAAAACTTTAAAATTAAATTAAAGTGATGTGGTAACTTATAAGAATGATAGCCACTCATTCCTCTCCCAATGATGTTGCACTAAAGAAAAAAAAAGTAAAAATGCTTAAAAGATAAGACGTTTAACACAACTCTTTCGATCATACGTTTTTGGTTATTCCAACTATCCAAATTTTGTATCTTTTTCCCTTTTTTTCTTTTCTAATATTTTATATCCTTATAAGTTTCTAAGCTTAAATATTTTATAAATAATATTTATTTATTTATTTATAACTGTTTTCTTCAATATCCTAATCTATAATTTTCTATAATAATCATTTAATATCTTTCTATTTGTAAAATGAGATTACTGCCAGATAAGAGCAAAGGACAAGCCCGATGTTACAACGTGTTCACATGTGTGGTGTTAAGGGTGCGCAGTCATACCGTATTTACACAAGAGATTATTCCCACAAATCCGACCAGTGGTGAACCTAAGAAAATTTTTTATTGGAGGCAAAAGTAAAATGATTGCGTAATTTTAAAAAAAGACACTCAAAATTTTCACATACATATAACACTAAATAAAATGGTTTACGGAGTTACCTAGGACTCCAACTCATGATCTATAAATTACTATCAAATAATACCAACCTAATTTATTTATTACTTAAAACGTTGATGAGGATGTAAGAAACGTAATGATATTTTAAAATGAAAGAATTAGACCTTGCTAATGTCCTATGAGCATTCTAACCCTCACAATTCATTAGAGTTTCAAGGGAAGAACAACCTTGTAAGTAATAGATTATTTTAATTTGTTTTGAAACCAATGATGCACATGAGTTGGTAATCTACCTTATCCTATCAAGTGGTCTCGTAATCTAATTAACAGTAATATCATATTCTATTAAACATACACTTAAAAAGAGAGTATTTGAAAAGGAAACAAATTGAAGCTGGTAAATTAAAGAAACATATTCAATAATAATATTTATCTCTGATGATTTAAATCGAAAGCAAACCTGACTTTTATTTGATTAGAATCCTAGTTTTCGTGTCATTTAACTAATGGAAATGTTCAAATACAAAGTAAGTGAAAGCTAGAAAGTATAATAAGTATTAACATGTTGATATGCATTATCTTTATAAAATTTATATAAAAACGAGCATATTTTAATTTTTAAGACACATATAGTGTTGATATAAAAAAAATTCCTCATTGTGTAATTTCGTAAGATTATTGTGTAATTTCACATGTCATTGTATAATCTTCTGAATGGACGAGGATTACAGAATTAGCTTATGAGAATTACATAATGAATTGAAAACGTAATAAGTTTACATGTTTCAGCATTGTGTTATCAGAAAATCATCATTATAAAAAACATAATGCATAACAAAGTAGTAAACATTAGATACAATGATCAGCATTAGACACAATGCATAATGCAAGGACCAACACGATCCTCGATGATGAAAACAATGAGTTGCTTGATGAGGATCACACGATAACTTGATTAGGATTACACAATAAACTGAAAAATATAAAAAAAACATTTTCAAATTGTGTTATTTAAATATTATTATTTAAAAAACATAATAGAAAACACAATGATTATCATTAAATACAATGATCAGACCAATATTATACAATAACTTGATATTACACAATGATCTAACAAATATTAAATAATGACTTGAAATAACGTGAAAAACCCGTTTTTTATAGATATCAATATTATATTCTTTTTAAAGATTAAAAAACGTTTGTCTTTTTAGAGTAATTCAAAAAAATTGTATTGCATGTAAAGTTACGAGCATTTTAAAAAAAGATGATGAAACTTGAAAAGTAGTTAAGGCTAAAATGCCATTAACCTATCATTTAAAAGTTTTAATTATTTATCATTATACCCTTAATTTTTTTAATCATTGAATTTAAGATCTAACAGTTAATAATCATTCTCTCCATTTTAGAATAACTTCAACCTTCAACATAAGTATCAATGATGTAAACGATCAAGTTTCTTCTAAGCTAAAGCTTGGCTTACTTTAAAAGTTCAATTTCTAAAGCCAGATTCAACTAGCATATTTATTAACTAGAAGAGTGTCCGTACAATGTAACGGGATGACATTTTACATTCAGCGCGTGTTTCTAATATTTTGTTATTCTTGTAGTATTTTCGTAAAAGTTTATTATGATTTTTTAAGCTAAAATTTAAAAAAAAATCAAATAAATGGGCCATGCATGACTATTTGTACATTGATGCATTAACTTATTGTACATCACAAGTTACAAATCGGTTTAACAAAAAGTTACACTAAAACATTAAAAAAACACAAGTCACAAATTTAGTTTTTAAACGTGATAGATTAAAAGATATAATTGAAATCTTAAACAAATTAAGTTTTTTTGTTTATGTGTAGATAATATAAAATTTGATATAAGTGTTAATAAATGTAAGGTTATTATGTAAATATTTATTAGGGGTAATATGTAAATAATGTTATAAATACTATTTTATCTCTAAAAGTGATTGTATTTTATACATTGAATTAAGTAAGTGTTATTAATTTAATTTATGGTAACTTAAAATACCATTCTTATATGTTTTATATATAGTATAGATTATGTAGTTATATGATTTATAATTATTTCATATAATTTTTAATCATAATTATAAAAATAATATAACACCCTATTTGTATATTTTAGTCACAATTTTATGTATATGATAACTATCCTTATGTACACATATATTTAATACATAATAATATAATATTAATAATAGACTTATACTCGTAAATGTACCCAAACTCTATACGTGAGCTTAAACTCCTATTGAACTCGTTTAAACTATATTGGATTCAAGGTTTTAATGAATCAATCTTAAATAGTTCACAAATGACCCATCTAGTTACTTTAAATAATAAGGTAGTGTTATTGTACAAAAGGTGAAATTCTAGAAAGGGTTAGATGCATTAGATATAAGTGCTAAAAATTCAATAACATAATGGTAAATAAATAATTTCAAATGATAGACCAATGATATTTTATCTTAACCATATTTCAAATTTCTCTCTTTTTTTAAATACTTGTAACTTTTACATACAATATTATTGTTAAAAAACTTCATAAAAACAATCATTTTTTCTTTAAAACGCCTATAATTTTGATATATAAAGATAGAAGTATTTTTTTACGTTGTTTCAACTTATTGTGTAATATTTGTCGGTTTATTGTGTAATATTCGTCGGCTTATTGTGTAATATTCGTCGGCTTATTGTGTTATATTAGGTCATTATGTAATATCAGGTCATTATGATATTCATTAGATCATTTTGGCTAATGTTAACCATTTTGTTATGCATTGTGTTTTTAAAATAATGATTTTTAAATAACACAATGCTGAAAATGTAAATTATTTTTTTCCCATTCATTGTGTAATCCTGATAAGGTAATTATGTAATCCTTATCAAGCAGTTTATTGTGTCTATTGCTAATCATCGAGTCTTGTGTTTGTCATTATGTTACCCATTGTATCTATTGTTAACCTTTGTGTTATACATTATGTTTTTTTAATTGATTATTTTCCAATAACACAATGTAACTTTTTTATGTTTTTTCTAGTTCATTATGTAATTCTAATCATGTCATTATGTAATTCTTATCAAAAAGATCATTGTGTATATTGCTAATTATCGAGTCTAGTGTTGGTCATTGTGTTATCTATTATGTCTAATGTTGACTATTGTATTATGCAATGTGTGTTTTTAAAATGATGATTTTCAAATAATATAATGCTAAAAGTTTAACTTTTTTATGTTTTCTAATTTATTGTGTAATCATGATGAGGTCATTGTATAATCTTTATTAAGCAGCTCATTGTGTTTATTGCTAATCATCGAGTCGAATGACAGTCATTGTGTATTGTTACCCATTGTGTCTAATGTTGACCATTGTATTATGCATTATGTTTCTTTAAAATGGTGATTTTCAAATAAAACAATAATGAGAAATGTAATTTTTTATGTGTTTTCAGTTTATTGTGTAATCCTAATCATGTCATTATATAATCATCGTCAAACAACTCATTGTATCTATTACTAATTATCAAGTCTAGTGTTCGTTATTGTGTTATCTATTGTGTTTATAATAATAATGATTTTCAAATAACACAATATTGAAAATATATATTATTTTTATTACTTTTTATTGAGTTCATTATGTAATCATGATTATGTCATTGTGTAATCCTCGTCAATTAGCTTATTGTGTCTTTTGCTAATCATCGAGTCTAGTGTTAGTTATTGTTTTACTCATAAAAAATTCATGTGTTAACATTTTAGTACACCTTACAGTTTTTAGTTTTACAAGAATTTATATTTTGAACATTTCTTAAAATATAAACTTGTCGAAATTCGTAAATGTACTCAAGTAATAAGATAGTAAGAGAATAGTTATTGTAACATTATGAGAAAGCAACTAATAGAAAATGGTGGAGCTAGAGAGCATTGTTTATTGACAATGCCCCCTTCTTCTCCGGTCAATATTCCCCTATTTCCTGTGTGTGATCGCTACCATGGTGGCGTCGGAGATGGTGGGGTTGTTGACCGATAAACCCTATTTATCAGCAAGTTCATTTCTTCTGTTGACACAATAAACACACGACTCACACTTCTTAATTCCACATGGGTAACCTAAATTGTCCTACTACCATTAATTAATCAACATGTTAACATGTTAAATTGTTTATATCCCACCTTAAATATCGATCAGCAGCTGCCATTGTAGCAAGATTAGGTGTTGTTTTGGCATGGTGATTATTATACTTATATGCACAGTAAGTGTTTGATTAAATTCCTCACTGACCCAAGATTGTGTTTTTTTTGTCTTTTCACTTGTTGGGTGTTGATTGTTTCGCTTGTCTTTACTTTCTTTTTTGTTTCATCATCTATGTTGGCCTCATTCCTTCTTGTTTTACATCTGTTGATGCTTAATTGGAAGCAAAATGTTTGTTTATATTGTTTTCAGCTTCTTCTGTGAGGTGGGATGTATGAAGTTGTTGATCATGTTTGGGTTTAAATGTGTTTGAGTTGTTGAAAATTGAGATTTTTGTTGCATACAGGTACTTGGTTCTTGAAATTTCATCAGGGTTTTGGGATATTAGCAATCAAATTCGATCGAATTAGTCGAAATGGGAAAAGTGTTGTGGGTTGAAGATGAAGAACAGTTGGATGAGAGTCATCCAGGATGTATGTCTGGTTTATTTCATGCTTTTGATTGCCATTACTGGTACTCTAATGTCAAGAAGATACTTCCACACAGAAAGCATGAAGCTCTCATCAAACATAACAAACGTAAGTGAAACGAATTGTAGATTAATAATAATGTTCTGTTTTTGTATATTCATAACCTTATGAAAGTGGTTTTTGGTCTTATTTACTTTAGGCAATAGAAGGTACAAGAGGATATCAGATAATCAAGATGCTTTTGAAGTTTTAAAACTATTAGATGCCAAAACAAGTCATATACTGGTATGCATTTCTTAAAATTCTACTAATATTCATTCTGTGCAAAAGTTACGTTTCTTTTTTGTTTCAGCAGAAGCAAAATGAAAAATATTTTTGGATAAATTTTATCAGGTGGATCCGAGTAATAGTAAAACTCTCACTACCCAAAAAGGGTCGTTAAAAACTCGAATAAAGACATTTTTTGAAGATAACGATAAAGAACAAGGACATGATCAAGATTTTATATCAAGTCCAAAGTTGCAAAGGACTTGTTCAATTCATCATTTGGAGACCAATGAATGGGTTCATCCAATCATTTTCTATCCTGAAAATGTCACAGAAAATACAGTGAGTTCTAAAATGCATGGTGATCTTACGAATCCTGATGTTAAGGATCCTCAGGATATTTTAGATATTTTAAAAGTTGACAAAGAGCTATTTGTCAACACCTTGCAAGATTGTTCACTATCTTCTGATAGAGAACCCAAATTGACCAAATGTGGATCTTTTCCAAGTGCATACAAGTTAGCAAGTAGAAACTTGATGCCTCTGAAGCTCGAGGATAAACTGAATGAGATTTACACCATATCAAAAGCTGAAAAGACAAAGAACTCACATGATGATCTTAATGGTAAGAATGTCATTCGTCTCAGAAGAGTATCTTCACTCAACGAATCTGCATATAGAGGCACACGTTTTCTTGATCTTAGTGTTGGTAAAGAGGCCGCCCTACGCACTTCTAGAAGCTTGAAGTTGACAAACGAAAGTGAGAATCTAATGAATAATCCAAATCAAGTGTTCCGTGACAGTTATTTCCATAAAAGTTCTAGCCAAAATGAAAGAAATTCAGTTTCTTTATCTCTATTCAAAGATAAATACGCGGAGTTGAATGCCACACAAGATTGCGAGTCTTTGAGTGAAGTGATGGATAAAAGTGATGCTTTATTAAACACGAGCACTCCCCTAAGGCCAACTCTCTTGCATTTTGTGAAGATGCAAACGGGTTAAAAGATGAGGAAGATAATATTCAGATTTATGGGGAATTTACTCAAGAAAGCCCTGTTTTTGCTCCTGAATATTGTCCACTAGATGAAAAAGTTCAAATCTCAGAAGGTAACTCAGTACACACACATATGCAATATACATATGCTAGAGGCGGGTTGGTTAATGGGTCAAATAGATATGGGTCAAGATGGGTTATTATGTACAGGTTGAAGCAGATAGGCGCGAAACACAATTTCTCCAAAGTTCTAGTAAATAATTGTGACTAATATGACAAAAAGATTATATGTTTTCAGTTATAATCTGAATTATTTAATAGAAGGATTTAGCAGTTTTTATGTATTAAAAGAGAACTTTTAGATGACTTATCGTTTTGACTCCTTTTCTTTTTAGCTAATGCTAAATAAAATGGTGTATGCTTACAAGCTGCTTTGTATTAATTTGTTGATGGATTTCAGGTTTTCAAGAAAATATTGAGAAGGAGATCAAGACTGTCAAAAACAAGAAACATATGGAATCATCAATGAAAGATGATGATTTCACTTATGTGAAGAAGATTCTAGAACGGTCGGGTTTCATCAAGAACGGTTTTCGACAAACATGGCATTCCTGCAATCAGCCGTTGGACCCGTTTGTGTTTCAAGAAATAGAATCTCACTATTATCATGATCCAAAACGATTTGAAGAAGAGGTTAATGAATTATCTCATCGTTTACTGATCTTTGATTTGGTTGATGAAGTGTTGCTTACTATGTATGATAGATCATTGACATACTACCCGAAAAGATTGACATCTCTATGCCACATTCGCCCCGCCCCAACTGGATCACTTGTTCTTGATAAAGTTTGGAACCATATTAGCCGGTTGCTCAACTTTAAGCATGATATTAATGAATCTTTAAACGATATTGTGTCTCGAGATTTAGGAAGCGATGATGGTTGGATGAACTTGCAGTTGGATTCTGAGTGTGTTGGACTTGATTTGGAAGATTTGATTCTTGATGAAGTTTTAGAACAAGTGGTGTTTGAGTTGATTTGAAAAGAGAGTTTAGAAAAACAGGTTGATGGAAGGGGCTGATTCATCATATTGCTTCCTTAGGTTTTTGAATTGGCATCATGTAAAATACTCATGTGTGTAGTTTTGAAAAGAAAATTAAATAGTTTATGTACTTGTAAATATTAGTTTTGGATGTATCATAAATGAGAGTTTTTATGTACTTGTAAATCTTGTTTAACATTTTTGCTTGCTTAAATAGGATTGAACAGTTCAATAGTCAAGGTCTATACAAACTAAACTTCCAGCTTCACTGTTCATGAAGGTAAAGATACCATTTCAAATTTCAACCCTAATAATGAAATAAAGATAACACGACTGAGTTAATTACTTATTACTCCATCTGTAGGTGTGGATCACTGTATACAAATATAAAATCACAAATAATAATGAATATGAGCCACAAAGTAATCATGTTTTGATTAATAAATCATTAATATTATCAAACAAAAGTATTATTGTGTAGTTATTTTTCAATAACATATTTTTATTAAAACGACTAATGCACATACCTTCTGAACTACATCATCAAAGTTACGCTTATGCCTGAGATTGAACTCATGTCTTCCCCCTCAGAAAGCAATTTGTTTACTACCACACCACTTAGGGGCAAGGCTTTCACTAACATATGACTTCAATGTTTGACGATTTTCATAAATTAAAAAAAATAAAATCATGACTTTATTGATGTAATAACGATAGTTTTTTCCTTCAAAATAGCGTCGTTTAAAAAGTTATTAACCCAATTATGTGTTTTGAAAAATTATTTATTTATTTACCAAATTATGTGTTTTGAAAAATTATGTATTATAATAGTTTTCTAGTGGTAAGTTTACTCTCTCGCTCATAATCTAATTGTGTAACAATATTGTTACTTCAAATAATGTTAATTAAGAGAACTTAAAGAATAGAACTTTAAACTATATTACACACGTTTTTGTCTCCTATTTTTTTTTAAAAGATATCTGTTTTTAGAAACATTTTTCAATAACCTAAAGACATAATAAGAAAAAGGATTTTTGTTGAAGAATACAAATGAAATTTTAAAGGAAATTTTTTCATAAAATAATAACTAAATTTCAAAAGTGTTTCAATTTGATCACGCAATCATATTTTTCTTAAATTAAACTATCAAACCATCAAATCAAATGATTATCGAAATTTATTTTGTCAAGAAAATAATGGAGAAGATGTGAGTGTCGGAATTTTTAATATATAAATTTATTTAAAAAACATGTTAATTATATTTAAAAAATAACTAAAATTCTCGCCACCGTTTCACGTTAGCATAAAAAAAAGAAAAAATATCTCCTACCTTAAACAAAAAGAAAAACATGATAAAATATATGTTAAACTTATAATCTAAAAAAATATAAAAGTTGAGTGACCTAATAAGAACACTTTTTAAGCTTGCGTTACTTAACTAGAACACTTTTAAAAGTTGATTACTATTTTATAAAGTTGTCATTTTTTTAAATGTGTTATAAACTATCACAACCAAACAAAAAGGTTAATGTATTATTTTATTTTTTAAAAAGTAACACTATAAATTATTTACATAAAAAATTCGTTTCGTCTCGCAAACCGGCTCGAGTTCAATATGTAAAACTCGGGCTTGAGTCGTTTGTTAACTAAGCTATAAAATTTATCATAAATTCAGAGTATTTACTAAATATCTATTGCTTGAAAAAAAACTTCAATATACCCGCAAAGATGTTTCTTTTATTTTTTAGGTTCACTTTCTGTTAATTATAAACATCTTTATTGTTACTATTCTCATTGGATCATGCACAGTTCTTTATGCAAATCAATTAAGCGATCGATCATAACAATAATTAAATTGAGATACTAGCGTAATTAAATTGTACAACAGCCGGTTATATCTAACTTTATTTAAGTACAATTTATTTAAGTACAATCTTTTAACAATGAGTAATATCTTTTCTCATATTCTTATCATATATTCGTATTTAATTAAGATATGTAAAACGATATTTCATTTTTTTTAGGAAATCATTAATATTCGGAATCTTTTATCCTAATAAACATC
This sequence comes from Flaveria trinervia, assembly GCA_025506515.1. Lineage (NCBI taxonomy): Eukaryota > Viridiplantae > Streptophyta > Magnoliopsida > Asterales > Asteraceae > Flaveria > Flaveria trinervia. Next base: position 93,859,134 of record CM046445.1, on the reverse strand, counting down.
CTTATAAATTCTCTAGGATATATACTTGATCCTACGTTAACTTGTTCGATCTCTAATTCACACACATTGGTGATCGATAAGCATGTCGATAGCCCGAATACCCCACAACAACACGAAGATTGATCAACTTCCGCTTAGTTTAATCGAATCCAGTATTCTACCAAGACTTCCTGCAAAGGCCGTAGGTCGGTGCAAGTGTGTCTGCAAACAATGGAAAGCGTTCCTATCAACACCTATGTTCGCCAAAATGCACCTCCACCACGTAACCATCAACGACTATAAACTTCTCCTACTTGACGGCCCACCACCAGTCAAATTTCGCACGCTTGATTGTAACCATGGTTCAATAACCACCCTTTCTAACCCTAACCCTAGTGTTGAGTTTATTTTTGCAAGTTTGGATGGACTCGTATGTTTAGCCTCAATGTATCCTACTAAGCTAGCATTTTGTAATCCGTTAACGGGTGCCTACAAGAAGTTATCGCGTAACCCCTATGTTCCTTCTTTCTACGATACTTCTTTTGATGTTGTCGGATTCTATATCGACTCTTCTAGTGATTACAAACTTTTGTATTTGGTTAATGGTGGTGAATTTGGGGCTTTTATCTATTCCATAGATTGGATTCATGGAGACAGATAGACTTTTTGGATGACCCTAACATCGTTTGCAATCGTTCACAGATGATTTTCTACAATCATAATTTCTATTTCATTGCGACAGATATGTCAACGTTTAATAGAATTCGTAGCTGGATTGTAAGTTTTGATGTGAAGACAGAAACATTTAAGAAAACGCGATGTCCACATGTTCCTCGTGGTGCAAGAGATTATTGTGGACATTATTCGTTCTCAATGGATGCATTCACTTGTGTGTAGCGTATACGATATGTAAAAATTACATGTTGTTGGAACGCGATGATTTGTGGAGGATGGATGGTGTCAGGTGGGTGAAGTGTCTGTTTTCTCCGGCGTAATAAGTCAGGAAGGGGGAAAATATGCATGACGAATAATGGGAACTGGCTTGCGATTTTGGAGGAAAATGGTTATTTTAGAAAAATGAACGTAAAGGATTTCGCGACACACTATTGGTATTTTTGTTATGAGAATTGGGTGTATAGATCTAGTAGAATTTTATTTGTTGAGAGTCTTGTGTCACCAAATCCGTGATTCTAGATGAATCGTTTCCTCTAATACGAATATTTTCGTTTATTGATCTAATGGATTACTTTGTTATATATAAAACGACGCCACATAATGATGAACATTTGTAGAAAAAGATATGTTAGAGTTTAGTTGTTTCACTAATGTCATTGATAAATACAAATAATAACTTGTGGGTTTCTTCTCCCTTAACTCTTTATCACATCCATTAATAAACTTGCGACTATTATTTTACTAATTAGTGAATATATTTTTATAAATTTGACTACCACTACAAGAATTAGACCCTATCCCGACTATACCTATGGCAACGACATGGTGTCCTCGCTATAGGTCACCCTATCGCGACGATATGTCGTTACTATAATGTGGATTTGGTTTTTGACTACCAAAACTCTATCACGATAACATGTCGTCGCCTTAGGTACCACCTATCGCGACGACACAAAACCCGTTGCCGCATTTAGTCGTCATAGGTAATTTTATCATAATTTTTTTTTTATTTCAGAGGACACAAGAATTTCTTTTAGCTACGCCATAGGTAAAAACCAATATTTCCTTTTTTCCTCTAAATAAGTTGGCGGCAAAAATGCTCGCATTTTCTAAAATATCTATAGCGATGACATGTAGTCGCCATAGGTAAAAACATTTTTTTCTGTTTTTCTCTCTAAATAAATTAGAGGGAAATAACCCCGCCTTTTGTAAACATTATGGCGACGACATGTCGTCGCTATAGGGTGGATTTTTTATAAAAATAATAATATTAACAATAATACATTGTGAACTTTTTTATAAAAATAATAATTATATTTATTATAATTACAAGTCATAATAATAATATTAACAAATCTTATATTTATAAAAATAATACTTATAAAATAATAATTATATTTATTATAACTATAAATCATAATAATAATATTAACAAATCTTATATTTATAAAAATAATAATTATATTTATTATAACTATAAATCATAATAATAATATATTTATTAATTATAATTATAGATAACATATATCAGTTAAATCCAATTATAATTATCGATGTTAAATTATATACATTGATAGTACTTTGTGTGAATAATAATTTATACTTATAGATAACATATATCAGTTAAATCCAATTATAATTATCGATATTAGTTTTTTAAGAGGATCAGGGTTAATTACGTACTTAAAGATGCTCTTATTACGATTATGGTTGATTACATCATTGTTTATGTTCAACTCAAATGTGGTCTTATAATGATCAGGGTTGATTACATACTTAAAGGTGCTCTTATGGCGATTATGGTTGATTACGTCATTGTTTATGTTCAACTCAAATGCGGTCTTACAACGATCATGGTTGATTACATACTTAAAGGTGCTCTTATGACTATTAGGGTTGATTACATCATTATTTATGTTCAACTTAAATGTGATCTTATAACGATCAGGGTTGATTACATACTTAAAGGTGTTCTTATGACGATTAGGGTTGATTACATCATTGTTTATGTTCAACTCAAATGTGATCTTATGACGATCAGGGTTGAGTACGTGATACTCAAAGGTGCTTTTATGACGATTAGGGTTGATTACATCATTGTTTATGTTCAACTCAAATGTGCTCTTATGACTATTAGAGTTGATTACATCATTTTTTATGTTCAATTTCAAATGTGCTATTATGACGATCAGGGTTGATTACATACTTAAAGGTGCTCTTAAGACGATTAAGATTGATTACATCATTGTTTATGTTCAACTCAAAGGTACTCTTATAACGATTAAGATTGATTACATCATTGTTTATGTTTAACTCAAATGTGCTCTTATGACGATCAAGGTTGATTACATACTCAAATGTGCTCTTATGACGATTAAGATTGATTATATCACTGTTTATATTCAAATCAAATGTGCTCTTATAATGATTTGGGTTGATTACATACGTCAAAATGTTAGCTTTAATCGAATTACAACTGTCGATATAGATTGTATTATTAATATTATTATTGTAATAAAACGACGATGACGACGGCGGCGGCGGCAACAAAAATAATAATAATGATAATAATAATAATAATAATATTAATATTAAAATTAATATTAGTATTAATAATAATATTAATATTAGTATTAGTATTAGTATTAATATTAGTATTAGTATTAGTATTAGTATTAGTATTAGTATTAGTATTAGTATTATATTAGTATTAGTATTAGTATTAGTATTAGTATTAGTATTAGTATTAGTATTAGTATTAGTATAGTATTAATATTAGTATTAGTATTAGTATTAATATTAATATTAGTATTAATATTAATATTAATATTAAAATTAAAATTTAATATTAATTTTAATATTAATATTAATATTAATTTTAATATTAATATTATCGAATGGAGTCTGATTTGATTTTAAATTAGTTTAATTTTATTTATCTGGATAGTAATCTTGCCAGTCAAGTTATAGCTTGTTATAAATTGTGGAAGAGATTTGTTCCTTCTGTATCGCCGTCAATTTCAGATTGAAAGGAGTCGATTAGTCGGGTCTTAATCAGGGTTTTAATCAAGATTGTTACTCCAGTACGTTTAACATAGACCTCGTATTACAGCTTTGAACAAAACGATATTGCTTTTATTCGCGTTAGGGTTTGTTATCGGCATCATTCAACCAACCACCGGCGAATCGTCGACGTGTTTGGCGGTGTACAGAGAAGGCGGTGCACCGGCGGTGTTCCAGTCACCGGAGCCCTAGATGGAAGAACGCTTCTACCAGACGATACACAGAAGGAAGATGTCAATCGGCCACACGTTAGGGCCGACGAAAATCTCTTGAAGATCGCACATTCTGTACTCTCAACATTCGAGTTCCCTTTCCAGGTAGGTAATATGCATTTTTTGTTTTGCTTCTTTGATTTATATATATGTATATATAATTAATATTATTCGTTCATCGGTAGATATTGGATTCGTGCTTGAATTTCAGTGATCGTGAATATGCTTATGCAAGCATCTGCGCTTAATTTTACATAGTTATTTTCATCGTTTCTTACTTTTATAGCTTTAAATTTGTATATGAAACCACCAGTATGCTGGTACAACTCTTGGTAGGAGTTACACCGGCCATGTTAGTGCTAAACTTGTACAATGATTCAAATTATTATTATCAGACCTATAGCGATGAAATTTAGTCTCTATAGGTGTTATGCATTTTCTATGAAAACTATCTTTAGCGACTACTTTTCGTCGCAACATGTATTAATATATATAATTAAAGATTTCTTTTTCATCAAAAAAAGTTTTAAATGATAGGTATAGCGACCAATATTCATCTAGTGACAACAGGTATATCGACGAAAATATTGACCTAATACGACGGAGAAATGGCGACGAAACAATTGCGACCATTTTGCGTCGCAATAGGTTGTAGAGACTACTTTTGGTCGCGATAGATGAAATAAAATTTGTCGTGAAAAACCTTTTTTCTTGTAGTGACGTTTTGTTTTAAATTTTGTGGCTTAACATGGTGCAACTTGCTTTTGTGGTTTAATGTTTTTACGTCTATTTTCACCTGTTTGACAAATTTATCGTGACACGCGAATCCTATATCGACTTAGTTAAATTTTTATATGTTTTACGTCTCGGTCTAATTTCTCTCCATCAATACACCAAAACTTCAGTGTTGTTGGTCGCTACCCGTGATGTGAAACTGATGTTATTTATCACGGTTTCACGCCCCTTTCGCAACGCGAGAACTTAATTCTAGTTTGATTTAAACACTAACAAATTTCAATATTGTAGACATCACTCATTCTCATGTTTCAACATAACTCATGCAACTTTTGACTTTGAACTTTGAGAGTCCTTTAGGTAGAGCATCCCCCAACTGTTTAGAAATTAGGGTTTGTGATTGGACGGATGTGAAGGTAATAAACAATTTAGGATCTGATTATGAAAAAAATAGGGGATCTGGTGATTACATTATAACTAAATATGCAAACGGTTAGTCTCCTTAGTGTTTAGTATTTGGTTAAAACTAATATTAAAAACCGCAAATTGCTATGGCGACATTGAATCTTGAAAAAAAAATATTGCGTAGATTCGCCATAAGTCAAGGCTATGGCAACTTACGTTAACATTCACCCAATAATCCAATATAAATTATACATGATGAAATGATGACAAGAATAAACACATCAAAACGATATATCCGAATTTCAAAAGCCAAAACAATTTAAAAGGTTGTACGAATAAATAACAAAAGAACCCTTAAAATAGCTTTGATGACACATATCTTCGTGTTTCTATAACTTATCATACATTACTCAACTATAGAAAAAATAACACCAAAAAATGATAAAAATAAACACATTGAATTAATGAAGTGTTATTTTCAAAATTTTATAAAAGAGTGGGCTGTACGTCGTAATCTTAGTTGGATAAAAATTGCTTTAGGCATTTAATTACTATAATCTATTTTTATTTTCTCTTACAACTTTTAAAATATTATATTTTTTTAAAATTCAAAATAAACCTTTTGTTTTGATGTGTTTAGTTTTATCAATGTTTTGACATGAATTTTTTTAGTTTTTGTTTTCTTTGCTATGGGGACGTTTATTATTAACGTAATATTGATGCGAATGTCTTTTAATGGTTTTTGTTTTTATTTAAAACTTCGAATATCATCAATGTCTACCACAACGCACGAGTACGACGTAAAGTTTCAAATGTTATCGGCACCCCTAGTCTTAGTAGTGAGTTTACTAAGGACGTTTTGTCTTTCTAAATAATGTCTGAAAGGTATCCCAGCCACGTGTGACGTTAAATTTTTACAAGGTTTTATGTGTTGACGTGAGTCGTGTATAATTATTAGAGGTGGCAATATGGACAAGTTGGGTTGGGTTGGTGATCGGGTCAAGATGGATTTAGGTTTGAATAGGTTTGGGTTAGGATGGGCTGATTAAGAAAAAAGATAAGGATGAGTGCGGGTCAGGATGGGTGCAGGTCAGGATGAGTCGTTTAAGAAATACACAATTCAGTTTACATTATAAAACCTGACATTCTTCGTGAGATTCGTTAGCTAAAAACACTAATTTAACATATTGCGATTTAATTTAAGCGTATGTACAACTTGCGATGCGTGTTTCTTTTTTTAACATATTGGTGAGGGGCGTTGTTGGGACCGGAGGGGGTGATGCGGTGGCCGCCGCTCTCCTGTTTCCGCTGGGTGTCGGCGAGGCTGGCCGCCGCCCTTTCGATTCCGACCGTTTTAGTTTGAAAACGAATCGAATCGTTTGTAATATACATTTTATCACGCTATGTTCAATGTCGCCGCAACGCGCGGCGGTTAAATATGACACGTAGCTTCTGATTAATTGTATTCAAATTTCATAGCTTCTGATTCTTTTTCAACTTCTTTTAACTAATTATATTGGTTAGAAAATGATGTCGTTGTTTGGTGTGACACGTACACATATGAGCAATATATGCACAAATATGACACAAATTGAAGACGAAGAAAAAATCATGTTTTGTTTTGTTTTTTATTGCATTATATGATGTAATGAGCTCCTTTCAGAACTCAAATTAAATCAAGAAGAAAACTAGAGGAAGAATCAATTTGTGGTTGTATTTCAAAATTCTATCACGGAGAAGAAACAAAGAAAATTATGTCTACAAGATTTAGGGATCTGTGGATGTAGTAACCAATTTGGAGATAGCCTAACGTCGGTGGAACTTCTGATTGGAGGAGTAGTGGTTTTTTTTGCACCGCCATGGGTGGCACACACTCCTTTCATGCTCCGTCCTACCATCACTGTCATTATCTTATTCTTGCTCATACGTTTTTGCTTAAACAGAGTACTGATTGATTCTATCAGTACATATACATATTTTGTCGATCGGTGGGCTTGTGGCCAAGGGATGAAGAAGAATTCAAAAAAGAAAAAAAACGAGTATGGTCGGAATGGCAACTGATGGGTAGATGATGAAGAAATAAGGCACCACCCATCTTGACCCATTAGTTTATTTTGGTGCACCCATTCTAACCCGTCCTTTTAACCCCTAGTCTTTGTTCATGTGCAAATCTGATTCACTCATATGCACACACCACCTAAGTCCCTTGTCATTTGCCTTTCAATCATGATATATAGGATTATTGGATTGCATTTGAAAAAGTATTGCAAATCTGTCACTAATTATTTTGAGGTTGTAAATATGCTTGAAAGGATATGCCTAACTGTACCAAAATCGGTAACTTTATCTTTCACCACATTGACAACAATACACTATGTATCGACTGTCCCCTCTCTCATGGCGTACTCTTTTTCATTTATTCTAAATAGCTACTTGATATTTACTTGCTTTAAATTCTGTTTTTTCCTCTTGTTTGACTTTTAAGTTTTGCACAACTCACATTAAAGAGTGTCCTTTAACTTCCCTACTTGTAGGTAAGAATTTATCATCAATGTCTCGATGTGGTGCACACACATTGTAAATCAGGGGGCATTTTACCTACAAGTACAAAAGAAGGATTATTCTGGTGTTGCCATTTGCTTAAAATTCAAAGGCTATAGGTTATAACTATTTTGTCCACCAATAAATCCAACATTGAGTGGTCAATTGACTATTTTGGTCTTATGTAATTGGCATGACACTATAATACTGTTATATGAGATAGAATTCATGCTCATGCACATGAAGCCCCAAATAAATAAATAAATAAATAAATAAAAAGTTAAATTAAAACAGGTATAGTCGTTTATTTAATCTATCAAACTACATGTGTTGCATGTTATATTTGCACATTGATTTAGGCATTCCTTGGAATTACAGGTAAACAAGCTTCTCTATGATTTTTCATTGCATGAAAACTTTTAGTGAAATATACAAAATGTTGATAGTTTCAAGTAAAAGGATGAAATGGGGTTTTATTGCGTAGGACAATCTAACAATCTTTAAACTTGGCAACGATTCGTAATTAAGTCATAAACACTGTCAGTAACTCCCTCTAAATGGGGTTTTATAACAAGAAGTATTTGACTTATTTGCTGCAGGATTAAGCTTACATCGTCAAGGATCTTCGATAGAGATTTCCGCTTGAAAGTTCTTAGGAATCTCTTCTTATGGCGATTGATGATATTGACACAGCATTTTCTGAGGTTAGTGGAAGCTGTTCTCTCTCTCTCTCTCTCTCTCTATATATATATATATTATATATATATATATATTATATATATATATATGTATGTGTGTGTGTGTGTGTTTATTGTAATTTTAATGATTTGTTTTTTACTTTCTAAAGGAAGCTTCTAGATACAACATCAGCTCTGGTTCCACTGCAACAGTTGTATTAATAGCAGATGGTCAAATTCTAGTTGCCAATGTTGGAGACTCAAAGGCTTTCCTATGCTCTGAGATGTTCCAATCTCCTCCTGAGGCTCGAGGTTAGAAATTGAGCCTTTTTTAAAAACTATTTTCTGAGACGTTATATGTATATAAAAGGGCATGTAGTTATGTCAGTATCAGATTAATGGATACACTTACTGTTGCACTTTATGTGGACTAAAAAAGGTTAAATTCCTAGAAGAAGTAAATTAATTAATTCTGGTAATCTTATAAGCTAATGGGTGCTTAGACCGAATTTTCTAATCAAAGTATTTTAGATTGTTACCTTCTTATGGATGAAAGCAAAAATGGTCACCCCAAACATAAATTAGACCAAAGTTTCTTACCTTTTTTATATATGCAGTTTGCCCTTGATATTTAAAGCAGAATGGCTGATAGTTGAATGATTTTGTAAATTGCAGCTTCATTATTGAGATTGTATGAAAAGAGAAGACGTGATGGTGCTTCTATACGCATGAAAGATTATGGAAATTTAAAATTGGCCGCATCTGAAGGCTTGCCCCATTTTGCCGCCAAAGAGTTGACCAAGGTCCACCATCCTGACAGGGTTGATGAAAGATCTCGAGTAGAAGCAGCTGGCGGTTATGTCTCTAAATGGGGTGGTGTATCCCGGGTCAATGTTATGACTTGGCAATTGATGTGCCAATAACTTTGTCCACGTTGACTGTTTTTATGACCTGATGTTTCTGTTTTAGCTAACTATTTAACTTACAGATACTTCAATTCGAACCCTTAAACTTTCAAAGATATATGCTAATTTGACCCTGTTACCTCATACCTCGCTAATTTGATGACGTGGCAGCTGACATGTATTTTTGACCATTATTACCTTTCCTGTCTAACATGGCCCAAGACAATTTGAATACCTGATAACACTACATATATTGTTTTGAGACTTCGAGCCTGTTTGTGTGTGCAAACAAAGTGTGTAAGCCAAAACTGGAATTAGACCAATGTGCGTTACCTTTTACTAAATTCCCCTATTTTTATATTTGATATTTTACATTTTGCAGCTAGAAATTCTTTGAATGGATTCATTAAGTAGTTTTTTAGTTGAAGCCAGAAAAGGAAGGCTACGGCTAATTTAGATGAAAAAACCTTGAACTTTTAAAAAACCTTGATCTGATCTGACTGTCCCAGTTACCCGATCAAAATGATGATGTGGCAATTATTGTGCCAATAACTTTGTCCATGTTGACTGTTTTATGATATTTCACTTTTTGCAGCTAGAATTCTTTTTTCTTAGTGGATAATTAATTAGTCTTCTTAGTCGAAGCTAGAAAAGGCTAATGCTAACTTAGTTTCCCTTGTTTTTCATCAGCTTTGGTGTTATATCTGTTCCCGAGGTGACAGATTGGCAACCTCTGACGGGTAACGATAGTTATGTGGTGGCTACTTCTGATGGTGTTCTTGAAAAGTTGGGCCCACAGGATGTCTGTATTATCTTTTGAACATGAAGATCATCAATTGTATTAAGGTGTTAACCTACAATTACAGTACACAACCCATATTTATGTTAGTTAGAAGTACTAACTAACTCATTTATTTACATTTTACACTTCTAGTCCCTAGACTATGAACTAATACATTCTAATCACAAAATACAAAATACTAAACAATACAATGAATTAACTAACATTCACCCCCTTAATTCTTGCATTGTTCCAACTCCTAACTTCAACTTCATTTCTGCAAACTTGATCCTTGATAAAGCTTTAGTCAACACATCTGCCTTTTGTTCTTCTCCACTTATATGCTTTATCACCACTAGATTCTTTTCAACACATGCCCTAATATAGTGATACCTCACATCTATGTGTTTAGACCTACCATGGAATACATGATTCTTCATCAATTGAATAGCTGATTTGTTGTCTACATACAACAAAATAGGATCCATCTCTTGATCTGTCAACTCCTCTAGCAAGCCTTTAAGCCACACAGCCTGCTGAGCTGCGGCTGTAGCTGCCATGAACTCTGCCTCACAGGAAGATAGAGCCACTGTTGCCTGCTTCTGACTTACCCAACTCACTGGACCACCACCAAAATAGAACACCATTCCAGTAGTACTCCTTCCATCAGACTTAGTAGGAGCATGTGAACTATCACTGTAACCAATCAGTTCTCCAACAGCCCCATACTCATACCATATTCCATCTTCCATAGTCCCCTTCAAATATCTAAGAATAGTCTTGATAACTTGCCAATGTGATGCCTTAGGATCTGCCATAAACCTACTAGCAATCCCAACTGAATAACACAAATCAGGTCTAGTCTGAGTAACATACCTCAAACAACCTACAATCCTTCTATACTGAGTCACATTCACAGACTCACCATCTTAATCTTTGCTCAACTTTAACCCTGGATTCATAGGAATCTTTGTGGAGTTACACTCCCACATCTTTTGATCTTCAAGAATCTTCTTAGCATACCTTGATTGAGTTAAGAAAATCCCTTTAACTGTCTGCTTAACTTCTATCCCCAGATAATAGTTGAGTAAACCCAAATCTGTCATCTCAAAACAAGACATCATCATAGACTTAAACTCTTTAATCACACCATCATTAGAACCTGTAGCTATGATATCATCCACATAAACACCAATTATCAAACTTCCCCTTTCTGTGTTTCTTTTATACACTGCATGCTCTCTTGAACATCTTTCAAACCCAAACTTAATCAATGTATTATGCAGTTTTTCATTCCAAGCTCTAGGTGCCTGTTTCAGTCCATATAGAGCTTTTAAGAGCTTGTAGACCTTTCTTTCACTTCCAGGTTGTATGAACCCCTCAGGCTGAATCACATACACCTCTTCTTTCAATTCCCCATTAAGGAATGCTGTCTTTACATCAAGATGATGTACTTTCCACCTATTCACTGCTGACATAGCCAATATCAGCCTGACAGTTTCCAACCTGGCCACAGGGGCAAAAACTTCTTCATAATCAACACCATACTGTTGTACATACCCCTTCACCACCAGCCTATCCTTATGCCTAGTCACCTTACCCTCAGCATCCTTTTTGAGCTTGAACAACCACTTCAGGCCTATAGGTTTCACACCTTTAGGACAGTCAACTAACTTCCAAGTGCCATTTTTCTCAATGCTATCAATCTCACTCTTCATGGCTTTCATCCATTCTGGACTTCTTTTGGCTTGTTCATATCTCACAGGCTCTTCCAGAGTAACATCATTTCTGATTCATCAAAGGTAGGAGGTCTAAAAGGTACTCTCTCCATGATATCAGTTCTGTTAAACATCATCCAGAGAAGTAAACCCTTTAGGTGGGGTATCATCATATGTTGATCTAGGTACATGATCATCATTTGATGTGAAATCCCTTTCATCACCTCCTGAGCCTTGCTCTAACCCATAGGTCTGATCAGGTTCATTGCAACTATCTTCATCAAAAGAAGGAGGCACAGCATCATGACTGGACTGAGTTTGTTCAAGGTTGGCTTCACTAGTGGAGTCACCACTTTGTTCTGGAACACCTACTTCTCCACCAAAGCTAGCATAGCTTTGGTTGGATTGAGCCACATTGGTTGTGTCCCACTTCCAAGGTTCACTTTCTTCAAAATGCACATCCCTGCTGACTACTATCCTTTTAGTCACAGGATTGTACATCCTGTAAGCCTTTGTACCAGGCTCCAACCCCAATGCACCATTAATATGCTCCTATCATCCAACTTTCTCAGTTGATTACTGACCCTCACATGAGCTATACATCCAAACACCCTCAAGTGTTTTACCTTAGGTTTCTTATCAAACAAACTTTCATAAGGGGTCATACTGGTTAATGCCTTGGTTGGACTTCTATTTAGCAGAAAGACTGAATGTCTTACTGCTTCTGCCCATAACCACAAAGGCATATTCATAGCTTTGAGTATTGACCTAACCATACCCATTATTGTTTGATTTCTCCTCTCCACAACCCCATTCTGTTGGGGAGAGTAAGGTGCAGTTAGGTACCTCTTGATCCCATCTAGGCTGCACAGTTGCTCAAACCTTTTGGATGTGAACTCCCCTCCCCTGTCTGTTCTTAGTGCTTTCAGCTTGAAGTTTGTCTCCACCTGAGTCTGAGACAAGAAGTTTTGAAAAGCTTCAGGGGCCTCATCCTTTGACTTCAAGAAATACACCCACATGTATCTGGAGTAGTCATCTACCGCAGCATGAAGTATCTGTTCCCAGCAGGGGTAGGTGGATCCAGGGGACCACACAAGTCTGCATGAACCAGTTCCATGGGCTTGTTTGCCCTGTATGTACTTGTTGTAGGATAGGGGTGTCTTCTTTGTTTCCCTACTAGACAGCTTTCACACAGTTGGGACTTGTGATCAATTCTAGGCAATCCTCTTGCCATGTTGAATTTGGACATGTTCTTGATTGAGTCGAGTTCAAGTGACCCAATCTTGCATGCCATTTCCAGGCCACATCTTTCATTTCTCCCAGCAGGCACTTAGGGAGGGTTACATCCATGCTGATCTTATAGAGCCTGTTTTCTCCCTTCTTGACCTTCAGGAGGGTTCTTCCAGTCTTCTCAAATACCCACAGATATCCATCCTGCATCAGGATCTTGCAGCCAACTTCATCTAATTGGCCTAGGCTCAATATGTTGCTCATGAGGGCAGGGATATAGTACACGTTGGTGACTACTCTGTGGTCACCATTCTTGCACTGAAACCAAACTGATCCCCTACCTTTTATGACAACAACTGAGCCGTCTCCAAACTTCACTTTCCCAGTAATAGTTTCATCCAGGTCAGTGAAGTGAGATTTGACACCTGTCATGTGGTTACTAGTACCATTGTCTAAGTACCAGGTGCTGGCATCTGCTTCTTTGGTCATCTCCTTCGGGTAGACACTGTTTTCTTCAAGCAGACCCAGGTCTTGCATTGCCCTCACCATCAACAGAGTGGTTCTTGATCTTCTTGGGTCTGGGTCAAATGGGCTTCATCATGCCTTGTCTTTGGGGCCCTGCACTCACTTGAGAAGTGCCCCAGACGATCACAGTTGAAACATCTCATGTTTCTCTTGTCTTTCTTGGGAGGAGCCCCTTTGTCTCCACCTTCCGAGCGGGGCTTCAGATTCCTACCCTTCCCAGTTCTTCCACGGCCTCTGTTTCTATCCCTTGACTCCCCAGAACTTGACTGCTTGTGGCTGTCACTCTTGGATTCACACTTAATCCTTTCTTGCCATTCAGCCCTGGTCAGGAGTAATTGACCAGAAGAGTTCCTTCCTTGGGAAGGTGGCTTGATCCTTTCCTCATAGGCCTTCAATCTTCCCACCAGTTCCTCGAAAGACATTGTGTCAAGATTTGAGAACTGCTCAATGGCAGCCACAATCGGGAGGAGTCTCTCCGGAGCAGCCTTCAAGAATTTCCTGACTTGTTTGGAGGCTGCGATTGTGGTTCCCAGAGCACGATATCTTGACACGAGTTCTCCCATTTTCCCTGCGAAATCATCAATTGATTCATTCTCGGTCATCGTCAGCATCTCAACTCGTGATCCAGCGTTTGGATTCTAGCCTGTTTGACCCTGTCTTCTCCGATGAACCTCTTCTTCAGGGCCCCCCAAATGTCTTTCGCGCTTTTGAATGCAGCAACCTGCATTAGTACATCCTCGGGCAATGCCTGGAAGATGAATGCTCTGGCCTTCTTGCCGAGCTTCACGTCGACTGCCGCGGTCGTCGGAGGTTTAATGGCATCCCAGAGTCCCTGGGCGTCCATGAATGCTTCCATCTTGATTGCCCATGAGGTGTACGTGGTGGGCGTTAGGATCGGAATCTTGAACGGAATTGAATCGTTCAGGTCTCTCAGGCTACTTGCCGATTGCTGTCCGCCATGGGATCGAGTCACAAGTCTTCGATTGAGGCCGAATTTCCGTCAATTGATCGCGTGTTGCCTCAATTGCAATCCGTTACGATTGCCGTTGCCGACGGATCGGGAATGCGATTGGGAAAGTCTTGGTAGGAAATCGCCGATTGGATCGAGAGCCGTTGAAGCTCTGATACCAAATATTATCTTTTGAACATGAAGATCATCAATTGTATTAAGGTGTTAACCCACAATTACAGTACACAACCCATATTTATGTTAGTTAGAAGTACTAACTAACTCATTTATATTTTACACTTCTAGTCCCTAGACTATGAACTAATACATTCTAATCACAAAATACAAAATACTAAACAATACAATGAATTAACTAACAGTCTGTGATCTACTCTGGGACTTGCATACCCATGCACCCCTGGAATTACAATACAGTCCTTCATGTTCGTATTCGTTAGCTGATTGCATTGTTGATACTGCTCTTCGAAGAGGCAGTATGGATAACGTGGCAGCTGTTGTAGTTCCGTTAGGGCTGGAAAATCTGCCTACTGAACAATCCCAAGAAGTTGGACTGCAAAAGTATGTGGATGGACAGTCGGGTAATTATACTATTTCAACTTTTTACATTTTTCATCAAATATCTTATGTCGATGAATGGTTCGAGTTAAAACAATATCTATATATTTAAATGCACATAAAGTGTTTATGTGTGTGTCTATACATACACACACATATACTGATATACATAAACACACGCATAAAGTGTTTCTGTCAAATTTTTAGCTGGATATTGTTTTTGCTGACCATTACTTTTGCTTATGTGACCGTGTTTTACCCTTTTATTACCATTTGCTGATGGCAACTTCTTAGGTTTGTTTAGCTAAGGTAGTGCTTCTTTTACCGGTCGCTGTATGTTGATGGGTATTTTACAACTTTCATTATTAGTATAAGACTCTTGTATGGTTGTTGGCTTGATTCCATTAGCTGTATTTGTATGTTATCCGGATTACTATATAATTAATATTCCATACAACATTTGTATACAAAAAAAAAATTGGAGTCCGGGGGTCTGCAGCCTCTCTATCTACTATGATAGAGGTAACGTTTCCCCCATCACACACTTCCCAAACCCTACCAAATGCTTGGCTATATATATATGAGTGGAATATCCGGGTATGATTGTTTTTTTATATTTGCTAATGACAACAATTTTGTACTTGTAGGGTCGGAGGATGCAAAATCAATTATTGACAAATTTGGGCGATTATTGGTAAGGTTAACTTTTGTTTTTTTTGATTCTAATGTCTTTCTATAATTAAAAAATAGCGTAGCAATTATAATTTTTAGCAGCTCAGCTCGTTCTTTATGCACAACAGATAGATCTTTGGAATTTTATCATTTGATTCAGCGGTGTTGCATACTTGAATTATCAAGTATCATTGTTTTTTGACAATTTGACACTGTGTTTTTGAGGCACAAGCAGAAACAATTGGCATTAATGAAAGCGAATTCGACATGCTCAAAGCCTAAAAATTTTCCATATAAATAGTTAAATACATTAACAGGAATAGATCCACAACACATAGTACTCACATACAATGATTACACAAGTTTTGGCATGCATTTATGAAGTTCAAAATTTGTGCTTATGCTAATGTTCCGTAAATCAACAAGTTTTGATTGTTTTGTTAACCTGATGTGGTTTTCTTGTTGATTTTACTTAGATGAATCCAATGAATGTGATGAGCCTCAAGGAGGATAGAAAAAGGAAGGCACAACCACTAGCGATTTATCTTTATGTTGTTTCTTTATCATTTAACCCATGGTTAGTTCATAGCAATTACAACTCTTTCATCACTAACAGATAGTGATCCTGAAGCAGCCAAGAACTTTCTGATGCGGTCAACAACAATCGACTTGTCTATTATGATAACACACTCTTTTGAACAAATTAGTAAAAGCTAATAACTAGTTTACCAAATGAATGGTTTAATCTTTGCTGTCAAATTTGACAGATATTTGGGAGTAGAAAATCTTCCCAAACAATCCCGTAACAGAGCCTTGTTATACCTAATCATTGAAAGAACACATGAGCGAACTTTAATTAAAGATGGGTGCGAAGAAGCCTATTAAACATCAAATTCAAGAGAACTTGTCGTATGAGGAGTGTGCTTAATGTGTGTGTATCTATCAAACATAATCAATGTTGAGTGTATCAGTAGTGTTAAAAGGGTTCTCGGAGGCTGCCAAAAAACTTGTCTATCGAGAATGAACCTGCATAGTTGTAATCCGATGTCAAATGAACAGAGGGTTTGAAATATGTCAAATAAACAAAGAGTTTGAGATCTAAAATTTGAGTTCTCATAACGATATATTTAAATGAATAAGACTATTTTCTTATTCAAGAACATAATTAAATTTTAGATTTCAAACTCTTTGTTCATTTGATTTCTTGCAATTTTAGATTTTTTAGGATAAATTCATCACACAAATAGATTATAGGACTAAATTATTAATTTTTGGTTATAAGACACATCACCTTTTTTTTTCTAAAGGTGGTTATAATCTATGTAAATTACTAAAGTAATAATGGACATAAAAAGTTTCTAATAGCTCAAATAACTCTCTAAGTTAAAAAGTATTCTCGTGATATTCTTTTGTTTTAACGATCTTTGATAAGCTTTTAAAAAAAGCAACATGTTAATCTATATGATATCATACCTATGGTCAGTGAGCAGTATTTTTATAACGTCCATGATAGTTATGTTCTATTTTTCAAGACATGATTTTATAAACAATTTTTTTCATGTGACGTACTGAAATGACTTTCCTTAAAGAAGTTTGTTTTCGGGGTCTATCTTCCATGCTCTCAACCAAGTTCACACCATATGAACAAGATCTGCAACACAAAGCAATAAATGGCATGAAAGAATTGCTGGAGCGTCTAATTTTCCATTTAACATCGGCATTAGTTAAAGCATTTTAGTATTCATTATGTTTCATGGCATGCTTCACTTTTATTTTCTATCACCTTCACCAATCAAGCACATATGAGGAGTAAAACATAGAGTTTAGAGTGGTATTATATGATTGTACAATGTAGCCGTGTAGGATGCTTCTCTAAACGTCTGTCGAGTTTTCTCGCATTATATAGCCGACACGGGCAATCAAATATGTAGCACAACCCTAACCAAAACCTTCAATAGTAAGGAATAAAAAACCAAACATCAAGAGCAAGACAGACTATTATATAATAAACTTTTACATGCTAAACCGGAATATCTTCGTGTCATTATGTTATTTGTTTTAGTTTTAAGCGATTTGAAAACGTTAAAAACTCAAACTTTTACGATGTTAAAAGCCTTAAAAAATGAAGAGGCTAAAATTCCAGGCACCAACAACTTGCTTAGCCATAGCTTGAAATAGCCAACTAGCTACGCCTATGCAACGAAGAGTATCAAGTGGTGACCTCTTTGTTTGAAGACAGGCTTTACCTCAAAAGAAAGACATGTGTAAGTCGATTATTAAACCTGCATAGCACCAATAACCCGCATTTACATACAAACAATACCCATTCCAAATCACATATAGAACCAAACAAATAAGCATGATCATAGACTAAAATTTGCCAAAGTGTTTTTTATTATCATATTTGAGACAAGAACTATTTATAAATATTAAAAAATGGAAAATTTTGCAATATCCAGTATTATTAATGTCTTAAAATTCAATTCAACTTGAGTTGCGATCTAAAAGCATCGTTTGTATTGATGCCTTGTCCATCTTCAAATTTTGAAACCAAAATAAGTGAACATAAATCAAATTTTGCATTATGCATTTACAATTGGGGTAACTTTGTAAAATAGTAACCAACTTTCAAAAGTGTTCCAATTAAGTAACTCAAGTTTTAAAAGTGTTCCAATTAGATCACTCATTTTTATATTTTATACAAATTAAAAGTCATAATATATTTTTTAGCATGTTATACTTTTGAATTCAGTTAAAAAATATTTTTTTCTATCTTTGATGCTGATATAGAACGTTGACGTAAATTTTAGGCACTTTTTTTATTTTTTTCATAATTAACATGTTTTTTTTTATTTTTTAATATAATTTTATATATTGAAAATTCTAACTCCAATGTCTTTTCCATCGTTACTTTCTTGTCATAATAAAATTTGGTAATGACTCGATTTGATCGTTTGGAGGTCCAATTTGAGAAAAATATGCATGAGTGACTAAATTAGAACACTTTTGAAACTTGGTTACTATTCTGTGACATTTTCCCTTTACAATTTTATAAGAGTTATGCATAACATAGATATACGCTGTGGCAAGGATCATATACCGAATGCGTGGATGTGGGTCTTCTTACTTAAGAGCGAATAGAACAAAAAAAATACTTTATTCAAAACACGAAGCACGAATGCCATTTTTTTAAACTATGGCAATACACAAACTAAAAAGTCCCAGAAAAAGTACTGAAGCAAGACATATTTACCATCTTACCTCATATATATTTTGTATCATTTTCTGTAGCTATGCAAAACCCTAATTTTGTGAGTGACTTTAAGGTTTCATGTAACACTGATGCACCTAAAACATTTTAAGTCTCTTCTGCATGCATGCACTGAAGTACATAGTAGAAATGCTTCGGAAGTTTTACACCATGCATCAGAATTATTCTAAGTGTAAAATCTTTCGAAGTCTTGACCAACATCTTCCGAATCCAAAAGTGAAGTCTTCGAAGCTTCAAAGACAAAGTCTTTCGAAGACAATAAGTGAAGACTGATTTCTTCCAAAGACTTTTAACACATGCTTTATCTGATGTATTTTTCCATAAAGCTGGATCACTTTCCGTTGCAATTCTGATTAGTCACCAACTTACATAAGTTGGTGAAAATGTCCATGCTTTTGGTAACTGTACATTGAGGTCTTAAGTCCTCTGTTTTCTACTTTATGTACTTTTATCATTTTTGTAATATATTAGGATGTGAGATATAGCATGTCATAATCACTATTTGAAAGACAATCTGCCTTATGACTCTACATTTGATTTTGTTGTTGTCTAGATCAAATGTTTCCAGCTGGTTTTCTAAGTGTGGCCGGCTATAGGATGTAGTATAAAGTATCTCAGGTTCTTGTATCTTTTCTCATGCTTTGTAACATTTGTAAAGAACTTGAGAGTAATATACAATATTCTTGAAAACTAATATACTTGTGTTGTTCTTGTTTTGTCTCATACTTACTTGTGTTTTAGTATGAAACCATATTGTTTCTAGTTCTCTATTTGATGTGTTAAGTGTTCTAAACACTCTCCTCATTGTGTGTTGTGTTGTAAGTTATCATCCCTTAAACGGTCTTGCAATTGGTATCAGAGGATTCTAGGCTCTTGATTGTAAGATCTCACCATCTTAAGATCCCTCACACACAAAAACACTTAACATCTCAAATGGCATCTCTTACTAAAAATGATATGGAAACTGAAACCATAAAAAGTCCCCACTGATCACTCCTGAAGACTTTGACACTTGGTTCCAATGAATAGAAGGGTTCATCAAGTCACAAGACTTCAAGATATAGGAATCTATTGTCTCAGGGCCTCACATATCAAGCACCTCTTCAGCTGCTGTTGGAGGTAGTATGATTCTAAAGGATGTGGCTGACTATTCTGTAGAAGACATGAACATAATAAATATTGATCAAAAAGCCATGACAACCCTCAAACTGTTCTTCCCACCTAGAATGAGAAGCCAAAGCAGCAAGCTGCAATTGCTGTTAAAGAGGAGGCTCTGACTAGAGCTTTCAGGTGGAAGATGCATCTCCAAACCAAGCACTAATGGTTGACCATGATGAACCAAAGGTATTGGAACATCTCTATACACCTGAATGTATTGCTAAAGTGAATAGAAATAGGTCCTACAACTTAGCGATGAGATCTGATCTTGAGTCTTTAAATATTTTAAAATCTGATTTCAAAAGAGCTGAAAATGATTATAAACTAAAGATAGAGGACTTAGAAAAAACCATCTCAACTCTTAAACATGAACATACCAACTATAGGACTTAGATCAAAGATCTTAAACTAAGTTGACTAAATGCCAGGTTGAGATTATGATCAGTAAAACCAGAGCAGAAAAATATGTTCTTGAAGAAAAGACCTTTGAGAACATTATAGCATCATCCTTGCATGCAAAATTTTGTTATCATAATAAGACGATACTAGGATCTAGTGAAATAGCTCATCCACAGATAATCTTGTCTGTAAGATCTCTTAGGTGTGGAACTTGTGAAGATAAGCTTTCCTTTATAGACCCCATGGGTGAAGAGGATGAAGAGGAAATAGTGAAGGATGCCTTTGAGAAGAGTGAAGAAAAGCATTCTAAGAAGGATCATTATTCCTCTAAGGAGAGTAAAAGAGTTAGGATGACCAAGTCAAGAAGAAAGAACTTGATTAGAAAGGCAAAGAGAAAGTCCAAGAAGGCTCAAAAGATCAAGGTCACATTTAACTCTATAAAGAGACAAGTCTTTATCTCTGTAGGATTTGAGGTGGTTAAGGCTGAAGACACAATCTTGAACTTTAGTACCAAGAGTTCTAGTTCATGTTCAAATCATCCTAAAAATATGAAGAAGGCTGAACAGTTGTGTACACTACTACACACCTAAACCATTCAGTGCCAAAGATAGTTCTCACCCTAAAAGAATTACCACATCATCTGCAAAGGCGAAGATCGAGAAGGAAAGTGATCAAGTTCAACCTTGTTCTCAAAGAAAGGCTCCCAGGAAGAAGAAGATGGATTGTGTTATGTGTGGTTGTACTTCTTATCTTGCTAATGATTGTCTATACAATCTAAAAAGTACTATCCATATGACCAAGAATGAAACTTCTGAGAGTTTGAAGAAGAAGAAAGTTTCGGAAGGAAAATCTTTTCCTTTCAGAAGCTCCAAAATAAAGGAGAAGACAAGTGGAAACTTAAATTCGGAAGAAAATTTGGTCTTGGAAGAAAGGAATACTTCTGAAGCATTGAAGCCTCCTGTAGTGTTATCAAGATCTTTCGAAGGTCCAATCATCAAAACTTTCAAAGTTATCAAAACTTCCGAAGTGATGAAGGTCATGTCTAAGCTTCCAAAGTTGGTATGGAAGACAAGAAAGACCAAGTGACTGAAAGTTCATCATCAACATTAGCAATGATCCACAAAACATGACAATATGATCAATTGCTGTTGCATTGTTCTCAATTTCTTTTGATGAGCCCAAGACCAATAAGGCATGGGTTTCTTAATATAACTAATCATATTTTTTGTGTAGGAACAACTCAAGACAAACAAGAATGTATGGATCATTGATAGTGGTTGTTCTAGTCACATGACAGGTAATAGGTCACTACTCCCAAATTTTAAGAAAATTGATGGAGGACCAGTTGCTTTTGGAGGAGATACTGGAGGTTATATAACTAGAAAGGGGCAGTGTCACAAATGGTAAGCTCAACATTGAGAAGGTAAACTTTTTCAAGGAGCTTGGATACAATCTTTTGAGTGTATCTTATTTTTGTGATCAGAATCATAACATGCTCTTTACTAAGCATGAGTGCATTGTTCTTAGGCCTCGGGTGGTCATTCCTTATGAGCATACCCTGCTCAGAGCCCCCAGGAAAGGGAACATGAACAAGATAGATTTGCAAGAAACATCTCCATCGGGAGAAGTTTCATGTTTTCTATCTAGTAAATTGTCACACCCCAACCTTGACGGCGGAAACGTCGAGATGTGAGGGTTAAGATTGTTCACAACCACATAACGCTATATTTAAATGTAAATATTAAAATTATAAGTTTCAAAAGGCATAACAAACATAAGTCTTAACATGAAATAAGTTTCAAACAAAACAAAACATTACATAAACATTTTATTTATTAAACTAGGTCCAAGTCCTAGTTTTATTGCAAGCTTCAAAAGTCCATTTTAAACTGGGGGATTTCTGAAACATGATAAAATAAAAGGTCAACTATAAATAATTGGTGAGTTTTCAAGGTTTTCATACATAATATGATAAGGTTACAAGTAGCAATTCATGTCATAGGTCATAAGTTAGTAAGGTTATAGAACACATATCGTTACAACCAAACCTTAACTTGATTACAAGTATATAAGATTGGCTAAGTGTATTTGGTTCCCATGATGAACAAGCATACGCCATCAGGAGCCGGCAATACCTCGGCTTTAGCACCAAATAGGCTTGTCAGGCTCAAAGATCTAAGACGTCACCAGACTAGCAATAGTTAATGATTGTAAACAAACTATGTATCTCATATAATCACTTACAACATACAAATAACCATGAAAAAAATTAAAGATGAATTGCAAGTGATTTACAAGTCTCAAATGTGTATAAGTGTATTATGTATAAGTAATCATGTTTCACCCCAAAATAGTGTGAAAAGATAAAAAGGGGCAAGGAAACTCACTTGATCAATAAGTACATTATAAAGATTAATAAGAACAATACTAAACGTCGTTCCAAGATGAACGTCACAAGGCACCTATATTATAAGATTTAGGTCAATAATAAGGTTAACGATATAACGAAAACTAGGGTTCCAATATGAATTTGGGGTTTTTTAAATAAGTTATTTGTCGTCCGCGTAAACATATATTCTAATACAACGAAGAAAACTTGATTAATCCATTTAAATTAACCCTTATAATGATTTAATCATCAAATGCAAATTAAAATTTTACCATCAACATAATTAATCTATAATTAAAGATAACATATAAACCAAATAACAATTTAGTGATTTCAACTATTTAAAGTTTGTTTTTATGAAAATAACTAATTATAAAATTTTCTAATAACTTTCATATAAAACAAATTTATTAAGGAGATTAAAGAAATAAATTAACAGAAAATAACTAGATAATTTCTAAAATAAACAAAATAAAAAAACCAATTTTTATAAATTTTAGAAATTTTATATAGCCTTTTTAAAGGCTAAAACCCCTTTTTTAAAAAAAATGGCATGAGGGTGCTCGGGTTCGAACCCGGGACCTCATGGATGGGGGAACATGCTTAACCAATGAACCAAGGCTCTCAGCCGCGGTTCATTTGGGTTTTTAATTACTAAATACACACACTCAAACAAACCCCCAAACTCCCACATGAACCCTAGAAATGTGCTCGATCCAATTGAACATGAATTCGATTATTTTCATTGTGTTAAGCATAGGGCTTTTGTTCCTCGACTAAAATTGAGTTTAAACATGTGTTTAATAACCTGTTTTGTAGATTAATCTGATATGAACAATTGATGAACCCAACCGCGACCACAACGAGGCTCGATTGATATGCAAACGATGATGGAAATCAAATTGAACTCGTGGAAAGCTTCGAATAAGGTTCTTGATGCAAAGCCCTTGCCAATTTCGGTTTAAACCAATCGGAGGATTGTCTTTGTTCTAGTTGCAGGTTCACGATGAGGGAGGTAATCGTACCGAGAGTTTATGTGTTCAAGGTGTAATTGATGTTTGTAATCGATTATGGTTAGATAAACGTTCGATAAGTTTAGTTAATTAGGTTATAATTGAAGTTTAATGCTCGAACGGCTGTGTGGTTGAAGGCGTCGTTATAGACCCGATTCATCTTAGTAACCGTCGTTTAAATTCAATTAAATGTTGCCTTCAGGTTCGATTCAAAATCTAGAGAGGCTCGGTATGATGTTTGGATCAAGAATCGACCAAAAATGGTGGTTATGGGGTGGCCGGAGGGTCGTCGGAACCTCTTTGGCCGGGGATCGATGGTGTGAAAGGGGAAGATGGGTTGGGTTTTCGAATTTGACACTTTAGTCCCTGTGGTTTTCCTCTTGACATTTTATGTACAAGTTTCTATTTAGAATTTATAAAATAACATATTAACCCCCTAAACTTATTACCTTAAAATTTAAACACCTTAAGATTATTAACTTTATAAATTACTATAAGTATCATTATACTATAAATTTTATTATTATTACTAATATCATTGCTATAATTATATTATTAGTATAATAATTATTATTGTTATTAACATTATAATTACAATTGTTATTATTATTGTTATTACTATTCTATTATTATTACTAATATTATTACTATCATAATAATAATAATATTATTGTTTAAATAACTTAGGCACTTTAAATTAAATAAGGAATTATACATAAATAGTCCACCAAGTTACATAAATAGCATAAATAGGTCTTACAAAAAATTAACTTTTAATTAAAAAAAATATACGAGATGTTACAGTCTCCCCAACTTAAAAGAATTTCGTTCCGAAATTAAGAAAAATGAAACTATACAAAAAAATGCGGGTACTTCTTCTTCATGTGTTTTTCACGCTCCCAAGTAATTCAGCGCCACGCTTATTCTCCAACGAACCTTGAGAATTGGGGTAGTTGTTGGTTCTAGTCTTCTTCATAATGCGATCCATGACCTCAACGGGTTCTCAACAAAGTGTAATGACTCATCAATCTGAATGTCTTCCAACGGAACATGCAGACTTTCGTCAGCCAAGCACTTTCTCAAATTTGAGACGTGAAACACAGGATGAGCTCCACTAAGGTCGGAAGGTAACTCCAGTTTATAAGCCACTTTCCTAATCCTCTTCAGGATTTTAAAAGGTCCTACAAATCTTGGAGCCAAGTTGCCCTTCTTTCCAAAGCGAACAACACCTTTCCACGGTGAGACCTTTAGAAGAACCATATCCCCAACTTGGAATTCCAATGGCTTTCGTCGCTTGTCAGCATAGCTATTTTGACGACTTCTCGCCACTTCAAGATTCTTACGGATAATAGAAACTTTATCGGTCATCTCTTGTATAAGTTCAGGGTCAGTGATGAAGTTTTCACCAATGTCAGTCCAACAGATCGGTGAACGACATTTACGACCATAAAGTGCTTCAAACGGCGCCATCTTGATACTCGAGTGGTAACTATTGTTATACGAAAATTCCGCGAGCAGTAGATGCGTATCCCAATCACCACCAAAGTCAAGACACAAAGGCGTAGCAAATCCTCCAAAGTTTGGATCGTTCGCTCGGTTTGACCATCCGTTTGAGGATGGTAAGCCGTGCTTAGGTCAATTGAGTACCCAGAGTTCTTACATAGACGACCAAAAATGCGAAGTGAAGCGAGCGTCTCGGTCGGATATGATGTGCAGAGGTACCCATGACGACTTACAATCTCATCAACGTATATACGAGCTAACCTTGATGTCTTGTAAGTGTCACGTATAGGTATAAAATGTGCCGATTTGGTCAATCGGTCAACGATCACCCATATGCTATCATGTCCTCGAGAATTTCAGGGTAGCTTAGTTATGAAGTCCATGGATATGTGTTCCCACTTCCACATAGGGATCTCGGATGGCTCAAGTAATCCACTTGGACGTTGATGTTCGGCTTTAACCTTCGTACACGTGAGGCACTTAGCTACATAAGTCGCTATATCTTTCTTCATTCCAGGCCACCAATATTGACCACGTAGGTCCATGTACATCTTATCGGAACTAGGATGAATAGAATAAAGTTTGATGAGCTTCATTCATGATAAAGGTACGAAGATTATCACGATTTGGAATCCAAATTCGATTTGCGAAGTACATCAACCCATTGGGTTTCGTTTCCAATCGGGTTGAAAGATTAGGCTCCAGCTCATCCTTCATTCTTCCTTCTTGTTGCACCACTTGTTGAGCCTCCAAGATACTAGACTCGATGTCACTATATATTCTCAAGTTTTGTAGTAATACGGTAGTCTCGTTGACATCTAGTTGGATCTCAGTATCGAACTCACCCAAAGTGTCAAACCATTGACGTCGATTGCGAATTTCTTGAAATGAGATCATCTTGTTGTGAGTCTTTCGACCTAGTGCATCGGCTACAACATTTGCTTTACCAGGATGGTAATGAATGTCACAATCATAATCACTAATCAACTCCACCAATGACGTGTCTCATGTGAGATCTTTTTGATTGAAAACGTGTTGAAGGCTTTTGTGATCGGTGTAGACTATACATTGCGTACCATACAGGTAGTGCCTCAAATCTTCAAGGCAAAGACAACACACCAAGCTCGAGATCGTGTGTTGTATAATTCACCTCGTGAACCTTCAATTGTCTCGATGCATAAGCTATGACCTTCCCTCATTGCATGAGAACACAACCAAGGCCTTGTTTAGATGCATCAAATACACGGTGAAGTCGTCATTTCCATCGGGTAGGGTCAAGATAGGAGCATTGCACAACTTGTGCTTTAACGCTCCAAAAGCTTCTTCTTGCTCGGAACCCCACTCGAACGGTTTATTCTTTTGTGTCAAAGAAGTGAGTGGTTTCGCGATCCTTGAAAAGTTGGCAATGAATCGCCGATAGTAACCAGCAACACCAAGAAAAGAATGAACTTCGGTAGAGTCGTAGGAACACACCAATTCTTCACAACTTCCACTTTGCAGGATCAACGTGAATTCCTTGGCTATTCACCACGTGTCCTAGAAATTGAACTCCTCGAGCCAGAAGTCACACTTCAATAACTTCGCGTACAATTGCTCTTTCTTCAATAACTCAAGAACCAATCTCAAATGCAGTTCATGATCGGTGTTAGATTTGGAGTAAATAAGTATGTCATCAATGAAGACGATCACAAACTTGTCTAGATAAGGCTTGCATACTCGATTCATGAGATCCATGAAAACAGCAGGAGCATTGGTTTAAACCGAAAGGCATCACCATAAACTCATAGTGCCCATAACGAGTACGGAACGCGGTCTTTGGGATGTCATCATCATCAACTCGTAATTGATGATATCCAGAACGTAGATCAATCTTCGAGAATTAGCAGCTCCTGAAGTTGATCAAACAAGTCATCGATGCGAGGAGAGGATAATGATTCTTGATGGTAAGCTTGTTAAGCTCACGATAATCGATGCACATACGAAACGATCCATCTTTCTTCTTCATGAAAAGAACAGGTGCACCCCAAGGCGAAAAAACTAGGACGGATGAAGCCCTTCTCGGATAGCTCTTGAAGAAGTTGACTAGAGAGTTCTTGCATTTCAGATGGTTGCAAGTCGATATGTTGACTTAGCCACGGGGTTTGCTCCCGGTATCAAGTCAATTTTAAACTCGACTTCACGCACGGGAGGTAAACCACTAAGGTCATCGGGAAATAGTCCAGGAAAGTCTCGTACGATAGGGACATCCTTGAGTTCTTTCCCTTTGACTTTTGTGTTGACTACGTAAGCCAAGAAGGCCATATACTTCTTGCTTAAGCTTTCGGGCTGGGTGCAAGACATGGTTTTAAGTCCTTTAGAAGATTTTCATCGAACACCTTCAAAATATCTCCAGAAGGTAACGGTATACGGATGCACTTCTCGAAACAAATGATCTCGACATGGTGTTTGGCTAACCAATCCATACCAATGATGACGTCGAAGCTTCCAAGTTTCATAGGGAAAGATCGATAAGAAAATCATGCGTGTCAAGACTTAAGATACACTCACAAATAATGACGTCAACGGTGATCGTTCTCTATCGGCAACTTCAACGGTAAGAGGTCTTTCTAGTTTTGTATGTGGCTTAGCAAGTATGGGTTCAAACTATTATAAAACAAAACTCTTATCAACCCCAGAATCAAATAGGACATAGGCATAAGTTTTATTAATAAGGAACATACCTGTTCAATTTTAAGGTATTTAACGATACAGGTAATGTATGAAAAGAATCGGATGACAAAAGTTAAAGGTGAGTTAACATACCATTCACCACATCGTTGTTTGCTTGTGCTTGGTTAGCGTTGATGTTGAAGGCACGTCCTCGGGCTTTTGGAACATTACCCACAAAACGAGGGCATTGTGGGTGGAAATGACCAGGTTCCCCACAGTTGTAGCAAACACGATTTGTGACCACGGCGGCATTGTTAGGTGCATGGTGGCAAGTCGCCACTAAATGACCATATTTACCACATAAGGTGCAGATACGACATGGTTGATTCTCCGGATGATGATACCTACAAGTGTTGCACATCGGCTGAGGACCAACATAAGCCCTAGCCCCAGGCACTTGTGCCACAGGTGCAGCCGCATGTACAAGTTGTCTTTGGGGTTGTTTGGGTGCAGCCACTGCATAGTTACGCGCTGGTGTGAACTTGCGCTTCTTGCTATTGTGTTGTGTGTAAGATGGTTCAACTTTGGTCTCCTTAACAGCCTCGGTAGCCGTCTTCTCTACCTTCTTGCACCCTTCACATACATGGTGCCCGCTCGTATATGGTTCTCAGTGAGTTGAGCGGTGATAGTAATGGCTTCTTCTAAAGTTGTGGGTCGCCTACCCACCACAGCATCTGAATTTAGGGTGGTACACCCTTAATGAACTTCTCGATGTTGCGGGGGACAGTGTCGACCATGTGAGGCCGCCAACATACTCAACTCATGATGCCTAGTTAAGTAAGCCAAATGATCACCATCGTTTTGCTTCAAATTCCAGAATTCTTCCTCCAACTTTTGCAATTCACTTCTCGGGCAGAACTTCGCGATGGCGATGTTCTTGAACTCATCCCAAGAGAGTGCCAATATGTCACACCCCAACCGATGGCGGAAACATCGGGGCGCGAGAAGTGATAGATTGTTCAAAGACATCATAGAACTAAAGTGACAATAAATTCAAATTAAATTTCTTTCCATTAATCAACATAACATTACAATGCTTCAACTAAACATACAAAAATTTTAAGAAATACAAGTCTAAAACAAGCATAACAAAATAGTAGATTTGGTGTGTTTCTATGTCCATGTAATTGAGTTTCTTGATAAAGCTTCAAGCATTTCCTGCAGCATGGATAAAATATTGGTCAACATATGAATATGTTGATGAGCATACAAGTTTGAATACATAGTATCATAGTGAATAAATCACATTCAACATGAGTAAAGTATACTAAAGTTTGTACATTGCTAGCATGCAAAGCCGATAATCAAACAAAGTGTCCACTAGCGTAATCTTAGCATAAAATGACCAAGACCGTAAATATGAATAACTTAACATAGACCCATCATAATAGGGCGGATGTGCTAGTCCTATAGTGCTATACATGTTAAGGGAGGTTTAGATTTCTTGCAAGATAATGTATTCTAGAATGCATTCACAAATAGTATAACAAGTAAGCATGTTTGTATTAATTGAGTTTTATGATGATTTTGATTGAATGAATAATTGAGTGTATTTGATAATTGATACATGTTGCAACCCAAATAGTGTTAAAACAAAAAGGGTGAAGTATGACTCACGGTTTGGCGATTAGAATCCACAAGAATAGATGATTGAGTTTAAATAATTCACCAAAGTCACCCTAAAAGGTAAATGAAAATGTGTAAGTTTAGGATTCAAAGTTTGAGATTTTAGCAATTAGAAAGTAGACAAAAGTTACAAATATGAGAGTACATGAAAGTATATACTACTTAGACACTTATTTGGAAACCATGTATTGTGTGTGTTCTTTATGAGTTTTAGTCACTCATGGAAGTCCAAAATAAGGAATCATAAGATTAGTATAATGTCTACCTTAACACATAACATTCAACCATGGTTGATTGATATTGTGGTTTGGTTTTGACCAAGTATTATGGTAGAAAATATAAGTCATGCATTAGAGGTAGGGTAATCCACAAACCTCATGTGTTATATTCATATAAGTCATGTATTAGAGGTAGGGATATCCACAAACCTCAAGATTATCACCATTGTACAAAATCTCCACATAAGGTGATTCAGATGGTCATGAGTATATAAATGAAAATACTAAAGTAAACTAACTAGTTTGACTAGTGTTCAAGTGGGTATGGTGGATAAATTAGTTGTAGAACCAAGGTTCAACATCACCATTTCATACCATAACACAAGCTTTTCAACATTGGTTGGAGGCTCGGCTTGGTTTCATCCACTTCTTGATTTGTAGATCACTTAGTGTTTTGTAAAGATG
The DNA here is from genome assembly GCA_025506515.1 of Flaveria trinervia. Taxonomy (NCBI): domain Eukaryota; kingdom Viridiplantae; phylum Streptophyta; class Magnoliopsida; order Asterales; family Asteraceae; genus Flaveria; species Flaveria trinervia. The sequence goes on along the minus strand of CM046445.1, from coordinate 93,828,740 downwards.
AAAGAATGGAGTGTAAAAGCCTTAAAATTTCAGAAATATAATTTAACACAACCTTCCAACATTGAAGTTGTTGGTGACTTGGTTTAGTATGTAAAGGTTTAAAATAAAACAAGAAAACATGTATGAAAGAATCAAGTATAATATTTCCAACTTGGACCTCTCAAATGGGGGTACCATACTTGTGTCACCTTGGTGACTAAGTGGTTATGTCCTAAAGGTTATTCCAAGTGGTAAAGAAAATGAATAATAAAGTAAGAAAAGAAGTATAACTAAATAATAAATAAATAAATAAATAAATACATAATAAATTAAAACTCACAAGTTGTTCTTGAATATTTCTTGCAAAAAAAGATGAAGTTCTTGGATGTATTGAGAGAATTTAGAGAGAGTTTAGAGTGATAAAAGTGATTAGAGAGTGATTTGAGTTAGTATTTATAGATAGAAATTATGGTTGGACATTAATGAAAGTAGTTGCGGAGATGAGTGGAAGTAATTCAATAGTTTCAAATTTAACCCTTCACTTATGTTATTTATCAATTTGCATCATAAACTAATGATTAAATATATTTTGGGGATTTAAACATATGAACCATACAAGAAACCATATAAATAATTATTCAAAAAAATAAATCTCGATAAATTGCTTGGTTTTGCATTAAAATGCGTATTTGTAATTTTTTTCATTGTTAAACAAGCATATAATGAACAAGAATAATATAAAATAAATATTTCCACTATGATCAAGTCTTGACATTACAAGGACTGAAGAAAGAAGAGGAGGATTACAATAAAAAGTAAATGAAAACTACGGAACGTTACGCAATATAGCATCAGCTCCATGATTTCTCTTCTCGCTATTCCACCAGGTGAGTGCCCTTTGTTGGAGCATACTAGTAGCATAACGAACTTTGAGTGCCTCGGGACACTCACAATTGATGAAGGTGTTCTCCATGCTCTCGAACCACTCAAGAAGACCAGTGGCTCCCTCCTTGCCACTAAAACTAGTGGGCTTGCAAGAGCTAAAGTGCTTGAAGGTGCAAGTTTGGTTGTTGTGCCCTTGGTTAGCACTATTCTCCCCATGACCATGTGTGCTAGAGTTGGTCATTAAGGTGCTATTAGTTCAGCAACCATGGTCGAGATGAAAGCAGCCATTTGTCGGGCAATCATGGCGGCTAGCTTACGATCGGAACTTCCACACTTTCCATGATGACGAGACATGCTGGAATATGAAAAATGAGTTAGACACGAGAAAGAGAATAACAAGGATTATAATTCAGCAAGGATAAGGCAAGAGTTTTAAGGCACATGGAATGGTTCCATTTGGTAACGCATTACCATTTGGAAACGTTGACACGTCAAGGTAAGTTGACCCATTCGCCTTAGGAATTTGTGTATGTTGACCGTAGTTTATCACTCATTCCAGAAATCCCCAGGTAAGCATAACTAGTCCCGTTGGATTTATGTGATATGCTTGCCTTAGCCCGAGGGCCTTTTGCCAGGAAATCCAAAATACAGGTGTCTATGTGTCACACAAATTTCTTAGGTTCATGAAATCAAAACCTTGATGAGATTTATATAGATTAGACATAACGTCTAAAGATCCAAATCATAAGCATAAGCATAAGTTTCCACGTGTTGACGAGAATAAGATTAAGAAGTTTCATTTGTCGGGGAGAGTCAAAGTGCCAAAGGTAAGTTTAGGGAGACAAGTAACAAAGTTTAAACAATTACAAGGCAAACCTATACTAAGGCATCAAGTTGCACATAAGTATGGTATAGCATTATGTAGCATGTAAACAAATATATATTTCCAAGAATATAAATATTATTCTATGAGGTTCATGCATAAGCTATAGTCTAGGTCACCATTTCTAATAACCTAAATCTCTATAGTTATGGGCTCTGATACCAATCTGTCACACCCCAACCTTGACGGCGGAAACGTCAAGATATGAGGGTTAAGATTGTTCACAACCACATAACGCTATTTTTAAATGTAAATGTTAAAATTATAAGTTTCAAAGGCCATAAAAACATAAGTCTCAACATGAAATAAGTTTCAAACAAAACAAAACATTACATAAAAATTTTATTTATTAAACTAGGTCCAAGTCCTAGTTTTATTGCAAGCTTCAAAAGTCCACTTTAAACTTGGGGATTTCCTGAAACATGATAAAAATAAAAGGTCAACTATAATAGTTAGGAGTTTCCAAGGTTTTCATACATAAATGATAAGGTTACAAGTAGCAATTCATGTCATAGGTCATAAGTTAGTAAGGTTATAGAACACATATCGTTACAACCAAACCTCGACTTGATTACAAGTATATAAGATTGGCTAAGTGTATTTGGTTCCTATGATGAACAAGCATACGCCATCAAGAGCCGGCAATACTTCGGCTTTAGCACCAAATAGGCTTGTCAGGCCCAAAGATCTAAGACGTCGCCAGGCTAGCAATAGGTAATGATTGTAAACAAACTATGTATCTCATATAATCACTTACAACACACAAATAAACATGACAAAAATTAAAGATGAATTGAAAGTGATTTACAAGTCTCAAATGTGTATAAGTGTATTATGTATAAGTAATCATGTTTCACCCCAAAATAGTGTGAAAAGATAAAAGGGGCAAGAAAACTCACTTGATCAATAAGTATATTATGAAGATTAATAAGAACAATAATAAACGTCGTTCCAAGATGAACGTCACAAGGCACCTATATCTATATTATAAGAGTTAGGTCAATAATAAAGTTAACGATATAACAAAAGCTAGGGTTCCAATATGAATTTGGGGTTTTTATAAATAAGGTTATTTGTCGACCGCATAAACATATATTCTAATACAACGAAGAAAAATTAATCCATTTAAATTAACCCTTATAATGATTTAATCATCAAATGTAAATTAAATTTTTACCATCAACATATTAAATCTATAATTAAAGATAACATATAAACCAAATAACAATTTAGTGATTTCAACTATTTAAAGTTTGTTTTTATGAAAATAACTAATTATAACATTTTCTAATAAAATTTCATATAAAACAAATTTATTAAGGAGATTAAAAAAATAAATTAACAGAAAATAACTAGATAATTTCTAAAATAAACAAAATTTAAAAAATCAATTTTTATAAATTTTTAGAAATTTTATATAGCCTTTTTAAAGGCTAAAACCCCCTTTTTTTAAAAAAAGGCATGAGGGTGCCCGGGTTTGAACCCGGGACCTCATGGATGGGGGAACATGCTTTAACCAATGAACCAAGGCTCTCAGCCGCGGTTCATTTGGGTTTTTAATTACTAAATACACATATTCAAACAAACCCCCAAACTCCCACATGAACCCTAGAAATGTGCTCGATCCAATTGAACATGAATTCGATTATTTTCATTGTGTTAAGTATAGGGCTTTTGTTCCTCGACTAAAATCGAGTTTAAACATGTGTTTAATCACCTGTTTTGTAGATTAATCTGATATGAACAATTGATGAACCCAACCACGACCACAACGAGGCTCGATTGATATGCAAACGATGATGGAAATCAAATTGAACTCGTGGAAAGCTTCGAATAAGGTTCTTGATGCAAAGCCCCTTGCCAATTTCGGTTTAAACCAATCGGAGGATTGTCTTTGTTCTAGTTGCAGGTTCACGATGAGGGAGGTAATCGTACCGAGAGTTTATGTGTTTCAAGGTGTAATTGATGTTTGTAATCGATTATGGTTAGATAAACATTCGATTAAGTTAAGTTAATTAGGTTATAATTGAAGTTTAATGCTCGAACGGCTGTGTGGTTGAAGGCGTCGGTTATAGACCCGATTCATCTTAGTAACCGTCGTTTAAATTCAATTAAATGTTGCCTTCAGGTTCGATTCAAACTCTAAAGAGGCTCGGTATGATGTTTGGATCAAGAATCGACCAAAAATTGGTGGTTATGGGGTGGCCGGAGGGTCGTCGGAACCTCTTTGGCCGGGGATCGATGGGTGAAAGGGGGAGATGGGTTGGGTTTTCGAATTTGACACTTTTAGTCCCTGTGGTTTTCCTCTTGACATTTTATGTACAAAGTTTCTATTTAGAATTTATAAAATAACATATTAACCCCCTAAACTTTATTACCTTAAAATTTAAACACCTTAAGATTATTAACTTTATAAATTACTATAAGTATCATTATTACTATAAATTTTATTATTATTACTAATATTAATTATTATTAGTATAATTATTATTATTGTTATTAACATTATAATTTACAATTGTTATTATTATTGTTATTACTATTCTATTATTATTACTAATATTATTACTATCATAATAATAATAATAATTATTATTGTTTAAATAACTTAGGCACTTTAAATTAAATAAGGAATTATACATAAATAGTCCACCAAGTTACATAAATAGCATAAATAGGTCTTACAAAAATTAACTTTTAATTAAAAAAAATATACGAGATGTTACAGTCTCCCCAACTTAAAAGAATTTCGTTCCGAAATTAAGAAAAATGAAACTATACAAACAAATGCGGGTACTTCTTCTTCATGTGTTTTTCACGCTCCCAAGTAAATTCAGCGTCACGCTTATTTTCCCAACGAACCTTGAGAATTGGGGTAGTTGTGGTTCTAGTCTTCTTCATAATGCGATCCATGACCTCAACGGGTTTCTCAACAAAGTGTAATGACTCATCAATCTGAATGTCTTCCAACGGAACATGCAGACTTTCGTCAGCCAAGCACTTTCTCAAATTTGAGACGTGGAACACAGGATGAGCTCCACTAAGGTCGGAAGGTAACTCCAGTTTATAAGCCACTTTCCTAATCCTTTTCAGGATTTTAAAAGGTCCTACAAATTTATTATTATTATTATTATATTATTATTATTATTATTGTTTAAATAACTTAGAAACTTTAAATTAAATAAGGAATTATACATAAATAGTCCATCAAGTTACATAAATAACATAAATAGGTCTTACAAAAATTAACTTTTAATTAACAAAAAAATACGAGATCACAAATGGTAAGCTCAACATTGAGAAGGTAAACTTTGTCAAGGAGCTTGGATACAATCTTTTGAGTGTATCTTATTTTTGTGATCAGAATCATAACATGCTCTTTACTGAGCATGAGTGCATTGTTCTCAGGCCTGGGTGGTCATTCCTTATGAGCATACCCTGCTCAGAGCCCCCAGGAAAGAGAACATGAACAAGATAGATTTGCAAGAAACATCTCCATCGTGAGAAGTTTCATGTTTTCTATCTAGTAAATAGTGATGAATCTTTCTTCTGGCATAAAAGAATATGCCATGTAAACTTTAACAACATGAATAAACTAATTAAGAATGATTTGGTAACTGTAATGTCAAAGAAGAGTTTACAAGTGATGACCATTGTGTTGCATGCCTCAAAGGGAAGCAACACAAGGTATCTCACAAGCCAAAGGAAAGAAACCCCATCACTACACCCCTACACTAATTACATATGGATCTCTTTAGCCCTACGAGTGTAATAAGTCTAGGAAGGACCTCTTACTATTTGGTGATCACAGATGATTTTACAAGGTTCAATTAGGTCTTCTTTTTTAGAACTAAGGATGAGACCCCTGAGATTTTGAAGAATTTCATCTTAAAGATTGAGAATCAATGTGATGACAAGGTCAAAATCATAAGATGCAATCAAAGAACTGAATTCAAGAATCAAAGCCTTGACATTTTGTGATGAAAAAGGTATTACAAGAAAATATAGTGCTTCCAGGACTCCTCAACAAAATAGTGTTGCTAAGAGGAGAAACTGGACACTAATTGAGCTTTAAGAACTATGTTATCGGACTCTAAACTACCCATCACCTTCTGTGAGAGGCAATAAACACTACTTGTTATATGCAAAATAGAGTTTTAGTAGTTAAGACACATGGTAAGACTCCTTATGAACTTTGGCACAAGAGGAAACCTTTCATTGGTTTTCTCAGGTCATTTGGATGTTTTTGCACCATCTTTTATACCAAGAATCAAATTGCCAAGTTTGATGAGAACTTAGATGATGGACATTTTATTGGATACTCCTCTCAAGCTAAGGCTTATAGAGTATACAATCTCAGAACTAGAGTATTTGAGGAGTTAGCCAATGTGATTTTCAATGAGCACACTCCTAGTGTGAAAGGTTCTGGTCTTGATTGGCTATTTGATCTTGATTTAGTTACCAACTTTTTAACAAATCTTATGAGCATGTTTCAGGATCCACAGATATACTATCAACAGGTGATCCTAACCCAATATTTGAGCTAAGAAGACCATCAAGTTATACTACTTTAGCTCCAGTTGTAACTAATTTTACAAATGAAGTTTCTATCAGCACAACAATGACAAATTCAGCTGATACATCTAAAGTGCCTTCAAATTCCAGTTTAGAGGCATAACACTTAAATCAAGGAGATTCAAATATGGAAGGAGATAAAGATGGTGACAGTGATCAAGAGTTTTTGATGCTGATAACCACTCTATTGAAGACAACATCAATGACGTTGCACACTTATTGGATCAAGTTACACTTAGTAAGTGTGTTGATGTGGTGGGAGAAACTTCAATGCCTGATCTGAATTTCTCTAACTTAGATCTCTCTAAACAACTTGTTGTAATCCCTTAACTAAGGATTCATAAGTCTCATCCCACCACAAGCATCATTAGAAATGTTGATACTAAGGTAAGAACGAGAGGACAAACCTATGATGAAAATGTTTGTCTCGATTCTTGTTTTCTATCCCAGATAGAACCAAAGAAAGTTGATGATGCTTTAAAGGATGAAAGTTGGTTTGAAGCTATGCAAGAGGAGTTGCTTTAATTCAAAAGGCAAAAGGTTTGAAACTTATGTCCTCTTCCTCAAGGGAAGACTACCATAGCAACCAAATGGGTGTTTAGGAAGAAGAACGATAAAGGACGTGTCATCAAAAACAAGGCTAGACTAGTTGTTCAAGGATACACACAAGAAGAAGGAATTGACTACATAGATGTCTTTGCTCCCATGGCAAGACTTGAAGCTGTTAGAATATTCTTAGCTTGTACTGCATCCAAGGATTTCAAGGTCTACCAACTTGATATCAAGTGTGCTTTTGTTTATGGGGTGATTAATGAAGAGGTGTATGTCAAACAACCACTTGGGTTTGCATATCTTGATAATCCTGATTATGTCTGAAAGCTTGATAAAGCTTTTTATGGGTTACACCAAGCTCTAAGGACGTGGTATGAGACTCTATCTCAGTATCTCTGTCAATATGGATACAAAAGGGTACTATAGATGAAATTCTCTTCATCAAAGGAACAGGAATTGATTTAATGCTAGTCCAAGTATATGTAGATGATATTATCTTGGGTCAACCAATCTAAAGCTCTATAAAGACTTTGAGAAACTGATAAATAATAGATTTGAAATGAGTGCAATGGGAGAACTCAATTTCTTTCTAGGAATTCAAGTGAAGCAGGTTGACTATGTCATCTTCATAAGTTAGCCAAAGTATGTTCAATACATACTTACAAGATTCAACATGACTGACTGTAAGGTTGCTAAGACACCCATAGCAAGAAACCACTCCCTTGGACCTGATCTTGAGGGGAGTGTGTGGAAGAACATGTTTACAGAGCTATGATTAGGTCTTTTATGTACCTCACAGCTAGCAGGCCTGATATCATGTTTGCCATATGTATTTGTGCAATACATCAAGCCAACCTGAAAATGTCACATCTGGTCACTGTCAAGAGAATTTTAAGATATCCTAAAGGTATCTTAACACTTGGCCTTTGGTATCCAAAGAATTCTGACTTTAATCTGTATGCATATACAGATAGTGACAATGGTGGATGCAATATGATTGCAAAGTCTACAACAGGGGGATGTTAGTTCTTTAGTGGAAGGATAGTCTCATGGCAATGCAAGAAGCGATACTATGTATCTGCATCAACTGTTGTAGCTGAATACATTGTTGCTGCAAGCTGCTGTGTTCAAGTGTTTTGGATTCAGAATCAGATGCTAGACTATGGGTTTAACCTCAAAGAGACTCTTATCCACATAGACAACAATAGTGCTATCTCTATTATAGAGAATCATATGCAACACTCAAGGACAAAACACACTAATATCATGTATCATTTTGATATGTAAATAAATATACATTTTAACAATACAAATTATTCCTCATTTGAAGCATTTTTGTTACAAATTTATTTATTTATACACTTATATGTGTTATATTTGAATGTTGTAGTCCTTGATGGTTATATGATGATTTTTGATGAAAAACTAAAGAGAAGTTGAAGTTTATGAAAAAAGACTCCTAAATTGGGCATGTAGGGGCCCCCATATGGCCATGTCGCTATGCAACATTATTGTATGAAAAACTACAGCCTACACTACCCCCTCACTTATCCCATACGACCATGTATGGAGCAGAATCAAGTTTATAACCTAATTTCTCCCCCATTTCAACATAACTTTTAAATTAACTCAAACCCTAGCCTCTCTCACCCTTTAGGTGATTTTGGGTCTACTTCAAGAGTGCAGTATCGATATTTGTCACTAACACTTAGTTTTTCTCTCAAACTCACTTAAACACACATGGTTAAGATGAAGTAGAATCTATTCTAAGAGTTGATAATAATATACTAAGTAATAAAGAACAAAATGAAATAATTTTCAAGATACTTGTATATATATTACTTCTCAACTCAAAGTATTACAAGACTCATACAAGCATGTTACAAGAGTTACAATGAAAAACTATATATACTATCACCTACAGTCAGATATACTTTAATACCAGCTGAAATCCTATAACTAAAGCAAATACTACAAAGCTAAAGTTAAGGTATCTTAGATAATGTCTTATCTAAGATATGGCAGTCATGACATGTCCATGACTTACATTTTGTCACCAACTAAAGTTGGCAACTGTACTAACTGATAAAGGTGAACAGTGGAATAAATTATGGTCAACTAAATGGGCTTTTGAGAAAACACCATGCAGTAATCAGAGGTCTATAGCAGCGTGTCAGAGGAACCATACTTATGTCTATTGGTTCATAGCAGTGTCTTTCGAATGTTAATTGGCTTCTGAAGAACAAGTTCTTCTGAGGTCATTTATACTTCAGAAGAGACTGCTTCTTACGATGCTTGGGGACTTCTACTTCGGAAGTTATTGTCCTTGGATTCTTTTAAGTCTTGAACTTCGAAAGAGAAGACTTTGTCTTCGGAAGTTGATATTGCACTTGTCTTCAGAAGAACTCCATTGCCTTCGGAAGTTCCACACTTAGCTTTAGAATTCCTTTATTAGTTGTACCAAAATAGTTTAAGTGTTTGGTTTTGGTTGCACCAACCTTTCTAGATTCAGCAAACTCCCCTTAGGCTGATGCCACCAAAACCTCACTTATTCCTGCTTCTCAAAACTTTCAGCATCAGGGAAAAAAGATATTAACCTGTTTCCTTGTTCTTTTCTGAAGTTGTGCTGAGAAGTTTATACAAGTCATTAATGGATAGGAGATCCAGTCTATCACTCTGAATGACATGCACCCTTTGTTGTGCCCCCCTGAAGAGAGTTAGTTGACAGGATCTATAGTCATACTCCTATCTAATTATGGACTCAAGTTCAGGATCTTCAACCATTTGGAGAAAGGCTTTGCCTTGGTTGTTGATCCTTTCCTTTCATCCTCTTCTCTCAGTTTTAACTCCTCTTCAATCATGGTCCGAGTAGTCATCTAGGTCAGATGAAGACTACTCAAGTGATTTTTGATATGAGCAGCAATCTTGGAGTTTAAGGGGTTGGAGAATGGCTTATATGCTATCTCAACAATATCAAATCTGCTTAAGTGTAGCAGAGATAAGCATTAAGCCTGTTCAGCTCACCATTCTCTCTCAACAACAAAGTTATGAGAAGAGTCTTCGAACCTCCACTGGATAATCTTCTTTCTTGGCATATGGGGCTTACTTGGCACTTTGTTCCCTTTCTTGGAATCCAGCAGAGTCACCAATTTTCTTCCTAGCTTCTCTCTTCATCATTGAGTGAATATGAGTCGAGGCCAATGAGTTTGACAGCCTGGTTAAGTGTTCCTCTAGGCATATCAAGGAATTAATCTCTTGTAAGGAAACATGAGGAGCCATCAACATAAGTTAACTTGATAGAATCCACCTCACAAGAGATGTCGCTCAAGGTTATGCACTTGATGAGCTTCATCTTGATCTCCTTAAACTCCTATAAGGAGAGATGTTTTAAAGGCTAAGGGGATGGTTTGGGTGGTTGTTGGGTAGGTAGTGGTGTTTGGGTTCTGGGAAGTATTTTGGTTTGAAGATGAGTAGTTGAGGTGGTTATGGTGATGAGCCAGGTATGAAGGATGGTGTTGGTTTAGGGGTGTATGGTTCAAAGGTGGGTTCAGTTTTGATTGGGAATGGGAATAGGAAAGGTTCAGGTTGAGGTTAGGGTTAAGGTGTTGGTTTAATGGTCATCCCCTATCCCCTTCTATACATCTCCTCCCTTTTCCCTAAGCGAATGTCAGTCTTGATGTCACTGACATGTCAATGCATTGCTTTCAGACATAGGACCCACCTGCCTACTAGAGAAGCTGTGAGCCCGGAGAAAATCCTTCATCCAGGCCTTATCACCTATTTTCTTGGTAGCAGCAAGCCCTGCTTCTTCTTCCTTCTTCTTTTTCTCCCTTAGTTTCTTCTTTGCAGATTTCTTTCTCTTTTCTCTAATTGATCTTGCTTTTTTTTGAAAAGACATAAGATCGTATCATTATCATGGGAAGACAGTTCTTCTTGAGAGAAACCCCTAGAGGTTAAGAAAGTTATCCTTTCCCTCCTAAGCTGCAGATCAGCTTCCCTTTTCTTCCTTTCACTTTCTTCATATAAGTCCAGCCTTGCTGCTTCTTCCCTTTGTTCAATCAGCAGTAGGGTTGCCTTTTCTAGCTCAGTTAACTCCTCTAGTGGTAGCAGGAGCACATCTTCACTGATAGCTCCAAGCTTGATAAGCCTATCAATGATCTCCACCCTTTTTTTGTTGTGACAGACTCCTGGTTGGCTGCAACTGCTTTGCTACTTGTAGCTAGCAACTTCCCAGTTCGGAGTCTACCTTTCCTTTTAATCCTTTCAATCCTTTCCTCCTCCTGAATCTCTTTCGCAGTCATCTTCCTCTTTCCTTTGACATCTTCAGAAGTGCTCGACTTTGGGGGTTCTTGAGTGGAGGATTCAGGTTGAGAGATGGTGGTTGGAGTTTGATACAGTGATTTTGTTTGAGCTAGGGGTCGGTTGAGAAAGTTCTCACTATTCACCTCATATGCTAGCTCTAGAATTGCATCGGTGATGATTAGATCATCGGACAAGGAGAATAGTCCTTCCGCAGCTTCCATCTCAACTTCGAAAGATTGAAATTGTTCTTCCGAGGCTTTGACTTCAGCTTCGGAAGTCTGTGAAAATGCACTATCTGTCCTAACTATTTCAGTTGTTGGGCTCTTAGTCCTCATTTCCCCTTCGAAATCAATCTCAGGTTCCATGTGGGCCTTAGGTTGACCAACTTCTTCCATAGTGGTAGAAGATGCATTCAGCCTTTGAACTCTTCAGCTCCAAATGTAAGGCCTTGTTCCTGGGACGCTCACAGCCGGTCAATCATTGCACATAAAACATAAAATATATATTTAAATCATTAAAACGACGCAGCGAAATAACTCAATACCATTTCTTATATTAATGACTGCTTTTGCAAAACAATACAATGTAGTTCATTTTTACAAAATATTATCGTTTGCATTACATCACAAAAACATTATAAATTAAACAAATAGATGCCATCCAAAAATGCCAAGTAGCTACCCGTGCCATCCTCAGCATCATTTACCTGCCAACTGGAAACATATAAAAGTTAGTGTTACTAAGTGAGTTCTAGTTTTATAAAATAAAATACTTTTACTTCCGTTTAAAAACATCCTTTCTTTACGTTCATACGTGATCATACGTCATACGTACAAATAGATAATAATTATTATCCTTCATCATCATTCGTTATCTTTCATTCAATGTACGACATCATCATCATTCGTTGTCATTCATTAAATTTCTTACTGTACATTTCATTCGTTCATCATTAACTTTCACTTTTCATTCCGGACCAATGCCATAAGCTATACCCCAAAGTAGGCACAGAGCAGGTACCGGGTCGAAGTCTATAAATAGACCCCTATCCATTACGCATGTAGCCTGACACCAGTACTGGGGCAAGCGGCAAAAATCCCATACATTTGGCCAGTCACAAAGACTAGACCTCAGTGCGTATCCTTAATGGTTAGCTAAACCACATACAATTAAGGTAATGACATTTTAGAGTCGTGCACCTCTTTTCATTTGCTTGCAAGCCTTTTCATACGATCATTCATTAATGAATGCATTCTTTCATTCTTTATGTTCCTCTTTTCATTATCTTCCGCTTTGCATTACATACTACTTTACGTTTATTGATATTAATCATACCACGCAAAACCACAAAAATAAATATAATAAGGAACATAACATAAATAGACATACCCATACATGGCATCATCATATACATCACATACCATATTATACAACATCATAAAGTCACTTACATTACCCCCAGGAACATCCCAAGTCAAAGCCTAACTCTTCATTTTCCCCAAAATTTCAAAACTAAAACTAAGGCTTAAGGAGTATGGGCACTATGCAGGCGCATGACCTTTCAGGCACATGGGAACACTTAGGCGCAAGGGAAACTTACAAGCGCATGGGCATTATTTGGGCGCATGGGCATTATTTGGGTGCATGACCCGACACTTAGGCTCCTGGGTAAATTTCTAGGCGCATGGGCATTATGCAGGCGCATGAGTGCCCGGGTGCATGGGCAGTTAGGCGGCTGGAACACTTGTGTGCATGGGTTTTGGGCGTTTGGGGAAACACTTAGGCAATTCAACCGTTGGGCGCATAAGCCACATTTAAGCGCATGGGCAACCAACTTACTCTAAACAACATAATTCGGTCACCAATCCAACATCTATCATGTTCTAGGCCTAGCACTAACATTCTAAGTCATAGAAACATATACTCAACATGATTATAACAATATAATCACCCAAATCAAAATATTCATACATGCATTTCCAGCCATAAAATCAGTTAAAACATGTAAAGAGGGGGTTCTAGAATTCACCTTTAACAACTTTCAAATATGACTTCTTCAAAACCCGAATGCAATTGAGTTTGACCACCTAGAAACCCACCAAAACACAACCCAAACACAAACAAACACATATAATCATATAACTGAGGCTAGAACTAGCCAAGAATAGCTTAAAACAACGAATTCTTACCTTGAATTCAACCTTCTTCTTCTTCTCCCTAAAACCGAAGCTTTCTTTGCTTTCTCTCTCTAGAAGCTGATGAAAAAAAGTGTGCAGGGATTATGGGCAGCCATGGCCACCTTTTGTACAAAATAATATAAAATTTTGTACCTTTTTACACATTTAACCCTCAACTTGGGTTAACTTTCATTTCTTTCTTTTATTCTTCTTTCTCTTTAAAAATCTAGGTGTTACAAGTCCACCCCCTTATATAGGTTTTGTCCCCAAAACCTATTATTCTTCAAACAGATGTGGGTAATGTTGTCTCATCTCTTTTTCAGTCTCCTACGTAGACTCGAATCCTTTCCTGTGCTTCCACTGTACACGTACCAGGGGAGACACTTTATTCCTTAACCTCTTCTCCTGATGACCAATGATCACCACTGGTTGCTCCACATAATTGAGCCGTTCATCTACTTCAATATCCTCCAGTGGTACTAAGATATCTACATCAGTTAAACTTATCGGGTAGTTCTAACTATAGGCCACCTCTCCTACTCGAGCAATGATTTGGAAAGGCCCTATGTATCTTAGACTCAACTTGCCCTGCTTTCTGAACCAGATGATACCCTTCCAAGGTGAGACTTTCAACATAACCTTATCACCCACCGGAACTCAATCGGTCTACGTTTCTTGTCGACATACGGCTATTCCCTATCTTTGGTTGGCTTCATAAAGTCTTTAATTTTTTTCAAGCTTTTCAGTTGTTACCGCGATCACCTCAATACTTCCTATCTACGACTTCAATGGTGAGAGGCTTTTCTAATTTCGTATGCGACTTAGCAAGTATAGGCTCAGATTCTAACGAGACAAAACTCTTATCGGCTCCGAATCAAACAAAACGTAAGCATAGGAATTATTAACAAGAAACATGCTTGTTCAGTTTTAAAGACGTTTAAAGATACAGGTAAAGCAACAAAGAAACTTAGATCATAAAGGTTAAGGTTGGATTCGACATACCGTTCACCATGTCGTTATTTGCTTGTGATTAATTCGTGTTGATGTTGAAAGCACGTCCTCGAGTTTGTGGAACATTACCCGCAGAACGAGGGCATTATAGGGAAAATGACTGGGTTCCCCATAGTTGTAGCAAGCACAGTTAGCAACTAATGCAGCGTTGTTTGTTGCATGGTGACAAGTAGCAACCAAATGTCCATATTTACCACACAGTGAAAAGATGCGACATGGGATATTTCTTGCATGTGATACTTGCAGATGTTGCAAAATGATTGAGGACCAGCATAGGCCCCAGTAGCAAGAGCTTATGCAACAAGAGTGGGTTTCCTTTCAGGTACTTTAGGTGTTATCATGTCATAGTTTCGAGCTGGTGTGAACTTACGCTTCTTATTTTTGTAAGACGGTTCATTCTTGCCCTCCTTGGTTGCTTTAGGAACCAACTTCTTAGTCTTCTTAGATCCTTTAACATACAAGATGCCCGCTCTAATATGGTTCTCAATGAATTGAGCGGTAATGGTAATTGCATCCTCCAGAGTTATGGGTCTACTACCCACCACAACATCTTGAATTTAGGGTGGCACCTTTAATGAACTTCTTGATGTCACGGGAAACAGTGTCGACCATATAAGGCAATAGAATGCTCAATTCACGATGTCTATTTGAGTAGGCCAAATGATCTCCACCATCTTGTTGAGACTCCTCCTCCAACATTTGTAGTTCATTCTTGGGCAAAACTTTTGGATTGCAATGTTCTTAAACTCATCCTAAGACAGTGCCAACACAGCATCAGCACATCGGTTATTCTCTATGTTCCACCATGTAAGTGCCTTTTGTTGAAGCACACTAGTGACATAACGGACTTTGAGTGCCTCGGGACACTCACAATTGATAAAGGTGTTCTCCATGCTTTCAAACCACTTATGAAGTCTAGTGGCTCCTTCCTTCCATGCTTAAACGTACAGGTTGGTTGTTTCTCCCTTGATTTGCACTATTCTCTCCTTGCCTATTGCCATTATTATTGTTACTAGCATTGGTCATCAAGGTGCTATTTAGTTTGGAAACTATGGTCGGAAGGACGACAACCATTTGTCGGGTGATCATGGTGGCCAACTTGCGGTTGGAGCTCCCACTCTTTCCATTATGACGAGATATGCTGGACACAAAGTAAATTAGTAAAAGGAATTTTGGGGTAAAGATAGTAAATCAAGAAAGGATTATTCAAGACTTATAAAACACACACGGATTGATTCTATTTGGTAACACATTACCATTTGGAAACGTTGACATGTCAAGGTGACTTAACTCCAATTTGCCTTAGGAACTTGTGTATATTTAGGGATGTAAACGAACCAAGCCGGCTCATAAGCTAATCGAGATCGACTCAAAAAAAGCTCGAATTAAGCCGAGCTTAAATGAGCTCTAGCCCAAGCTCGAGCTCATATTTTGGCTCGTTTACTAAACGATCTCAAGCCCAAGCTTCAGATATCGAGCTCGAGCTGGCTCGCGAGCCTAAACGAGCTTTTGTTTATGCATATTTTTTATAATATTTTTTACATATCAAATATATATTTATAATAATATTATTAATTATATATAAAAATATGATATAAACAATTAAATATTATATATTATATTATATATATGATAAGTATGATTACATATAAATATAATAGTAAATATAAAAAATAAAAAAATAAAAAAATAATGATAAACAAGCCGAGCCCGAGCCGAGCTCGAGTTTGAATAACTTCTGACGAGCTCGAGCTCGAGCTCTAGAAATATAACTATAAATGAGCCGAGCTCGAGTTCGAGCTCGAGCTTTATAAAGTTAAAACGAGCCGAGCTCGAGCTTAAGTGAGCTCAGGCTCGGCTCGGCTCGTTTACACCCCTATGTATATTGACCATAGTTTATCACTAATCCTAGAAATCTTCAGGTAAGCATAACTACTCCCATGGTTGATAGTGATTTTTACGAAATGCTTACTTTAGCCCGAGGGCTTTTTGCCAGGAAATCCAGAATGTAGGTGTCTATAAGTCACACAATATTCCTTTAGGCTAATGAAATTAACACCTTGATGAGATTTTCATATATTAGACATAAGGTCTAAAGATTTGAACATTTCGATATAATGCGTACGATCCTACGTGTCATCGGGAATAAGTTTAAAAGATTTCATCGTCATGAGGTTAAGGGTTAAGAATAAGTTTAAGGAGAGACTAAGCAACCAAGTTTTCAAATTAAAAGGCAATTATAGCTAAGAGCATCATGTTGCACATTAAGAGGCCCTCCTAAACAGGTAGCATTATGTAGCATGCAACAAATAGATTTACAAGATCATAAAGATTTGTCTTATGAGGTTCATGCATCAATTATAGTCTAGGTCATCATTTCTAATAACCTAAATCTCAATAGTTATGGGCTTTTATACCAATCTGTCACACCCCAACCTTAATGGCAAAAACATTAAGATGTGAGGGTTAAGATTTGTTCACAGTCACATAACACTATTATTAAATGTAAATATAATTAACCATAAGTTTCAAAATGAAAATTACAACCAATAAGTCTCAAACAATATAAAACATAACGTAAGGCCAATGACTTCAAGATTTGAAGGCATGTCTTTTATTTCCTAGGTCCAACCCTAGATGTAAGCATACTTCAATATTATTCGTTGTAACCTTGCGTATTTTTTACATTAAATAAATGTTAACTTCGTTATGTTCTTGTAAGGGTCTTTTTGTCTTTAATGAAAAGTTAACAACTTAATCTATTAAATGATGATGATGATAATAATAATAATAATAATTATAATAATAATAATAATAATAATAATAATAATTATAATAATAATAATAATAATAATAAATTTATAAACTTTGAAAATCAATAATGAGATACTAATATGAATAAATAAAAGTTTATAAAGTTTAAATAAGATAATAAATTTTAAAAGTAAGTAAAACTTAGAGCTAATTAAGTCTATGGAGCCTTTATGTCAATTTGGAAACTTTAAATGAAAGTTTGTACATAAAATAATAAACCTAAAAACTACAGGGACTAAAAGTGTAATTTTTTAAAAAACCCAAACCTTTTCCCCCTTCTCCCCTGTATTTCCGGCCAAGGTCCGGCCATCCTCCGCTCGACTCTGGCCAGGCCTCAAAACCCCAAAGCTCTTCGGATTTCAACCAAACATAATTTCCAACCGTTTAGTGGACTTGATTCGAACCCATTGAAGGATATTAATTGAGTTTTAACATCGATTATGAGAGGATTCAAACCGAGTAACTGATTACCTCAATAATGAACGTTCAACAATCAAAACCAGTTAATAATCAAATTAATTGAACATGAACGAACATCTAAACATTTAGAATTCAATGGTGTGTTTAATTACGTTTAAAACAACCGTTTATCAAGGGTATTGGAATCAAATAGTCGCGACTAAAATTGAGTTTTTTGGGTGTGGGATTGATCAAAAGGAAGTCATATAACCTGTGCTAATCACTTTAAACGAATCATTTTCACTCTCTACAACCTCAATTTCACTCAAAACGCATACACACACATGCATTTGATCTTCGCCCCTGTCGCGACGTTGCTCTCATTCTTTCACCATCAATTCTATCTCAATCCAGGTAATTAAACACATATATACATTCGGTTTCGAGTAGAGATCAAAAGCCCCATGGTTAAGTTGATTAACACAATTGATTGGTGCTTTAATTTGGGCAAAATCAGACTAGGGATCATATGGTTTGGGGGAAATTCATTGGATTGTGTTTTAAGAATTTAAAACCCACATTCTAGCAGACTTAGGCGCCCTTGCCTACTAGTTAACAACATATACAACAATCCTTGAGGTCCCGGGTTTAAACCCGGGCACCCTCAACCATTTTTTATTGCTTTTTTTTAAATAATTAAATCACAGAAAATTTATAAATATTTTAAAAAATCATTTTGATAACTAATATTATTCTTAGACACCAAAGTAATTTTTTTGAAATTTTTTAATTTAAATATTTATATATCTTTTAATAAGATAATATAACAAAGGTCATTTTAAGGTATTTACTTATAAAATGGATTTTAAATAATAGTTAAATTAATAAAATATTATTTGGAAATACATTAATTTTAATTATAGTTTAATCATGTTTATTTTAAATAATTATAAAGATTACTTATGTTTTATATTAATTTTACCATTATTTTAAATGATTTAATTTCATTAAATTACCTAAATGATTTAATTAAAATAAAAGTGATTCCATTATTAAATTTTATTTATTTATTTATCAAAACCCCAAATTTTTATTGAAACCCTAGTTCACGTATGAATCGTTAATTTTATCTTTAAACTTAATTGTGAAACTTATACGTCTAGGCATCTTGTAAAAGAAATCGTTGGAGCAACACTTAATTACTTGTTATTACCCTTAACATCAACTTATACAACATGTGAGTTTCCATGCCCCTCTTTACATTATTTCACACCTTTTGGGGTGAAACGTGTTAACATTATAAACATACACTTGTAAACGTCTTGATACTTGTAACTGCACTAGCAGTTCATCTTTAATTTTGTCATGGTTATTTGTAATATTGTGAGACTTATATGTTAGGATTGTTTACTGGACGAATACTAACAGATTTACGCATATACCGAATCAAATAGTGCGGAATCCTATTTGATTGGCGATCCAATCAATGAGAATGCACGTAGAATCAATTAAAGATTGAATCTAAATGTTAAGAACGATTAGCAATTGATCTATTGCGATCTATGAAGTTGGAACAGGTTGCTAGAGGTCTCTAGACGGCTAGAGTACGTGTAGGTATCGAAAAGTTCAAAGTGTCATTTAAGTGGTATTTATAGGTTAGGGTTTCTCAATCGTGCGACTGGACCATTTGCATGGTTCAGTCGTGCGATTGAGTCATGCGGTTGATCCATTTGCACGACTAAGTGTTTAGTCGTGCGACTGAGTCAATATCATGTTTCAATCATGCGACTGATCGAGTCTCTGGGTTCATTCGTACGACTAGTTCATTAGCATGAAGTTGTTCATGCGTATGGTCCATTAGCATGGGCCAATCGTATGAGAACTTCATATGATTAAGTTTGAATATGTTTCATAATCATTAATTGACTTTGATTTATTCAAACAACCACAACCTGTATAGTTAGTTCAATAAGCGTTATTACATACCAAGCAATGAAATATTCAACATTATAAGCATAACCACACATTGTTTTTCATTAAGTACTCGTACAATTACATAGGTGTAAGACAATAAAGACATATTACATTAAGTTCAGAAACTAGGGACATATGTATCTACAAACTCCCCTTTGTACCTAGTGTCATCTAATGTCTTACATCCTTCATAAGTTCCTCAAACTTCTTGTACTTCTCTTCTCTAGTGACTCCTGCATGTATCTCAAAAGCAAAATAGAGTCGTATCACGTTCTGAAATTATAGAGCTTGTACAATATCTTGAGAGTCATAGAATAGTGGCCACTTGTATAGTGTATAGACATCATCAGCAGACAAGTTTGTAAGCCACATTGGGTCAAACACCCTGATGGTTTCCATTATACCATTCTTGTTCAAAACTATGACTGCCTCTCCTATCCTCCAATCATAGTACCACCATTTGAAGTGTGGAGTGAAGTCCTGTGGCATTTCCCGTAGATGGATCTTAGACATTATGCGCGGAGGACTCCACTTCAGCACTATTTTCGGTTTTCCAGTTATAGCATCAACCTCAGACCGTCTGATATACCTCGTTGGCTGCTGAGGTTTGAAGTTGAACCCATCTGGTGTGGTACTCTCTCTTAGAGCTGCTTCAAACCAGCCTGACATTTTGCGTGGGTCAGCGTATAGCAATTTCAACTTTGCTAACTGGTTAAGCTCAAATCCAGGAAGAGTCTTTAGGTCGTGTGGGAACCTGAAGTACTCAATCCCTTTCTCACATTTAACTGCATATACGTTGAGATCTTCAAAATACGCCCGTGCTATGATTTTGCCCGACACCTTGTGATGTTTCTTCACTTTGTACAGCTTGGTGTAGACAGTTGACGTTGAAGCACTGCATTGGGCTCTCATTTCTTCAAAGCATGCAGTCCACTGAGCCTTTCTGATATGGACTTCAGCTTCTGAGGCTTGGGCCTTATTCTTTCTTGTCAGAATCTCGTTCCATTTTATCCAGAGTCTCAAAAGTTTCACTGACAAGATTGTCGCCCAGATTGGGAATGACATTACCCTCAATGTCAGTGTACTCTGGATAGTGTTGGTCTGTGACATCTTCAATCTCGATCTCATCAACGTTGTTGAGCTCGTCATCACTTTCCACATGGACTGTTGGAGCATCTTTCACGATCTCATCAGGATTGAGTCGGAACATTTTAGCAAGTTGCTCGTCGGTGAGATCATGAATTATCTCTCCTTCTTCAGGAGTGTAATTCAATGATCTCCTAACTATTCCCTGTAGATCAAGAATCATCGTGAGCTGAGTCTTGATCTGTTGGAGGGGAGACATCATATTCATCTCTTTGATAATTTGGATCTGCTTGATTTAAAACATGTAACACATCAACCATTAGTCAGCAATCAAAGTAGTAAACATCAACGATAAATATAAACATTAATTACATTAACTTGATACAAGATTCAATACACATGATTTCAATAACATAAACAACTAATCATTACTCTTGTCTTGTATCATGTGCTCCTCTGCTGACGGGGCTGATGTAGAGGCACCATGGTCCTGAGCTTTCTTGGTCCTCCTCTCACTGGCAGATGTGGCACCCGCAGCAGAAGTATCATCATCTCCATCATCATCATCATCAACATCATCACCAGCATCAGTATCCTCCCCTTGATCATCACCATCATCATCATCATATCATCACTGTCATCATCATCACCATCATCTCCATCTCCTTCTCTGATCTTTAAGGGCTTATCCTTTGATCCTTTGAGCCTCAGCATGATGGTCTTGTTGGTCGCCTCCAACTCCTTTATCTGTTTTGCTAATTGGACATGTTGCTCCTGGAGTTGGGACATCTCTGAGCTCTGAGCAGCCATCTGTTGTGCCTGCTGCTCTATCAGCTGTGCCTGCTGAGATATCTGCAGAGATTATGCAGCAGTAAGTTCTACTAGCTGACGAATCTGGGCAGTCTTCTTGTCATCGGCTGCCAACAGCTTCAGCACCATACGGTTAAGTGCCGAGAGCTGTTCCTCTACCCAATAGGAGGTAGAGAGGATCCAGATAGAAAGGAGGGGTAATATGACAGTCCTGCATGGTGGCTAGTGGTGGTGGTGGCAGTGGTGAAGATTGGGGGTGGTATAGATGAAGGTGGTGATGGATGAGCTGTAGTGGAGGTGGATTGTATCCGGTAAGTGGTGGAGTGGGTGTGATAGATATGGTGGTGGATGGAATGGTGGTAGTGGTGGTAGGTGGAGTGGTGGTAGTAGGTGGAGCGGTGGAAGTGATGGTAGTCGTGGTGGTGGTGATGAATGTCATCCTCCTCCTCTTCTTCTTCAAACCATAGGGCTGAGCCATCCTTTTATTCCTCGAGCCCCTCGAGGTGGATGCTCCATGGAACACTGTTGGGCTGATCGGGAGCATAACTGGGATCAGTATCAGTCTCCCTAGACTTGTCAGGGCGTCCTCCAACCTCCCGAATACCTCGGTCGGTGGCAACCACCCTGCTCCCCACAGTTCGAGTCAAGGGCTCCTCGTCTGTCTCCTCCTCCTCATCAAGATGAAAGTCCTGATGGAACCCTGCAGCCTCTGTTCCACCTTGGGTGGATGTTGGAGATGCTATATCGGTGGTGGGGGCCCTCAGTTGAGTGGGCCCAACATCTCCATCATCACCGCTGTCGTCATCGTCGGAGTCATCTTCAGGGAGCTCAAGTTGCTCGACATCTGAATCACTGTCTGCGTGGTGCCATTTATGCCTCCCTGGCGCCACGTAATCAACCCTGGCCAGATGGCCGATGAGTTTCTTCACCAGGGGTTGGACTTGCTTTCCCCGGTATACCTTCATACGACCTAGTGTCGTATCATCCATGATCTACAACGACACAACGTCGTGGCTCTCCTTGGGCAGTGTTGGCAGCTTCTCATTAAAAATCATCCGAAGGAACCTAGGGTACATGCAGAACCCTCTTTGCCCTTCGCCTCTAGATTCTCTATCAAGTAAGAGAATATCATGCTTGAGAGCTGAAAGGGTGGTTCAGTACCAGTGCCACATAGGCATTTTGGATCTGGTCTGAAAGATCATCAAACCCACCCCTTCGCGAAGCCAAGCATTTGAGGATGACATGTGCCAAGTACTTGTACTGGGGACACAAGTTGCTCTTGTTGAGCACACCTGCATTAATATCCCTAGCGTACTTCATCCTCAAGAAGCGCCCTCTCACAGTCAGCAGGTGAAGTCTGGTGGGGTGGTTTGCATCATCACCCAACCCAAGTACACGCCTGATATCCTCAGCAGTGACCTCAATATCCATCCCAAAAATAGAACTTCTGATGTTGTATGGCTCATGAGATCGGTCAACCGATGCCCCCTCCCAAAAAGGTCTGCTAAATAGACCTATAGGGAGTGCATGGTGTAGATATCTCCTTGTAGATCCTGGATCGCTTGAGGAAAGCGATGATCCCCGCAAACTCGGCACCATTCCGAGTTGTGGAATCTAAATGAGCACATATGTTGTGCTTGGGGTTGATGGACCATCTGTCAGCCATCAATCTGTAACACAAGACACGTAGACATTAGATAACCTCACAACACAAATCAGGTCTAATTAACATGGTTGAATTAATTCTGGTTCATTCATGCGATTGAACCATGCGACTGTTTTCTGTCGGTTGATCTGGCATGCGACTGGGTTTAGTTGGGTGACGGAGCAGGCGACTGAGTTCAGTCGGTTGACTGTGCCCGCGATTGGTTTAGTCGGCCGACTGAGCTCATTCGCATTATCCATTCGGCCGATTGAGCCATTCGACCAGCTCAATCGTGCGATTGAAGTTCATCCTGGTGTGCAGTCGCATGACCCACCGTTCGGTCGACTGAGATTCAAATTTTAACAAATTCTTGAAATTAGACGTCGTGTAGTGGTTCTTTAGACTCGCATTCATTATACTAATAACCTAATAACCTTTATTTCAACATTTTACTTGGTTTAGTTAGGTTATTAGTCCACTTAAGGTCTCAGGTCTTGTTAGGGCCAATTTCTTGATTTTGAAGTCTAATCGAAGGAGTTTTTGGTATGTTCACACCACATTTTACCTGTATAAACACCAACAAATGTCAGAATATAAGAATATGCAGGCAATTTGGGTCAGAGGAAATTTTGGCAGAGTAACAGTAGGTTGTGTGATTTTAGGGCGATTGGGGGTGATGAGTTGAATGCGATCGACTATGGCCCTATTTATACTGAGTCTGATTTCAATCGGTCGACTAGACCCATTCGCTCGGTTCATTCGGGCGAATGGACCTCAGTCATGCGATTGGCTCAGTCGATCACATTCAGTCGGCCGACTGGATTTCAGTCGGGCGACTGACTCGTTCGCATAGTTCCATTCGGGCGACTGGCTCATTTTGATAAGCCATTCGGGTGAATGGTTCATACTCATGTGTCATTCGGCTGTTTAGTGCATGATTATGGTCCATTCGTACGATTGGTCCATACACATGGTCCATCATGCCATTGGATCATACTCATGATTTTGACTTTATGACCATTCTTCACTTAGACCCTTTTTAAATTTGAATGAACATTTTGAGCATTTGATCATCTCAGACATGATCATTTTAACTTGAAAAACTATTTATCACCTCAGACATGATCCTTTTAAGCAAATTGTCACCTCAGATGTGACTGATTTTACCTTTGAAAACATGTGTGGTCACCTCAGACGTGACCCTTTTAGATGATTAAATCTCCTATTGAATTTCATGGCTTAGTCCGATATCAAACAAACTGAATTTGACTAAATTTAAACAAAGTAAAAGACTTAAGCTGAAATACAAAAGCTAAAACTTGTTTTTGACATTTTGTGTGAGGTGTAAATCCTAAGATAGAAATCTAATGGATTCGGTTCCGGAATAGGCAGCTTCGTTAATTTTGAAAATAAATGGACCAATTCAATTTGGAATCATACAAGCAAGTCAATCATTTGGGACATGTTATCAACACCTTTTGATGCTTAATTCTTGATTTTCATCTAGAGTCATTAGCAAGTTTAGGAAATCATACTAGTACTATTAGATCCCCACATTGATTTGGACTTTCAAGAATTGTAGCCACAATGATTGTCAGTATACTGGTCCTCTTAAATCCATACACAAACATTTGACATAGATTGGTGATAGTTTAAGGTTTGATTATTTCTGCAAGCATTTGTGGATCCCACACTTATATGGTAATCAACATTCCTCAGGAGATTTTTGAGCGGTCTTAGGATAGTTTTCAAGAAGAAACTATTCTTAGAACTTTCAGAGAGAAGCCAAGCCTCAGGTCAGTGCCACTACACAACAAAGAGGCGGCAAACAACAATGAATTCTAGAATATATATAGGTTATGCTTATCCTCAGGTCTGTGCCACCGCACATCAGAGAGGCACATAACCTATCTTCTTGTTTGAGTAATATTAATTTTTTTGCACAGTTCTCACTAACAACATAGGTTATTAGTTTGATTGCTTTTGCTCATATTTTGGTCTTACGCTCACATTTGTGGCGTTTATTCTGCTCGTCACCGCTTATTGGAATTTTATTGATTGTGTTAACCAGGGATAAGATGTTAAGCCACAGCTTGTTGAACAACTTAGTTTGTTCTTGAGATCACCAACAAGGTCTAATCATCTATTATGTTGAATCTACCGACATATCATCTGTGGTCTAATAACCTCTAGGTCTACTTTCTTTGTGTTACCTTAGTAGTAGCTAGTTTTACTATCATTTTTCCTTTTATATTGCTCAGACTACGCAGACTTATTCTTTGAACTTTGCATCTTATTTTATTTAAACTTTTAAAGTCCTAAGTGGTTTGTTCTTGTGTACTATTATTTTCCAAAGTCATTAAATCGGTATCACAGATATGATCTAGTTTCAATCAGCTAGCCTCTCCTCCTCCCTCATTTTTTTTGTTTTTAGGATTTTAATAGGTGACCAAATAACATCAATTTAATTAAGCTACTTAAAGTTAAACAAATAAATAAAGAAAATAAAAATTAAAAGAAAATGGACTATAAGCATCGGACTACACATGGTCATCATCAGGAATTACATCACTTTTTTTAACGCCATTGACTTGTAACAAATATAGAAAACGTGGATTATCAAAAGCCTTTGTATAGAGGTCAGTGCGTTGAAAATCAGTATTTATTTTAATCATATCGATTAGGTTCTTTTCAAAGCAATCACGTATAAAGTGATATTTTATGCCGATGTGTTTAGTCTTTAGTTACTGCAATTACAGCAATTACAAACCGTAGTCCCGTAGAGTTATCAACAAAAATAGGAGTAGAAGAGAAATTCAAACCGTAGTCCTGCATTTGATGTTGAATCCATATGATTTGTGAACAGCAACTTGCAGCAGCAACGTATTCGGCTTCACAGGTTGACAACGCAACCGAGGTCTGCTTCTTACACTGCCAGGTCACTAATCTTCTCCCAAAGAATTGACATCCCGCTGATGTAGACTTGTAGTTCATCTTGTAGCCACCGTAATCCAAGTCACTATACGTTGTTAGCTCGAAGTCATCCTCATGAGGATACCACAACCCAAGCGTTGGAGTACCCTTTAGATAACGAAAGATCCTTTTGACCCCTATCAGATGGTTGACTTTTGGCTTTGCCTGATATCTTGAACATAAACATGTCCGTACATGATATCAGGTCTTGAGGCAGTGAGGTACATGAGAGATCCAATCATTCCTCGGTACATGGTGGCATCGACCAGATCACCATTTTCGTCGGGTGCTACATCATGGTTTGTAGCAAGTGGAGTCCAAGTTGCGGAAGCATTATCCATGTCAAACCGACTAAGAATATCTCCTACATACTTGGTCTGATGAAGGAAAATCCCTTTGGTGTCTGATCCACCTGTAACCCGACAAAGAATTTCATCTATCCAATGGCACTCGTTTCAAACTCAGCCTTCATTACTGCTTCAAACTCTTTACATAGATGTTCGTTCTTTGAACTAAAGATTATATCATCTACATAAATTTGGACAAGCAGAAAATCTCCATCCTTTTCTTTTATGAATAGTGTACAATCAATGACACCTTTGCGAAAACTGTGTTTCACAAGGTGAGTCGAGAGTTTCTCATACCAGGCCCTGGGAGCTTGATGAAGCCCATATAAAGCCTTGTTGAATTTATAACTCTGTTCCGATGAAATGGATCCTCAAATCCCTCGAGTTGACTAACGTACTGCAGGATCGTTGAAGGGTGTAGAGTTACAACACAACAACACAAAAAGGAGATTACCTAAACTTAATCAAGCAGTAAACTAGATTAACCAAGGTAAGACACTAAGAACACAAGTAATGTAAGAGACAGAACACAAAGAACACAAGTATATGGTTTTCAAGAATGCAGTATATTGCTTTCTCTATGTTCTATTACAAGTGTTACAAAGCATATTCGAAAGATACAAGAACATGAGATACTTATACTACATCCTACAGCTGGCTATACTTTGAAAGCCAGCTGGATACAATTGACTAGACACAAAACAAAATCAATTGTAGAGTCAAAAGGCAGATTGCCTTTTCACTTGTGACTATGACATGCCATAGCTCATATCCTTATCTATTACAAAAAGGATAAAGTACATGAAGTATAAAGTTACAGACTCAAGACCTCAATGTATAGTTACCAAAAGCATGGACTTTTTTCACCAACTCATGTAAGTTGGTGACCTTACAGAGGTGCAGCGGAAAGGTGTCCAGCTTTATGGAAAACTACATCAGATAAAGCATGTATTAAAAGTCTTTGGGAGAAATCTGTCTTCATGAGTTGAAGCTTCGAAAGACTTTGTCTCTGAGGCTTCGGAAGACTTCATATTTGGCTTCGGAAGATATTGGTCTTGGCTTCGGAAGATTTTACACTTAGAGTATTTTCTGTTGCATGTGTAAAACTTCCTAAGCATTCTTCTTCAATGCACTTGTGCAGCATGCAGGATAGACATTTGATGTTTAGATTGCATCAGCCTCTTCATTAATCTCTACAAACTCCCCCTAGGCTGATGCTACCAAAACACATAGTAGACTTTAGATGTCAACAATCCTCATTAGGATGATCACCAATCCTTTCTTCATCAGATGATCAGTTGCCTTCAGACTGTCAAAGTGTCTTCTCATATCAAAGAGGTCATGCAGAGGCAACTGAAACGTATCTTTCCATGTGTAAATGTCTTTAGTCCCTTGATCTCTAATGACATGCCATCTTTCTAGATTTGTGGTGTATGTCCAAGACAAGATGGGTCTTCCTGATGCTAGAGGAGCTGTTTGAATTGGAGTTGTTGTAATATCCTCTGGCTACACAACCTCAAGATGTTCTGACTCATCCTGGGGTGTAGAAGAGGGTACAGTCTTCTTCTTCTTCTTTGGCTTTGGTTTAGAAGCCATCCTCTTCTTTCTCTTGACAGGTTTTAACTGAGAAGACTGGCCTGTAGCACCGGATTGATCTTCACTGTCTTTTTCAGTTGGGACTTCCTCTCTCTCAGGCTCAGAAGGAGAGGGAGGTTGACCCTGCTATAGATCAGAAGATGAATTGCTGAGTTTTAGCAGGAGGTCCAGGTTGTGTTGTCTCTGGTTGTTCAACCTTAACCTCCACTTCAGGTGGGGCTTGACTTGGAGTGGAGTGTAAGTCAATGAGCTCTCCACTTTTGATCTTCTGCTTGATCACCCTAATATGCTCATCCGTAGTGGATAGAGACATGGGACCAAGTCTCCTTCCAGAGAATCCATATAGCTTCAAGAAGCTCATCATCCTCTACCTATCATCAGACTTCTTCATGCTCTTTTGGATGATGACTCTTGATTTTGTAGCTTCTTCCCTTAGTTTCTTCTTAGTTGTCTTTCTGTCCTTGATTATCTCAAGTTTAAGATGTTTTAGGTACTCAAACTCAACATAGTCATAGGACAAGGGAAGGAGTGCATATGCCTGATAGAAGCCTGGGGCACTCAGGTAGTTGATCATCTTGATCCTTCTTCTTCTTTGTCTACCTGAGGTTCTTGTTGAACCACATCTTCTTGTGCAGGACTTTCCTGAACTAGGGAGAGGGTAGGCATATCCTTGTACAGTCTTTTTCTCCTTCTCTCCTATTTGACTTGTACTAGAAGCTCTGCATCTTCTGCCTCCTTTTTATCCTTTGACCTTTCCAGAATAACCAGTTCATTCAGTTGTTCTAAGGGGAGAGAGATGACACTTTCTATGTCATAGTTCCTTGTCTGCAGGTAGTTTATCCTGACTGCCCTTAACTCATCATTCTGAGTATCTGGTCTGGGGGTAGCCCTGATAGCAGACTCCATGAATCTTGAAGACCTAGCAGATGAACTTTCTCCCCTCAGCCTCCTTTTCCTCTCTCTCTCTCCTCCTCCTCAATCTCCTCCGATGTCATCTTTCTTTTCCCTTTGTCACTCACAGACCTTTGTGACTCAGGGTGGAGAGCGCTTTGGCCTTCATTGCTTGTTGTAGCATCTAAGCTCTAGCCAGAGAGAGGCTGAGAAGCACCTTCACTAGCAGGTGTCTCAATAGGAGTGTGGAACTCTGCAGCAGTTGATGATGATAGACAGGGGTCTCAGGTTCTGCCGTTGGGCCTTCAGTCAAGGTTTCCCCTATGAAACTAATCTTAGGGTCTACCTTAACATCCAGTTGACCGATGGCTTTGCCTTATTGCCTAAGTCTCCTTCTAAAGCTGAACTCTGCAGTGATCCTGCCTTGGATTCTTTGAGCCAGTCTGTCAGCTTGTCTTGATTTGCTTGGGTTGAGAAGTGGCATGTTGACTAAATCCAGACCTTCATAGTAGTTCAAAGTCTGAAAATTGAAGACTTCTTGTTTTCCTTGAACTCTTATGATGATTAGGGCTTTCCTGATGTTGTCATACCTCCACCCAATGATGTGATTGGAAGATGGTGAAGATGACATAGCCCTTGGTATCCCATCCTCAAACAAACTCTGTATGAAGGATTCGGTGTAATCCACATTAATATGAATTTAAGGAGGTTGCTGAGAATGCACAATTGCAAGTGAGGATGGTGAGTCCTCAATGTCCACTCTCTCTGAAGAACTCCTAGGTTCTGTGGCTGTAATAACTTTCTCCCCCTTTTTGGTAGCATCACCCACTTGCATAGGTGAGCTGGAAGATAGGTCAATCACATCCACAGGTTCTTGTGTTCCTGTTTAAGCACTTCTTAAGGGTCTCCCAGCTAGTTTTTCCTTAAGATATGAAATCTCAAGTTGCTGATCATTGATCCTGTTGTGTAAGGTAGTCACCTGAGATTCAAGGTGACTGACCTTTGAGACTAGATAGGTGCATGTTTTAGTCAGTTTGTCCACCTTTAGTCTCAGATTCCCCTCATCTTCATCAGAAGACTTATTAGGGATGAGATGATTGGACAAAGTCCTTTCTCTCACCCCCAGCTTCAGGTTCTTGGCTGCTGGTTTTCCTCTGCTCACTGGCAATCTCAGTTGAGATGTCAGTGGGCTGAGTTGCCATGGTTGAGGTCATAATGATGTAATCACTTTTAGAAGTGAGAGCCTCTTCCATATGAACATCCTGAACAGGTTGAGAAGTGTCCACCTCAGTTGTAGGTGACTGATGTGGGATAGATGTAAGAGACTCAGGAGCATTCATCTCTCTTTGAGTAGGGGTAAAGAAGAGAGACTCATTATACTCACTGAAACCTAGATCTTCATCAGTATAGAAGTCAAGGTGGGGAATTGGTTGGTTGAGATCTATAGGCTGGGGATGTTAACTGTCCCCTGAAGGTTGATCTCTTGAGTGTTGAGACTCAGAGTGATGGCTTAAGGCAGTTGGGCTAATGAGCTCATCAGGCTGAGCATGAGGAACCTCAGCACTGATTCTTGAAGAGATGGGAGTGGTCTGCTCCTCAGGAGAAGTGGGAGCTCCAGTGTCCACTTCTTCCTGTATGGGTGAGTATATGGGGGCCTCCACAGACTGAATAGCCTGAGCAGGGGTTCGTTTGGATTTTCTTTGGTAAGTGATGGTGATTTGAGGTTGTGTGGGTGGTTGAGAGGTAGCAGTGTGGGCTCAACACTAGCTTGTGCTTCTAGGTTGTCACCTTGAGCAATGAGCTCTAACATTTTTGGGACAATGGCTGTTTCTACCCCAGAGAAGCCAACAGTGGGCTTCCTTAGTATTTTAAAGATGTCGGGCTTCATCTGTCCCAATTTAAGAATGTTATATGTTTCCCTAAACTGTGAGCCCAGTTCATAATTAAGAATGTATTGGACATATCTAGGAAACATGTAATACTCTAAGGAGTCCAAATTAGTAAGTAATTTGTATAAACAAACTGAGAATACCTAAATTTGAACCATTCCATGGATTATGAAGGAGAGATCCTCAGGAATCTGGTCCCATCCACCATGCTTGTTTGATAAGCTGTGGATAACCACATGGAGCAGGAATCTCCATTGGGATGAGACCTTCCCTTTCCTAAAGGTCTTTACAGAGAAATCTCTCTCACATCCTATCTGCTCAAAGGAATGATTGACAACTTCCTTTGGGAAGAACACCTCACCTTCTTCATCATCCAACTGAAGATGCATGTTGATGATGGCCGGAGTGATGAAGATTGTTCTCCCCTGCACTGTGGCAGACAGTGCCTTCTCCCCATCCATAACAACCTCTTGACAGGTTTTCCAGAATTCAAGCACCTGATCCTCATAGAGTAGAGGATCAATGGTTAGGGAGGTGAAGTAGTTAGACAGAGCTAAGAAACGATAAACCTCTGAGAAATGAGGATCTTTCTCAGAGCTTAACAGGGCAACCTGATTGTGTTGCCTGTGTAGCTGCATGGTAAAGTTGGGATCATTTCTGTGAGCAAGGTTGGCAATTTTGAGGTAGCTTAAAGATGAAAAAAGAAGGAAGAAAGAAATTTTAGAGAGAAATTTAGGTTTTTAGGTTTGGAAGAAGGACAGATGATAGAAAGAGGGGTGTTGGACCAAAAGAACCAATGAGTCGGATCAGAAAAACTTCTAAGTCCCACAGACATCACAACAACTGCTGAAGACTTGATCAGCTGTTTTATAAAGTCTGAAGAGCAACAGCTGAAGTACAAGTACTGAAGACTTAAACAGCTGAAGATCAAAGTCTAAAGATCAACAGCTGAAGAACTAAAGTACTGAAGGTCAACAACTGAAGATCAAAGTCTGAAGATCAACAGCTGAGGACAACAGCTGAAGACAACAGCTGAAGACATCAGCTGAAGACATCAGTTGATGACAACAGCTGACGTTCAAGTACAAGTACTGAAGCCTTCAGAGTTTGTTACAACAGCTAAGGAAGCATTCTTCAGTTGTTGTGATGGTTTCCTTTCAGTAGTTTCTTTTCATTTAAGTTTTTATAAAACGACTGAAGAGCATGTTCTTCAGTCGTTGTAGTTTCAGTAGTTTCTTTTCAGTAGCTGTAGTAACTGTTAACACTTAGTATTTTTGTAAGAAGATGTCAGCTGTTTTGACATCTTCAGTAGTTGTGTTTCAGTTGTTTGAATAATTCTATTAGATGTCACTATCAAGTGACATCAGCAGACGTCACATCTCCTATACAAGGAATGTTCCACCACGACATTCCTATATAAGGGATGATTGACCTGATTGTATGTGTGACATTTTGCCACCACGAAAGCGCATCTTGAATGAAATCTTTGATTCGCAGAATTTCTTCTATAATCGTTCACTCTTGCTTTGAATGTCTATTATTATCTTGTGAATTGGCTAAATGATTTGTTAAAATTCCGCTGCAATAATCTCTAATCAAATCAACGTAGATCGCTGATCCTAACAATTGGTATCGGAGCCAGGTTAATCATTGATCGATCTAACAATTGATCATTGAAACTGCTAATCGATATCTGCATTTGATTGAATTAGCTTATTTGCAAGAACTGGTTATAGATTATTGATTTTCTGTCGCTTTCGTTTTATTGTTCTCTGTGGTTCAAATTGGTCTGTTGTGTTTTGTTCTAAACTGATTAAAACTTAATTGATTTTGGTTGATTCTGAGAATGACTACTCCTTCTAATGACCCTCACAATACCGGTTCCTCAACCAAGCCTCCGATGCTGGTTAGGATGAGTATAACATATGGCAACGAAGAATGCTTCATCACCTGTCTGTTAACAGTTCAGGTTGTTGGACATCAGTGGTACATGGTCCACATAAGCCTATGGTGAACAATCCGGAAACCAATCAAATTTCCGAAGAAGAAGGAGCAATACTCAGATGAAGATCGGAAACTGTTTGAGATTGATGCAAAAGCCCATGGAATTCTGGCCATGGCACTGCCTAATGAAATCTATTCAGGGCTTATGCATCATGAAACTGCTCATGACCTCTGGAATGCACTGAAGGAACAATTCGGTGGAACTGATGAGGTCTTAGCAAACAACAGAGAAATTCTTGCCCAACAATATGAAACATTCTCTCATAAGAAGGTGAGACACTGACTCAACAGTTTGAGCATTTTTCTTGTTTGATCTCTGAGCTAAAGATGGTCAAACATGAATATACCAATAGCCAGATGAATAACAGATTCCTCAGATCACTGCCTGAGAGATGGGACACATACACTGTTGTTCTACGCTCCAGTGCAAATCTGGATAAACTATCTTTTACCCAACTTCATGGGAAACTGCTTACATTCGAAAGAGAGATAGAGCAGAAAAGGAAACTGTCATCATCAGGAAAGCTCACTGATGACTTTGTACCGGGGAACACTGCCTAGGTTGGTCATGAGTCAGAATATGCTACATCTGAAAGCAATTATGATGAGCATATCGATTTCTCTTCAAATAGTTCTGATCATGCTTTTGTTGGTATTGATAGTCATTCTGGCAGAAATAGTGACAATCTATGCTTCATCATGGATGATCTGAAGGGAATTGCTGATGATGATTTGGAAGAGATGGATATCTGAGCCAAATGGCTTTGATTAATATCAGATCTCAGAAATTCTACAAGAGGACTGGCAGGAAATTCCCTGGACTCTCTGGCAAAACCAAAGTTGGTTTTGACAAGAGTAAGTTGAGGTGTCACAAATGCCAAAGGCTTGGACACTTTGCAAGAGAATGCAGATCAACTGGATCTAATTCCTCTGCACCCTTTGTGACTTTCCTAGCACTAGTCTACAAAACAGAGGGCAACATCCTGCTGGTTCTGGTCATCAATCACACCCTGTATCTCCTGCATATTTTTCCCCCCAGGTCAAATGTCATATCCTTTTCCCTGCTATTACATGCCTCAGTCAATACAGTTCAAGCTCCAATTGCACAACAACCACATGCATTACCTGAACCTCAGCCCCTCAATCTCATCAACAAACTCAACCTCAACAACACAGCTTTTCACCCCAGGAGTTATTGACTGGAGTAGTTTACCAGATGATCTGTCTGGTCATGAACAACTGTTCTCTCTGGTGCAGGTCAACATTGGTGTAGTCCCTTTTGGAAATCTAGCCCTCATGGCTTTGGAGTCTACTGATACTTCATCCTCCAATGCCTCTACACCACAGGTATCACAGGTATCCTCTGAGGCAAAAGCCAAACTATGTTCTGAAACATGTATAGCCGCATTTGCATCTATTAGAGAAGCAAATGCAGCTTTAATTAACAAGAACATTGAGCCAGAACAAACAATTTTCAAAAGCAAAGCTGAATTTGAGTCTGTGATTAATGATAAGAATGATGAAATTTACAAACTTAAATGTCAAATCACTGATGTTAAGGCTAGGGAAGAGATACTTCTAGAGAAGTACAGAGACCTCAAGAAACACTTGCAACTACCCAGGTAGAGTGTGATCGATGGGTAAATTCTTGCAAGGGTTTTGAAATGCTTCTTAGTAAGCAATCTGCTTCCAATGTGAAGTTTGGAATTGGTTATAATCACACTGCTCCTCCTACAGACTTTACTCCCAGAGCAGAGGTAGAATCTGATGGTGAAAGCAATAACCAATCCTCTTCATCATGTGATCTACTTTCTGATACAGCACCATCAGAAGTAGAAGTCAGCATTAATTCCTCACATGCTGATGTTGTTGGTTCAAATACTGACACTCACATGATCACAAAGTTGATCACTCCAGGTGATATTTCACAATGTACTGAAAGTACTGAAAAGAATGTCATAACACCTGGAGAACAAGCCCAAACTACTACATGCACTAAAGGAAAGAATACTGCAAGTAGAAAGGGGGGAAAATTACTGAAGAAGATATCAAGAAAGCAGGTACTAAAGCAAAGAAAACTGCTAGTACTGATAGCAAACTGCTGAAGAACAAGTCTTCAGTAGTTTCATCTTCTTCAGCAGATGATCAACTTAAGATGAAGAAAAAGCCATGTGAAATATGTGGCTTCAATCATCTTACTGATGATTGCTGGTATAAAAAGGGCTCCAAACTCAACATAATGAAAACATTAAAGAGAAAATGGACAAAATGAAAACTGAGTTTGAAATCAAATTTGTACCAGCAGCATCAAAACCTGTAACCCCTAAATCCAAAAGGAAATCCACAAAGAAAGGGGTCAAACAGGTAACAGCTGAGGTTGCTCAAAGTGAGATGGTACAACACAGGAACCCATCAAACTCAAGCACTAATGTGTCTGATGAGCTGAAGGCTTTATCACAAAATCAGACACAACTTGTTATGATGGTTCAACATCTATTGGGGAGAGTTAACCAATTAGATGCTCCTGTGTTGAAATCACAGAGAAGAAAATCCATGCCAAAGGATTCTTCTTCTTCACCATCTCCAATCCCTCAGGCTGTTATTTACAACAAGTCTGTTAGTTTACCATCTGATGATATGAACAGACCCAAACCAAAAAGGTTGGGTCTCAAAAACTAACTAAGTGTTTATGATTGCAGGGTTTTTATATGCCAAAGTAGCATCTGGTGTAGACAGTGGGGATCTATGCATATGACAGGGAACAGCTCTCTTCTTCATGACTACTCTCAAGGAAAGAAGGGGTTTGTTTCTTTTGGCAATGATGCTAAGGGTTACATCATTGAAAAGGTTTTGTCTCCAATGGAAAATAAAGTTTGATGATGTTAATCATGTGGAAAATCTCAAGTACAATCTCTTGAGTGTCAGTCAAGTGTGATAAAGGACATGCTGCTTTTTTCACCAGTCAGAACTGCAGGATTCTGTCATCTAAAGTTCTGAACTTGATTGATAAGGTGTTGGATGATCACACTCTCCTGAGGGCCAACAGGACAGGAAGAGTGTATGCCTTAGATCTTTCCAAGAAAATAGATCTCAGAGGCTATCCTTGCCTATTTTCCAAAGCCTCTTCTCAGGAATCTAAACTGTGGCACAGAAGGTTGGGTCATGTTAATTTCAAAAACATGAATCAGCTGATCCACAATAGGTTAGTGAGAGGCTTACCAACAAGGAGTTCCACTGTGATGAAACCTGCACTGCTTGTTTAAAAGGAAACAGCACAAAGTCTCATTCCCTCCTATTAAAGAGCCTAAGTCCACTGCATGCTTGCAATTACTGCATATGGATCTATTTGGTCCTGTGAGAGTGATGAGCATGGCAAAGAAGAAATACTGTCTGGTAATTGTGGATGATTACTCCAGATTTGTATGGACTTTCTTTCTGTACTCAAGGATGAGGTTTCTCAGAAGATTATCAACTTTGTGTTGTATGTTGAGAAGCAGTATTCCCTATCAGTCAAGTGTATAAGGAGTGACAATGGTACTGAATTAGAAACCATACACTTGATGAATTTTCTTTCAAAAGGAATCAAAAGGCAGTTTAGCATCCCAAGGACTCCTGAGCAAAATGGAGTAGTGGAGAGAAAGAACAGGACTTTAATTGAAGCTGCAAGGTCCATGTTGGCTGACTCTGGTTTGCCACTGACCTTTTGGGCTAAAGCTGTTAACACAGCTTGTTATGTGCAGAATAGAGCCTTAGTAAATCAGAGGTTGATGAAGACTCCATATGAGGCTCTACATCAGTTGGCTCCTTTGATTTCATTCTTCAGAGCCTTTGGATGTCCTTGTTTCATTCTCAACACAAAGGATCAACTCCACAAATTTGATCCTAAGGTGGATGCAGGGTACTTTGTTGGTTATTCAACCACCTGCAAGGCTTACAGAGTCTTCAACTGCAGAACAAAGATAGTTGAAGAAACCTTGCATGTGAAATTTAATGAATCTCCTAAGGATAAAATTTCACAAAACCCTGTGGAGTTGTTTGATCTGGACATACTGCAATATGGTCCTTATCAAACTCCAGCTATTGCAGATCATGTGAAAAATCATCCTCTGCAGCAAGTCTTCCACTGGTGGTACTGAAGATGATGATGATGTCAGTACTCACCTTTTCAAGTTTAGTGACCAACTGCCTGAGTCTGCTAAACTTGATGTTCCTGTACCTTCAGCAGCTACATCCACAACAAATGCTGATGAGATTTCTGATTCCTCCACATCATTTGATTTGCCATCCAATACTTGGTTTCAAGAATCTGAATCAACATCTGCTGCTGCTGAACCGCATCAAACACTTGCACTGATCTTATTGTGCACCAAGAGCTGAAGGATCACCCTATATCTCAAATCATTGGTGGTATCAATGCTGGCGTCTCAACTAGAAGTAAATTGTCTAACCTGTGCTTCTATGCTCTCTTCATCAGTCAGCAAGAACCAAAGAACTATCATGTTGCTTTGAGAGATAATGCATTGGGTGGATGCTATGCAGCTTGAGCTACTTCAGTTCAAAAAGCAGCAAGTGTGGGAACTGGTTCCTCTACCCCCAGGTAAGTGTGCAATAGGCACTAAATGGGTATTTAGGAACAAAACAGATGAAAATGGGCTTATTGTTAAGAACAAGGCCAGACTGGTTGTTCAGGGGTTTTCACAAGAAGAAGGTATTGATTATGATGAGACCTTTGTCCATGTAGCCAGACTGGAGGCAATTAGATTGTTCTTAGCCTATGCTGCATTCCACCATCTCAAAGTTTTTCAAATGGATGTCAAAAGTGCATTTTTGTATGTCAAAATAAAAGAAGAAGTTTATGTGTGTCAACCACCAGGTTTTGAGGACAATAAACATCATGAATGGGTGTATAAACTTGATAAGGCTCTTTATGGGCTGAAACAAGCTCCTAGAGCCTGGTATGAGACACTTTCTACTTTTCTTCTCAAGAATAATTTCACTAGAGGCTCCATAGATAAAACCTTTTTTATTAAAAGGGTTGATCAGCATAAGCTACTTGTTCAAATTTATGTTGATGATATTATTTTTGCATCCTCTGATCCCCAGTTGTGTGATGATTTTACCAAATTAATGAAAAAGAGGTTTGAAATGAGTGCAATGGGAGAATTACAGTTCTTTCTAGGTTTGCAGATCAAACAAAAGGCTGATGGAACCTTTATTCATCAGTCCAAATATACAAAAGATCTTTTGAATAAGTTTGATTTACAAAAATGTAAGCCCAGTTCTACTCCCATGTGCAACACCACACAACTGGATGCAGATCAGAGAGGTAAAGCTGTTGATGAAACACTTTACAGATGTATGATTGGGTCCTTAATGTACTTAACAGCCTCTAGACCAGATATCATGTTTGCAACTTGTGTTTGTGCTAGATTTCAGGCTGCTCCTAAAGAGTCTCATTTGATTGCAGTCAAGAGGATCTTTAGATATTTGCAAGGTACACAATCTCTAGGTTTATGGTATTCCACTGGACACTCTTGCAAATTAGTTGCTTTTTCAGACAGTGACTATGCAGGATGCAAGTTAACCAGAAAGTCAACTTCTGGTGGATGTCAATTCCTAGGCAACTGTTTGATTTCTTGGCAGAGTAAGAAACAACATCTGTTGCTACATCCACTGCTGAAGCAGAGTACATTGCTGCTGCATGCTGTACTTCTCAGGTACTCTGGCTTCAGAACCAACTTTTGGATTATGGCATTGCAGAGACTAAGACTCCATTATTAATGGACAGTGCTTCAGCTCTTTGCATTGTCAAGAATCCTGTCCAGCACTCTAGGACCAAACATATAGAGATCAGATATCATTTTATTCGGGATTGTTATGAAAAAGGTCTGATTGATCCTAAGTTTGTGCCTAGTGCTGATGAGCTTGCAGACATTTTTACTAAGCCTTTGGATAGTTCAACTTTCCAAAACATGGTGTTAAGGCTTGGTATGCTGCAGCTAGAATAAGTGATAACTACTGATGATCTCAGTAAATAAGTACTGATGATCATTAGTAAGCATATCCCATATAAGTACTGATTCTGTTCAAACAACTGATAAAGTTACAACTACTGATGTAGTTATAAATACTGATGTTAGTAAAATCAGATAAGTACTGATGTCCTATGAAACAACTGAAAACAGCAAAAGGTCTGATGAGTAAGTGTTGAGGACAGTATGAAACAGCTGGAAAGCTATGAATTGACGAAAACTACTGATGAGAATTTTCTCTTCAGTTGTTTCTAAAACTGCTGCTTCATCTTAAACAACTGATGACAAAACCATGTCTTCAGTAGTTTCACAACTACTGATGACTAACACCACGTCGTCAGCTGTCTACAACAACTGATGACAAAACCATGTCTTCAGTAGTTTCATAACTACTGATGACTAAAACCAAGTCTTCAGTTGTTTTCAAACATCTGAAGTCAAAACATATAGCCTTTAGTAGTTTTTAACTACTGATGCCTAAAACCAAGACTTCAGCTGTTTCAACCTCTGAAGGTTTCTGCCACATCATCAATCTGTTAAAACTACTATGACTCACATAAACCTTTCAGTTGCTTTATAAACCGTACCCTATAAATACCCAATACCTAAGCCTTCAGCACTTCATCCTTTCCAAACCTAACGTTCAAATCTCCAAAACTTCTCTCTCACTAATGGCGACCATGCAGCTCAAACCACGACATAACTGTGTAGCCTACCTCACCAAATCGCCCTTCTGGACAAAGTTCGATAACGCCATTGATCTTATGGTCCAGTCACCCTACAAAACGGCATTTCTTCTAAATCCCATCATTCATGCCGAATCCCTTCACCAGTTTTGGACGAACATTACCGTTACCACTGGGGAGAACAACACCGAGTCTCTCCGGTCGGTTGTCAACAACCTTCAAGTGGTCATCACTCCGGAAATCATTCGACAAACTCTCAACTTGGATGATGCCACTTTTCCTGCAGGATATCCAAAGGGCAAAACTGATTTATCCTTTGCCAACCATGGATATCAGGGAAACCTTAGTGTCCTCTACTATTCTGAAGAAACATTTCCATGATGCAAAACGTCTTATCTTTCACATGGTAATGTTTGTTTAGCTCCTAAGACATCCTCTTGGGATCAAATGTCTACCAGATGGCAGCAGGTACTATTCTCTATCCTTGAGCAACAAGACTTAAACTTTTCTGAAATCATTTTTCTTGAACTTAAGGATATGGCCTCAAAATCTATTTCTAACCGTTGGATATTATATCCTCGTTCATTATGGCCATAATAGAGAATCAGCTGAAAGCTGAGGGACTTGTTGGCCTTGGAGTCCCTGCAACGGTTGTATTGCCTGAAGTATACTCCAGGCACAACTCTGACCACACACTGAAACAGGCTGCCAAACTGCGAAAACCCACGCAGTTGGAACCCCACACCCCACCTCCAGAACCAGAGTCCCCACCAAACCCAAATCAAAAAGCCAAAAACGGCTACTCAGGAGATGAGTCCCCTGAGGATGCCCATGTACCACAAACGCAGGAAACACATACTGGTATTAACCCCCAGTTGTGTCAAAGACTCCCAGCCACAACCGCACAGGTATCCTCTCAACAGGATCCTGCTGCAACCATTATTGGGGAACCCACACTGTTGGAACCTGTCTCACTTGAGAGGGTTACCATTGAAGCACACCATTCGCCCCGGGTGCAATCTGATTCTACCCACTCACCACAGGCAACCACCCCCCAAAGTCCTACATTAATTGTTGCACAAGTGCTGAGTCAGTTGCACTCCTCACCCCATCCCCAGATACCAATTACAACTAGGCATACCTCTACCATTGAGGGGGAGGATCAAAGTGCATCTGATAACCCACAGCATAGGGGTTACAATCCTCCATCTCTTAGTGTAGAAAAAGAGATTGGAACTTCTGGTGAGGCTGCCACTATCCTGCTTCAGCATATGATCAGGATGTAGTTGGTACCAGTACTAAGACCTTACCAGAGGCAACTGCTGATGAAGGACATAGTCCTGAGGCAGGAAGTCCCCAGTTCCAAGATAAAGGGGCACATGCTATAACTGATCTACACTCAGTGCATGTTCATCCTGATTACATCAGGAGGTCAGGTGATTCAGTAACCACTGATGATGACCTGGGTTTTTTCTACGATGTGTTAGCCCAAAACACAATCCTGGAAGAGGAGTGAGCAGACTCAAAGAGCTGCTTGCCAAAACTTCTGAGGATCAAAGACCATCTGCCTCTCAAACCCCACAGATGGAACCTTCATCTGAAGGTCTCCCAAACACAGAGCCACTCCCAAAAACTCAGCCACCTGCCTCTGCTTCTGGCACTATTTCTCAGGAACAGAACCCCCCTGAGCAGATAGC
Source organism: Flaveria trinervia (assembly GCA_025506515.1). Lineage (NCBI taxonomy): Eukaryota > Viridiplantae > Streptophyta > Magnoliopsida > Asterales > Asteraceae > Flaveria > Flaveria trinervia. Next base: position 93,787,533 of record CM046445.1, on the reverse strand, counting down.
TGCTATCCTTCAAAATTCTCTCCCTCTCATCACACCTATAATAACTGACATAGTGATCAAAACCCTTGATGAGAGGCTTTCCTCAGTCATACAACCATTGATAGAGGAGGTTGTGGGCAAACAGCTTTCTGACCATCAAACCCTTGCAACCAATGCAACCAAAAAGGGGAGATTAAGTCAGTGAAAGCAAAAAGAAAGAGGAGTGCAGAAGGGAAAGTGAAGGAAACAGAAGGAACAGTAGTGGAGAAGGAGTTGGATGTGGAGACCGAAAAAGAAAAGGAAAAAGAGAAAGCCTGGAGCTAATGGTAAAAGAGGCTGATGCCGAACACAGCAGATCAATGGACAATATCATTGATCAGCTGTTTAGGCAAGGCCATGACACAGACAAACTTGACTCTGAGATCAGAAGACTAGAGATTGAAGAAATTCCAGAATAGATGGGCAAGTTATGATGTGTTAGAAAGAGAGAGGCTGGAGATCATGATCAGATTTATAGCAAAATATCTTGGAAGATCGATGATCGAAATCAAGGCTTGGTCCAGGGACAGCATCTTGGCAATAACCACCAAGATCTATTCGTCTGAAGTATACACAAAGGGAATAGTTATTGAAGCTTTGAATGAAGCTGGTGCTGGGAGCAGACTGAGCTAGCCAAGCAATCTAAAGCCACACTCACCTCAAAAATGCTAGAACAGCCTGTCAACATTCCCACACTAAAACAACCACCCACGAAAACAATCCCTTTACCCCAAAAATCACCAAAAACACAACCCACCAAACCAACTCCCTCACCCTCAAAACCAACAGCCGATGATGTACCCCAGAAGAAGAAGAGAAGGGTATTGAGGCTAGAAGATGATGAAGAAGATGATGATGAAGAAGAAGATAGGCTGCCAATCTCAGCTGTTATTCATTGCCGAAGGCCACAAGTCACCCTCCAACAATTACTCCTGAATCCCAGAGACAAACTGTGAAGGTGAAGCTAGAAGAAGAAGGACTTCACCAACAGCATGATGAGGAGTTGTTGAGAAGGGTTGATAAAGCTTATGCGGCCACATCTTCCATCATCAACATGAAGAAACATGCACTCAGATTATACACTCTTAGGCAGACTTTTCAATATCAGAAGGAGAGAGTGAGGATTTGGCCTGATCCCAGGGTGTCTCACAGAATTCACAAGAATAACATTCCACAGAGATACATGGTCCAGGTGAAAAAGATTGTAGATGAAGTGATCTCCCTGGTCTTTGTAGTATCACCCTGGGAAATCCTGGAAGACTTCAAGAAAGCTTATAAAGCTAACCAAACCCCACAGAAGATGCTTGAAAAAAATGGTGAAAAAGGGGTTAGTTTGTAAGAGGCTTGAAGAAGTCAGGAAAAATGAGCTCCAGTTGTTCCTTGAAGGTAATCACCCTGATGAGTTTGCTTATAGAATAATAACAATTGTGGAGCTAAAGAATGGGAAACAGGCCAAATACCTATCTGAGTACTATGGGCCGGAATTTTTATTTGAAGGAGGTGCTGAAGAGCTGACCATGGAGGAACAGATCACCTTCCTAGAGGCCTATACCAGGGAGTCATATAGACTCGTTGTTGGGAAGTAGATCTCATGAATGGGGTAACAACTCTGTCTCCAGTTCCCCAAAACAGAGTTCCCATTCATACTTTGCCAATCAAATTTTTGAGACTACTTCCAGGCCGGTGCTTACAAGGGTCACTTCTGATCTGATCTAGAAGACAAAAAGACCAATCATTCTGCCATAATAAGTGGGACATCTTCAATAAGTTTAGAGGTTTGGCTGCATTGGTTCAGGGGGAGTTTGTTGGACCAAAAGAACCAATGAGCCGGATCAGAAAAACTTCTAAGTCCCACAGACATCACAACAACTGCTGAAGACTTGATCAGCTGTTTTATAAAGTCTGAAGAGCAACAGCTGAAGTACAAGTACTGAAGACTTCAACAGCTGAAGATCAAAGTCTGAAGATCAATAGCTGAAGAACTAAAGTACTGAAGGTCAACAACTGAAGATCAAAGTCTGAAGATCAACAGCTGAGGACAACAGCTGAAGACAACAGCTGAAGACATCAGTTGATGACAACAGCTGACGTTCAAGTACAAGTACTGAAGCCTTCAGAGTTTGTTACAACAGCTAAGGAGCATTCTTCAGTTGTTGTGATGGTTTCCTTTCAGTAGTTTTCTTTTCGTTTAAGTTTTTATAAAATGACTGAAGAGCATGTTCTTCAGTCGTTGTAGTTTCAGTAGTTTCTTTTCAGTAGCTGTAGTAACTGTTAACACTTAGTATTTTTGTAAGAAGATGTCAGCTGTTTTGACATCTTCAGTAGTTGTGTTTCAGTTGTTTGAATAATTCTGTTAGATGTCACTATCAAGTGACATCAGCAGACGTCACATCTCCTATACAAGGAATGTTCCACCACGACATTCCTATATAAGGGATGATTGACCTGATTGTATGTGTGACATTTTGCCACCACGAAAGCGCATCTTGAATGAAATCTTTGATTCGCAGAATTTCTTCTATAATCGTTCACTCTTGCTTTGAATGTCTATTATTATCTTGTGAATTGGCTAAATGATTTGTTAAAATTCCGCTGCAATAATCTCTAATCAATCAAACGTAGATCGCTGATCCTAACAAGGGGGAAACCGTTGGGTTTATATGTGAGAGGAATTTCAGATAAAGTTTAATGAAAGAGGATAAACTTTGAAATCCAAATATCGGTCCCACCTCTGAAAAAGCAGTTTACTTTTGCTCAAAAAGTAGTTTTCTTGGAAGTCAAAAAGCTTTCGAAAGTTAATTATCTTCGGAAGTTTTAATTAAAAAGCTTCTGAAGCTAAAAAGACTTCGGAAGAATTTCTTGAGAGTTTTGAGAATTTCGCTTCGGAAGAGAAATTTAACACCTGCGTGCTTTGTATATAAAACAACAAAGCTTCCGAGAGTTAATTTTGCTTCGGAAGTAAATGGTCCTTGAAAATGAGTAAGTGTCTGAGACAAGTATTTAAGCTTCTGAAGATAAATCTGAAAGCTCTTCGAAGGTAAATTTCTTAGAAAGTTATTTATTTTGAAGGCATAATTTGCTTCCGAAGTTAAAAGCATAACTTTCGAAGTATCAGAAATTTTCAAAAATCTAAGGAAAGTCTTCAAAAAGAAATTTTCATCCAAAGAAAACATGAGCTTATGAAAGTGATGAACTAGACAACTTAGAACACACATATTTTAAGAAATAATAGAATTAGTTTTATGTAAAGCTTACTCAAAGTTTATCATCCCAATAGCTGATATTAGATATTTAAATCTTTGTTCATCAAAATCCTTTGTAAACATATCAGCATATTGTTCACCTGTGTGAACTTTGACTAGTTTAATTAATCCCTTTTCATAGTTATCTCTTATTAAATGGTACCTGATATTAATGTGCTTTGTCCTTTAGTGCTGCACAGGATTCTCTGTGATTGAGATAACACTGTTGTTGTCTATGTGAATGGGAGTCTCCTTGAAGTCTAACCCATAGTCCAGTATCTGATTTTGAATCCAAAGTACTTGAGCATAGCAGCTTGCAGCAGCAATGTATTCAGCTTCAGCAGTTGATGCAGAGACACAGGATTGTTTCTTGCATTGCCATGAGACCACCCTTCCACCAAAAAATTGACATCCCCCAGATGTAGATTGCAGTCATGTTGCAACCACCATAATCACTATCTGTATAAGCATACATATTGAAGTCAGGATTCTTAGGGTACCATAAACCAAGTGTTGAAGCACCTTTGAGGTATCTTAGAATCCTCTTGACAGTGATGAGGTGAGACATCTTAATGTTGGCTTGATATCTTGCACAGATGCATGTAGCAAACATAATATCAGGCCTGCTAGCAGTAAGATACATAAAAGACCCAAGCATAGCCCTGTATAAGTGCTCATCTACACACTCCCCCTCAAGATCAGGTCCAAGGGAGTGGTTTCTGGCTATGGGTGTCTTAGCAATCTTACAGTCAGTCATGTTGAACCTTTTAAGTATGTCCTGAACATACTTTGACTGACTTATGAAGATGCCATCTTCAACTTGCTTCACTTGAATTCCCAGAAAGAAATTGAGTTCCACCATGGCACTCATTTCAAATCTGTCTTTCATCAGCTTCTCAAAGTCTTTGTAGAGCTTTGGATTAGTTGAACCAAAGATGATGTCATCCACATACACTTGAACTAGCAATATGTCATTTCCCTGTCTTTTGATGAAGAGAGTTCCATCTATAGTACCTCTCATGTATTCATGTTTACAAAGATACTCAGATAGTGTCTCATACCATTTCCTGGGTGCCTGATGCAGCCCATAAAGAGCTTTGTCAAGCTTGCAGACATAATCAGGATGATCAGGATCTACAAAACCAGGTGGTTGTTTGACATATACCTTTTCATCTATCACTCCATATAAAAAGGCACACTTCACATCAAGCTGAAAGACCTTGAAGTTCTTGGATGCAGCAAATGTCAGGAATATCCTAACAGCTTCTATTCTTGCCACTAGAGCAAAGACATCAGTGTAGTCAATCCCTTCTTCTTGTGTGTATCCTTGAACGACCAGTCTAGCTTTGTTCTTAATGATGATGCCTCTATCATCTTTCTTGTTCCTAAACACCCATTTGGTTCCAATGGTAGTCTTCCCAGAAGGAAGAGGACAAAGGTTCCAACTTCTTTCTGCCTTTTGAATTGAAGTAGCTCTTGTTGCATAGCTTCAACCCAACTTCCATCCTTTAGAGCCTCATCAACTTTCTTTGGCTCTATCTGGGATAGAAACAAGAGTGAAAACAAACATTTGCTTCATGGGTTTGTCCTCTTGTCCTTACCCCTGTGACAACATCTCCAATGATGTTTGTGGTGGGGTGAACTTGTGGATCCTAAGCTGAGGGATCACAGCAAGTTGCTGAGAGAGATCTAAATTAAAGAAATTTAGATCTGGCATAGATGTTTCTCCCACCACATCAGCACACTTATCAAGAGAGACTTGATCCAAGCAGTGTGTGACATCATTGATGTTCTCATCTATGGTGTGGTTAGTGGCATCAAGAAATTCTTGGTCACTGTCACCACCACCATTGTTGTCTTCCACAATTGAGGTGTTCTTATCTGGTTGTGGAGCCTCTAAGCTGGAATTTGAAGGCACCCCAGATGTATCAGCTGAGTTTGTCATTGTAGTGCTGATAGAAACCTCATTAGCAGAAGTAGTTCTAACTGGAGCTGAAGATGTAAGACTTGAAGGTCTTCTTAGCTCAAATCTTGGATCAGGATCACCTGTATTTAAATTTTCTACAGATCCTGAAACATTCTCACAAGATTTGTTAAAATAGTTAGTAACTAAATCAAGATCAAATAACCAATCTGGACCAGAACCAGCAACACAGGGTGTGTGTTCATTGAAAGTCACATTGGCTGACTCCTCAACAATTCTAGTTTCGAGATTGTACACTCTATAAGCCTTAGCTTGGGAAGAGTATCTAGTAAAGTGTCATCATCTGATTTCTCAGCAAACTTAGCAATTTGATCTTTGGTATTCAAGATGGTGCAAGGACAACCAAATGACCTGAGAAAACCAATGAAAGGTTTCCTGTTGTGCCAAAGTTCATAAGGAGTCTTGCCATGAGTCTTAACTACTAAAACTCTATTCTGCACATAGCAGGCAGTGTTGACTGCCTCTGCTCAGAAGGTGATGGGCAACTTAGAGTCAGACAGCATGGTTCTTGCAACTTCAATCAGTGTCCTGTTTTCCTCTCAGCAACACCATTTTGCTGAGGAGTCTTGGGAGCACTGTATTGCCGTGTAATACCCTTTTCATCATAGAATTATCAAGGAGTTGGTTCTTAAATTCAGTTCCTTGATCACATCTTATGATCTTGACCTTGTGATCAGATTGATTCTCAATCTTTTAGATGAAATTCTTCAGAATCTCAGGAGTCTCATCCTTAGTTCTAAGGAAGAAAACCCAGGTGAATCTTGTAAAGTCATATGTGATCGCTAACAGTAAGAGGTCCTTCCTAAACTCATTACACTGGTGGGGCCAAAGAGATCCATATGTAACAAGTGTAGGGGTGTAGTGATGGAGTTCCTTTCCTTAGGTTTGTGAGATACCTTATGTTACTTCCCTTTCAGGAATGCAACACAATGGTCATCACTTGTAAACTCTTTATTTGGTATTCCAGTTACCAAATCATGCTTAATCAATTTGTTCATGTTCTTAAAGTTTACATGACACATTCTTTTACGCCATAGGAAAGACTCATCACTATTAGCTTTAGACAGAAAGCATAAAACTTCTCCAGAGGGAGATGTTTCTTGCAAATCCATCTTGTACATGTTCTCTTGGGCTCTAAGCAAGATTGCTCATGAGGAATGACCACACCAGGCTTAAGAACAATGCACTCATGCTCAGTAAAGAGCATGTTATGACTCTGATCACAAAATTGAGATACACTCAAAAGATTGTATCCAAGCTCCTTGACAAAGTTTACCTTTTCTATGCTGAGCTTACCATTTGTGACCTTGCCCCTTCTAGAAATGTAACCACCTCCATCTCCTCCAAAAGCAACTGGTCCTCCATCAATCCTTTCAAAGTTCTGGAGTAGTGACCTATTGCCTGTCATGTGTTTGTGTTAGGATCTCAGCATCTAGTTTGATCAATTAGATTGGATTTGCAGTGGAATGAGCCCACGAATAAACAAATTTAAACAAGAACACACGAAATTTATCAATGAAACAGTGTTCGTTATAGAGAGAGAATTTCTGCCAAAAGGAATATATTCATTCAATACACGCTTCGGCTGGCTTTCGCGCATCGTTACAATTAGGTCATCTTTCCTTTTATAAGGGAAGCTGACGTCAGCTGATGTCACTTGACAGTGACATCTAACTGTTATTTAACTACTGAAAGTTAACACAACTACTGAAGATGTCAAACAGCTGACATCTTCTTACAAAAATGCCCAAGTGTTAACTATCACTACAACTAATGAAAAAAAACTACTGAAACAACAACGACTGAAGAACATGCTCTTCAGTCGTTTTACAAGTACTGAAATAGAAAAGAAAACTACTGAAAGGAAACCATCACAACAACTGAAGAATGCTTCTTCAGCTGTTGTGACAAACTCTGAAGGCTTCAGTACTTGGACTTCTTGAACTTCAGCTATTGACATCAGCTGATGTCTTCAGATGTTGTCTTCAGTCTTTGTACTTCAGCTGTTGATCTTCAGTACTTTAGTCTTCAGCTGTTGATCTTCAGTACTTTAGTCTTCAGCTGTTGATCTTCAGTACTTTAGTCTTCAGCTGTTGATCTTCAGACTTTGTCAAATAGCTGATCAAGTCTTTAGCAGTTGTTGTGATGTCTTGTGGGACTTAAAGTTTTTTTTCTAATCTGGCTCATTGGTTCTTTTGGTCCAACAAACTCCCCCTGAACCAATGCAGCCAAAACCTTTAAGCTTATTGAAGATGTCCAACTTATTATGGCAGAAAGATTGGTCTTTTTTGTCTTCTAGATCAGCTCAGAAGTGACCCTTGTAAGCACACTGTTTGACAAAGGATGGATGGGAACTCTGTCTTGGGGAACTGGACATAGAGCTATTACCCCTTCCATGAGATCTACTTCCCAACTATGAGTCTGTAAGACTCCCTTGTATAGGCCTCAATGAAGATTACTTGTTCCTCCATGGTAAGCTCTTCTGTTTCTCCTTCAAAGAGTGACTCTGGCCCATAATACTCAGAGAGGTATTTGACCTGCTTCCCATTTTTTAGTTCCATAGTTATTATGACTCTATATGCAAATTCATCTGGGTGAATATCCTCTAAGAACAACTGGAGCTCATTCTTTCTAACTTCCTTAAGCCTCCTATACACTAACCCCTTTTTCACCACTTTATTCTCCAGCATCTTTTGTGGGGTCAGTATAGCTTTATAGGCTTTCTTGAAGTCATCTAGGATCTCCCAAGGTGATACTACAAAGGCCAGTGAGATCACTTCATCTACAATCTTCTTTACTTGGCCAATGTATCTCTGTGGAATATTTTTCTTTTGAATCCTATGAGACACCCTGGGATTAGGCCAAATCCTCACTCTCTCTTTTTGATATTGAAAGGTATGTCTGAGAGTGTATAATCTTTGAGCATGTTTCTTCATATTCATGATTGAAGATGTGGCAGCGTATGCTTTGTCGACTCTTCTCAACAGTTCCTCATCATGTTGTTTGTGAAGCTCTTCTTCTAACTTCACTTTCACAATTTGCCTTTGAGATTCAGGAGTAATTGTTGGAGGGTGACTTATGGCCTTAGGCAACTGTATAACAGCTGAGATTGGCAGCCTGTCTTCATCTTCATCATTATCTTCTTCTTCCTCTTCTAGCCTCAGTACCATTCTCTTCCTCTTCTGGGGTACATCATCGGCTATTGGTTTTGTGGGTAAGGTAATTGGTTTAGTGGGTTGTGGTTGTGGTGTGGGAATTTTGACAGGCTGTTCTAGCATTTTGGATGTAAGTGAGGCTTTAGATTGTTTGACTAGTTCAGTCCTTGATGGGATCTCAGCATCTAGTTTGATCGATTCGAATGATTTCAGCAGCGGAATAGAGTACCAACTAGCACAATTCGAGCAAGAATACCAAAGATATTGCAATGAACAGAATTAGTTATAGAGAGAGAAAGTTTCTGCAAAAAGAATATTTCATTCAATCACACGCTTTCGTGGTGGCAAAAAGTGTCACACATACAATCAGGTCAATCATCCCTTATATAGGAATGTCGTGGTGGAACATTCCTTATATAGGAGATGTGACGTCTGCTGATGTCACTTGATAGTGACATCTAACAGAATTATTTAAACAACTGAAACACAACTACTGAAGATGTCAAAACAGCTGACATCTTCTTACAAAAATACTAAGTGTTATCAGTTACTACAACTACTGAAAAGAAACTACTGAAACTATAATGACTGAAGAACAAGCTCTTCAGTCGTTTTACAAAACTACTGAAAGTAAAAACATAAAACTACTGATATCACAACTACTGAAGAAGTACTCTTCAGTCGTTTTACAATGTACTCTGCTTCAGCAGTGGATGTAGCAACAGATGTTTGTTTCTTACTCTGCCAAGAAATCAACCAGTTTCCTAGGAATTGACATCCACCAGAAGTTGACTTTCTGGTTAACTTACACCCTGCATAGTCACTATCAGAGAAAGCAACTAATTTGCAAGAGTGTCTAGTGGAATACCATAAACCTAGAGATTGTGTACCTTGCAGATATCTAAAGATCCTCTTGAATGCAATCAAATGAGACTCTTTAGGAGCAGCCTGAGTTCTAGCACAAACACAAGTTGCAAACATGATATCTGGTCTAGAAGCTGTTAAGTACATCAAGGACCCAATCATACATCTGTAAAGTGTTTCATCAACAACTTTACCTTTCTGATCTGAACCAGTTGAGTGGTGTGGCACATGGGAGTAGAACAGGACTTACGGTTTTGTAAATCAAACTTATTGAAAAGATCTTTTGTATATTTAGACTGATGAATGAAAGTCCCATCAGCCATTTGTTTGATTTGCAATCCTAGAAAGAACTATAATTCTCCCATTGCACTCATTTCAAACTTCTTTTGCATTAAATTGGTAAAATCATCACACAACTGGGGATCAGAGGATGCAAAAATAATATCATCAACATAAATTTGAACAAGTAGCTTATCCTGATCCACCTTCTTAATGAACAAAGTTTTATCTATGGAGCCTCTAGTGAAATTATTTTGAAGAAGAAAATTTGATAATGTCTCATACCAGGCTCTAGGAGCTTGTTTCAACCCATAAAGAGCCTTATCAAGCTTGTATACCCAATCTGGATGTTTATTATCCTCAAAACCTGGTGGTTGACACATATAAACCTCTTCTTTTATTTTACCATATAAAAATGCACTTTTAACATCCATTTGAAAAACTTTAAGATTGTGGAATACAACATAGGCTAAGAACAATCTAATTGCCTCAAATCTGGCTACAGGAGCAAAGGTTTCATCATAATCAATACCTTCTTCCTGTGCAAACCCCTGAACAACCAATCTGGCCTTGTTCTTAACAATAAGCCCATTTTCATCTGTTTTATTCCTAAACACCCATTTAGTGCATATTGCACACTTACCTGGGGGTAGAGGAACCAATTCCCACACTTGCTGCTTGTTGAACTAAAGTAGCTCAAGCTGCATGGCTTCAACCCATCCATTGTCTCTTAAAGCAATGTGATAGTTCTTTGGCTCTTGCTGACTAATGAAGAGAGCATAGAAGCAGAAATTGGACAATTGACTTCTTGTTGAAACTCCAGCATTGATATCACCAATGATTTGAGACATTGGATGATTCTTCAGCTCTTGATAAACAATGAGATCTGTGCAAGTGTTTGTAGGACCTTCAGCAGCAGCAGATGGTGATACAGACTCTTGAAACCAAGAATGAGATGGCAAATCAAAAGATGTAGAGGAATCAGAGATCTCATCAGCATTTGTTATGGATGGAACTACTGAAGCTACAGGAACATCAAGTTTAGTGGATTCAGACAGTTGATCACTAAACTTGAATAGGTGAGTATTGATATTATCATCATAATCAATACCACCAGGTGGAGAACTGTTGATAGGAGCAACAGCTGAAGCCTGATAAGGAACATATTGCAGTATGTCCAAATCAAATAACTCCACAGGGTTTTGTGGAATCTTGTCCTTTGGAGATTCATTAAACTTCACATGCAGAGTCTCTTCAACTATCTTTGTTCTGCATTTGAAGACTCTGTATGCCTTGCAAGTAGATGACTAACCAATAAAAAACCCTGCATCCACCTTAGGATCAAATATGTGGAGCTGATCCTTTGTGTTGAGAATGAAACAAGGACACCCAAAGGCTCTGAAAAATGAAATTAGAGGAGCCAAATGATGTAGAACTTCATATGGAGTCTTCATCAACCTCTGATTTACTAAGGCTCTATTCTGCACATAGCAAGCTGTGCTAATAGCTTCAGCCCAAAAGGTCAGTGGCAAACCAGAGTCAGCCAACATGGACCTTGCAACTTCAATTAGGGTCTTGTTCTTTCTCTTTACTACTCCATTTTGTTCTAGAGTCCTTAGGATGCTAAACTGCCTCTTGATTCCCTTTGAGAGATAATGATCATCAAGTGTATGGTTTCTGAATTCTGTTCCATTATCACTTCTGATACACTTGACAGATAGGGAATACTGCTTCTCAACATACAACACAAAGTTTATAATCGTCTGAGCAGCCTCATCCTTTGAATGCAAGAAGAAAGTCCATACAAATCTGGAGTAATCATCCATAATTACCAGACAGTATTTCTTCTTTGCCATACTCATTACTCTCACAGGACCAAAGATATCCATGTGTAGTAATTGCAAGCAGGCAATGGACTTAGGTTCTTCAATAGGAGGGAATGAGACTTTGTGTTGTTTTCCTTTCAAACAAGCAGTGCAGTTGTCTTCACATTTGAACTCCTTCATAGGCAATCCCCTTACTAAACCATGATGTATAAGCTGATTCAAGTTTTTAAGATTCACATGACCCAGCCTTCTATGCCATAGAATAGATTCTTGAGGAGAAGCCTTGGAAAATAGGCAAGGATGGCCTTTGAGATCTATTTTCTTGGAAAGATCTAAGGCATACCCTCTTCCTGTCCTGTTGGCCCTCAGGAGAGTGTGATCATCCAACACCTTATCAATCAAACTCAGAACTTTGGATGACAGAATCCTGCAGTTCTGACTGGTGAAAAGAGCAACATGGCCTTTATCACACATTTGACTGACACTCAAGAGATTTTACTTGAGATTCTCCACATGGTTAACATCATCAAACCTTATTTCCCCATTGGAGACAAAGCCTTTGCCAATGATGTAACCCTTAGCATCATTGCCAAAAGAAACAAACCCCTTCTTTCCTTGAGAGTAATCATGAAGAAGAGAGCTGTTCCCTATCATATGCATAGATCCTCCACTGTCTACATACCAATGCTACTGTGGCATGCTGAAGAACCCTGCAATCATAATAAAGTAGTTAGTTTTTGAGACCCAAACCTTTTTGGTTTTGGGTCTGTTCACATTAACAGATGGTAAACTAACAGATTTGCTATGAAGAACAGCCTGAGGGGATGGAGATGGTGAAGAAGAAGAAACCTTTGGCATGGATTTTCTTCTTTGTGGTTTCAGCACAGGAGCATCTAATTGGTTGACTCTCCCCAATAGATGTTGAACCATCATAACAAGTTGTCTCTGATTCTGTGATAAAGCCTTCACCTATCAGACACATTAGTGCTTGAGATTGATGGATTCCTGTGTTGTACCATCTCCCTTTGAGCAACCTCAGCTGTTGCCTGATTAACCCCTTCCTTTTTGGATTCTTTTTGGATTTTGGGGTTACAGGTTTTGATGTTGCTGGTACAAACTTGGTTTCAAACTCAGTTTTCATTTTATCCATTTTCTTTTTAATGTTCTTATTGTGTTTGAGTTTGGAGCCCTTTTTATACCAGCAATCATCAGTAAGATGATTGAATAAGCCACATATTTCACATGGCTTTTTCTTCATCTTAAGTTGATCATCTGCTGAAGAAGATGAAACTACTAAAGACTTATTCTTCAGCAGTTGCGACCAGTACTAGCAGTTTTCTTCCTTGCAGTACATGCTTTCTTGATATCTTCTTCAGTAGTTTTCCCACCCTTTCTACTGGCAGTTTTCTTTCCTTTAGTACATGCAGTAGTTTGGGTTTGTTCTCTAGGTGTTATGACTTGCTCTTTAGTACTTTTAGTACTTTGTGAAATACCACCTGGAGTGATCAACCTTTTGATCATGTGAGTGTTAGCATTTGAACCATCAACATCAGCTGATAGGTTTTGGGAGGAATTAATGCTGACTCCAACCTCTGATGGTGCTGTATCAGATAGTAGATCACATGATGAAAAGGATTGGTTATTTCTTTCTCCATCATATTCTACCTCTGCTCTGGGAGTAAAATCTGTAGGAGGAGCAGTGTGATTATAACCAATGCCAAACTTCACATTGGAAGAAGACTGCTTACTGAGAAGCATTTCAAAACCCTTGCAGGAATGTACTCATCAATCACACTCTACCTGGGTAGCTGCAAGTGTTTCTTTTGAGGTCTCTGTACTTCTCTAGAAGTACCTCTTCCCTAGCCTTATCATCAGTGATTTGGAATTTAAGTTTGTAAATCTCATCATTCTTATCATTAAGCACAGACTCCAATTCAGCTTTTCTTTTGGATATTATTTGTTCTAGCTCAATGTTCTTGTTAATTAAAGCTACATTTGCTTCTCTAATAGATGCAAATGCGGCTATGCATGTTTCAGAACATAGCTTGGCTTTGGCCTCAGAGGATACCTGTGATACCTGTGGTGTGGAGGCATTAGAGGATGAGGTATCAGTAGACTCCAGGGCCATAAGAGCAAGGTTTCCAAAAGGATTGTCACCACCATGTTGACCAGCACCAGAAAACAGTTGTTCATGACCAGACATATCATCTGGTAAACTGCTCCAGTCAACAACTCCTGGGGTGAAAAAGCTGTGTTGTTGAGGTTGAGATTGTTGATGAGATTGGGAAGGTTGAGGCTCAGGAAGAGCAAGTGGTTGTTGAGCAATGGGTACTTGAACTTGACTGGTTTGTGGCATGTAATTTCAGGGATATGGATATGGCATTGAACCCTGAGGACAAAATATGCAGGAGATAGAGGTTGTGATTAATGACCAGAACTAGCAGCATGTTGCCCTCTGTTTTGTTGAATATTACTTGGAAAAGTCACAAAGGGTGCAGAGGAGTTAGATCCAAATGATCTACACTCTCTTGCAAAGTGTGACATCCGTCACCTTAAGGTCCGTCGAACGACATAAATAACATAGAAATATTTTAATTATTCTTCCTTTTCTTCATGAACTCTGCTTTAAGGAATCATGTCTGCTTATTTTTCCCTGTGCCTGTACTTCCTTCGAGAACGTGTGTTAAGCATAAAACTTTTATAAATTTCATCACCATCACCACCAAATATATCATTTTTAATTTCGATCATTGTCATTAATAAAACCATTTTAGGCTATCAAATGCCATTAAACACGCTTTTAACCGTAATATAACGAACATTTTAAGATCGTAATCAACCGAAAAAATTTTTTGGTAAACTCGAGGGTTAAGTGCAGGGACTAAACTTGTAATTTTGCAAACCTGGGCTGGGTATATAAACCCCATTCCCAGCCATTTATCCTCATCTTCATCTTCTTCACCTTCAACATTTTCTCCACTTTCTCTCTCGATCTAGCACCTAAAATCGTCACGTTTGTCGCGTTTTCACTGCCAAATCTTGGGTATCATCGTGTATACGCGTTCCTAGCAGGTAGACAACCTTGTTCAACCCGTTTTTGGTTCGGTTTTACTGCTGTGTTTTCTAGGGTTTCGGGTGCTCGGGTTCATCCGAGCACATGAGGTCGAGTGGTGCGTGTGAGGTCTTTCTGCTTATGTTTCATGTTTGTGTATGTTTGTTGAGTGTTTCTGGAAGTCCTCGTGGTATAAAACCCACGTTAGAGCAGCTCGAGGGCTGCTCAGCCCGACCACAGTCGCGATTCTACGGTTCAGGCGACTGGGTCTGTCATGCGATTGAGTCGTGCGACTGAGTGAGTCGTGCGACTGAATCATGCGTCTAAGTCAATCGTGCGACTGAGTTGTGCGACTAGGCATGTCGTGCGACTGAGTCGTGCGACAGGGTGTTTGTATGCGATTGAGTCATGCGTGTGGATGATTGTGTGCGATCGAGTCAGGTGACCGACTGAGTGTATGCGATTGTGCATGTTTCGCACGACTGGAGTCCAATCGCACGAATGAAGGTTCAATCGCACGAAAGTAGCTAATTCGCACGATTGAGGGTTGATTCGTGCGCATGGAGGTTGGGTCGTGCGAATGTGTGTGTTGTGTGGTGCGACTGAGTCCAATCGCACGAATGAAGGTTCAATCGCACGAAAGTAGCTAATTCGCACGATTGAAGGTTGATTCGTACGAATGGAACGTGGGTCGAGCGTCTAGTCCTGTTGTGTGACTGATGTGGAGTGTGAATTTCCCTTGAACGTCTGATGATGATAAGGCAACATCAGTAAAAGTGTCATTGCTTGACCCCAAAGATTAAAGTCAACGCTATCAACATGCACATACTATTTCAATTGAAATAAACCTAACATTTTACAATTACCGACAACCCATTTGAAACTACAAATACTTAACAAGTGTCATCTTTAATAACAAGGAGATCTTTACAAGGATGTCATAAGCAATGACGATTACTCGTAGTACTTGGGTCTACATAAGATCTGATACGTGTGTCCGCTTGTGTGTGTGCCACCCACGACCGAACCGATACAACCCGAACCGACCAAACATTACTATACGCTTTATACATGTCATTAATGCTTGACCATAACTGTCAATAGGTGTTTGACCGTTCTTTTGCACTCAACATTTGGGATACATTGATCTTGCATACTTACCACTTAACAAGTGAGTTTCGTGGCCCCTTTTTATGCTTATACTATTTTACAAACATTTACAAACATGGGGGAAAAGTATGCTCGCTCGTTTTCTATGCTGTACAACATACATACAATTTTCATACAAGGAATCAACGTGATACTGTGTTGCAAGTACTTATCTGATACATGCTTGGGTCTGCTGTGTGGTTCTATCTTTGCAACTATTTAATTCCAGTGTGGGAACCGACGGTTAGGTATTGGTAGTACTACTGGGTTGACACCCCCACCCTCGTGTTGGTATACTAGTTAGTACCAACAATAGCCAGGTACGGGTCTTGGGTGAATATACACCGACAATTTCTTTGTGTACGTTGCTAGGTTTGGTTGCAAAGCTCATGTCATGTGATTTTACTTGTGTATATAACTGTATTCACGGTATTCCATATCATTTACTTTATACAGCATCACTAACACTTTTATTACTTAAACCTGCGAGCTCACCAACAATTTGTTGAGCATTTTGAGCATATCTTTTCAGGTGATCAAGCTAGCTGAGGTTCTAGGTGTGCTGCCTTAGTGGAGACCCTAGGATGCATTTTTGAACTAAACATGTTTGACAAACTGTCACTTTGAACAATGTTGCACTGTGTAAACAATTACAATCTTTTGAAACTTGTTCCCGGGTTGTGGGAATTTACATTACAATTTCATCTTTATGTGATCATGTGAATCGCTATTCTGTTATGCATATGGCTATGTTGTCGTGAACATCGACTATACACGACACAAGTCCCCTTGTTGTCGGGTGTCGTCATGACACGTTTGTCATCATTTTATTATTGCATCTCTATCGCTTACCATGTGTTATGACGATTCCCGTCTCGTCGCAACCCCGTGTTTCCGCTCTTAGCGGGGGTGTGACACAAAGTGCCCGAGCCTGTGGCATTTGTGACACCTCAACTTACTCTTGTCAAAACCAACTTTGGTTTTGCCAGAGAGTCCAGGGAATTTCCTACCAGTTCTCTTGTAGAACTTCTGAGATCTGATATTAATCAAGGCCATTTGGCTCAGAATATCCATCTCTTCTAAGTCATCATCAGCTATACCTTTCAAATCATCCATAATGAAGCACAAATTGTCACTATTACACCCTGACTGACTATCAACACTCACAAAAGAACAGTTTCAATGATCAATTGTTAAATCGATCAAACGTAGATAGTAAAAGAAAATGGATGAAATGAAAACTGAGTTTGAAACCAAGTTTGTACCAGCAACATCAAAACATGTAACCCCACAATCCAAAAAGAAATCCAAAAAGGAAGGGGTTAACCAGGCAAGAGCTAAGGTTGCTCAAAGGGAGATGGTACAACACAGGAATCCATCAATCTCAAGCACTAATGTGTCTGATAAGCTAAAGGCTTTATCACAGATTTAGACACAACTTGTTATGATGGTTCAACATCTATTGGGGAGAGTCAACCAATTAGATGCTCCTGTGCTGAAACCACAGAGAAGAAAATCCATGCCAAAGGTTTCTTCTTCTTCACCATCTCCATCCCCTCAGGCTGTTCTTCATAGCAAATCTGTTAGTTTACCATCTGTTGATGTGAACAGACCCAAAACCAAAAGTTTTGGGTCTCAAAAACTAACTAATTTATTATGATTGCAGGGTTCTTCAGCATGCCACAGTAGCATCTGGTATGTAGACAGTGGAGGATCTATGCATATGACAGGGAACAGCTCTCTTCTTCATGATTACTCTCAAGGAAAGAAAGGGTTTGTTTCTTTTGGCAATGATGCTAAGGGTTACATCATTGGCAAAGGCTTTGTCTCCAATGGGGAAATAAGTTTTGATGATGTTAACCATGTGGAGAATCTCAAGTACAATCTCTTGAGTGTCAGTCAAATGTGTGATAAAGGCCATGTTGCTCTTTTCACCAGTCAGAATTGCAGGATTATGTCATCCAAAGTTCTGAGTTTGATTGATAAGGTGTTGGATGATCACACTCTCCTGAGGGCCCACAGGACAGGAAGAGTGTATGCCTTAGATCTTTCCAAGAAAATAGATCTCAAACGCCATCCTTGCCTATTTTCCAAGGCTTCTCCTCAAGAATCTATTCTATGGCATAGAAGGCTAGGTCATGTAACTTGAATCAGCTGATACATCATGGTTTAGTAAGGGGATTGCCTATGAAGGAGTTCAGATGTGAAGACAACTGCACTGCTTGTTTGAAAGGAAAACAGCACAAAGTCTCATTCCCTCCTATTGAAGAACCTAAGTCCATTGCCTGCTTGCAATTACTACACATGGATATCTTTGATCCTGTGAGAGTAATGAGTATGGCAAAGAAGAAATACTGTCTAGTAATTATGGATGATTACTCCAGATTTGTATGGACTTTCTTCTTGCATTCAAAGGATGAGGCTGCTCAGACGATTATAAACTTTGTGTTGTATGTTGAGAAGCAGTATTCCCTATCTGTCAAGTGTATCAGAAGTGATAATGGAACAGAATTCAGAAACCATACACTTGATGATTTTTATCTCTCAAAGGGAATCAAGAGGCAGTTTAGCATCCCAAGGACTCCAGAACAAAATGGAATAGTAGAGAGAAAGAACAGGACCCTAATTGAAGCTGCAAGGTCCATGTTGGCTGACTCTGGTTTGCCACTGACCTTTTGGACTGGAGCTGTTAACACAGCTTGCTATGTGCAGAATAGAGCCTTAGTAAATCAAAGGTTGATGAAGACTCCATATGAAGTTCTACATCATTTGGCTCCTCTAATTTCATTTTTCAGAGCATTTGGGTGTCCTTGTTTCATCTCAACACAAAAGATCAACTCCACAAATTTGATCCTAAGGTGGATGCAGGGTATTTTGTTGGTTATTCATCTACTTGCAAGGCATACGGAGTCTTCAATGCAGAACAAAGATAGTTGAAGAGACTCTGCATGTGAAGTTTAATGAATCTCCAAAGGACAAGATTCCACAAAACCCTATGGAGTTATTTGATTTGGACATACTGCAATATGTTCCTTATCAGGCTTCAGCTGTTGCTCCTATCAACAGTTCTCCACCTGGTGGTATTGATGATGATGATAATATCAATACTCACCTATTCAAGTTTAGTGATCAACTGCCTGAGTCCACTAAACTTGATGTTCCTGTAGCTTCAGTAGTTCCATCCATAACAAATGCTGATGAGATCTCTGATTCCTCTACATCTTTTGATTTGCCATCTCATTCTTGGTTTCAAGAGTCTGCATCACCATCTGCGGCTGCTGAAGGTCCTACAAACACTTGCACAGATCTCATTGTTTATCAAGAGCTGAAGAATCACCCAATGTCTCAAATCATTGGTGATATCAATGCTGGAGTTTCAACAAGAAGTCAATTGTCCAATTTCTGCTTCTATGCTCTCTTCATTAGTCAGCAAGAGCCAAAGAACTATCACATTGCTTTAAGAGACAATGGATGGGTTAAAGCCATGCAGCTTGAGCTACTTCAGTTCAACAAGCAGCAAGTGTGGGAACTGGTTCCTCTACCCCCAGGTAAGTGTGCAATAGGCACTAAATGGGTGTTTAGGAATAAAACAGATGAAAATAGGCTTATTGTTAAGAACAAGGCCAGACTGGTTGTTCAGGGGTTTGCACAGGAAGATGGTATTGATTATGATGAAACCTTTGCTCCTGTAGCTAGATTTGAGGCAATTAGATTGTTCTTAGCCTATGTTGTATTCCACAATCTTAAAGTTTTTCAAATGGATGTTAAAAATGCATTGAAGAGGTTTATGTGTGTCAACCACCAGGTTTTGAGGATAATAAACATCTAGATTGGGTATACAAGCTTGATAAGGCTCTTTATGGGTTGAAACAAGCTCCTAGAGCCTGGTATGAGACATTATCAAATTTTCTTCTTCAAAATAATTTCACTAGAGGCTCCATAGATAAAACTTTGTTCATTAAGAAGGTGGATCAGCATAAGCTACTTGTTCAAATTTATGTTGATGATATATTTTTGCATCCTCTGATCCCCAGTGTGTGATGATTTTACCAATTTAATGCAAAAGAAGTTTGAAATGAGTGCAATGGGAGAATTACAGTTCTTTCTAGGATTGAAAATCAAACAAAAGGCTGATGGGACTTTCATTCATCAGTCTAAATATACAAAAGATCTTTTGAATAAGTTTGATTTACAAAACTGTAAGCCCTGTTCTACTCCCATGTGCCACACCACTCAACCGGATGCAGATCAAAAAGGTAAAGCTGTTGATGAAACACTTTACAGATGTATGATTGGGTCCTTGATGTACTTAACAGCTTCTAGACCAGATATCATGTTTGTAACTTGTGTTTGTGCTAGATTTCAGGCTGCTCCTAAAGAGTCTCATTTGATTGCAGTCAAGAGGATCTTTAAATATCTGCAAGGTACACAATCTCTAGGTTTATGGTATTCCACTGGACACTCTTGCAAATTAGTTGCTTTTTCAGACAGTGACGATGCAGGATGCAAGTTAACCAGAAAGTCAACTTCTGGTGGATGTCAATTCCTAGGCAACTGTTTGATTTCTTGGCAGAGTAAGAAACAAACATCTGTTGCTACATCCACTGCTGAAGCAGAGTACATTGCTGCTGCATGCTGTACTTCTCAGGTACTCTGGCTTCAGAACCAACTTTTGGATTATGGCATTGCAGAGACTAAGACTCCATTATTAATGGACAGTGCTTCAGCTCTTTGCATTGTCAAGAATCCTGTCCAGCATTTTAGGACCAAACATATAGAGATCAGACACCATTTTATTAGGGATTGTTTTGAAAAGGGTTTGATTGATCCAAAGTTTGTGCCTAGTGCTGATGAGCTTGCAGACATTTTTACTAAGCCTTTGGATAGTTCAACTTTCCAAAACCTAGTGTTAAGGCTTGGTATGCTACAGCTAGAATAAGTGACAACTACTGATGATCTCAGTAAACAAGTACTGATGATCATTAGTAAACATGTCACAAATACGTACTGATTCTGTTACAAACTACTGATGTAGTTATAACTACTGATGTTAGTAAAAACAGATAAGTACTGATGTCCTATGAAACAACTGAAAACAGCCAAAAAGACTGATGAGTAAGTGTTGAGGACAGTATGAAACAGCTGAAAAGCTAAGAATTGACGAAAACTACTGATGGGAATTTTCTCTTCAGTTGTTTTACAATTGATGTTTCATCTTAAACAACTGAAGCAAAACCAATGTCTTGAGTAGTTTCACAACTACTGATGACTAACACCAAGTCTTCAGTCGTTTACAACAACTGATGACAAAACCAATGTCTTCAGTAGTTTCACAACTACTGATGACTAACACCAAGTCTTCAGTCGTTTACAACAACTGATGACAAAACCATGTCTTCAGTAGTTTCACAACTACTGATGACTAACACCAAGTCCTCAGTTGTTTCCAACATCTGAAGTCAAAACCATGGTTTTTAGTAGTTTTATAACTGCTGATGCCTAAAACCAAGACTTCAGTTGTTTCAACCTCTGAAGGTTAATACCATGTCATCAGTCAATTAAAACTACTGATGATTAACACCAAACCCTTCAGTTGTTTTATAACCCATACTCTATAAATACCTAATCCTACAGAGCTTCATTATCTCAAACCTAACGTTCAAAAACTCCGAACCTTCTCTCACATTAATGGCCACCATGCAGCTTAAACCAAGACACAACTGTGTTGCCTACCTTACCAAATCACCCTTCTAGATGAAGTTTGATACTGCCATTGATCTAATGGTCCATTCTCCATACAAAACGGCCTTCCTTATCAATCCTACCATTTATGCCGAATCCCTAAATCAGTTCTGGACGAACGTCACCCTTACCACTGGGGAGAATGACACCGAGTCTCTCCAGTCGTTCGTCAACTACCGTAAGGTGGTCATCACTCCGGAAATCCTTCGCCAAACCCTAAAACTGGATGATGCCACCTTCCCCGCTGGATATTCAAAGGGCACCATCGATCTATCCTTTGCCCAACATGGATACCAGGGTAACCTCAGCGCTTCTACCATCCTAAAGAAGCATTTCCATGACGCTGAACGCCTTATTTTTTCATATGGTGAATGTCTGCCTAGCCCCTAAGACTTCTTCTTGGGATCAAATGTTAGGTGGCAGCAGGTATTCTTCTCTATCCTTGAGCAACTTCTACAATAATATTTCTTGAACTTAAGGATATGGCCTCAAAACCTATTGCTAACCGATGGATATTATATCCATGGTTCATAATGGCCATTATAGAGAACCAGCTGAAAGCTGAGGGACTTGTTGGCCTTGGAGTCCCTACCATGGTTGTATTGCCTAAGGTATACTCCAGGCACAACTCAGACCAGACACTCAAACAGGCTGCCAAGCTGCAAAAACCCACGCAGCTGGAACCCACAGCCACCACCTCCAAATCCAAAGTCCCCACCAAACCCAAACACAAGAATCCCAAAACGGCTACTCAGGGAAATGAGTCCCCTGAGGATGTCCCTGCAACACAAACGCAGGATATATCTACTGGCCATAATCCCCAGTAGATACAAGTACTCACCCAACCTCAACCGCTCAGGCTTCCTCTCAACAGGAGCCTGCAGCAACCACATTCGGGGCACCTATACATCTGGAACCTTCCTCATTTGAGGAGGTTGCCAATGAAACGCACCACTCTCCCCGGGTGCATACTGCTTCTACACCATCTCCCACTACAACCGCCCCCAAAGTCCTACCATAATAGTTGCAAAAGTGCTGACTCAGTTGCATTCCTCACCCCCTCCCCAGATACCAATCAAAACTGGGATAGCCTCAACAATTGAGGGGAGGATCAAAATGCTTCTGATAACCCTCAGCACAGGGGTTACACTGTTCCATCTCCAAGTGTAGAAACGGAGATTCGAACATCTGGTGAGGCTGCAATTCTCCTGCTTCAGCATATGATCAGGATGCAGTTGGTCACATCCATTAGACCTCACCAGAGGCAACTGCCAATGAAGGACAGTTCTGAGGCAGGAAGTCCCCAGTACCAAGAACAAGGGGAACATGTTGATACTGATCTACACTCAGAGCATGTACATCCTGATTCTATCAGGAGGTCAGGTGATTCATCAACCACTAATGATGACCTGGGCTTCTTCTATGATGTTTTAGCCCAAAATACCATCCTAGAGAATGAGGTAAGCAGACTCAACGAGCTGATTTTCAAAATGTCTCAGGATCTAAGTCCATCTGCCCCAATACACCAACAGATGGCACCTTCCTTTGAAGGTCTCTTATACACAGAGCCACTCCAAAACACTCAGCCACCTGCCTCTACTTCTGGCACTATCTCTCAGGGACAGAACCCCCTGAGCAAATAGCTGCTATCTTTCAAAATTCCTTACCTCTCATCACACCAATTCTCACTGATATAGTGATTAAAACCCTTGATGAGAGGCTTCCCTCGGTTATCCAACCCTTGATAGAGGAAGTTGTGAGCAAAAGGCTTTCTGACAATCAAACCCTTGCAACCAATGCAACCAAAAAGGGGGAGATTCAGTCGGTAAAGCAAAACGAAAGAGGATTGAAGATGGGAAAGAGAAAGAAAAAGAGATAGAGGTGGAAAATGAGAAGGAGTTGGGTGTAGAGACTGAGAAGGAGAAGGAGAAGGAAGCTGAAATGGAGAAAGTGACTGAAAGTACTAAAGACTTTCATGTCATAATCAAGAAAAGGAAGAGTGGAAAGAAGGAGAAGGAGTTGGAGGAAATGGTGAAGGAGGCTGATGCCCAACACAGCCGATCAATGGATAACATCATTGATCAGCTGTTTAGGCAAGGTCATGACATTGAAAAACTTGACTCAAAAATTAGAAGATTTGAGATTGAAGAAATCCAAGCAAGATGGGCAAGTTACAGTGTGTTGGAAAGGGAAAGGCTGGAAATCATGATCAGGTTCATAGCTAAGTATCTTGGAAGATCATTGATTGAAATCAAGTCATGGTCCAGGGATAGTATCTTGGCAATAACCACCAAGATCTGTTCGTCTGAAGTATATACCAAAGGGCTGGTCGTTGAAGCCTTGAATGAAGCTGGTGCTGGGAGCAGGACTGTTGGACCAAAAGAACCAATGAGCCAAGATTAGAAAACCTCTAAGTCCCACATGATATCACAACAACTGCTGAAGGCTTCATCAGCAGTTCAACAAATGCTGAAGACTTCAACAGCTGAAGATCAAGTACTGAAGACTTCAATAGCTAAAGAACTAAAGTGCTGAAGCTCAACAGCTGAAGAACACAAGTGCTGAAGCTGAAGACCAAAGTACTGAAGTACAACAGCTGAAGAGTCCACAAGTGCTGAAGATCAACAACTAATGTATAAAGTCTGAAGACAAAGACTGAAGACATCAGCTGATGACATCTACTGAAGTCATCAGCTGATGAAACGTCTGAAGTTCAAGTCTGAAGACCAAGTACTGAAGTTTCAGTAGTTTGTCACAACAGCTGAAGAGTACTTCTTCAGTAGTTGTGATATCAGTAGTTTTATGTTTTTACTTTCAGTAGTTTTGTAAAACGACTGAAGAGCTTGTTCTTCAGTCATTATAGTTTCAGTAGTTTCTTTTCAGTAGTTGTAGTAACTGATAACACTTAGTATTTTTGTAAGAAGATGTCAGCTATTTTGACATCTTTAGTAGTTGTGTTTCGGTTGTTTAAATAATTCTATTAGATATCACTATCAAGTGACATCAGCAGACGTCACATCTCCTATATAAGGAATGTTCCACCACGACATTCCTATATAAGGGATGATTGACCTGATTGTATGTGTGACACTTTTTGCCACCACGAAAGCGTGTGATTGAATGAAATATTCTTTTTGCAGAAACTTTCTCTCTCTATAACTAATTCTGTTCATTGCAATATCTTTGGTATTCTTGCTCAAATTGTGCTAGTTGGTACTCTATTCCACTGCTGAAATCATTCGAATCGATCAAACTAGATGCTGAGATCCCATCAAGGACTGAACTAGTCAAACAATCTAAAGCCTCACTTACATCCAAAATGCTAGAACAGCCTGTCAAAATTCCCACACCACAACCACAACCCACTAAACCAATTCCCTTACCCACAAAACAATAGCCGATGATGTACCCTAGAAGAGGAAGAGAAGGGTACTGAGGCTAGAAGAGGAAGAAGAAGATAATGATGAAGATGAAGACAGGCTGCCAATCTCAGCTGTTATATAGTTGCCTAAGGCCATAAGTCACCCTCCAACAATTACTCCTGAATCTCAAAGGCAAATTGTGAAAGTGAAGTTAGAAGAAGAAGAGCTTCACAAACAACATGATGAGGAACTGTTGAGAAGAGTCGACAAAGCATACGCTGCCACATCTTCAATCATCAATATGAAGAAACATGCTCAGAGATTATACACTCTCAGACATACCTTTCAATATCAAAAAGAGAGAGTGAGGATTTGGCCTGATCCCAGGGTGTCTCATAGGATTCAAAAGAAAAATATTCCACAGAGATACATTGGCCAAGTAAAGAAGATTGTAGATGAAGTGATCGCACTGGCCTTTGTAGTATCACCTTGGGAGATCCTAGATGACTTCAAGAAAGCCTATAAAGCTAAACTGGCCCCACAAAAGATGCTAGAGAATAAAGTGGTGAAAAAGGGGTTAGTGTATAGGAGGCTTGAGGAAGTTAGAAAGAATGAGCTCCAGTTGTTCTTAGAGGGTATTCACCCAGATGAATTCGCATATAGAGTCATAAAAACTGTGGAACTAAAAAAGGGAAGCAGGTCAAATACCTCTCTGAGTATTATGGGCCAGAGTCACTCTTTGAAGGAGAAGCAGAAGAGCTTACCATGGAGGAACAAGTAATCTTCATCAAGGCCTATACAAGGGAGTCTTACAGACTCATAGTTGGGAAGTAGATCTCATGGATGGGGTAACAGCTCTGTGTCCAGTTCCCTAAGACAGAGTTCCCATCCATCCTTTGTCAAACAGATCATTGAGACTTCTTCCCAGGCCTGTGCTTACAAGGGTCACTTCTGAGCTGATCTAGAAGACAAAAAAAGACCAATCTTTCTGCCATAATAAGTAGGACATCTTCAATAAGCTTAAAGGTTTTGGCTGCATTGGTTCAGGGGGAGTTTGTTGGACCAAAAGAACTAATGAGCCAGATCAGAAAAAACCTTTAAGTCCCACAAGACATCACAACAACTGCTGAAGACTTGATCAGCTGTTTGACAAAGTCTAAAGATCAACAGCTGAAGACTAAAGTACTGAAGATCAATAGCTGAAGACTAAAGTACTGAAGATCAACAGCTGAAGTACAAAGACTGAAGACAACATCTGAAGACATCAGCTGATGTCAACAGCTGAAGTTCAAGAAGTCCAAGTACTAAAGCCTTCAGAGTTTGTCACAACAGCTGAAGAAGCATTCTTCAGTTGTTGTGATGGTTTCCTTTCACTAGTTTTCTTTTCTATTTCAGTACTTGTAAAATGACTGAAGAGCATGTTCTTCAGTCGTTGTTGTTTTAGTAGTTTCTTTTCAGTAGTTGTAGTGATAGTTAACACTTCGTATTTTTGTAAGAAGATGTCAGCTGTTGACATCTTCAGTAGTTGTGTTAACTTTCAGTAGTTAATTAACAGTTAGATGTCACTGTCAAGTGACATCAGCTGATGTCAGCCTTATAAAAGGAAAGATGACCTAATTGTAATGATGCGCGAAAGCCAGCCGAAGCATGTATTGAATGAATATATTCCTTTTGGCAGAAATTCTCTCTCTATAACGAACACTGTTTCATTGATAAATTTTGTGTGTTCTTGTTTAAATTTGTTAATTCGTGGGCTCATTCCGCTGCAAATCCAATCTAATTGATCAAACTAGATGCTGAGATCCTAACAGTCTGGAACAGCCACTATCAATGATCCAGACATTTTTGTTTGTCTTCAGTTGTCCCTGTGCAAAGAAAATGATTAGTTTGGAAACCTAAGCCTTGCTTGTCTTGGGCTCATTTACAGAAGGTAATTCAACAGTAATAGATCCTATGGTTGTACTATGAGGATCTCGACTTGTTGTTGATGGAGAAATCTCAGTCACTTGGTCTTTCTTAGACTTCCACACCACCTTTGGAATCTTGGACTTGACCTTCAAAACTTTGGAAGCTTTTGGGACTTCGGAAGTTTTGATGACTGATCCTTCGAAGATTCTACAGACACTACAGCAGACCTTAGTGCTTCGGAAGAACTCCTTTCTTCCGAGACCAACTTCTCTTCCGAAGGTAATTCTCCACTTGCCTTCTTCTGAGATTTGGAGCTTTCGAGGGAAACAGATTTTCCTTCCGAAGCTTGAATCTTCTTAAGACCCTTTGAAGTCTTTGTTTTCGTCATATGGACAGTACCTTTAGGATTGTATGGACAATCCTTAGCAATGTGAGTGGTGTTGTCACACATGACACAGTTCGTCTTCTTCTTCACAACAGCCTTTTCCTGAGAACAAGACTGTCTTTGGTCACATCCCTTCTCCACCTTCATCTTTACAGATGCTGAGATAGTCCTCTTGGGCTAAGAACTGTGCTTGGAGTTTGATGGTCCAGGTTGTGCAGCAGTGGTACACAGCAGATCAGTCTTAATCTGGTTACTGAGATGAGTTGAACAAGAACCATAACTCTTAGCAGAAGAGTTTTGGTTGATGTCTTCAGTCCCTACCACTTTAAACCCTGTAGAGATGTAAACTTGTTTCTGCTTAGAATCAAAAGTAGCCTTGATCTCTTGAGCCTTCCTTGCCTTTATTTTGCTCTTTCTGATCAAGTTATTTCTCATGGACTGGGTCATCACAGTCTTCTTTCTACTCAGAAGGATAGTGACCCTTCTTGGAATCCTCCTCTTCACTCTTCTTAGAGGAATTCTTCACTATGTCTTCTTCATTCTCTTCACTCATAGGATCTATGAGAGGAAGCTCATCTCACAAGTTCCACACCTAGGAGATCTTACAGACAAAATATGTGGAGGAGCTATCTCATTGGATCCTAGTCCCTGTCTGTTTTGATAGCACCCTATGTTGTGTAGGGATGAGGATATCATGTTCTTGAAGGTCTCTTCTTCAAGAACACTCTTTTCTACCCTGGCTTTGCTGATCACAAGCTCAGCCTGGCACTCAGTTAACTTGGTTATGAGATCTTTGATTTGAGTCCTAAAATCTGTGTGTTCATGTTTTAGAACTGAAATGGTTTTCTCTAGGTCCTCAATCTTCAGTTTATAATCATTTTCAGACTTTCTAAAGTCATATTTTAAAATGTTTAAGGACTCAAGGTCGGATCTCATCTCCAGGTTATAGGACCTGTATCTATTAACTTTAGCAATACATTCAGGAGTGCAAAGATGTTCTAATACATTGGCTTCATCATGATCTGCCATCAATGCTTGGTTAGGAGAAGCATCTTCCACCTGAAAGCTCCAGTCAAAGCCTCCTTCTTCAACAGCAACAGCAGCCTGCTGCTTTGACTTCTCATTCTGGAGAGCTTTGTCAGTGTAGTTTGGTCTGGACTGTGTTTGGCCACCATTTGCTCTAGGTTCCTTACACTCTCTGGCAAAGTGGCCGATCAAGTTACAGTTGTAACACTTGACTTTGCCTTTGTCCAGGCCAAACTTTCCACTGGTTGCATTGCTTGGGAACTTCCTTCCAGTCCTCTTGTAGAACTTCTTGGCTCTGTGAGTGAGAAGAGCCATCTGCTGGACTATTTCCATGTATTCTAGATCATCTGGATGAATATAGTCTAGGTCTTCAAGAGTGAAAAGAGAGTTGCCATAGCTTTCTTCAGAAGACACAAAAGCTTGAGAAGAGCTTGTCTCTTGGAATAGGCTTTCTTAAGTGTAGTTCTCCCTTGGTGTCTCTAGGAAGGTGATGAAAGGACCCTTTGGTGAGTTGTCAGGGTAGCATATGAGATGATGTTTGGGTTCTATGCTATCCCTTTCAACAACATGTAGGGCTGAACCCATTTGGTAGCCACTAAGAATCCTATATAACTCTGTCAGAGTAAGAGTTTTGATATTTTCAATTCTCTTGATCACCACACAGTAATGTGTCCATTCCTAGGAAGTGAGGACATGAACTTCCTTACAATGTCTCTATTCTCAATAGAAACTCCTCCATCCACTAGGGTATCCACAATCTCAACATACCTGAAGTACTGCTAAGTCATGGTTTCACTGTTTTGAAGGTGAAGTTTTCAAACTGCTGCTTCAGGAGATCCTTCTTGTTCTCCTTGGCTTCAGAGGAACCCTCATACATCTTTCAGTGCATCCCACAGCTGCTTGGCTATTTTGCACTTCTTGAAACCTCTGTACACAAAGTTTGGAAAGGCAGTTTGAAGAGCTGTCATGGCTTTTATGTCAATTTCTACTCTCTTCCTATCTTCATCAGAGTAGTTAGCCACATCTTTTGGGATCATACCAGCACCAATAGAAAAAGGGGTGCTGGGTATGAAAGGTCCATTCTCAATAGACTCCCACATTCTTGAATCAAGAGACCTGATGAAACCTTCCATTCTCAAACACCAGGTATCAAACTCATCAAGAGTGATCAGTGGGGACTTGTTCATGATTCCAGTTTTCATATCAGTCTTGGAAATGGCTGCCATTTGAAAAGTTTAGTATTTGTGTGTGTGAGGGATCTTAAGATGGTGAGATCTTATATCAAGAGCCTGAAATGCTCTGATACCAAATGCAGGATCGTTGAAGGGTGTAGAGTTACAACACAACAACATAAAGAGGAGATTAACTAAAATTAATCAAACAGTAAACTGGATTAACCAAGGTAAGACACTAAGAACACAAGTAATGTAAGAGACAGAACTCAAAGAACACAAGTATATGGTTTTCAAGAATGCATTATATTGCTTTCTCTATGTTCTATTACAAGTGTTACAAAGCACCTTCGAAAGATACAAGAACATGAGATACTTATACTACATCCTACAGCCGGCTATACTTTGAAAGCCAGCTGGATACAATTGACTAGACACAAAACAAAATCAATTGTAGAGTCAAAAGGCAGATTTCCTTTTGACTTGTGACTATGACATACGATAGCTCACATCCTTATCTATTACAAAAAGGATAAAGTACATGAAGTAGAAAGTTACAGAATCAAGACCTCAATATACAGTTACCAAAAGCATGGACTTTTTTCACCAACTCATGTAAGTTGGTGACCTTACAGAGGTGCAGCGGAAAGGTGTCCAGCTTTATGGAAAAGTACATCAGATAAAGCATGTATTAAAGTCTTCGGAAGAAATCTGTCTTCATAGTTGAAGCTTCGGAAGACTTTGTCTCTGAGGCTTCGGAAGACTTCATATTTGGCTTCGGAAGATATTGGTCTTGGCTTCGGAAGATTTTACATGTAGAATATTTTTTGTTGCATGTGTAAAAATTCCTAAGCATTCTTCTTCAATGCACCTATGCAGCATGCAGGATAGACATTTGATGTTTAGCTTGCATCAGCCTCTTCATTAATCTCTACATGTACACTGTCTCTTGGATTTCACCGTGAAGGAATGCACTCTTCTTCACATCAAGTTGATAAACTTTAATCTTCATATATGATGCATAGGCAAAGAGATACAGATTGCTTCAATTCTTGCCACGGGTGCAAATACTTCATTGTAGTCTATGCCCTCGACTTGTCAAAATCCTTATAAAAGGAAAGATGACCTAATTGTAACGATGCGCGAAAGCCAGCCGAAGCATGTATTGAATGAATATATTCCTTTTGGCAGAAATTCTCTCTCTATAACGAACACTGTTTCATTGATAAATTTTGTGTGTTCTTGTTTAAATTTGTTAATTCGTGGGCTCATTCCGCTGCAAATCCAATCTAATTGATCAAACTAGATGCTGAGATCTAACAGTCTGGAACAGCCACTATCAATGATCCAGACATTTTTGTTTGTCTTCAGTTGTCCCTGTGCAAAGAAATGATTAGTTTGGAAACCTAAGCCTTGCTTGTCTTGGCTCATTTACAGAAGGTAATTCACAGTAATGAATCCTATGGTTGTACTATGAGGATCTCGACTTTTGTGATGAGAAATCTCAGTCACTTGGTCTTTCTTAGACTTCCACACCACCTTTGGAATCTTGGACTTGACCTTCAAAACTTCGGAAGCTTTTGGGACTTCGAAAGTTTTGATGACTGATCCTTCGAAGATTCTACAGACACTACAGCAGACCTTAGTGCTTCGGAAGAACTCCTTTCTTCCGAGACCAACTTCTCTCCGAAGGTAATTCTCCACTTGCCTTCTTCTGAGATTTGGAGCTTTCGAGGGAAACAGATTTTCCTTCGAAGCTTGAATCTTCTTAAGACCCTTTGAAGTCTTTGTTTTCGTCATATGGACAGTACCTTTAGGATTGTATGGACAATCCTTAGCAATGTGAGTGGTGTTGTCACACATGACACAGTTCGTCTTCTTCTTCACAACAGCCTTTTCCTGAGAACAAGACTGTCTTTGGTCACATCCCTTCTCCACCTTCATCTTTACAGATGCTGAGATAGTCCTCTTGGGCTAAGAACTGTGCTTGGAGTTTGATGGTCCAGGTTGTGCAGCAGTGGTACACAGCAGATCAGTCTTAATCTGGTTACTGAGATGAGTTGAACAAGAACCATAACTCTTAGCAGAAGAGTTTTGGTTGATGTCTTCAGTCCCTACCACTTTAAACCCTGTAGAGATGTAAACTTGTTTCTGCTTAGAATCAAAAGTAGCCTTGATCTCTTGAGCCTTCCTTGCCTTTATTTTGCTCTTTCTGATCAAGTTATTTCTCATGGACTGGGTCATCACAGTCTTCTTTTTCTACTCAGAAGGATAGTGACCCTTCTTGGAATCCTCCTCTTCACTCTTCTTAGAGGAATTCTTCACTATGTCTTCTTCATTCTCTTCACTCATAGGATCTATGAGAGGAAGCTCATCTCCACAAGTTCCACACCTAGGAGATCTTACAGACAAAATTATGTGTGGAGGAGCTATCTCATTGGATCCTAGTCCCTGTCTGTTTTGATAGCACCCTATGTTGTGTAGGGATGAGGATATCATGTTCTTGAAGGTCTCTTCTTCAAGAACACTCTTTTCTACCCTGGCTTTGCTGATCACAAGCTCAGCCTGGCACTCAGTTAACTTGGTTATGAGATCTTTGATTTGAGTCCTAAAATCTGTGTGTTCATGTTTTAGAACTGAAATGGTTTTCTCTAGGTCCTCAATCTTCAGTTTATAATCATTTTCAGACTTTCTAAAGTCATATTTTAAAATGTTTAAGGACTCAAGGTCGGATCTCATCTCCAGGTTATAGGACCTGTATCTATTAACTTTAGCAATACATTCAGGAGTGCAAAGATGTTCTAATACATTGGCTTCATCATGATCTGCCATCAATGCTTGGTTAGGAGAAGCATCTTCCACCTGAAAGCTCCAGTCAAAGCCTCCTTCTTCAACAGCAACAGCAGCCTGCTGCTTTGACTTCTCATTCTGGAGAGCTTTGTCAGTGTAGTTTGGTCTGGACTGTGTTTGGCCACCATTTGCTCTAGGTCCTTACACTCTCTGGCAAAGTGGCCGATCAAGTTACAGTTGTAACACTTGACTTTGCCTTTGTCCAGGCCAAACTTTCCACTGGTTGCATTGCTTGGGAACTTCTTCCAGTCCTCTTGTAGAACTTCTTGGCTCTGTGAGTGAGAAGAGCCATCTGCTGGACTATTTCCATGTATTCTAGATCATCTGGATGAATATAGTCTAGGTCTTCAAGAGTGAAAAGAGAGTTGCCATAGCTTTCTTCAGAAGACACAAAAGCTGAGAAGAGCTTGTCTCTTGGAATAGGCTTTCTTAAGTGTAGTTCTCCCTGGTGTCTCTAGGAAGGTGATGAAAGGACCCTTTGGTGAGTTGTCAGGGTAGCATATGAGATGATGTTTGGGTTCTATGCTATCCCTTTCAACAACATGTAGGGCTGAACCCATTTGGTAGCCACTAAGAATCCTATATAACTCTGTCAGAGTAAGAGTTTTGATATTTTCAATTCTCTTGATCACCACACAGTAATGTGTCCATTTCCTAGGAAGTGAGGACATGAACTTCCTTACAATGTCTCTATTCTCAATAGAAACTCCTCCATCCACTAGGGTATCCACAATCTCAACATACCTGAAGTACTGCTAAGTCATGGTTTCACCTGTTTTGAAGGTGAAGTTTTCAAACTGCTGCTTCAGGAGATCCTTCTTGTTCTCCTTGGCTTCAGAGGAACCCTCATACATCATTTTCAGTGCATCCCACAGCTGCTTGGCTATTTTGCACTTCTTGAAACCTCTGTACACAAAGTTTGGAAAGGCAGTTTGAAGAGCTGTCATGGCTTTTATGTCAATTTCTACTCTCTTCCTATCTTCATCAGAGTAGTTAGCCACATCTTTTGGGATCATACCAGCACCAATAGAAAAAGGGGTGCTGGGTATGAAAGGTCCATTCTCAATAGACTCCCACATCTTGAATCAAGAGACCTGATGAAACCTTCCATTCTCAAACACCAGGTATCAAACTCATCAAGAGTGGTCAGTGGGGACTTGTTCATGATTCCAGTTTTCATATCAGTCTTGGAAATGGCTGCCATTTGAAAAGTTTAGTATGTGTGTGTGAGGATCTTAAGATGGTGAGATCTTATATCAAGAGCCTGAAATGCTCTGATACCAAATGCAGGATCGTTGAAGGGTGTAGAGTTACAACACAACAACATAAAGAGGAGATTAACTAAAATTAATCAAACAGTAAACTGGATTAACCAAGGTAAGACACTAAGAACACAAGTAATGTAAGAGACAGAACTCAAAGAACACAAGTATATGGTTTTCAAGAATGCATTATATTGCTTTCTCTATGTTCTATTACAAGTGTTACAAAGCACCTTCGAAAGATACAAGAACATGAGATACTTATACTACATCCTACAGCCGGCTATACTTTGAAAGCCAGCTGGATACATTGACTAGACACAAAACAAAATCAATTGTAGAGTCAAAAGGCAGATTTCCTTTTGACTTGTGACTATGACATACGATAGCTCACATCCTTATCTATTACAAAAAGGATAAAGTACATGAAGTAGAAAGTTACAGAATCAAGACCTCAATATACAGTTACCAAAAGCATGGACTTTTTTCACCAACTCATGTAAGTTGGTGACCTACAGAGGTGCAGCGGAAAGGTGTCCAGCTTTATGGAAAAGTACATCAGATAAAGCATGTATTAAAAGTCTTCGGAAGAAATCTGTCTTCATGAGTTGAAGCTTCGGAAGACTTTGTCTCTGAGGCTTCGGAAGA
Organism: Flaveria trinervia; assembly: GCA_025506515.1. Taxonomy (NCBI): domain Eukaryota; kingdom Viridiplantae; phylum Streptophyta; class Magnoliopsida; order Asterales; family Asteraceae; genus Flaveria; species Flaveria trinervia. Next base: position 93,753,609 of record CM046445.1, on the reverse strand, counting down.
CTTCATATTTGGCTTCGGAAGATATTGGTCTTGGCTTCGGAAGATTTTACATGTAGAATATTTTTTGTTGCATGTGTAAAATTCCTAAGCATTCTTCTTCAATGCACCTGTGCAGCATGCAGGATAGACATTTGATGTTTAGCTTGCATCAGCCTCTTCATTAATCTCTACATGTACACTGTCTCTTGGATTTCACCGTGAAGGAATGCACTCTTCACATCAAGTTGATAAACTTTAATCTTCATATATGATGCATAGGCAAAGAAGATACAGATTGCTTCAATTCTTGCCACGGGTGCAAATACTTCATTGTAGTCTATGCCCTCGACTTGTCAAAATCCTTGAACAACAAGTCGAGCCTTATTTCTGATGATCACACCTTGATCATCTTTCTTGCATTTCAAGACCCATTTGGTGCCAATGACCTTAGCACCTTTAGGTCTATCCACCAGAGTCCATACTCCTAACTTCTTGAACTGAAGAAGTTCTTCTTGCATGGCACTCACCCATGCCTCATCATTCAGTGCTTCACTAACATACTTTGGCTCAAACTGAGACACAAAGCCAATGACCTTAACCCTTTTCTATCACTAGGCATAATCAGCTAAGTACAGCTGATTTCTGGTCTGAACCCCTTATCTCACATCCCCAATGACATTATCCAAAGGATGATAGACACTTAGGCGTGATCCAGGAGTGATTTGAACAACTACCTCAGAATCAAGATTATGCACATTTGGTTCATTATCTGAGGCAGTAAGAGTCTGAGGTTCCGAAGACTCAGAGGCATCAATGTCAGATGCTTGTGGACTTGCAGTAGTAGGAACCTGTTCCTCCTGGTTGTTCTAATCAGTCTCCACAGCTTCTTCATCAGAGGAAGAATCACTATCTTCAGGTACTCCCCCTGAGATGTTAGACGACTGACCTTGTGAACCGGATGATGTTGAATCTAGCGAAGGTGTGTTCAAGACATCATACCTCATCTTTGTGGCCAACTCATCATCAGAGGTGGAGAGTGGGAATTTGAAGGACTTGAAGAATCCATCATAGTCGAAAAAGAAGGCGGGTCCTTTTCCAGCAGGTGGTGTGGTGTATCTCTGAACATCAACATTACACCACACTTCTACCTGACCCATTGAGTTGTTGTAAACCCTCTTGTTCGGTATGTTGTATCCTAGAAAGATACCTTCATCAGCCTTCTCGTTGAATTTTCCCTCCCGCGTCTCTTTAGTAGGGTGCACGGAGCGCCAAACGGCTCGAGATACTCTAGATTGGGTTTACGTCGTTGTAGTAACTCGTAACACGTCTTGCCATGGCGTTTAACTATCAGAACTCGATTTAGTGTATAACACGCATTTGCAACTGCTTCATTCCAAAATTGGATAGGCAGTTTTGAGTCTGCTAGCATCATCCATGTTGTCTCTATCAAGCTGCGATTCTTTCTTTTAGCAACACCGTTCATCTGAGGAGAGTAGTTAGAGGTGAACTGATGCACAATTCCCTTTTCCTTGCAGTACGCCTCCATCCATTGATTTTGAACTCGGTTCCGTTGTCTGAGCGCACTTCTCGTACCTTTAACTTGTATAGAGACTCCAGAATAATTACTAATTCCTTGAATGACTCAAATGTTTCTGATTTGGATTTCAGAAACATCACCCAAGAGAATCTTGAGTAGTCATCAGTAACTACGTAGCAGTACAAACAGATCCATGTGAAGAAGTTCAAGAGGAAGTTCAATGGAATGAACTTTTTTTCCTTATGAGACTTCTTCGTCTGTTTGTGCTTCTTGCATGCAACACAGAAATCTGGAAGTTGGAAGTTTTTGACGTTAACTCTTCTCACTAGATCATTCTGGATCAAGTGATTCATCTTCCGTGGATTAATGTGTCCCATTCTCCTATGCCAAAAGATGGAATCCTTCTCAGTAGCTTTTAACAACAATCAGTAAACTTCATGATCCGTTATGGAGGCCTTTGATAGATCCAAGACATAAAGGTCCTTATATCTTGATGCAGACATTAAGACTTGGTCCTCCGGGATGACATAGTCCTTTTTTAGGACATAGCACTTCTTGTTGTCAAGTACTACCTTGAAGTCTTTATCACAAATTTGAGAAACAGAAAGCTAGTTATTTTGAAGTGGTGAACGTAGTTTACCTTGTCAAACTTCACTTTCTGATTACCTATTTCTCCTTGAGCTATGATGTACCCACCTTTGTTTCCAGCAAATGAAACATGACCTTCTTTTATTTGTTTGACATTTGATAAGAGATCCATGTTACGGGTCATGTGCCTGGATGCTCCGCTATCATCCACGTGTTGGTTTCAGCACTATAGCGAACACCCTGCAATTTCAATTGAAAACATTAGTTCATGTTAGGACCCAAGCCTTCACTGGCTTGGGTTTCCCAGAGGCATCACACATCATAAATGTAACCCATTGACCGTTTGAGGGTGAGGTAAGCTCAGATGTCTTCTTATTCTATTATCAGACAATGAGGTTGATTTTTCCTTCCATAAGCCAGCTTTGTGTAAGGCCTATTTGTGATAAACAGACAACTGGCTAATATGTTGAACTTTAGGTTCACTATCCCTTTTAGGTGGCGTCACTGAGTTCCTCTTAAAAGGGTTAGGTTTTTGTTCAGGAAGTTCAACTTTCCTCCTCGGTGTTTGATAGTAATGACAATGAGACGCAATATGTCCATACTCTCCACAACTATAGCATGATCTGCTCTCGACTTTACAATTTAACTGTTTTTGTGGAGATGTATGTGACACCCAGGTGACCTTACTCTATTTGGGTTTTTCTCTTCTTGTTTAGATGTTTTGTCTTGTTTAAAAAAGTTAATTGCTTTAACAGTTTTAACATCTTTTCCTTTTCGATTATCGGGACTTTGACTTGACACACATGGGTGGTTAACCTGTTTGGTCTTTTGGGTTCATATTTGACAGTTGTTGAACCAGACTTTAACTAACCTTTTCAAACTCTTTGTCCAGATTAACACAAGGCATTTTACCTTTTGCCTTTGAAGTGGCCTCCTTTTGTTTAGTACCAGATTCATTTGATGAACATGTGGAATCTGGATCACTTACAAGAGGAGGGACACCACATGATCCTTGATTGGATTGTTATTAATTGGTTTACATTTTGCATTCATCAAGATCTCATGTGGTGGTGGAACACTTTATAACCCAGTCCCTCCCTGTTGTTTCTCTTTCTCACTAAGTTTTGGACAATATGAGATGAACTTGTCCAACTGTGCAGTTTTTGCTTTAAGGAGTTAACTTCTACTTCTAAAACTACCTTTGTTTCTTAGTGTCCTCTAGGGAGTTAAGATAGTACCTTATGTCATTGGCTTGGTTAAAGGCTACTACTTCTGTTTCCCAAAGCTGTTTGTTCAAAAGGTCTATCTTTTCCTTGTAACTATGCTCATTTTGTTTTAGAACTTATTAGCTTCAGTGCACAGTTCCAAGTCCTTTACTAAGTTATCATTATGATCTAATAACCTAGTAAATTTTAAATCAATGCCCTAAATTTATTACAGTCAGAACAAGCATGATTATTAAAAAGTTGGTGTTGTACTTACCTGAGAGGGTTCTGATGAATCAGCCATCAATGCAGAGTCTGGTATTTCTGGAGCTGGTGATTCTGACGTTGTTGCAGTTTTCCCTTCTACAGGCAGGTAGTTGATCACTTATGCAGTCTCTTTGAGTTTGACATCGCAAGTTCGACTGTTATATCTCCTTCACTAGCCGAATGATCATCAATATCCTCCACACTAGCGATATTGGATTCTCCCGGTGAGACAAACCGAAAGATCCATTCTTGTCCTTCATCATTAGGAGCAGTCAAGGCTTTGGGATCCTTGCTTGATGAGGTAGGACTGCTAGTGGGTTTATCCTGACGATTGAAGGAGGAGAAATGATTCTCATTGCCAGTCTCTTTGGCTTCACACACTCCCTTTTGAAGTGCCCTTTCTCGCTGCAGTTGAAACAAATCACTTTGGTCTTATCGAAGCTGAAAGTAGTGTCCTTAGTTGCAATCAAGTTCTGTCCAGTCTTTTGACAAACTTCTTAGCTCTCCGGACAGCACTTGCTAAGGCCCATATTATGTCCATCCACTCCAGTTCTATCTCGTCAACCTGCTTATAGTCCTCATCTGCCAGATGGCAGTTTCCAATTTTCCGAGCAATTAGTCCATCATAGGAATGGACTACTACAGCTAAGAGATCCATGTGTTCTTTAGCTACCTCAACTGTTACATTCCGTAATTCTCGGTTTTCAGTTTTGCTGCATTGGGTTCAGGTACAATGTATTGGGGACCAGACGACCCTGATGTTTCTGATCCTGAAGTAGAGGCTTGAGAAGGACCAGCCAAGCTAGATACAAAAGCTGTCTGAAGCGGTGTTCCAGATGTTTTGACTTGAGGAGTCGCGTTGTACAACGCCGGGTTCTGATCATAGGAAGACTTTTGTGCTCTATACTTCATCCTTAGTTCTTCCTCTCTCAACTTCAGAATGAAATCATTGATATCTAACTTAGTTAGCATACCATTCTGTCTAAGATTGGAGACAAATGAAATCCATTTCTCCGGCAACCCATCTGCAAAGTTAGACACTTTGTCCTCCATTGATGTCGATACTCCATGAGTGTGCATCTCACTCATCAAGTGGTAGAACCTATCGATTACATCATCTAGGCTTTCTTTTCCCATCGAGGAGAAGTTGTCAAACTTCTTCTTTAAAGCCTTAGCTGTTATTGCCTTCAATGATGCGTTTCTGTCATACCTTTTCTCCAATGCATCCCATAGTTTCTTTGCTTGTGTATACTCCGAGAATTGATGGAAAATATCCTTCAGAATTGACTGTGTAAGCAAAGCATAAACTTTCTTTTCAGCATTGTATTTGACCTTTTGTCCATCAGTCATGCCAGCCAGTGTAAGTTTGACACCATCAGCTCCTACTGGCATGTTGTACCCCATCTCTATAGATTCCCACAGATTGGGATCTACTCCATTTAAGTAGATCTCAAAACTTTGCTTTCATTGTGGGTATTCATCTAATGTGATTAGCTTTGGGGGTTTATTGTGATTCCCCACTTCATTCTCCAATAATAGTAAGTTCTGAATACGTGAGTCTCTCCCTGCTATGCATGCTGAGTATTGGTCCTCCATTGCTATAAACTTTAACTTTAAACCAAACTGTTTTATTAATGCGAATGAAGGTGTGCGATTGGGCTATTCGGGCGATTGAACTATGCGGATGGTTCAATCGTGCGACTGAACTAATGCGGATGGTTCAGTCGGGCGAATGAACTAATGCGGTTGACAGTGCAAATAGACTTCTCAGTCGTACGAATGGGAGTACGAATGACTCCAATCGTGCGTATGGGGGATGCATATGACCTCAGTCATGCGATTGAGTCAATCGTGCGACTAAACCTGCTAGATTTCGAAAATTCGTAGGTTTAAGGTGTTTGGACGCAAAAACACGAATTTCTCGCTAACCCTATTTGTCGTATGCCGGAAAAAATAAACTTTACGATCAGGAGACGTCTAAAACCCGATTTGACACAAAAGATTGCGTTTTTAGTGTAAAACACGATTTTTATATCAAAACGATTGAATCACACGTAAATCTAGAGCCAAAGCTCTGATACCACTTGTTAGGATCGTGTACTGGACGAATTCTAAAAGATTTATGCATATACCGAATTAAATAGTACGGAATCCTATTTGATTGGTGATCCAATCAGTGAGAACGCATGTAGAATCAATTAAAGATTGAATCTAACATTAAGAACGATTAGCAATCGATCTACTACGATCTTTGAAGTTTGAACAGGTTGCTAGAGGTCTCTGGATGGCTAGAGTATGTGTAGGTATCGAAAAGTTCAAAGTGTCATGTTTTTCCACGATTTAAGTGGTATTTATAGGTTAGGGTTTCTCAATCATGCGACTGGACCATTTGCATGGTTCAGTCATGCGATTGAGTCATGCGGTTGATCCATTCGCACGACTGAGTGTTCAGTCGTGCGACTGAGTCAATCTCATGTTTCAATCATGCGACTGATCCAGTCTCCGGTTTCATTTGTACGACTGATTCATTAGCATGAAGTGTTCATGCGTATGGTCCATTAGCATGGGCTAATCACATGAGAACTTCATATGATTAAGTTTGAATATGTTTCATAATCATTAATTGACTTAGATTTATTCAAACAACCACAACCTATATAGTTAGTTCAATAAGCGTTTTTACATACCAAGCAATGAAATATTCAACATTATAAGCATAACCACACATTGTATTTCATTAAGTACCCGTACAATTACATAGGTGTAAGACAATAAAGACATATTACATTAAGTTCAGAAACTAGGGACACATGTATCTACATATGATAGACATATTGTGTGACAATCATTAACTATTGCTAGCCTAGCGACGTCATAGATCTATGGGCCTGACAAGTCTATTTAGTGCTAAAGTCGAGGTTATTGCCGGCTCCTGATGACGTAAGACTTGTTCATCATGGGAACCAAGTACACTTAGCTAATTGTTATAAGTTGTAATGGATATATTTTTGTCAAGGTTTGATTGTATCATTATGTTATCTATAAACTTGCATTATTCATAACCGTTGACATAAATTGCTAATTTTAAACTTATGTATATATATATATAGGGGAGGGTTCTAATGAAAACCAAATTATAATTCAAAACCAAGAAAACTAAATTATAGCCCTTGATTTTTTAATCTACGGTTAAGATTGAGTGATGACAAAATTGTAATTAAATGATTTTTAAAGGATTTAATTAAAAAGTATTAGGGGTATAATAGGTAAAACACATACTATGAAACCTCTTTTTTAGTTAATTAAATCCCAAAAATCATTCACTCTCTTTCTCTCTCCTCTCTCTTAATTTTGTAAGGTCCCGTTCCCGGTACGCTTACAGCCGGTAAATCATTACACATAAAACATATAACTTTACATTTAACATTCATAAACATTACAGCGGAACATTAAAATAACTTTTTGTTTCCTTATAAATGCTTTTGCAAGTTAATACAATCGTTCATTTCAAAACATCGTTCGTTCGCATTACAATGCAAAAATATTTAAACAAAAGAATGTCATCCCAAAAGATCTGAGTAGCCGCCCCGTGCCATCCTCAGCAACATCACCTGCCAACTAGAAACACATAAGAGTTAGCGTTGCTGAGTGAGTTCTATTTTTATAATAAAACATACTTTTCCTTCGTTTAATACTGTTCTTTACTTTCATGCGATCATACATCATACGTACACATAGATAATATCATTATTATCTTCATCATTCGTTCATTAACTTACATTCATTCATCCATTCTTACTTTCATCCGTTTGTTATTACCATTCACTTTCATTCACATTCGTTCATCATTACATCTTTTCTTTTCATCAAGACCATGTACCTTACCCTTCAGTCAAATGGTACTGGGCCGAAGCCTATCATAGACCTTCCATTATAGTGCACATCACCTCTGGCCATAGTACCGAAGGTAAAGTTCAGGTGTACCATTGTCATGTGCTATATCTTTCAGTCAACTGGTACTGGGCCGAAGCCTATCATAGACCTTCCATTACGGTGCACAGCACCTCTGGCCACAGTACCGAAGGCAAGCAACAATGGTTCTATACAAATGGTCAATCACAAAGAAAGACCCCAATGTGCATCCTTCTGGGGTAGCTAACCCACACACCGTTGGGCTAACACCCTACAATGGGGCGTGTCCCGACATACAATGCTTGCAAGACTTTATTACTTTCCATCGTTCTTTAATGCATGCATTCATTCATCATGTTCCTCTTTTCATTATCTTCTACTTTACATTACATAATACTTCCATTTCATTCATTAACATTCCACTATAACAAGTAAAGGCAAGGAAAGATAAACATACATAGCAAGGAACATAGACATAAACAGTCAACATCATCATAGTGGGCATCATACATACATACATAACATACATCAAGCGTGATCATACAACATCATACATCGTCATCAACCACACCCAACATAACCTCTATGGCCTCAAAAGTCATATTACATGAACTCCCGGGAACCTTCCGCGTCAAAACTTACATCTGCACTTTCCCCCGAAAGTCCGTACATGAACTATGTTCCCTTGGGTACACCAGCCCTACTGGGCGTATGGATACCCTTCAGTTGCAGGGCCTCCCATGCGACTGAACACCATGTGAATGGACACAATACAGATGAACACTATGCGAATGAGTCTAATGCGGATAGAACTAATGCGGATGGACATCTATGCAAATGAACTCCCAGCCGCATGACTCCCCATAGGAATGGCCCTCAGTCGTGCGACTCACAAGCGTATGGGCTCCCGTCGCACGACTCACATGCGAATGAACCTCAGTCGCATGACTGGCATGCGTATGGACCTCAGTCGCCTTCCTTTCGGCCATATGGCCTCAGTCGCATGCCATTCGGTCGCCTAGCCCTAACTGGTGCACAATGCAGTTCATCCCGAACCCATTCTGCCATTTTCGACCTCCAAGCTTTCCCAAACCTCTTTTAAGCCCAAATCAACCATATTAAACCTTAGGAATGCATACCACAACACCATTCAAGCACATACAAGCCCGAAAGCAAGACCCATTCGAATCATACACATACACATACATACACATACGGGTGTCACACCCAAAATGCCAAAAAAGATTTCAAATGTGTTCCAACCCCAAAATCATTCAAAGGTATGTAAAAGAGGGGTCCTAGAACTCACACAAACGACACCGTCGAGTAGAGCTTTCGATTCAACCCGCTACACTTCAACTTTCACGGTCGAATCCACGAAAACCAAGCTTGAAACCCTCTTTTTATCTCTTCTCTCCCTCTTGGCAGATTTTTACAAGTATGGGGAGGGTATGGGTTGCCCTCCCCCCCCCCCCTTATTTTCCCATTCATCCAATCTTTCTTCCGTTTTGGCAAGTTTGGTCCCTCGACTTTGGATTTTATTTTTTTAATTTTTTTCATTCGTCGGCTTCAAAGAAAATATCTGGGTGTTACAAATTTACACTAAAACTTTTTATTCTCTTTCTTATTTTATTCTACTAATATGTTTCTAACACATTTAACCTTCAAATCATACTAAAATTTGTATATTAATAAATTGAATTCAATGGGAGTAAGAACGTAAGCAGATGAACACCATCTTAAGTATAAGTACATTATGTTACATATATGTAATAATATTCTCTGTATATAAGACACTATGTTACGTATACGTAACCCAGTCAACTTTGATGGAAATTTTTTTATTATATACTTTGCAATATGTTATCTAAAAAATGATTTTTGAAGTACGTATATGTACTCACAAAGTTACAAAAGTTAAATACACGCATCAATAAAGTTGTATATATGTAACTCATAGAACGAAAGATCATAAAGTGTTAACTCTATTAGTGGTTGTTGAATCATTCATGTTTTTTTTCATTCCATCATTATCATTACAATTTATTGTCATTTCCAATGTAACTTTGTAGTCTAGATCTACAGCAAAGAGATTCAAGTGTATGTGGACAAGAAGATCGTAGCATTATAAATATGTAAGTCGTGGAGTATAAGAACAAGTTATATTTATTTTTGTAAGTTACATACATGTAACTTTTGGTGTTACATACATGTAACATGTAGGATTATAAATAAACAAAACTAAAAAGACTAATATCATGATGAATAAAATGTTACAATACAAAAGAACTGAGATAAAATAAGGAGAAGAAGAATCAATTCGGTTAAATGTTTTATATTTTCGAGTAACAACAAGCACCTTGTATACGTAAGACTTACATAAAACTTAGTGTTACTTATATGTAACCCTAAGTTTTATGTATATGTAACTCATCAAATAATTTAATTAAACATCAAGGGCATAATCCCCTTAAAATATTGACTATGATTAGCTTCAATAAGTGATTTATTGCTTACCTTCATCCTTAATAGGTTTATCCTTGTTTACAACTGTGTATTATTCCTCTTGTTATGTTATGTATAAGTAAGTATGAGTTTCATATTTTATGTCTAGTTTATTCCTCTTGTTATGTTATGTATAAGTAAGTATGAGTTTCATATTTTATGTCTAGTTTATTTCAAAACTAAGAACCCAAATCAGTTTTTTTATTTAGGATGGGAAATAAGAAGGGTTAATCTGAGTAACAACAAGCAATATGTACATATGCGTAACACTTCTAAATAACCAAATTAAACATCAAGAGTATATGTCATCTTCAAAAATTAGACCTCAATCACCTTCAATAAGGACTTGCTACTTAGATTCATCTTCAATTAGCTTCATCCTTGTTCAAAATTATGTATTCTTCCTCCTATTAGGTTGGCTATATTAACAATCAACTGAAGCCCTTAATCGTAATTAGGTTTCTGCATTGTCAACATCAAAGACGCTCAATCAAGACAAGACGGTCTCTAATTTGTTAAAGAACTTACACATTGTCATCGCATTCATCTTCTTCTGTTGAACCACATAACCAAGAAATGAGACGATGATTTGAATAGACTAAGAATGTCGAAGATGATGATTTGATAAGAGATTGGTCAAAAGTCAAATTAGGATTTGAAATAAAAAAAATATAGTTACCTAAAATAATAAAATGAAACTTTACATAATTACCTTTTTCAATTAAAAATTAAAAAAATTGTTAGAAAGTATATGATTGGATGAAATTGGTTTTCTATTAAAAAAGTGGTTTTTATTTGATCTCTCCCTATATATATATAGAGAGAGAGAGATGCTTTCAAATGAAAATTATTTTTTGTAAAAAACCAAAAGAACTAATGAGGACCATAGATCATGTTGATCAATGGCTATAAATAAAAGGGCAAATAAGTCATTTTATCCAAATTAAATTAGGCGGCTAGAAGAGGTGCAAGGGTACAATTGGTATTTCAACTTCAATCTAAGAAAACGTCGTTTAGAGTATCAAGGACATAATATATATCTGCTCCTCCTTGAACAAATTCCACAACCTCCTCTCCTTATTTGAAGAACACAAGACCATCGAAACATCAAGCAACAAGCATATTCCCCCATATCATCTCTTGATTTGAAGAACACCAGACCCTCTGTATCATCATACGCCAAGCAATTTCCATAATATCATCATTTGATGTGAAGAACAGAAGACCATCGAAATCTTCATTTCGCCTTCTATCCTCTTTTCCTAAGTCAAATTTTGAGCCTCACAATGAACATTGGTTTTTCCCTGTAAAATCCCAAAAGGTATGTCTCTTGTAATGATCTGAATTTATGACTGTGAAGCTTTTATAAATAAAACTAGGGCTGAAAATTTCTTTACTAAGCTTTATTTAGATTTGTTTATAGTGAATTCTAGGGCTGGAATATCTTTTTGACGTGATTTTGGATCGTTTTCCTAATCAATATTTAATGTTGTTGTTCAAGGCTATCAATGTATCCTAGTAGTAATTTCTTTCTTATAACAGAGACTTTTTTAGGTTTCATACCTTGAAATCACACCATGTTATAAATCAATGAATATGAGGTGTATTTGGTTAGGCATTGACACTGTTGGCTTATATGTTTCAAATTTTTTCTTGTTTTAACTATTTGTGATGTTTAGTATACACTATTATGTGTAGGAATTTAGATATTGTAACTACTTAGTTTGTGAATTCCTTAAATGATTAAGAACTAAGATTGATCCTTGTATTCGAATTGACTCGTGAGCATGTTTTGTAGTGTATTGGCACTTAATGACCTGCATTAATTGAGTATTCATCATTTCATTAGAATTGTTAAATGATACAAATGCTTATTGGTTTTTGAGTTAAGCATATAGATTTTGGGTATATCGGTGATGGAAAGTCGGCTTCATGGATTACAAGGCAAATTTATTAAACATGAACTTGTGATTTTAGATAGAATCCAAACATATACTTATTAGTTATGACATATTTGCATTGTTAAATTTAAGTAATTCACTAGGATATTGGAATGCATACTATCAATTGTAGAACTAATTGTGCAATACAATAAAGCTATTAGTTTGTTTCTATTTGTTGTTCTTATATATTTATAAAGGTTATACACTAGAATATATATTTACTATACTATATGAGTTAATTAAAAGAATTGTAAAAAGAAATCATTTCAAATTGATTCAACAGAAGTCACCAAAATATATTGTATACATGTTATTTCAATTTGAATTGAGTATTAAAGTATTAACATGGTTTGTTATGTATTGGCACGCAATCACTTAGAGTATAAGTCATCACATTAGCATGATAGGTGATAGTAACGCCTATTGATTCTGATATATGAATATGGATTATGGGTATACCGTTGATGTAATGTCATCTTCCTGAATTACAGTGTAGTTTTCATTAGTTTCATGGAACCTAAGATTGTGATTTTAGGTGGAATCCAAATATCTACTCATTTCATGTGTTCATTGTTGATTTACAGTGCATATATACACTTTTATATTTAGATGCATGCACTAAACTATAGAACTAATCATACAATAATAATATACTATTAATATATATATATATATATATATATATATATATATATATATATATTTACTCTTATTGTTTTAACCTACTTGCTTGCATAGGGATGAGCTTATTAAAGAGGCTGAACAATTTACGACGAAAAGCAGGTCCTGAAGGCTTCTAATAAAAAACAGGTGACATCAAGTCAAAAGGGAGGAAAAGAAGGTCAAGACTCGCATGAAGTCAACCAAAATAAAGCAAACAAAGGTTAAGTGAAGTTGAGTGTTAGGACAATATGATCAAGTGCATTTTGTAAGGCTCCGTTCCATGGACGCTTACAGCTGGTAGATCATTGCACATAAAACATATAATTTTATCATATTACATAAAAACGTTGCAGCGGAAACATTTAAGCAAACATTCCATTTCATAATAAAGGCTTTTGCAAAATAATACATCGTTATCAAGTTACAAAATACATGTTGCATTACATCACATAAGCATTATAAAAATAGATGCCATCCAAAAGAGTTGAGTAGCCGCCTCGTGCCATCCTCAGCAATCATTACCTGCCAACTGGAAATACATAAAAGTCAGCATTGCTGAGTGAGTTCTAGTTTTATAGTAAAACATACTTTTCTTTCATTAAAACCGATCTTTACTTTCATGTGATCATACATCATACGTACACGTAGATAATGTCCTTATTATCTTCATCGTTCATTAACTTCCATTCATTCATACATTCTTACTATCATTCGTTTGTTCATTATTACATCTTTTCTTTCATCAACCATGAAATTTACCCTTCAGTCTCCTGGTACTGGGCCGAAGCCTATCATAGACCTTCCATTACGGTGCACCGCACCTCTGGCCACAATACCTAAGATAAAGTTCAGGTGTACCATATTCATGTGCTATACCCTTCCGTGTCATGGTACTGGGCCGAAGCCTATCATAGACCTTCCATTACGGTGCATAGCACCTCTGGCCACAGTACCGAAGGCAAGCAACAATGGTTCCATACAAATGGCTAATCACAAAGAAAGACCCCGATGTGCATCCTTCTGGGGTAGCGAACCCGCACACCGTTGGGCTAATACCTTACAATGGGGCGTGTCCCAACATACAAGGCTTGCAAGACTTCCATTACTTTCATCATTCATTAATGCATGCATTCATCATGTTCCTTTTTCATTATTTTTCACTTTACGTTACGTAATACTTTCATTTCATTCATTAACAAGCCAGTAAAGCCAAGGGAAAATAATCATACAATAAAAAGGAACATCATCATACACAGTCATCATCATCATACAGGGCAACATCATACATACATAACATACATCATGCATAATCGTACATCATACATCATTAACCATGCCCAACATAACCTCTAAGGCCCCCAATAGTCGTCTTACATGAACTTACGGGAAACTTCCACGTCAAAACTTACATCTGCACCTTCCCCATAAAGTCAGTAATTAAACTATGTTTTTCTCGGGTATACAAGCCCTAATTCGGTGTATGGGCACCCTTCAGTCGCATGGCCTCCAGGCGACTGATCATCATGCGAATGGACCAATGCGGATGAACACCCATGCGAATGAACATCCATGCGAATGGACCGAATGTGGATGAACTCAATGCGGATGAGTCCCATGCGAATGGAACTAATGCGAATGAACACTTTATGCGGATGAAACTAATGCGGATGGGCACTAATACGGATGAGCACTTATGCGAATGGACCCTCAGTCGCATGACTCCCCATGCGACTGGCCCTCAATCGTGCGACTCACAAGAAAATGGACTCCAGTCGCACGACTCACATGAGAATCAACCTCAATCGCACCCCTTTCGGCCATATGGCCTCCATTCGGTCGCCTAGCCCTAGCTAATGCAGAATGCAGTTCATCCCGAACTCAATCTGCCATTTTCGACCTCCAAGCTCTTCCAAACCCATTCTAAGCCCAAATCAACCATCCTAAACCTTAGGAAAGTATACCATAACACCATTCAAGCACACACAAGTCCGAAATCAAACACCACCCGTATCACACACAAACACATACACACGGGTCAAACACACACATTTCAAAAACGGGTTTTCACTATGTGTTCCAGCCCCAAATCAGTTGAAAACGGGTAAAAGAGGGGTCCTAGAACTCACACAAACAACCCCGACAAGAAGAGCTCCGATTAGATCCGCCACACTTCGATTTTCACGCTCGAATCCATACGAACCAAACTTTTTCTCCCTTTTCTCCTTTTCTTCTCTCCTTTTCTCCTTTGGCAGAATTTTCCCAAGTGTGAGGAGGGTGTGGGCTGCCCTCCCCTCTTATTTCTCCCATTCATTCAAACTTCTTTCTGTTTTGGCAAGTTTGATCCCCCGACTTTGGAATTTATTTCTTTTTTTTCTTTCGTCAGCTTCAAAGAAAACATCTGGGTGTTACAAGTCCACCCCCCCCCTTATATAGGTTTCGTCCCCGAAACCTGTTATTCCTTGAACAAACATGGGTAATGATGCCTCATTTCTTCTTCAGTCTCCCACGTTGACTCGGATCATTTCCTGTGCTTCCACTGTACACGCACAAGAGGAACCACTTTATTCCTCAGTCTCTTCTCTTTTCGATCGATGATTGTCACTGGTTGCTCCACATAATTGAGCCGTTCATCTACTTCGATATCCTCCAGTCGA
Organism: Flaveria trinervia; assembly: GCA_025506515.1. Lineage (NCBI taxonomy): Eukaryota > Viridiplantae > Streptophyta > Magnoliopsida > Asterales > Asteraceae > Flaveria > Flaveria trinervia. The sequence continues at coordinate 93,738,356 of CM046445.1, read as the reverse complement.
ACAATCATATCTTCATCTGCCAAACACTTTCTCAAATGAGATACATGGAATGTCGTGTGAATTCCACTTAACTCATCTGGTAATTCCAGTCTATAGGCCACCTCTCCTACTCTAGCAATGATTCGGAAAGAGCCTATGTACCTCGGGCTCAACTTGCCCCGCTTTCTGAACCGAATGATACCCTTCCAAGGTGAGACCTTCAACATAACCCAGTCACCCACCTGGAACTCAATCGGTTTGCGTCGTTTATCAGCATAAAACTTCTGTCTATCTTTGGCTGCCTTCATGAAGGCCTTGATATTTTCAAGCTTCTCCGTCGTAGCCTCGATTACCTCGACACTCCCTAATTCCTTTTGACCAATATCACCCCAACAGACGGGTGTTCTATATCTCCTACCGTATAGCATCTCATAAGGGGGCATACCAATGCTGGCATGATAACTGATGTTATATGAGAACTCAGCTAACGGTAGGTGGTCATCCTAACTTCCCCTAAAATCGATAACAGATGCCTGAAGCATGTCCTCAAATGTCTGAATGGTCCTCTCTGACAAACCATCAGTCTAGGGATGATAAGTCATGCTAATGTGTAACCTTGTCCCCATAGCATCATGGAATTTCTTTCAGAATTTAGATGTAAACCGTGTGTCCCGATCGGACAAAATAGAAACCGGTACACCGTGATGATTACAATATCCTTGATGAAAAGATCTGCTAACCTCTCAGATGAATATGTCTCGCGGATCGGTAGGAAGTGAGCACTCTTCGTCAAGCGGTCAACAACCACCCATATAGCATCATACCCTTTTGGGGTACGCGGCAGCTTCGTAATGAAATCCATGGTGATGTGCTCCCACTTCTATTCTGATATATCCAAAGTTTGGATCTTCCTATACGGCTTTTGATGCTTGGCCTTCTCTTGTAGACAAGTAAAGCATTTACCCACATACTCCACCACATCACGCTTCATACCCGGCCACCAATAATCTTTCTTCATGTTGTGGTACATCTTTGTGGCACCGGGATGAATAGGGTATATAGTCTTGTGAGCTTCATCCATGATCTTCATACGTAGATCCCCAAAACGAGGAATCCACATTCGTCCAAATCGAGTTCTAACACCAAACGTGTTTTCACCCAATTTTGCGACCAGACCTCTCATTCTTTCGGAGTTAAGATGGTCTTCTTTCAATGCCTCATATTGAAAATTCTTGACTTGCTTCATCACATCGAAGGTCATGATCATCTGGTATGCTTTTACCCAAATCGGCTTGGGTCTCTCTTTTCGGCTAAAGACGTCCGCCACCACATTGGCTTTGCCCGGATGGTAGTGGATCTCGCAATTGTAATCCTTTATAAGTTCCAACCATCGTCTCTACCTCATGTTTAGATCTTTCTGCTCAAAGAAGTACTTCAAGCTCTTGTGGTCAGTGAAAATGGTGCATATCGTCCCGTAAAGATAGTACCTCCAAATCTTTAGTGCAAAGACCACGGCTGCTAGCTCCAAGTCATGAGTAGGATAATTGACCTTATGAACCTTCAACTGTCAGGATGCATAGGCTATAACCTTCCCTCTCTACATTAGCACACACCCCAACCCGAGTACGAACCATCAAAATAAACCACCAGATCTTCACTTCCATCGGGTAATGCAGAACAGGAGCTTGAGTCAATCTCGCCTTTAATTCTTCGAACGCCTTCTCTTGAGCTTGACCCCATACAAATTTCATATCTTTCCAGGTCAACTTGGTTAGTGAAGAATCGATCTTGGAAAAGTCTTGGATGAATCTTCTGTAATAGCCCGCCAAACCCTAGAAACTACGAATCTCGGATGGCGTCTTTGGAGACTTCCATTGCATCACCGCCTCCACCTTTGCCGGGTCCACCATAATCCCATCGGGATTTACCATGTGACCCAAGAACTGAACTTCGCGCAACCAAAACGCACACTTAGAGAATTCGGCGTACAGCTTCTCCCTTGTCAGTCTCTAGAACCTCCCGAATGTGACCGGCATGCTCTATCTCGCTCTTCGAATAAATCAGGATATTATCAATAAACACAATCATTGATTTATCCAACATCGGCCGACACACTCGATTCATTAAATCCATAAAAGCAGCTCGCGCATTGGTCAAACCAAAAGACATGACAAGAAACTCGTAGTGACCATAACGCGTGCGAAAGCTGTTTTAGGGATATCCTGCTCCTTCACCTTCAACTGATGGTAGCCCGATCGAAGGTCTATAGTTGAAAAACAACTGGCACCTTGAAGCTAATCAAACAAATCATCTATTCTCGGTAAGGGGTATCGGTTCTTCACCGTCAACTTGTTCAGCTCACGGTAGTCAATACACATCCTCATATTACCATCTTTCTTCTTCACAAACAGGACCGGAGCACCCCAAGGAGAGATACTTGGTCTAATGAACCCATTATCAAGCACTCTTGCAACTGCTCCATCAATTCTTCATATCCATCGGAGCCAACCGATACGGTGCTTTGGCAACATGTTGGGTGCCCGGTATCAGATCGATCTGAAGCTCAATCTCTCGGTTAGGTGGCACTCCTCATAAGTCTTTTGGGAATACGTTTTGAAAGTCACACACAACCGGTACTTCAGACAGTTGTGGTGTTGGTGTATCCACATCCTTTACATAAGCCAAGTAGGCGCCACATCCACGCCTCATACACTTTCCTACCACCGCCATTGAGATTACTTTCAAGATCATCATGATCCGATCCCCATAAACAGTTACCGAACTCCCGTTAGGCGCTGCCAAATGAATCATCTTCTTGCGACATACATGTTCGCCTCGAAGTCCGCCAACCAATTCATCCCAAGAACCAAATCGAAACCACCTAAGGTCATCACGAAGGGTCTAACAGGAAACTTATGACCTTCTAGTTCCACATCACAGTCTTTTATCGTCTCAGAAATCCTTGTAGACTTACCTATGGCAGTTTCTACGTCAAAGGGTGCATCAACACATCTACTACTAACAGGCAGCTTAGCACAGAAAGCAGCAGAAATAAAATTTTTACTGGCACCCGAATCAAATAACATAGAAGCTAAAGTTTGGTTCACTAGAAACGTACCGAACACAACATCAGGGTTCGTCCTGGCTTCCTCCTGTGTCATAGTGAATACCCTGGCGCTCGCCCTCGGTCCTTCACTCCCCTCTTCTTCACCCTGGAACCCTCAGCCCTCGGCTTCTTACAATCCCTACTTATGTGGCCCTCCAACCCACAGTTAAAGCACTGTACTGTACGACAGTCCTTTGCTATATGCCCCACCTTCCCACATTTGAAGCACACGTTCGACCCCAACATGCACTCTCCACTATGCTCTTTTCCACACCTACCACACTTCTTCAAACTCGCACCCGATGTGACCACACGACGGTTGTCCACCCATGCCTTCTTATTACCCGTCGAGGCATCACCCCGACCAAACCTCTTCCCATTCCAGTTTCGATCACCACCACCCTTCCTGTTACCTTCTGCCACCACCACCATGGCTCTCTCATCGTACAAACTCCCTGCCAAATCCACCGCCGACCTAGACGTGCTCGGTCGGGCAGCGATCATGTGCCTGCGAATATCCGTTGGCAAAACCTGAATGTACCTCTTAATCTTCTGTGACAGAGGCGCCACCTGATCTGGCACCAGACGTGCCATCTAGTTGAACTTTGTGGTGTAATGTTGATATGTCATGGTTACCGCCTCCAGCTGCAGGAACTCCCTCTCAACCTTGTCCATCTCCCGGTAAGGACAGAACTCCTCAATCACCAATTTCTTCAGCTCTGACCATCTCATCCTCCCAATAGCCCTGCTACCCTCGGCTTGGACTATATTATCCCACCAGCATAGAGCCGAGTCCACAAAAAATGGGCAGCAAACTTTACTTTTTGATCCTCCCGGCACTCGCTGATGTTCAATACAGCTTCCATTTCTCTCACCCACCGGTGACCAGCAGTAGCTGTGACGTTACCATCAAAAGTAGAGGGCTTGCATCATTGAAATGCCCCATAATTACAGCCTCGTGTCACCTCCTGCACGGGCTCTTCTTCCTCCTCCTCATCAACAGAGAGAACCGTTTCAGTCTTCGGTTGCTCCCATCCTCCCGAGGACTTATTCCTCCCTTGTCTCTCCCCTTCCCGTACCGCCTTAATCACTTTAGTCACTACAGATGGTAAGATTGTCTGCATGACCTGATGCACCTCTTCAACCACCGCCTCTTTCACACCGAGGCCCTTAAGTTTGCACTCTCATCACCACCTTGTGGATGAGGGGTCTTGGTTCTTCATGAACCACCTTTTCGACTATGGGTCTTCCCCTCTTGGGTTGCGGCTCAGCACCAAGCCCATCACGACCACCATCATGAGAAGCTTTCGAAGATCTACCACTGGCCATTCACACGCACACTGAAGATTCAAACACCAACACGATCATTCAAGGGAACAGCTCAGTTTATGTCAAGTATAGTAAGTCTCTAATATAGTGGCCAGTTGTGATTAGCCACTTACTTTACTTTCCATACCCCGAGCATTACCTGTCCTGACTATATCAGTATACAAATCTACAAACAACACATAACCACATACCATGCGCATATAATATTGGTTAGCATTACGAAAATACCTGATCGCAAGTAGCTACTCATACTTGCATCCCTTCCCTTTCCACCTCATTCTCAGTTTAAGTTGAGGTTTATTTTGAAAATTTACCCGTTTCACTTAAACTTTGGCTCTGATACCAACTTGTAAGGCTTTGTTTCCGGGACGCTTACAGCTGGTAAATCATTGCACATAAAACATATATTTTCATCATATTACATAAAAATGTTACAACGGAAACATTTAAGCAAACATTCCATTTCATAATAAAGGCTTTTGCAAAATAATACATTGTTATCAAATTACAAAAACATGTTGCATTACATCACAAAAGCATTATGAAAATGGATGTCATCCAAAAGAGCTGAGTAGTCGCCCCCGTGCCATCCTCAGCAATCATTACCTGCCAACTAGAAACACATAAAAGTCAGCGTTGTTGAGTGAGTTCTAGTTTTATAGTAAAACATACTTTTCTTTCATTAAAACCGTTCTTTACTTTCATGCGATCATACATCATACGTACACGTAGATAATGTCCTTATTATCTCCATAGTTCATTAACTTCCATTCATTCATACATTCTTACTTTCATTCATTCGTTCATTACATTACATCTTTTCTTTCCATCAACCATGAAATTTACCCTTCAGTCTTCTGGTACTGGGCCGAAGCCTATCATAGACCTTCCATTACGGTGCACCGCACCTCTGGCCACAGTACCTAAGATAAAGTTCAGGTGTACCATAGTCATGTGTTATGCCCTTCCGTGTCATGGTACTAGGCCGAAGCCTATCATGGACCTTCCATTACGGTGCACAGCACCTCTGGCCACAGTACCGAAGGCAAGCAACAATGGTTTCATACAAATGGTTAATCACAAAGAAAGACCCCGATGTGCATCCTTCTGGGGTAGCGAACCCGCACACCGTTGGGCTAACACCTTACAATGGGGCGTGTCCCGACATACAAGGCTTGCAAGACTTCCATTACTTTCATCATTCATTAATGCATGCATTCATCATGTCCTTTTTTCATTATTTTTCACTTTACGTTATGTAATACTTTCATTTATTCATTAACAAGCCATGTAAAGCCAAGGGAAAATAATCATACAATAAAAAGGAACATCATCATACACAATCATCATTATCATACAGGGCAACATCATACATACATAACATACATCATGCATAATCGTACAACATCATACATCATCAACCATGCCCAACATAACCTCTAAGGCCCCCAATAGTCATCTTACATGAATTACAGGAAACTTCCACGTCAAAACTTACATCTGCACTTTCCCTCGAAAGTCAGTAATTAAACTATGTTTTTCTCGGGTACACAAGCCCTACTTGGGCATATGGGCACCCTATGCGAATGAACATCCATGCGAATGGACCAATGCGGATGAACACCTATGCGAATGGACCAATGCGGATGAACATCTATGCGAATGAACATCCATGCGAATGGACCTAATGCAGATGAACTCAATGCGGATGAGTCCTATGCGAATGGAACTAATGCGAATGAACACCTTATGCGGATGAAACTAATGCGGATGGACACTAATGCGGATGGGCACTAATGCGGATGAGCACTTATGCGAATGGACCCTCAGTCGCATGACTCCCTATGCGATTGGCCCTCAATTATGCAACTCACAAGCGAATAGACTCCAGTCTCACGACTCACATGAGAATGAACCTCAATCACATCCCTTTCGGACGTATGGCCTCCATTCGGTCGCCTAGCCCTAGCTGATGAAGAACATAGTTCATCCCGAACCCAATCTATCATTTTCGACCTCCAAGCTCTTCCAAACCCATTCTAAACCTTAGGAAAGCATACCACAACACCATTCAAGCACACACAAGCCTGAAATCAAACACCACCTCATCACACACAAACACATACACACGGGTCAAACACACACATTTCAAAAACGGGATATCACTCTGTGTCCCAGCCCCAAATCAGTTGAAAACGAGTAAAAGAGGGGTCCTAGAGCTCACACAAACAACCCCGACAAGAAGAGCTTCGATTAGACCCCGACAAGAAGAGCTTCGATTAGACCCCGTCACACTTCGATTTTCACGCTCGAATCCATACGAACCAAGCTTTTTCTCCATTTTCTCCTTCTCTTCTCTCCTTTTTTCCTTTGGCAGAACTTTCCCAAGTGTGCGGGGGTGTGGGTTGCCCTCCCCTCTTATTTCTCCCATTCATTCAAACTTCTTCTCGTTTTGGCAAATTTAATCCCCGACTTTGGACTTTATTTCTTTTTTTCTTTTTTTTTCTTTCGTCGGCTTTAAAGAAAATATCCGGGTGTTACACATTTCAATCTTTTTCCTCTACAAATGCACTTCATTTCTTGTATTCTATTCAAACTATTCATGCTATTCTTATGTAGAATTCTTCCATGATTACCATCTTTATTTTTTAGGATGTGACTGATTATTTATGATGCATCTTAAATTCATTCTTGACTTTATATCTAGTGACTATTTTGCAATTATGCATTAATGCACATATTGCATTTATGCATTGATGCACATATTGAAATTTTTCTTTAACGTACATAATACAATTGTGCATAGATTTATACACTCGTATTCTATATTTTACATAATGAATTGATTTAAAATATCCAATATCATAGGCTTAGTTGTCACTTAACTATCATTGAATCATTTTAGGATCACATGCTTAATACACCATTTCATCTCCTACAAATATATAAACATAATACGTTAATGATATCAGATGGAGTAACATTCATCAACATTGTAAGAGGATCAAATCTAACCCCAACCATTGCATCTGATGACAACAAAAAAGTCGTATTAATATGCACGATAAATAGTAACCCAGTTTTATGACATTGGTTATTTTTCAATATTCACAATATCTTCTAGAACATGAAACTATGAACCATGGAATTATTTTACATTATGTAGTTATTAACTTATTTATAAACACACTAACACATCAACCAACATAACATCATGTCAAACTAAACTTGTATTGTCTTGAATTAAAATCACCTTTCTTTTCAATAGATTTAAAAATATGATATTAATTAAATGTCTACTTGTTTATCAACATATAAAGGCTACAAATATTCAAATAAAAGTATACATGTGTCATCCCAATTAAGGCCCTAACAATTGACTTGAAATCTTTTAGTATCTTTCCTCCAAAGTTTCCGGCACGTGTTATATAAATTTGTTTATACGTGTGACTGTCGGTTCTTAATAATTTGTATTTATTAAGAGATCGATGGAAATTAATTTCTTTGATGAGTGAAAAAGAAAGATAATATCAAATGCAAGGTATGATTTAACACTTTTGGTAAGAATTTGTGTGAATTCAATCTATGCGATCTTTATCTATAAATTGAAATGATTGCAAATGATATGTCAACTTATTCTAAATTATAACTTACCTAATGCAAGTTATATCTCCATGACCATCATTTCATACAAGTAACAATCATATATCCAGTGGTATGACTACAACAATGTATTAATGAGCATACTGCAATTATGCATGTAATGACAACAAAATATTGTCGCTAGTATTATACATCGTAAATATTGACCCAATTTGATAAAATTGTTTAGCTATAAAAATTTATTTTTTAAATGAATTTTATTTTTTAAAATTCATTTCACCTACTACAACAAGAATTTATATTACATTATGTTAATTTTTATTTTTAGATCCATTTCTCCAACATTATATGCATTTATGCATAATTTCTAATAGTATCGTATGCATATATGCACATTTTCTAACAGTACCGTGTGCATATATGCACATCCATATAAATTGCAAACGCCTACTCACATTCATGTTTTTATCACAAATTACCGTATAATTTAATAAATTATGGAGTTGTCACTGTATCTTGAATCCAAATTTATATTTCCCCTTATTTATAATGTTGATATAGAATGCATATATGCAATATTAAGTTGAACTACCTATTGTTACTATAACATCGATGGTCGAGAATCGTGATGGGTGCATACACACTTTAATTAATATCGAGTCAATCTTCCGTCAAAATATGTAAGTCTAATCTTGCATTCATCTTCTAGTGTACCCAATTATGCACATATGCATCACAAGGAACTTCTTTTGAGCTTAACGCGCCCATTTCGTTTGAAACACATACATATCAACCTTGATGTTGTTTTCATGAACCTCAAGTTGGCTTGAGTACAGATAATCTCCCACATCTATAAAGAATTCCATGAAATCAAAACAAAAATTTCTAGATGGCCAATAAAGAGTATGCATTGCCCATTATAGAAGTCGTCCAACAACAAGATTTCGCATGATACAAGTTGCTAATTTAAAACTATGCACGTTAGATGAATATAATAATTTTGCATAACAAATTCATTTGATTGAATTACATCCACTCTTAATTTCTTTAATAATATATGATGACGTGTAGAACAAAATGCAGGCCTAATTTATGGGGACGGTTTTAGGCTTCTACCCCACTAACCCTAATTAGATTTTTTAAATTACATTATTGCCCTCGTGTTAGATAATTTAGTTAATGAAACAGAATTTAATTTAAAAGAAACTGATTGGATGAAGTTAGTTCTTTTAGTTCTTTCTAAAAATAGTTTTCATTTAAATGTATCCCTATATATATATATATATATTATATGTGTGTGGGGGGGGGGTGTGTGTCTTCATTGTTCTCGTGTTGATCAATGTCATGTGGTCGGTCAAAAATGTTAATAAAGAGTGTCTAATCAACTTTAATAGTAAAGGGTAAGAAGAGTGTCGAAGTCATAAGAAATCATAGGAAAGTACTAGTAACGTTTAACTTAAGAACATTGGCATTGCTTTATGAATTTATTCAAGAAATAATTAAATTAATGAAATAAAACTTTAAGTTTTTAACAATCTCGGGAAAAAAGCAATTCACTTCGGGATTCCAGTTTGACAAAGTTTTGTTTTTTAGTGAAACCTATAAAGAAGTTATTAATAATAACTTACACATGATAACATCTAAGTGACAATCATAAATTAAAGCTTAAAATACTTCATTCACCCAATCAACAATTTGAATTATGTAACTCTAATTGTAACAATCAATCATACAATTATTAAAGAAAACCAAGGTAATAAAAACTAAAATTAGGTTGACATAATCAAATTAATTAAATAATTAAACTAAGCCTTTAAAATTTTAACTTTCACCGCCCGATCAGTGGTCTTCATCACTGTAGCATTTACTAATTCCATTTTTGTGGCACTCTTTGACGGCTCATTCTTGAAAATATTAAAATCAAGAGTGACAATTTGATAACTGTATTTTCTTTTTTTCTGGGTACGATCTCCGTTCATTGGGTGACTTCGTGACGATTTTAATGTCACATGAGCATCCTATATTACAAAGTTATTGTTTTGTTGATATTTTATATTTAAAACCTTACTTTCTTCATAAACTTTGTCCATAATAAGACAACTATGAACAACCAATATGTTTATAAGTCACATAGGAAAGAAACTTTAAAACAAAAACCGTAATTTCACTGTGCATAATAATATTATATATAAGGGCGAATTAAAGTTTAACTAAAAACTATAAATTAACTTGTTATTATAATAATATAATAAAGGTAAATTAAGGTTTAACAATCCAACTATTACTAATTAGCTAATAATATTCTATATTATTATATTGGTTGCTTACATTTTTATTATATTGGTTGCTTATACTTTCAACTTTTATTTTTATTATCAATAACAATCTCAATAACATATATATTATTTGTGAAATATTATAGTTTCACAAGATAGTTTAATTGTGTGAATTCTTAGATTATATTTCACTAAAAGTTTTATGATCCCTTTTATGACTATTCTGTTTGACAACTTTTATGAATTTTTCACGAATCAAGCCCTTATGTTTGCTCAAGTAATAACAAATGGATAAATCATTTTTTAATAGCTAATTGGATTACTGACGATCGTTGTCCACCTGATCATCTTAATTACTTAAATACGAAATCTGAAACCACCCTTATAAGAAAACTCACATTAGATAAGAAAACTCTCTGGCCAACTTAGAAACCCTTTTAATTTTGTTACAGATAAGATTTGAAATCAAGATCTCCATCTATTTTTATGAGATTTTTTATTATCTCACATTAACCACTTGAACTAACTATCACTGATAACAAACGGATAAATCTAATAATGATTTACAAGTAACATTAATTAAGTAAAACATATTTTACATAGTAAAATTGATTTTTTTGTAAAATCACATTTTTATATAAAGTGTTTTCCTTTTTGCTTTTGTTTTTTTAGTATAAAGTTGAATAAAGTTGAAAGGCTTTAATTGATTTTGATAAAATAAGAAAAAAAGGAGGCAGCTTTTTTAAAAAGTAAGATATGAGTCTTATGACCATTCTTTTGTTTGAAAAGAGAATAACGCCCATAAACCCACCCTTGGTGATAATGAATGTGACAACAAGGCAATGCCAATACAATTGTACCTTATGCATGTAAAATGTACCTTCTAATGTAAAACTCATGATAAATTTTTTTTCACATTTGATAACAAAAACGATAATATGTTTTCTTGAACGGGACTCGATTATATGTTACCTTCTAAAAAGATTGGACCAGTGAGTTACTTTGTATTTGAACAATACTAATACGAAAGTTCAATAAATAACATTTAACACTTGAAAGCTTGTATGTTCCTAACTAATAGCATACTCGACGAAACAGATATAATATCATGTTTCTACTGTTCCTCTGACTTCAACGTGCTCGCTTCTTCTTGCTCGCTTCTTCTTGGAATCCTACGTGCCAATGTTGCAAGTTGTCCATAGAACACTTCATCTATTTGAGTCGAAAAGTTGAGTTACAAATGGTTGTATGCAACGTGACTTTCCTAACATTTACCATAAAGGACATCCCTTGCTTCTCGATACGATTGGCTCCTCAATGCAGGAGTAGAAGCGTTGGTCCCTTCCGGCGTTAAGATTTATTTCTATATATTTTTATATCATTGAATATAAGAAATAAGTTTTTACTTCCTTAGACTTAAAATAAACTAACATATTTAATGTGTCTGCTTTGTTATGTGACAAATGCTATGAAATGTTAAAATTAACAAACTATCCACTTTTTTATTTATATGCTAAACTTCCCATGCTCCTAGCTAGTATCTATCACCCAACCCCAAGTGTGGTTTGGGGTAAGATAATCGTCTTTGAAGGAGAAAACTCGAGAAAATTACGAAATTAACCATTTGACCGAACCAACTTAACAAAAAAACCATTGATTTCTAAAATTATGAAATTATACATTTGACTTTGACCCTCGCTTACGGCGAGGAAAAGTCATGATCCCTCGCCCATGTGGACTTCTCCATGCCCACGTGGTATTATCTCGCCCACGTGTAAACTAATTTTATTAAAAGGATAAGAAAATAAAATAAAATAAGGTTGGCAAGGGACACAAATCCCTAGGCGAGGGATGTGACAAGCAACTCGTCGAGTCAGCAAGGGGTACGTTCCTCAAGGACGAGTAGAGAGCCTAGTCAACAAGGGTTTCTTTCTACTAGGCGAGGGGGATGTCTTGTCAGGCGAGGGACAAGTCCAGTTAGGTGAGGGACAAGTCTTGTCAAACGAGGGGCGCGTAAAACGAGGCGAGTGATTTGACCATTATCTCGCCTAGTCAGCGAGGGTTACTTACAAATTTTTTAATAATTTAAAAATAAAAATTAGAATCAATACATTTTTTCTAGATAAGCTAAGAAAATATCTAACATGTTTACTTTTCAATGATAGATATTCTTCAAAGAATTTTAAAACAGAAGGGTGAGAAGAATATGAGATTTGTTAAGGGTAAACATGGTATTATATAAGACAAAATAAAATTAAATAAACTTTTAAGTATTTAAAAAACAATAAATAATTAAAAATCTCGATTTTTTTATTTAAATTTTTTTAATTTTGGCGAGGGAGGGTATTTTCGTAATTATGGGTGGGGGATTCTCATAATCCCTCGCTGGCTCAACGAGGGATCAAAGACACGTCAACGAGGGTTCCACGTGGGCGAGGGATTACGTCATATCCTCGCGGGGCATGCTTTATTGGGCGAGGAATTCCTATAATCTTTTGCCACGTTAGCGGAGATGACATGTTGTAACACCCGAATATTTATTATTTTGAAGCCGGGTGAAGAAAGAAAAGAAAATAAAGTCCAAAAGTCAAGGGACCAAACTCGCCAACGAAAGAAAGTCGGGTGAGGGGAAGTATATAAGGGAGAGGGCAGCCCTTACCCTCTCCCCCACACTCACAAATCAGCCAAAGAAAGTGGAGAAGAGAGAAAGAAGAGAAAAAGAGGAAAAGTGCCGGTTCGGGTTGGTTCGGGTCGCCAAAATCGTCGTGAAGCAAGCCAAATCGAAGCCCTTAACGTTGTGCTCGTTTGTGTGAGTTCTAGAACCCCACTTTTACTTGTTTTCAAACGATTTTGAGGCTGGAAAGCATAAAAATCCCGTTTTTGTATGTGTATGTATTTGACCCATTGGGTGTGATGTGTGTGATGCGTTTCGTGTATGTTTCCGGGCGTGTGTGTGCTTGTATGGTGTTATGGTATGCATTCCTAAGGTTTAGGATGGTCGATTAGGCTTAAAATGGGTTTAGATGAGTTTGGAGGCCGAAAACCCTCGGCTGCAGTCGGATGAACTGCATTCTGCATCAGTTAGGGCTAGGCGACCGACTGGAGGCCGAATGGAGGCCATACGGCCGATTAGGGTGCGATTGGGGTCCATTCGCACGATTGAAAGGCAGTCGCATGGAGGTCATGCGATTGAAGGTCCAGTCGCATAAGTGCCCTTCCGCATTAATCCCATTCGCATGAGGTCCATTCGTATTGTCCATTCGCACGACTGGATGTTCATTCGCCTAAATGTTCATCCGCTTGAGTTCAATCGCATGATGTTCAGTCGCATGGAGGCCATGCGACTGAAGGGTGTCCATACGCCCGAATAGGGCTGTTGCACCCGAGGAAGGTGTATATTGACTTCTGACTTTCGGGGGAAAGTGCAGATGTAAGTTTTGATGTAAAGGTTCCCATAAGAGTTTGTAAGATGACGCTTGAGGCCTTAGAAAGCATGTTGGGCATGATGATGATGTTGCAAGTTTATGCACGTTATGTATGTATGGTGTTGCCCTGTATGATAATGATGACTGTGTGTGTTATGTTCCTTATTATGATGTATGTTTATGCTTCCCATAACTTTACGTGTTATGATAAGGAATGAACGAAGTATTATGTAACGAAAAGTGAAAGATAATTAAAGAGGAACACGATGTTGAATGCATGCATTAATGAACGAATGAAACGTCTTGCACGCATCGGATAACGGGTCCTTCTTTGTGATTGACCCTTAATGTAAAGCCTCTACCGCTCACCCCTAGTACTGTGGCATACATTTAGCTGTTCATTTATTGACTTCGGCCCAGTAGCTAAGACTGATGGTTACTCCTAGTACCGTGGCATACGTTTAGCTGTTCATTTATTGACTTCGGCCCGGTAGCTACGACTAACCGGGGTGTAGCACATGGTATTGGTATGGATGATGTCCGATGCGCAAGTAAAGTCATAAAGAACGAATGAATGAATGAATGAATGAATGAAGATAATAATGATATTATCTATGTGTACGTACGATGTATGATCATGTAAAAGTAACGAATGGTTTTATATGAAAGTAAAGTATGTTTTGTAATAAAACTAGAACTCACTTAGCAACGCTGACTTTTTATATGTTTTCCAGTTGGCAGGTAATGTTTGCTGAGGATGGCACACCGTGAAGCTAATCAGCTCTTTTGGGATGGCATTCTTTTGATTAATGTTTTTGCATTGTAATGCAAACAAGCTATTTTGCAATGAATTTTGTATTAACTTGCAAAAGCATTTACATGGAAATGAAAGATTGTTTTAGTTTTCCGCTGCGATTTATGAAATACAAATGCAATTATACGTTTTATGTGCGATGAGAACCTAGCTGTAAGCGTCCCGGGAACGGGGCCTTACAAGTTGGTATCAGAGCCAAAGTTTAAGTGAAATGGGTAAATTTTCAAAATAAACCTAATCCTAAACTGAGAATGGGACGAAAAGGGAATGGGATGCCAATCTGAGTAGCTGCGTGCCATCAGGTTTTTTCGTAAAGTTAACCGGTTTTACGCACGCATGGTATGTGTTATGTGTTGTATGTAGATTTAAATACTGATGTAGTCAGGACAGGTAATACTTGGGGTATGAAGAGTAAAGTAAGTGGCTAATCACAACTGGCCACTGTAATTAGGGACTTACTATACTTAACATAAACTGAGCTGTTCCCTTGAATGACTGTGTTGGTGTTTGAATCTTTCAATGTGCATGTGATGGCCGGAGGTAGATCTTCGAAAGCTTCTAGGGGTGGAGGTCACGGTGCTGAACCGCGACCCAAGAGAGGGAGACCCAGAGTTGAGAGGGTGGTTCATGAAGAACCAGAGACCCCCCATGGAGGGTGGCGACGAAAGCGCCAATCTGAGAGCCTTAGTAAAGGAGGCTGTTGTAGAAGAAGTCCATCAGGTCATGCAGACAATCTTACCGTCTGTGGTGACTGAAGTTATTAAGGTTGTATTAGAAGGGGAAGAAAAGAAAGAAAAAGATCCTCGAGAAGGGGAACACCCAGAGCCTGAAATGGTCCTGTCTGATGATGAAGAGGAAGAAGAAGAGCCTGTGCCAGAGCAGTGCGAGGATGTAACTACGGGCATTTATGAGATGCAATCCCCCTACTTTTGATGGTAATGGCATGTTACCGCTGCTCACCGATGGGTGAGAGAGATGGAGGCCGTTCTCGACATCAGCGAGTGTCGGGAAGACAGAAGGTGAAGTTTGCCACTCATCATTTGTGGACTCGGCACTATGTGGTGGGACAACATTGTCCAAGCAGAGGGTAATCGGGCATCGGGAGAATGAAATGGCCTGAGTTGAAGAAGATGGTGATTGAGGAGTTCTGTCCTCACAGGGAAATGGATAAGTTGGAAAGGGAGTTTCTGCAGTTGGAGGCTGGAACCATGACACACCAGCAGTATACCACCAAGTTTAATGAAATGGCACGACTCGTGCCTGATCAGGTGATGCTCTGTCTCGGAAAATCAAGAGGTACATTCAGGGTTTACCGGTGGATGTTCGCCGGCATATGATCGCCGCCCGACCAAGCACGTTTAGGTCGGCGGTTGATTTGGCAGGGAGACTGTATGACGAGCGGGAGGTGGTGGTAATGAAGCGAGTAAGAAGGGTGGTGGTGATCGGAACTGGAATGGGAGGAGGTTTGGTCGGGGTGATGCCTCGACGGGTAACAAAAAGGCAGGGTGGATGACCGCCGTGTGGCCACATCGGGAGTGGGATCAAGGAGTGTGGTAAGTGTGGAAAGGAGCATGCGGAAGAATGTAGGCTGGGTTTGAACGTGTGCTTCAAATGTGGGAAGACAGGGCATATGGCGAAGGATTGCCTGTTGGGCAAATGTTTAACTGTGGGGAAACTGGTCATATGAGCAGAGATTGTAAGAAGCCGAGGACTGAGGGTTCAGGGGCGAGGAAGACGGAAGTGAAGGACCGAGGGCGAGCGCCAGGGCATTCACTATGACACAAGAGGAGCTTGGACCCTGATGTCGTGTCTGGTACGTTTCTGGTGAACCAAACCTTAGCTTCTGTGCTATTTGATTCTGGTGCTAGTAGGAGTTTTATTTCTGCTACTTTCTCTGCTAAGCTGCCTACTAGTAGTAGACGTGTTGATGCGCCCTTTGAGGTAAAACTACCATAGGTAAGTCTACCAGGATTTCTGAGATGATAGAGAATTGTGATGGGAACTTGGGTCATAAGTTCTGTTAGACCGTTTGTGATGACCTTGGGTGGTTTCGATTTGGTTCTTGGGATGGATTGGTTGGCGGACTTCGAGGCGAACATTGTGTGTCGCAAGAAGATGATTTGGTTGACAGCGCCTGACGGAAGTTTGGTAACGATTATGGTGATCGGGTTACTACGATCCGAAGGTGATCTCAATGGCGGTGGCGGGAAGTGTATGAGGCGTGGATGTAGCGCCTACTTGGCTTATGTAAAGGATGTAGATGCACTAACACCACAACTGTCTGATGTACCGGTTGTGTGTGACTTTCCAGACGTATTCCCAGAAGATTTACCAGGGGTACCACCTGACAGAGAAATTGAATTTCAGATTGATCTGATACCGGGTGCCCAACCTGTTGCCAAGGCACCATATCGGTTAGCTCCGACGGAGATGAAGGAGTTGATGGAACAGTTGCAAGAGTTGCTGATAAGGGGTCATTAGACCGAGTATCTCTCCTTGGGGTGCTCCGGTCCTGTTCGTAAAGAAGAAGGATGGTAGTATGAGGATGTGCATTGACTACCGCGAGCTGAACAAGTTGACAGTGAAGAACCGATACCCCTTACCGAGATAGATGATTTGTTCGATCAGCTTCAGGGTGCCAGTTGGTTTTCAAGAATAGATCTTCGGTCTGGCTATCATCAGTTGAAGGTAAAGGAACAAGATATCCCTAAAACAGCTTTCCGCACATGCTATGGTCATTGAGTTTCTTGTCATTCCTTTGGTTTGACCAACGCGCCAGCTGCTTTTATGGATTTGATGAACGTGGTTGTGTCGACCGATGCTAGATAAATCAGTGATTGTGTTTATTAATGATATCCTGATTTACTAAGGAGCGAAGTAGAGCGTGCCGGTCACATTCGAGAGGTTCTAAGACGGTGAGACGGGAGAAATTGTATGCTAAATTCTCCAAGTGCACATTTTGTTGCGCGAAGTTCAGTTTTTGGGTCATGTGGTGAATCCTGATGGGATTATGGTGGACCCGGCGAAGGTGGAGGCGGTTATGCAATGGAGGTCATCAAAGACGCCATCCGAGATCCGTAGTTTCTTGGGCTTGGCGGGCTACTATAGAAGATTCATCCAAGACTTCTCTAAGATTGCTTCTCCACTAACTAAGTTGACCCGAAAGGATGTGAAGTTTGTATGAGTCAAGCTCAAGAAGGCGTTCGAAGAGCGAAGGCAAGATTGACTCAAGCTCCTGTTCTGTCATTCCGATGGAAGCGAAGATCTGGTGGTTTATTTCTGATGCTTCCTACTCAGGGTGGGGTGTGTGTTAATGCAGAGAGGGTAGGTTATAGCTATGCATCCCGGCAGTTGAAAGTTAATGAGGTTAATTATCACTCATGACTTGGAGTAGCAGCCGTGGTCTTTGCGTTAAAGATTTGAGGCACTATCTCTACGGGACGAAGTGCACCATATTCACTGACCACAAGAGTCTGAAGTACTTCTTCGAGCAAAAGACCTGAACATGAGGCAGAGGCGATGGTTGGAGATTATAAAGGATTATGATTGCGAGATCCATTACCATCCGGGCAAAGCTAATGTGGTGGCGGATGCCCTTAGCCGAAAGGAAACGCCCGAACCGATTCGGGTGAAAGCTTTTCAACTAATCATGACCTCTGATGTGAGAAGCAAATCAAGGAGTTTCAAGATGAGCATTGAAAGAAGATCACCTTAACTCGGAAAGAATGAGAGGTCTGGTTGGGGGATTGGGTGAAAACACACTCGGTGTTAGAACTCGATTCGGTCGTGTGTGGATCCTCGTTTTGGGGATCTACGGGTGAAGATAATGGATGAAGCCCACAAGACTCGATACTCCATTCATCCTGGTGCCACGAAAATGTACCATGATATGAAGAAAGATATTGGTGGCGGGTATGAAGCGCGACGTGGTGGAGTACGTGAGTAAGTGCCTTACTTGCTTACAGGTGAAGGCGAGCACCAAAAGCCGTATGGGAAGATCAAACCTTTGGATATACCGGAATGGAAGTGGGAGCACATCACCATGGATTTCATTACAAAGTTGTCGCGTACCCGAAAGGGTATGATGCCATATGGGTGATAGTTGATCGTTTGACGAAGAGTGCTCACTTTCTACCGATCCGCGAGACGTATTCATCTGAGAGGTGGCCGATCTGTTCATCAAGGAAATTGTAACTCGTCATGGTGTGCGGTGTCTATTGTGTCTGATCGCGACACTCGGTTTACATCTAAATTTTGGAAGAAATTCCACGACGCTATGGGGACGAGGTTACATATTAGCACGGCTTATCATCCCCAAACCGATGGTCAGTCAGAAAGGACCATTCAGACACTGGAAGACATGCTCCGGGCATGTGTGATCGATTTTGGTGGAAGTTGGATGACCACTTACGGTTAGCCGAATTCTCATACAACAACAGCTATCATGCCAGCATTGGTATGCCACCATATGAGATGTTATATGGTAGGAGATGCAGAACACCCGTTTGTTGGGGTGATATTGGTCAGAAGGAATTGGGAAGCGTCGAGGTAATCAGGGCTACGATAGAGAAGCTTGAAAAGATTAAAGCCTTCATGAAGGCAGCCAAAGATAGACAGAAGTCGTATGCCGATAAGCGACGTAGGCCAATTGAGTTCCAGATGGGTGACCGGGTTATGTTGAAGGTCTCACCATGGAAGGGTATTATCAGATTCAGAAAGTGGGGCAAGTTGAGCCCAAGATATATAGGCCCTTTCCGAATCATTGCTCGTAGGGGAGGTGGCCTATAGATTGGAGTTTCCAGATGAGTTAAGTGGGATCACCCGACATTCCATGTATCTCATCTGAGAAAGTGTATAGCTGATGAAGACATGATTGTTCCACTGGGGGACATTGAAATAGATGAAAGGCTCAATTATGTGGAGCAACCAATGGCAATCATCGATCGTAAAGAAAAGAGCTGCGAAATAAAGTGGTTCCTCTTGTGCGTGTACAGTGGAAGCACAGGAAGGGATCCGAGTCAACGTGGGAGACTGAGGAAGAAATGAGACAGCATTATCCACGTTTGTTCGACGAATAGCAGGTTTCGAGACGAAAATTTAAGGGGGGTGGACTTGTAACACCCAAATATTTATATTGAAGCCGGTGAAGAAAGAAAAGAAATAAAGTCCAAAAGTCAAGGGACCAAACTCGCCAACGAAAGAAAGTCGGGTGAGGGGAAGTATATAAGGGAGAGGCAGCCCTTACCCTCTCCCCCACACTCACAAATCAGCCAAAGAAAGGGGAGAAGAGAGAAAGAAGAGAAAAAGAGGAAAAGTGCCGGTTCGGGTTGGCTCGGGTCGCCAAAATCATCGTGAAGCAGCCAAATCGAAGCCCTAACGTTGTGCTCGTTTGTGTGAGTTCTAGAACCTCACTTTTACTTGTTTTCAAACGATTTTGGGGCTGGAAAGCATAAAAACCGTTTTTGTATGTGTATGTATTTGACCCATTTGGGTGTGATGTTGTGATGCGTTTCGTGTATGTTTCCGGGCGTGTGTGTGTTGTATGGTGTTATGGTATGCATTCCTAAGGTTTAGGATGGTTGATTTAGGCTTAAAATGGGTTTAGATGAGTTGGAGGCCGAAAACCCTCGGCTGCAGTCAGGATGAACTGCATTCTGCATCAGTTAGGGCTAGGCGACCGACTGGAGGCCGAATGGAGGCCATACGGCCGATTAGGGTGCGATTGGGGTCCATTCGCATGATTTAGGTCCATTCGCACGATTTCAGGTCCATTCGCACGATTCAGGTCCATCGCACGATTGAAAGGCCAGTCGCATGGAGGTCATGCGTGAAGGTCCAGTCGCATAAGTGCCCTTCCGCATTAATCCCATTCGCATGAGGTCCATCCGCATTGTCCATTCGCACGACTGGATGTTCATTCGCCTAAATGTTCATCCGCTTAAGTTCAATCGCATGATGTTCAGTCGCATGGAGGCCATGCGACTGAAGGGTGTCCATACGCCGAATAGGGCTGTTGCACCCGAGGAGGTGTAGATTGACTTCTGACTTTCGGGGGAAAGTGCAGATGTAATTTTTGATGTAAGGTTCCCATAAGAGTTGTAAGATGACGCTTGAGGCCTTAGAAAGCATGTTGGGCATGATGATGATGTTGCAAGTTTATACACGTTATGTATGTATGTGTTGCCTTATGATAATGATGACTGTGTGTGTATTTCCTTATTTGATGTTGTTTATCCTTCATAACTTTACGTGTTATGATAAGGAATGAACGAAGTATTTGTAACGAAAAGTGAAAGATAATGAAAGAGAACACGATGTTGAATGCATGCATTAATGAACGAATGAAACGTCTTGCACGCATCGGATAACGGTCCTTCTTTGTGATTGACCCTTAATGTAGAACCTCTACCGCTCACCCCTAGTACTGTGGCATACGTTTAGCTGTTCATTTATTGACTTCGGCCCAGTAGCTAAGACTGATGGTTACTCCTAGTACCGTGGCATACGTTTAGTTGTTCATTTATTGACTTCGGCCGGTAGCTACGACTAACCGGGGTGTAGCACATGGTATTGGTATGGATGATGTCCGATGCACAAGTAAAGTCATAAAGAACGAATGAATGAATGAAGAAGATAATAATGATATTATCTATGTGTACGTACGATGTGTGATCATGTAAAAGTAACGAATGGTTTTATATGAAAGTAAAGTATGTTTTGTAATAAAACTAGAACTCACTCAGCAACGCTGACTTTTTATATGTTTTTCAGTTGGCAGGTAATGTTTGTTGAGGATGGCACACCGTGAAGCTACTCAGCTCTTTTGGGATGGCATTCTTTTGATTAATGTTTTTGCATTGTAATGCGAACAAGCTATTTTGCAATGAATGTTGTATTAACTTGCAAAAGCATTTACATGGAAATGAAAGATTGTTTTAGTTTTCCGCTGCGATTTATGAAATACAAATGCAATTATACGTTTTATGTGCGATGAGAACCCAGCTGTAAGCGTCCCGGGAACGGGGCCTTACACATGTGGCGGGTTTCGATTGGTTGTTTTTTAAATTTCAAATTTGACCGGTTATTTTGGTAATTCGATTTCGTTAATTGGTTATTTTGGTAATTTTCTCTTTAAAATATGGGTGTATTTATCCGTAAATAAATATATAAATTAAAAAATAATTCGTATTTGAGGTCGCGTCAATAAGACCTAGATCTTTTGGTTTGAGATAAGTCATATCATAATGAGCGTTTGAGTGACTGGTTTCCCCTAAAATAGTGGTTGGGTTGGGTCACCCACGTTGTTTGTGTTCACGTACATAAGTGGCCTTTCGTCAATAATTTTATCGGATAACCACGCTTGAAATATTCGTTGAATCGTTGATCTTTAAAAAATGTAACTTTGTAAAATAGTAATCAAGTTTTAGGATTATTCTAATTAGGCCACTTATGAAAAGTTTTGTTCCAATCATGTTACTCGTATAAAAATTGTCCCAATCAGATCACTACAGTTTCATGATTGTTTTAATTATGTTATTTATAAGTTGCGAAATTTTAAAACATTTTGAAACTTTTAGAAAAACTAACAATATTTCAAAAAATTAATTATTTTCAAAATTCGTGAATTATTTAAAACAATTAATAAAAATATAAGCGACCTAATTATAACACTTTTAAAATTTTAATAACCTAACTAAAACAAATAAAAAATTTATAACCTATTAAACACGTTTAAAATTTTAATGATCTAATAAAAACAAATAAAAAACATAAATAGCTTAACCGGATAGACCGCTAAAACTTTTTTTTTTGAACGACAAATGTACGACCCTGCTTCGGAGGATAGATGTTATCTTAATCGGGCTCACCTATCCGTTTTCCAGCCGGGACCGCACCCCCAACCCCACAAAGGAAACTCATTACTGAAAAACTCTCTGGCTCAACTCTAAGTATTTTATTCAAAATGAGAGTTAAACCCATAACCTCCTCTTTATTTACATTTTATAAATATCTCACATTAACAATTGTGCTAACAATTATTGTCCGCTAAATCTAACTTCTAGTCTCTATAGTTTTCACTTAAAAAACAAAAAATATTGGAGTTGGTCGTTTCATTGCTTTATATGAACCGAACGGTTTCATATACTTACACTAACTTCAATAATCTGATGCCCTGCACGACGGTGACAGACGGAACAATTCCCTAGATACGTAACTACCTTCACATCCGTACACGTGTACGGTCCAATTCACCACCTACATCCTATATATAGCACTAAACATCGTCCCCAAAACCACATCATCATCAACATCAATCTTCAGTTAAAAACACCTTCAAATTCACCCTCTAAAATCACCCAATCATGTCTTGCTGCAGCGGAAAGTGCGGTTGCGGATCAAGCTGCTCATGCGGCAGCGGCTGCAACGGGTAAATCACCCGTTGATCGTATCATTTCACCGATGATTTTCATCTTTATAATTGTGAATTTATGTTCGCAGATGCGGAATGTACCCTGATGTCGAGAAATCGGCCACATCGGTTGTGATCGTTGACGGTGTTGCCCCGAAACAAATGTATATACAACTATTTAAGCTTTGATTTTGTGGTGATTTGATTGAATTTAAGCGTGATTGTTACATTAATATGATATGAATATGGCTAATAAGTCCTAGATTAACTGGTTTAACCTGGGTAACCGGACTTAAAAATTATTCGTTGGATGTTAAAAAAAATATGATGAATATGTGTGTGTGTTTGTAGGTATGGTGAGGGAAGTGAGAGCAGCTTTGTTGCAGAAGGAGGACATGCATGTAAATGTGGTGATAACTGCAAATGCAACCCTTGTAACTGTTGAAGAAGAAGATGAAATTTGATGCCCAAATGAGCATTGGTGTTTGAATTATGTGTTGTGTGTTGTGTGTGAAATAAGAGTGGAATCACATGCAATTGCTTCTCATTTGGAGATGAAGTTGATTGTGAGATGATTTCATGGTTGTTTAATGTGTTGCATATGAGATATTAATGGCTAATGCTTTTGTTTGGGTATTTATATAATGATTTTCTTTCGATTTTTATACTATTTTTTTTTTCATTAATCATATTGATTCATACGTCAACAAATGCTTCTTCACTGGTTAATAAATGTTAGTTAACTAGTTTTAAGCCTTCTACGTTGTAATGAAGGTATGAAATAGTATCAAGTAGTGTTAATGACACATTACCACCAGTGCCGAGTAACATCCAAAACAGTTGTAGTAGAGAACTAAAAATGAACGAAAAGTATGTGTGAAATTATTAAACCGTATAGGCAGAACGTAAAACATAAAAAACAATAAAAAAGTTGATCTAGAATCAGCGCGTTACTATTGGATCATTGAACGGGGAAAACATATGAATAAAAATGTTGAACCATACACGTACGATGCAATGAGTTAACTCATAAAATTTTAACCAAACTGTAAGACAAAATTTATAAAATATAAAAAATATAGGAGATTAAGGTTAAAAGATATTGGGGTCAAATTGTAAAAATATAAAAATATTATATTAAGATAAGCAAGAAGTTAAGAAATAAAAAATAGACAAAGACGTAATGAGTAAATATGTTTGCTTCTAGTTTAACTGGTATGAGTGTTGGTTTTGATCTGATTTCGAAACCATAATTAAAACACCAACAATCTACAAACAAAGACATAATTTGTCCAAATTATAAATCCTTTGTATTGAATAAAAAGATTGGTCCATATGTATATTTACATTTCTATGATTATATGGATGTATTCATTTTGTCCCATCTACTAACACCTAAAATGTACAGACGGGAAAAGAATATATTTTGCATCTTCATAGATCTAGACTCAAAAGACTACCAATCAAATACTAATATGCTGCATCTAAATATTTATATGTTACTTTTAATATTATCTTTTAATTATTAAAAAGACTACAAACTATTAAAATTTGATATCTTAATAATTATTATTAAAATTTAGTATCTTAATAATTATTAAAAAGAAATCAAACAATATCTAAATTCTTTTATTATTTTTTTTCCAGACATTTTCCTTTTGTACCATCATAGTTTATCCCGTACTTCTTTTAACGTACAAACGATCTACTCATATCTTATTTTGTACTACCTTCACCACATACACTATGTCATTTGTACTACCTTCTGTACTACCTTTATAGATGTTTTTTTTTCTTTTTCACAAATTCATAGAAGTTAATTACTTAATCAGTCCCTACGTTTTACCCATATCATAAAATTGTCTTAATTTTTGATAAACCACATGTTTGGCCTCAATTGCTTCACAAAGCGTAACATCATTGGTCGTTGGAGTGGATGGTAGTTAGTTATTGTAGTTAAGTCAGTGGTAGTTATTGTAGTTAGTTATTGGAGTGGGTGGTGCTAGTTATATGTGCTATGGATCTGAATTTCATCGATGTTGCTATGGTGTCGGTTTTCAGAGATGGATCCACCCAATCGACGTGTTCGTAAGGTTGTTGTGGCACCGTTGGATAAATGAGTGGCAAGGGGTAGAAGTTGGTATAGTTGGTTGCAATGGTATGGTGGTATTGTGTTGGCTAGGTACCGACGATGATGGTGGTTGACAATGGTGGTTGGCGATGGTACAATGAAAGGATAACGTGGTGATGATGAGAAGAAGATGGTCTTGGGTAGTGGGACCCGCACATTTTAATTTATTTTAGGTTTTTAATTTTTAAATAAAGGGTAAAATGATTTTTCACCTTCACTTAACTGAGAAACTTAATAAAAGTTAGTGTCAACAACGAATCGTGTTATAATTTGTCAAATAGTTAAGACTAAATGATGTAATTTTGCAAAAGTTTGGATCAATCTTGCAATATTAACGCACGCACAAGGACCAACCATGTAATTTACTCAATTACTTATTCTCTCTAAGACTATGTGTTAGTGGGATAGGGGTCGGGCTTAGTTATCCTCTAATATTCTTCATGTGATGCCGACTGGATGGTGAATAGACACTAGATAGAACCCCTGATCAATGAGCATGACCCTGTTGTAGTTTAGATGATCAAGAGCTCTAACTATTTACTTATTTTATCTATAAAGTATAAAACAATAATATAAAATTAAACATTATAAATAATAAAATCCATTAGAAACATAATAAATAAAAAAAACCTATCCAACTAATCTTGCTCTTTCATTTCTTTTGGATATGGTTTTTTTTATTGAAGCTTTATCTGATGCTAAGAGAGAACTAAAGTCCAGGGTAAAAAAAATCAATTTCTTCAACCTCGCTCTAGAGTATTTCATCTTTGCCGCCATATCAATACTACTGTTATTTTATCGATATTTGAGACAAATTCTGAATTGACACTTTGAGTCGAATTTTTCCCCTGATCCCTTTCAATTGGCCGACTTGGTCCTTGTGTTGGTGCTTCTGAATCAGCTAAGTTTAGGTCGATGCCAATACGATCATTTGAACCGGTTGAAGTCTCGTACGCGGGCACATGATGGATGAACTAGTATTCGTTCGTGGTTACGCATCCAACTTAACTAACTATAGCCCTTTCGAGAAGCTCTTAAGTATTTTCTACAAATAATCTTTATAAAAAAATTATTAACATCATATCTTCTAAAAACCTATTGTTTCCACTCTTCACGAGTGATTTGTAAACTTGTTGATTATCACAACTGCTTGACCACATTCGACAACTATTTTGATTATGAAATTCATAAATAACATGACATATGATGAACTTTAGCCCAACAACTCAAAATCATATCGGCGGTGCATTCTCTACTAAACTTGCTTGTAGAAACACTTCCTAGTTTTGGCCCAAAAATTTTTAGTAAATTAAAAAAAATTTAACAAAAGACCAACTTGACAATCTTCATATATATTAATCCAAGCACGACATAAAACAATTTTCTCCCCTTTTAACCAAGGAGTATTTTTTTTTCATTTATGATGCCCCGACTATTTCAGTTGACTTGAACCTTCCTCTCCTCTCGTACTCTTATAAAAAATTAAAAGTATAATAGGAATTGTTACTCTTCACTTTAAAGAAGTACACCTTTTAACGTAAGAAAAATCTAAAAGTAATGCCGTTTGAGATGAAATTTAGACAATGGTAAAACTTTCAAGATGAAGACGAGGCTTTAATTAGAAGATAATCACACCTATGGTCTTGAACACTCTCCGTGAAAGAAGATAATGAAGGTTGAAGAAAGAGATCAAAAGGCACGACTTATGAATTGGGGACGAAGAAGAGGAAGATAAAGGTTGAGGGGAATGATTTATGAATTGTGTGTGAGGGAATACTAATGAAAATCTTATCATATTAACTTTCTTACATTTTAATTTCGTTTGTAAAACTACTCTGAATAAAATTTTTATCGTTATAAAATTTTTATCATTATAACTTGTTTATTATAAGGTTAACAAAATGAGTTGGAATAAATGAATATCAAAACATTTTTATTTTTAAAACGTCACCACCTAGAATTTTTTGAAATAAAATCACCACGTCTTATATTTTGCAGGTTAAAATTCATAAATCGTAACCTTTTTATTGCTGACTCCATTGATCACTATCAGGATGTCATCTCAAGACAAAAGTTGAATTTTGTAACACAGTGCTTACGGATAGTTTGGTTTTCAAAATGTATTGTAAAAAAATTAAAAATGAAAATTGAATTAGAATTGAAAATAAAATGATTTTTTTCTAAATCAATAAAGTTGAATTTAAAGGTGTAAACGAGCAAGTTGAGCCCGAATTCAATGAGGCTCAAGCTCAACTCGTTTTGCTTTTAGAAAGCTCGCGTTCAGCTCAGATCGTTTGTAGTTTTATTTCTAAAGCTCGAGCTCGTTCGTTAGAAAATTTTCAAGCTCGATCTAGACTCGGGCTCGGTTCTTTCTTATTAAACTATTAATTTGTATTTTTTATTTTTACTTTTATATTTACTTTAATCATACTTTTATATATATATATATATATAATCTATATCATTTCATTACTTTTATTATAATATTATATATAATAATATGTTTTATGTAAATATATATATACATATATATATAGGGGAGGGTTTCATTGAAAACCATGTTATGAATGAAAACCATGAAAACCAATTGTTACATATATGTAAGTACATGTTACAAAGTATACAATTAATAGTTACATATATGTAGGGGTTATATATATGTATGTACGTGTTAACAAGTGTATAACTAAAACTTACGTACATATAACTCATACAAGTTACGTATACGTAAGTCGTTTCGTCATTATTGTCATTTCTTGGAGTTTAAACTAATAATCAATGTTTTTAAAACCGGACCGGACAGTGAACCGGACGTCTTACCGGTCCGATGGCCCGACCGCTTCAACCGGTCGGACCGTATATAAGAACCGGATAAAATTATAAGTATTTTTATAAATATATGTATAAATTACAAAAAAATAAAAATATATATAAAAAACCGGTTCAACCGGTCCGACCACCGGTTCAACCGGTCCGATTCCCGGTTCGACCGCTGGTTCGACCGGTCTGACCACTGGTTCAACAGTAAACCGTTTTTAAACAGCGAACCGGACTGGTTCGGTGACCGTTTCCCAGTCGGACCGGCCGGTCCGGTCCGGTTTTCAAAACCATAAAAATGTTTTTGAAAATAAAGTTGAATTTTACTTTACTATACTTTAAACAATAAAAACGTTGAATTAATATAAATTATGTGATTGAGAAGCGGTGGTTTTCACGGTTTTCATTTATAAACATGGTTTTCATTTGATCTCTCCCCTATATATATATATACTTACTTAAAATGTAAATAGAAATTTATATAAACAAAAGTTGGTTTAAACTCATAAACGAGCTTCGATTCCATTTTCTTTAACCGATACCAAGTTGAAATAGATCTCCTTCTTTCTTTTCAACCCTAATTCTACATTTCTACTTCATCATCGTCATTACACCTTTGTCTGTTCACAATTGCCATCTTCATCTCCTCAATTCACCATCTACATTGACATCTGCTTGTGTATTGAACGATCACCTTTGCAAACACTTGACGTTAAACCATGGAGCTACGGTTTTCAGATCGAATTTCACAAATCATCCGATGATTATAATTTATAGCATCAGCTTTTCAGTTTCAATTTCAACCTGTTCACCATCACCATAACAGGTTTGATGTTTGATGTATGCGTGTTCGAACTCCGGTTCTTTCAGGCATTACGTCGAACACCTTCCATCTTTTTCAACTCCAGAACGCTTAAATCTGCACTCAAGCAGCTGATAGCTTCGAATCTTTCAAAGATGAACATGAAAAGCTCAAGCAGGTTAGAGAACGATTCAAGTTTCACAATTTACTAAAGAGAATGAAGAAGAACCCAAAAGCTTGTGTGGAAGGATAGAGAAGCTATCTAGAGGAGTTTCTGTTGGCTTTGCGTTTAGGAGTTGGATGAGCGATGGATTTCCGATCGATAGAGGTGATATCTTTCACACCATCAATCGTTTACGCAAGCGAAAGCTCAATAAGCGTGCCCTTGAGGTAATGCACATAAGTGTTTGTGTAAATGTCTGATAGAATCTTTTACGATGATATGAGAATTTGAACAATTACAACTGATCAACAGTGGAATTATTGCTGTGTTTTATGTGATAATTTGAATCTTTTGGGATAATATGTGAATTTGAACATTTACAACTGATCAAGAGTGGACTTGCTGCTAAGTTTCATGTGATAATTTTGAATCTTTTAGGATAATATGAGAATTTGAATAATTACAACTGATCAAGAGTGGAATTACTGCTAAGTTTCGTGTGATAATTTTGAATCTTTTAGGATAATATTAAATTTTGAACAATTACAACTGATCAAAAGTGGAATTTTTGCTATGTATTATGTGATAATTTTGAATCTTTTGGGATAATATGTGAATTTGAACATTTACAACTGATCAAGAGTGGAATTACGGAGTTACTGCTAAATTTTATGTGATAATTTGCAGGTGATGGAATGGGTGATAAGGGAAAGGCCTTACATGCCAAAGCAACTTGATTACTCATTTCTATTGGAATTTACTGCTAAACTTCATGGGATTTCACAAGGTGAAAAACTCTTTTCTCATGTCCCTTCAGAATTCCAAGATGAATTACTCTACAACAATCTTGTAATCGCGTGTTTAGACAAAGGAAAATAAGATTATCAATAGCTTACATGAGAAAAATGAGGGAACTTGGTTACTCCATCTCGTACATGGTTTTTAACCGCTTAATAATCCTCCATTCGTCCCCATCTCGAAGGAAATTTATCCCTAAAATCCTCACTCAAATGAGAGCCGATAAGGTGGCCCCAGACGTCTCTACTTACAACATTCTTTTGAAAATGGAAACCAACCAACACAACATTGAAGGGCTGCTTAAAGTTTTCAGTGACATGAAGCGTGCGAATGTAGACCCAAACGAGATAACTTATTGCATACTCGCCACTGCACACGCTGTAGCTAGGCTATACACTGCGTGTGAGACTTATGTCGAAGCTATCGAGAAGTCAATGACTGGGAAGAACTGGTCAACGCTAGATATTCTCATTATATTATACGGGTATCTAAGGAAACCAAAGGATCTAGAACGAGTTTGGAGAATCGTGCAAGAACAACCCCATGTTAAATCTAAAAGCTATGTTCTTGTAATTGAAGCTTTTGGCAAGATTGGAGATGTAACTCGAGCTGAAGATCTTTGGTCCGAGTTGAAGTCAAGGAAGAATTAAAGTCAACCGAACATTTTAATTCGTTGATATCTGTTTATTGTAGACATGGGTTTATCAGCAAGGCAACCGCGTTGTATAGAGAAATGGAGAAACATGGATGCAAAGCAAATTCTATAACTTTTAGACATCTTGCTGTTGGTTGCTTGAAATCAGGGTTAAAAACAGAAACTTTAAAGACATTAGACATGGGTATGGATTTGACAACGAGCACGAGTGTCAAAAAGTCAACCCCTTGGCTGGAAACGACGTTTTTATTAGTCGATCTTTTTGCAGAAAATGGTGATGTAGAGAATGCAGAGAAGCTGTTTGATGAACTGCAGAAAGCAAAGTATGCTAGATATAGTTTTGTTTATAATGCTTTGATTAGGGTTATGTGAAGGCAAAAGTATATGATTCAAATCTTTTGAGACGAATGATTCTTGGCGGATCTAGGCCGGATGCTGAACCTACAGTCTTTTGAAAGTTCTCGAACAGTTTCGGTGATAGTGTTTGTGTTATTGATTCATGTTTACTTGAAAATGATATTGTACATTTGTATTTCTAATTGGAAAATCCCAATTCTGTGTTAGGTTTTATATAGTTTTTGTTTGATTAATTGTCATATCAACATTAGAATTGAATCATCTCATTTGAGTTTTTGAGATAAATAATAGCTAATGTAAGGAGTAAAAGAGAACATTTTCAATTCAAGTGACCATTGTATTTACTATTTACAATTTGATTTAGAATTCTGAAGGACGTAGGTGATTAACAAACTGATTAATATTTTTACTAACATATAAGCTTAACAAGTTTGTTTATATATCTTATGAACATTAATAAAATCCAATGCCAAGTTATCAAAGTGAACTAACTTTGATTTCATAATAGACATATACGTATACAATTATGCAATCCAAATTGAGATCCTATATATCCGTAATAACCTGTGTTTTGTATGTGGGTAGCTCAATCTTTTTGGGTGACCATATCAAATTATAGAAGGGGGGCTCTTTTTCATAAATACGAATTAGATTTCTTTGTTTAAAAATCTTAACACATGAAAATATAATCAAACATACGTACTGTAAGCGATTTCTAAAATACACACAATCACAGTTACAAAATTGGAGTGAACGAAATATTCTTAAATATACAGATTATTCGCAATATTCGTTAAACCTAAAGCTAAACGAAACCCCCCGAAATACCCAAAATTATGAAACGCAAAAAAATCTTATGATAATGATAAAGTTTATCCTAACACTTTCTCATATAAAAAAATTACAAAACCACATTAAATTAACCGCAAATTGATTTACAAAACTGTAACGCACCGATAAGTTAAAACGAGTCATCGAAGATAATAAGCTTAATTAATGAGTATTTAGTAAAGGAAAGAATGGTCATGGGATAAATTAGCCTTTATTGGGTAATAGCCTAAGGAATTAAAGACCCATAATCAGCCCTTAACCCACCTAATTAGCAACCATCTTTTCCATTTGCAACCATAGTCTTCAAATCTTAGAGAGAGAAAACAGAGAGAGAAAGTGAATAAAATTCTAGATTTGAAGCTTCTTTAGAGAATGGATTGAAGACCTGGGTGTTGGAGCATCAAGCCATAAGAAGGAACAACAAATCTAGGTAAGAATCAGCCTCTAAACCATTCTATAAATCAACCTGAATTTTAGGGTTTTGGGTTTTGAAAAGCTTCAAGAAATCACATAAAGGTCACATTTTTACATAAAAACATTTAAAAAGCTTATATAGCCTCATGGTTGATAAACTAAGGGTTTGAATGTAAAAAATTGCGATTTTGGGTTAAAAATGGTTGGTTCGTATTTTTTATGCATTCTACGAAACTATCTGTGCATCCAGCGAAACTGGGTGTTCAAGCTGCGAAACTGCGAGCTTTCTACGAAACTATAGTTTTGCAGATAATTTCGCAGCCATGGAATTCCAACGAAATTTGGGCAAAACCGCCATGCCAAATTAGCAGCGAAATTGATTATCAAGCAGTAAAATTAAGCAGAATTTAACCCCTTTAAGTGTTAACTTATTTGCAGGTTGTGTAGTGTGATCCTAACCTAGAAAGCTTAGTTTAAAAGTAACTCACGGTATCTAGGTGTGTTCTAGATCCCTTGTTTATAAGTTTTTCCTTGTTTTGGAGCTATTATGCATACTAAATATATGTTTTTAAAAGATAAGATTTTAAGAGATTTTAACACGAAGATCGATTTTTTATAACAAAATATGCTCTATAAATGTTTAAAAATAAAAAAAATTTCTTCATGCTGACATAGCAGCCCGGCCCCAACCAGGGACGTTGCCCCTTAGACCCCACTAAGGGCTGCTACCCCTAGGACCCTATTGTCAGGGGCTGCCGCCCCCGAATCCCCGCTGTCCCACGAAGGGTCAGTTATGTTTTTATGATGGATTGTACTTGGTATGTTGTGTATTCAATAAGCTAAGTATTGTATTTTAAAGTGGAATGTAATATTAATAAAAAGTGGAACTTAATGAATGTTACACCAGACCCATTTGATAATGAAAATCTTGCAAGCACTATGATAGACCCCACTTATGTGAGTCTGATGTATGATGATTGATCTTTATTCATGAGCGGGCTATATGCTTTGGAGTGTGGATAAACTGTCGGGGGTTAGCTACCATGATGATATGTACCGACAGGGATGGACATTCGTTGTCGATTAACATGAAGCTCTTGCTTTGTGCAATCTCATTTATGAAAGAATGAAAGATAATGAAAGAAAGAAAAATAATGAACATGCTTATTATGATGCAAGAAATGTTATGTATTATGATGTAGGCGTGATCATTATATGAAAGATAAAGTTTATATTTTCTTATTTATTAAAAAAATAGAATTCACTCAGCAAAACTGACTTTTATACATAATAGTTGGCAGCAGGGGTGAACAAAAAACCAAAATAACCGAACCGTAACCAAAATAACCGACGCAGCCGAACCGTAAGCAAAATAACCGACGCAACCGAACCGATAAAATCGAAACCGCTAGAAAACCGACGGTTTGGTTTGATGATTTTTTTAAAACCGAATTTTTTGGTTCGGTTCTGGTTTTGCTTGTAACAAAAATAAAAAAAACCGAACCGAAACCATATAATCAAACTTGTAAATTTAGAGGTGTAATCATATACTTATAAAAATTATTAGCCTATTAGTTACTTATTTAATTTGTGTTATCTAATATAGATTAAATATTTAGGTTTCAAGATTAATATTTATTTTTTTTTTGAATTGATAGATTAAAATGTTTTATTGAATATATTGTTTTTATATTTGTAAATTACGATTAATTTTAATGTCAACTAATTTATAAAAATATATAGATTATATTTAGAGATCAAAAAATAATGTAAGGCTAAAGTTTTTTGCTTAAATTCATTACTTTAAAACATTTTTTTCTAAAACTTCAAGCACAAATGGTAAAACCAAAAAAACCAAAACCAAACCAAAACCGACGTTAAAACGGAAAACCAAAAACCGAAAAAACCAAAACCGAACGTTTTAAAAACCTAGAAACCGAAATATCAGTTTTTGGTTTCGGTTTTAAGCAAAAACGGATCCAAACCGACCATGCACACCCCTAGTTGGCAGGTAAATGTTGCTGCTGAGAATGGCATAAGATGGGAAGCTACTTGGATGGCAACCTTGTTTATGAAATCTTTGATTTTAATTTAAGACAAAAAACTATGTTTTTATTTTATTTGAAAGACAAATGTATAACTACAATATGATTTACAAGTTTCAAATGAATGCTTATTTAATTTTGCTGTAATGTTTTAGTTATTAAAATGATTTTATATTATAATTAACCAACTTTGAGGCTTCCCGGTAACGAGACCTTGCAAAACCACATTAAATTAACCGAGAATTTATTTACAATTTAATATATAACCAAAATAGTTAGGAGCCCTTAAAATATAAGGGTCCTAAACATGATATTATTTTTTGATACACTCGAGCCACCCATGTGACCCATGTGGATTGAAGTAACATTCGGGCCGGATAAAAGTTATATTTTAGTGGGCCCAATTTGTCAACACATTCAAAAGCCTGCTAAACCGAAAGTCCAAAATGAAAATTTCAAATGTTCGGTTTTTGTATTATCTTGTATTTATTTACCACACTTATATTTCCATAACATATGTTTATAATACACCGCGTTAGTACTGTCTATCTGGTATTAATATTAGAGCTAATTTCAATTTTGCTTTTTGAGATTTAACAAAAGTAATCATTTTCTTTCACTATTAACATTAGAGTTAATTTCAATTTTGATTTTTGAGATTTGACAGAAGTAATCATTTTCTTGCAAAAGATTAAAAAACGTAATTTCAATTAAAAAGTTTTATTATTTGTTTCAATTTGACTTCAAAAGTTTTGTTATTTTGGATTCAAATTGAAAAAACTAATGATCATTTGGACTGAAATTGAAATAATTTGTGAAACTTTTAATATATTTTTAATCTTTTAGAGAAAAATAGTTATTGCTCTCAAATCTTAAGAGAAAACCGAATTAACTATAATAATTAATAAATTCTCTGAGTATGTTTTAAATGATGAAATCAATAATAAAATATTGATTATTAGCACAACAGTGACATGTATTCGACTTTATGTGACATGTATTCGACTTTATGTGACATGGGAGCAATTTTTTTCCTAACCGCAACGTAACATCGTTAACTTTAATCGCTTTAAATGAAATGCATACAAAGAACCAACTTATATACCAACTTAAGAAAAAACAATAATCAATGTTATATAAAGATGATATACCGAGATATTTTAGCTTTCATTGAGCGGCTCATTTTAAATAAATTTATATCAAAACTTTGTTAAAAATAAACATATCGTAACGGTATGTTCAAAGCTTAAAAGATATTACATATTTTTATTTGATTATAATCGAAATATATTATATTTAGTTTGGTTTGTTTCGAATAAAATTTATATCAACACGTGGACAAAACTAAGCACGTCACAATGGCGTATCAGAATTTTATAAAAACTTACAAGACTAAAAATAATTTATAAAAAGGTAATTATAATATTTACATATTATTAGCTTCGAGAAGTTGTACATCACATAATAAAAACGTACTTGTATATATATATATATATATATATATATATATATATATATATTATATATATATATATATATATAATTAAGTTATTTTCAAAAAAAATCTTAAACAACAAAATATAATATAAAGTAATTATTTTAGCCAACTTGCATGATGCAAGTAATGGTCATCATCATACATTAATAGCGGTTCAAACATCACACTCATGTTCTTGGCGCACGATCTCCCAACCACAACTATGACTTGATGTCCATTTATAACTTCTTAAACTTTATTACTTTTTAGTAAAATGTTTTAGAACGGGTTATATGTTATAATCTTTAAATCACTTGTTTTTATGTCATAGTTAACAATATTATAAGGTATTAATTTTGAGTATTTTAACGTGTTTGTGTCACTTGTTGGTTATAATAAAAAGTGTTAATGTAAATGCATCATATAATCTACATGGGTCGTATAGATAACGTAAAAAGGGTCATATGACCCATATAGCTTCCGTCAACGGTACATATTATTACACTAGTTGCTTATGTATCAGTTGAACACGTCATACACATGTGTAGTATGATTTGTAAAACTCCAACTGATACATTTCATATATAACATTATGGCCTGCATAAGTATTCTATTGGTTAGTCATTGTAACACTCACACGATAGCACCTTATACAATCCATGTAATATGAAGGTGATGCTTAGGTAGTGTGTTAGGGGGCTCTATCCATCCATAAGTTACTATCATATAATATTACGACATGTGATGTTTACTGGATAGAGTCCCTGATCATATAGTTTAATCCTGTTGTGAATCAGGTGATCAGGGCTCTAATGAATTCTTAATTATCCGATATTTTCATTAAAAATAAAATTCATTAAAAATCATTAAAAATGTAGAACATTGATATTTGTTTAAATGTAGAACATTGATATTTGTTTACCGGATAGAGTCCCTGATCAAATAGATTAATTTGTTTAAATGTAGAACATTGATAGAAAATTAAACACTATAACTAAATAAAATTCATTAAAAATCATGTTAATTATCCGATATTTTCTAGCAAAAGAAAATTTTTATAAAATTTAAAGATGAAGAAAAAAGTAGATATGAATGTTATGATTTTTTTTATAAAATAGAATAGTATTTATAGCCGAGAAAGTAAATTTTGATAAAATCCCAACAGCTAGTTTCCATCCGCAACCCTTCCACACGTCCATCCATAACGCCTCTAATCAGACCCATATGTTACGGTGTTCGCGACCAAATAACTGACCTCGTGCCGAGATAAAAATTAAAAGCTGTTTTGCACATCTAGTCTTATGTGTGGTTAGTAAGCTGATAATATATATATTTTTGAAGTGTCAATTGTTAGGTTTTATCGTCCGTCAAAGTCAATGTAATGATAACATCAATTGTTATGTACGGTTTGAAGTCAAAATTCGCTGGGAATTGGGTGGCAGTCGACCCTTTTTCACAAGCTTTTCTTGAGTAATTTAGTTTTGAAAAGATTATAAAATCATTACTTTTTGCAAGTATATCCAACATTAAAAAATGTTAAAATAAAAGTAAATATAATTTTTTTGAAAATTAAAAACAAAATTAAGAAAATGAAAACGTCACTAAATATGTCAAAGTAATTTTGACACTTTTTTGGTATTATAACATTACTTTTTTTAATCTAAATACGAATAATCATGCTAAAAGATTTTTGTTCACGTGAGTTTCTATTTATTTCGGCATGTGCTGACCTTTGCCTTGTAGTTCCTTATTTCTCTAATGGTCAATTTCAAACTTTATTCAATTTTACACCCTTTCTTTTTCAATAATGATATTCCATATTTGTCAAAGCACACTATAGTACAATAATATTTCTCTAGTCTAAAAAAGAATAATGATCGGAAAATAATCTTATTATCTGGGTTTCATAAACAAATGTAGAACGATAGTTTTGAATGCATGAAATTCTTTATAAAAAAATGTTTCATATTTTTTAACCAACCATATATATATCTGGTGTTACTAGTGTATGTTTTTTTATATAATTTGACATACAAATTTTAAGTACCAATAAATTGTTCTAAAAACAAAATAAAATATAACACCTTGATTAGAAGCTGTACTACAAGAGGCAAGACTTCCATGGTACAATTTTCTGTACGGATGCTCAACGCTCTGTGTCTCCAAAGTCCAAATTAACATATATTATTTTCCATGAGGGAAATTAATATTAATTACTATTTAATATCATTAATGATATCAACAATCCATAATCGTGGCTATAAATGGACTTTTATGCATAATAAATTGCATGTTAAGGATAAATAATTTCACCCAACATATTATTTAAGAAACTATACTTTTAAGTCAATACACTCCCACCTGATCACGTGAATGTTGTTTTGTGACGTGACATCGTTTAACACGAGACATATAATTATTATGAGCATGTTAATAAAGTAGTGTGTTCATATATACGTATCATATAGAGAGATAAATGATCATAGATAACAAAAGAATACTAGAAAAAATAATAAATCTTAAACCTTTTTAATTAGTTTTCATTTTAAGATATCAATTAGCCTACTGGGATTGAACGGGTAACAAAAAATTTTGCGTTATTTTTTCGCACCTTTGTCTCAATGACGGAATCATCTCGGTCACTAAACTCAAGGAGACGTTTGGTTTATAAATTTTTGAGTTGGATTATAATTAAATCTGAATAACTCAAATTGGTGAAGAAAATGCAATGTATTTACAAAACAAAACAATAATGCATGATTTGATAAAGAAGTTGGAGTGTGGTTGAGTTGTGGCAACGATTACAATGGTGGTAAGTGGTCACGGTGGCAAAGTTAGTCGCGGTGAGGGGTTTGTGGATGACGTTGATAGTGATGGTAGTAGTGATGTTATTATAGAGATTATGTATTCAATGAGATAGTTTAATGGTAAAATATGAGTATTTTCTAAACGGTTGTGAGTTTAAATCAGGTTTGGTGAATATTTTTCTTGTAATAGAAATTGTTGTTAAAAAATATAGAGGGATTCTAGTTTTTGTGGTATAATTAAGTCAAACGGAAATAAAATTTTAAATTCAGTGTGTTAGAAGAAGATTTTAAGAATTTATTCTAATTACAATTCCAATAATTGTTTAGAAAACATGTTATCATTTAATTTGAATATTGACTACAACGAAATAAACGAACCACGTTTATTAGTAACAAAACTCCAATTATGGTTCCGTTTAATTTCAACGAACCTTTTACATATGCATACATGTTTTATTTTATGTGTACATGTTTTCTTATTGCAGTACTAAATGATTTGCTTACCATGCACTCTTAACGCACAAAGCCTTAACGATTCATTATCATCCAATAATTTAAAATCAGACATGTTTGAAAAAACTGATCATCTTATCAATTTGCTGGTTGAACCAATCAATCACTCAAATCGGTTCATTGGTTGAACCAATTGGATCACTAGCTAAACCAATCGAATTACTGAAGAATTAAATGACGTCATGATTAATGTGAATTATAATATTACATATAGTTTAAATGATATATTAAATCAAATGCTTTGTTTAATCAAAGGCTTAATACTATGTTCTTAACTTCTCATGTCACTTATATTAATAAAAAAAGATTGTTTTCTATAAAGAAAAGCAAAACAACGTAGACATTTATAAGATAAAAAAGAGACTAAACAACTATAAGAAAATATATATTTTTATTTATCTTTTTTTCTTTTTGGAACAGCTTTATATTAGGAACCACCCATCGCGAATGTGCGAATCCATACAAGAATATTATTTTTTTCTCCCAACGTTTGGAACTTGCTAGGAACAGGTAGTTTGATGTTTTATAGTTCAACTTGAATACATCACTACCATTTGATCACATAGATTTTACTTGGGGTTTATATTAGGAGTTAATATTTTAAAGAATAAACGAATGCTAAAACCCGCAAGCTACAAAAGAGGTGTTGAAATATCAAATATGTAAGTCTCTATATGACAGCTTCTATAATAGTATTCACCTCACGAAATAACTTCATTTAGAAACGTTTGTAGAAATAAGGATGTGATTAACTTTGACGACATATGTGTTTGTTTCGATTACCTTGATTATTAAACACAACACGGTTTTAAATGAAATTTAATTACAATATAGATAAAACATTTCGGCACTACAATTTCGAAAATTTAAAAATATTACAATTTAAAAGTTAAGGAAAAACATATAGAGTTAAGAGTGGGTCATGAATACTAGTTTTTTTTAATTTTTCTGCAACGACGAATGTAAGTATACTACTACCACACCACAATAAAATTACACAAATTTGTTTTAAACGAACTCGAACTCTTGACTATAATAGAAGCCACAACACTCTAGAGAGCTTGCTTGATAACTTTATACTAATCCAATAAGATGCATGATAGAATAAAAGTTAGCCTCAGAATCATTTTGTCTATTTTTAAAACTAATCGTTAACAGACTTTATTAACTATTAAGATGTGTTTTTTAAATTAACCAAACACAGTCTATTTTTAACTGATTTAGTTCTTAATTTAATCACTAAAATAACATCAAACAACATTTTTTTTCTTTTTAAAACGACAAATAAACAAATTGCTTCAAAAGATATGTAAGAGCTCTAAGACTCAACTATTTGTTTCTCCGCCCACACCCTATCCTCATCATAAAAGAAACAAAAATGTTATGTTATACAAACATTTTTTATTATAAATACACTCTGTTGTCTCTATCTTTTTCCACGTATCCACGTATTTTATTTTTCCATCGAAATAAACCCCACCCATTATATTATATATTTTTTATTTTTAATAAAAAATCACTAGTGTCCGATATGAGTGTGTTCCCCTTTATTATTTTAGCAATATTAGGGGATGTGGTGGCACAACGTAGGCGTATGGACACACCGTAAATCTCGCCGATGTTTTGACTTTTTCATTCATCGGTGACGAGACCATAATTTCCCTACACGTCTTCTAGAAATTTATCAATTTGTGTACTTCCTCGATTTTATTCTTTTATCACTTTTATACATCCACCAATCATATATTTGTTTTTACCTTGTTTTTCTTTAAGTGACAAATTAAACACACTAATAATATACTTATAAAAATGTCATAGGTTTATGTTAAAGAGTTAAACCTTCACTATTATATATATTTTAATTATCAAGTTGTAAGTGCACATTCTTATGCATAATATACAACTTCTAATTCTTTTATTTTTTTAAAATAATACTTTTATACATTTTACTATTTAAGTATTGCAATTTTTTTATTCAACTTTGGCCTCCTACATTTTTTTTTATTTACAATTTTTCATTTTACATTTCACTCGAAATTTTGAGAGTTAACATTTCGTAAGGTGCATATGTGGTTTAACGTTGTTATGCTTATTTTTTCCCGTTTAATGGTCCGTCGGAATGTGCAGGTCTTGGATCAAATTATTTATTGTTTTTAGTGTTTTATGTTTCACGTGTGTGGTTCACATCTACTTTCTGTTCGATTTTCTTTTTTTTCGTTTTTATTTCCTTTTTATACGATATTTTCCAATTTTGGTGATCGCTCGTGGTAATGTAATATTGTGTTACTACTTGACATTGTTTTACGTCACCACCGCAACACGGAGCTTAATACTAGTTTGAAAGAAATACTACAACAATTTGATGTCAATACAATAAATGTTATTTGGTATCTTTACTCTCATACCTTACATACTCGAACATGTGACTGTTTACAATTTTATATTTAACGTATCGTTTTTCATAACAGACGGCTAACATACTTAAATTAAGGACTTAAATTAGTGTCATTATACTAAGTTTAACTTTTACTTATGTGTTAACAAGGTGAAGAGGGAGTCAAGAATGGGTGAAGAAGTTGGATTTGCAAAGTAAAACCCAAAGGTAGCAGAAAGGAACAATAATCTTTATGGACTATCTTCTCTTGTAACATAATGTCACCTTATAGAATATTTTTTTCAATTAATGTCAGACATTTTTTTCTT
The DNA here is from genome assembly GCA_025506515.1 of Flaveria trinervia. NCBI lineage: Eukaryota > Viridiplantae > Streptophyta > Magnoliopsida > Asterales > Asteraceae > Flaveria > Flaveria trinervia. The sequence continues at coordinate 93,696,901 of CM046445.1, read as the reverse complement.
ATATTATTATATTATATATTTTTAAAAATAATTTTTCAAAAAACTAATAATAATAAGTACAACATAAAAGTTAAACCAAATCTGGTTTGTTCTTTGTGAGTTGTATTTCAAAGTGTGAATATATGCTATTTTCCTTCTAAAGAAGTAAAGTGTGTTTTTTTCATCGTAAGTAGACATGTTTTTTATAACATTTGTGCAAAAGCCGAGATTTAGTCTTTTGAGTATGAGAAGATCAAGAGCTAATAAACTATGAGTTGAATATATATTATTTTTAATAAAAGTAATGATATACATTGTGTTTCACTTTACTCATATGTTGTGTGGAAGTTGTAAAGGAGACGGATTTATTCGTGGTATGATGTGTTTTGTCTTATGCTACATTTTGAATACGATCCGCATTCACGACATTAATATCACAAATCAATAACCTTACTAGTTTTTTATTAATGTAAAGATACATATTTAACCATTTAATGTTTAAGTATTAAGTATAATCAAGCATTAGGCCAGAAGGTTTGTAGCAATAATATTATTAAGTTAACTAGTAATCGACCCGCGCGTTGCGGCGTGGCTTTACAGTTTGATTGTTTGAGGCAATTGGAAAATAGTTGTGGCGGATAGCGAGATAGATTATAGAGACTTGGTATTCGACGTTACCGAATGTGCATGCATTAACAATTAAAAATGAATGATGTATAATAATAATTATATGGACAAACTAAAAAAAATATATGAACACTCATAACTACCGATTTAATAGTAACACGTAAATGGCATCCACTACATATAATGTTGGCTTAATTCAACTATAAGAAGTTGAAAGTTAAGGTTCAGAGTTAACTTTTTTCAATCTGGTATTCAGATTCATCTTAACATTAGAATAAAAATACCAATTTATCATCAAATTTTATTAAAGACTTTCTCCTATCTAGTTTCACTTCAAGAAACCTACATACAAACAAACGGAAGAACATAAAAAGATTTCCACTAACAAAAGATAAGCATACCATGTAGTTCAAATTGGTTACCAATAATTATGATAGATTTATATTTGATTTTGAATGATGTATGCTACTTAGCAATGGTGATCACACTCACAATGCGATTCATCAGGTTTTGAAGAAATTTTTGGTCAAGCCCTTACCAAAGGTTATAAAATTTATAATGATTAGATGACTTGCCCAACGTTCAAAATTGGATTGAACCATTAAAACGTCAGAGTCACTTTGGTTTGGGACAATACTTAGTTGACATGAAATGAAATACAAACAATTAACTGTGTGATCTAACAATACAGTCATTTTGGTGATTCATAGGTTTTAACCAACTAGTAAGCATAGATATATCATGACCAACAAATGTATCATGACCAAATTGATGTTAAAAATACTGATTTGATCTTAGTAAATAGAAAACAGTTAAAACAACTTCACCATTACATATATCTCCTACATTTTGTGTCTTATACCTCAAACATAAATGAATCAAAAATACCAAGAAAAAAAACAAAATTAACCAAAAATTTAGATGTGTTTTGCAAAGAACTTTTGTTTTTTTTTTTCTAGATTGAAAAGATGTCTTTGGCAAATCCCTCAAAATTTTAAAAGGACAACTATAAGAAATCCGTAAAAAGTGAGGGAAAGAAAGATTTATATTCTGCCACCGCCACCGCCTCTCACTTCCCTTCCCTCACCGCCACCGCGCTCCCCACCACAACCACCACTACCACCACCACCTCCACAAAACTACCACCAGTCCACCACTCTCACTACCACCTCACTGTTTTCCCCACACATTTCTCACAACCCCCTCACCTCACACCTACAGCACTCTCAACCTAAAGTCCCTAATTGTGTCGGCACCGGAACCGACGTCGAGTGTGTGTAACCATCTTATTGAAAAGGCGATTACAAAATCAACGAACCAGAAATAAAGTCATTGAGTGGCCTAATTTGGGAATGGGCGTTGCTCATTTCGCCTTTCTTCTTTTGGGGCAAGACTGAGGTGGCTACGAAGAAGGTTTTGCCAAACCTGTGGTCCTGTTTAATCAAGAGACCCTGTTTTTTTAATTTTATTTTTTTCTTGTAAATAATCGAGATGTGTTAAGAACAGGTAGAAACATGTAAGAACATCGTCTCACATGGCACTCGATCGACTACCGAATCTTCAGTGCTACATCTTCCTCTTTCTTCCACGTGGCAAGCGGAGGTAACGACCATCGTCGTTGTCTTTAAGCCTCCACAACGCCGTCGAGCTTCCCTAAAGCAGCCCTCGGCTACAGTTCTACTGATATGAACTACACAAACTTGAAATTGGATGAGAGGGAAAAAGCCTATGGCAATGGCCGTGAGTTTCTCTAGAAGATAGAGAGTAAAAATCATTAAAAAGTCAATGCGCATAATTGACTTGTACCAAATGCTTTGTTGCTTTGTTTTTTTGATTTTTAAAGTATATATAATTTGTAGTTTTAGTGTTGCGACATTTGGTTTTGAATGTAGATAGAAATAAATATATTCAAAATGTTATAAAAACATTATATTTGAAAAAAGCAAAATATGGACTCCGTCAAAAACCATAAAACCGAAAACCAAAACCGGCACAGATAATACTGATGCTATGACACAATAAAAACATTATTTTAAATACAAATTGCTTTTACGGTATCTACACTCTATATGATGTAACCCAAAACAGTAAATTTTGTTTATTATATATTGAAAATTATAAAGACGAATAGCGGCTCAGGTTCAAATAACAATGATAACAATGCCGAATCTTTTGTCAATATCTGTCCCGTGTTTCACGTATCAGTACGTTAATGACATTTGATATAGCTTACGATATAAAAAATACTCTAGTGTGACAAAACTCATACCGGTATATCCAAAAAATTAAACACAACCACATTTTCAGTTTTTTTAGATATTAATGAATTGATTGATTTCGTTATATTTATGTCCCTAGTCTTTTCAAGGAGAATTTTTGGTCATTGTACTATTTTTCTTCGTATAAGATCCCTCACAACTTATTTCTTATTTTTATTTATATAATTACAGTATAATTACTATTTTTTTTTCTATTTTATCATTACTTTTTCATTCTCCTTCACTCACAACCACTTAAAATATATTAAAAACATTATAAGGTTTTGAACAATGATTCCTAAAGATATATATTGAACAGTAAATTTCTGATATCCTTCACTCACAACCACTTATAACCATACCATATATTATAGGAACTACACTCATATTATTTTAGGGAACGAATTATGAATGCTCTAAGTCATTGTACTTTTAACTAATATGATGATATTGTAACAAAAATTGTAAATACATATTCAACTTATTCTCTAAAGGACTACCTAAACAGCAAGTTCTCATAAGATTACGTTTTAATTTGTTTATTTTATCATGGTACTTCCAGATCCACTTTAAAAAGGTTATTGAACTTTTTAAAATAAACCTTTGATAGACCTAAGTAACCGGTTACTTATTAAAGTCGTAAAAGCATTGCTTTGACTTTTCTATGCTATATATTATCATCATTTTACTGGATAATAGCAATATAGCATTCTAAGAGGGCCCTCAAAATAAGACATACCCATGTTAATAGAGTTGGTAATTTTAATGTAATAAAATCATTTATTTTGATTTATGAGAATTTAGTCTAAGATCATGAAATCTTATACGACTTAGGAGGTTTACACACTCGTTTAAATCTATTTTCATTTTTACTCCTGTGAGCCACTATTAGTTGATTCGAATTAACATGTTTGTCAAGAAGTTACATAGAATATAGTCATCGGTTCTTAAAACTAATGATCGGTAACATAGTTCTATAACAACTTATCGTCAATGGTAACAGAAATTACTAGTAACTAATCATGAGTGTCAACTTGACTGGCAGGTATGATCACTTACCCTAACCAAAGGTCACATTCAACCAACTTTAAATAAACCTTATGACAAGGTCATTTGGGTTAAGTTCTAATGCACACTTGTAGGAACCTTTGTTCAAAGCCATTTTCAATTCACTGTATGGAAGTCCTTTGCTAGCACAATTCGTTCAAAGCCTCGTGCGACCTTAATGGTTCAAGTTCTTGTTAAGGGAACACTTCGATGACACAACCAACTGAACAAAGCTTTTTACTTCGATCTGGTGTGTGGATTCGAGTAGTCTTTGAGATGATGCAAAGCATTCACTCGTTATAGTGTCTTCATCATAGCATAACTTCTACACAACTACTTGAACAATTGTGCACTTCAAATTCCTTGGTTTGCGAAATCAACTTCAAATTCCTTGGTTTGCGAAATCAAAATTTGCAAATCATGTATTAAATGATCAAATTCAAAACTACTAATTGATCACAAGCAACAAGTCGCTGATTTTGAGCAGTAATTGGGCTTTTAGGGGAATTAAACTATCCACAACAATAGGACGATTAGTGGTAACATGGGTATTAACAATGAGTAACTAGTTACTACTAATTATTTTCCTACTCATATTACTGTATGATTATCGACAATTAGAAGGGTGTTCGCGTAATGCGACAGGACAATATTTTACATTCGACACGAGTTTATAATTTTTATTATTCTTATAGCAATTTCACAAAAGTTTATTGTAATTTTTCTAAGCTAAAATTTAAACACCAAATAAATGAATTTTATATGACAACTTGTATATTTATGCATTAACTTATTATACCTTACAAAATACATAACGGTTTAGCAAAAAATTTACAGTTAAACGTTTAAAAAATACTTATTTATGATTGTAGTATCAAAAAGTTTTTAAACAAGATAGATTGATATAACAAAAATCTTAAAACAAATTAAGTTTTTTTGGTTTATGAGTAGATAATGTAAAGTTTTATATAATTTATTAAAAAAGTAATTATAAGGTTATTATATAACTAATTGTAAGAGTTAATTTGTAAATGTCAAAAATACTATTTTACCCTTAAAAATGGTTGTACCTTATGCATTGGATAATGTAAGTGTTCTTAATTTAATGGTATCTTAAAATACTTTTCTTATGTGCTTTATATATAGTATAGAACTAGGTTAGTTACCGTGCACTACACGAATTGAATAAATAAAATAAAAATATTATTAATAAAGAATTATGGATTATAAAATCATGTTTGAAGATAAAATATGATTATAAGTACGTAAAATAGCTACTTTAAGTAAATAAAAAATAGTTTATTTTTCTTAAACTTTTATTTTAATAAAAAATGTGATTTTTAAATATATTGTTTTAAGAAAAATGGTTTTTTTAAATTTTTCGTTGTATTCTGTATTTTATAAAAATTTTGTTTTTAAAAGTGTGTTTTTAATAAAAATAGTTTTTAATATATTAAACTATATATTTTTTAATTTGAAAATGGTATGAGTAATATTATTTGTATTTAATATTATTATTAATAATAAAAAGAAATGAGAAAGTAAGTATAACGAGATCTACAATAGTTTCACGCTTATTTTAGTTTTTTATAGATATATATAGATAAACACTCATTAAATAAACAGAATAAATTTTAATGTAAAATATATGTAAAATAAACATAAATAGTTACAGTATAATATTTTAATTTAAAATATAATTAGAATTATATATAGGTAATAGTTCAAGAAATAAAAAAATTATAACATTTTTAACTCTCTTATGTAAAATATTTTTTTAAAAAAATATGATTTGTAATTATTTTGGTTATTTTAATAAGAATATTTTTAAAATATTTCACCTGTTTATAATTAAAAAAACGATTTTAAAGTATTTTGTTTAAAAAATGTTTAATGTTTTAGAAAATTTCATATTATATAAAACTTTGGTTTTTTGTTATTTAGATCTTAACTAAAAGATGTTATTTTTAATTTCGTTCATAAATTCTATTAAAAATAGTTTATTTTTAAAAAAACTATAAGAGAGAAAAACAAAACAATAAATAAGAGAGAGAAATTTATATGAGTGTTTAAATTAATATAACACCTTTTTGAAGGGAAAATTAATATGTGAATGTCTAAAAAAATGAAAAGTGACAAAAACATAGGTTAAAAGAATGAAAATCGACAAAAGAAACATAACTTTATTAGATGTTATAGATTATGACCGCCAACTAATATCCGTTATGTGATTATTGGTTGCTTCGTTTAAATTAAATTTCGTATGATTCGTCAACTATATAAATAAAGTCGTTAATCTAATTCTAGTACATTTGTTTCATAAACAAAATACATATTCTCTTCCAAATTATAACCGCCAACTAACACCCATTGATGGTTGCGTCGTTTCAAACGAACCATCATGATGGTTCACCAACTATGATAAGGTCTTTGATCTAATTCTAGTACACTGTTTTCATAAATAAATTTACATATTCGTTTTTCTTCATTCCTTCAATTATATGATTGAACTTTTGAAGGAAATATCAATATATTTCAATTTCAATTTGATAGTGATCTTTATACATGCTACATTGACATATCCAATCCCTTTAAGAACTACAAAACTTACAATCTGGACGGATACATTGGACACACCCTTTTTTAAAATAATAAATGTAATAAATATTTATTAATAATTAACGTAATAATTACATCCCCATAAATGACATCATCCATCTCTCCTTATCATCGACGACAATGATGTAATACATCCTTCACATGGGCTCACGAACTCCCTTTTGAGGTACCCTAATTTGTATTGTGTTTGTTGATTGTTAACTTGAGTAGACCAAGATTATCACTTGAACGAATAAATTGTGTATGTATTATCATTAGAGTATAGAACGAGAATTCTTAGATTTCTAGGTTGTAATAATATATTTGTGATTAAGATTCACAATGTCTATTACATGCGTGTATAACATATTTAGAATAATAGCAACTCTTTCGATTCTTTAATGAAACAAATTCATACAATAGTAATCAATTTTCTAATTTTATAGTAAATTTACTAAGTTATGTTAATTAATAAAGTTACTCAGCTTTATATGCATAATTAGGGATGATTTAGAAACTTTGTCCTTTGAGATCACATTTTCTGTCAAAATTTTCTCCGAGCCTTCGAATTTGAACTCACTTGAAACCCTAGGTTTGGGGCCTAAATGTACGTCAAAAGCCGACTTAAAACCCTAAAACATGCTCACCCCAACGTACCCCACCCCAAAAGTGGTGTAGCACACTCTGCCTCTCCCATCAAAACACTCAAATGTGTTGTGCTACACCAAAACGCCACTTGGCATGTCACTAGCGCAACCTTTGCCAAAACTGGCTTACTCTACGATCGATGAAATCTACTTTTTCCTCTAATCTTCTACAATTCATGTGTATTAAGCTCATTTCTTATGTAGCATTCGTTGTTACCCTCTAAACAAAAAACATAATAAAAGTAACTTTATTCTATGTGTAATATGATTAAATACGTGTAGTTATTTGTGACTATATGCAACTAACATATAAAAAACAACTATCCATCAGCAGAGAGTGTGTTTTAATAGATAAAAAATGAGGAAATTGTTGATATCTACTCAAAATTTTATATTTTCTCATAACATAGTTTTTCAATAAGTAATTTACAATGGTCTTTGATAGAGTATAAACAAATCGAATGTTTAGCGAACGGTTTGTGAACCGTTCAACGGAAAGTTCGTATCTGTTTGTTCGTTTAATAAATGAAAGAAAAGGAACATGAAAATTGCATGTGTTAAGTTAAATAAATGGACATGAATCGATAGTACATTCGTTCATTTATGTTTATAAACATGTGTAAGGTGTTCGTTGATGTTCACTTATATAAGTTCATTTAGAGATTTTATATTTTTATTTTACTACTTTCACTTTAAAAAAATATCATATAATAATAATCAAGTTTTAAAAATGTTTCAATTAGATCACTCATGTATATTTTACATAAATTGAATCATTAAATAATAAAATGGAGTCATCTTCATATTTTTTGTGTCAACAATGAAATGATGGAGAAGATATATATAATATTAAATAATTAAAAAATATGTTAATTATATTAAAAATAATATGTATCTAGAATTCACGTCATCATTCCACATTAGTATAAAAAAAAGAAAAAAAATATTACAAAACCAAGATAAAAACAAAAACATGCTAAAACGTCTAATTTAAATAAAATATGAAAGCTAAATGATTTAACTAAAACACTTATTAAACTTCAGTAACTTATTTGAAATATTTTTAAAACTTAATTGCTGATATGTGAAGTTACCCCAATTTGAGATTTTTGAATATATGAAACCTTATTTTACGTTATGGGTCTCCACAAAAATCTCCCCCATGACCATTTACGGCTTCAACTATGTTATAGCTTGACAAACTTTTTACATTGTTTTTTGTTAAGTTATATTTATGATGATTACGTCAAGAATTTTCGGATAATTATGTTTAAGTTTATGTAAAAGTTTGACAAAATTTTGTTTGTATTCATTTAATTTAAAATACATTTGTTTTTGTCAATTTATTTGTTCATGTTTGTGTTTGTTTGTATTTATTCGTTAAATATTCATGAACAGTTAATTTTAAAAATAAAAAAACATTAACACAAAACCTTGTACAATAAGCATTCTATAAAAAGAACAACTTTATTTTTCCTTGATAAAAAACACGAATAAATCCTTAAAAAAATACACATGAAAAACGAAATAACAAAATACAGTCGGTTAAAGTGAAACCAGTAGGTGAGTGTTTGAAACGAGCCAACCTCTTAAACATAATGTGAACAAGCCACCACCGGCTAAAACCATCATCACTACCAACTATAAATCCCCAATTCAACTGCAATCCGCCATTAATCCCCTTTATCTCAAACCACCACCATCACCCACCTCACTCAATTGCATAAACCCCACCAATAATCCACCACCATCACCAAAATTTGTGTTTTTTTTTCCTCAAAAACGAGGTACAGATTCATAGTCTTGCTATTGATTCTTGAACCTCGTTGCGGGTTTCTGCAATTCCATCTTTTTTGACAACAAAACATCTTTTTTAATCAAGTTGTTGCACTGTTAACGGTGAATCTTTGGTTACAGTGCAAAAGATTTGCATATTCCTCTGTTTCATGTGATTACCAGAGGTGTATATTATTATCTTTTCGCCTTTTTCACTCTCAGATCTGCTTTTCGATTCTTAAATACTGTTTTAGCTACCTTCGAAGATTCATCATTTCGAATTTCAATGGGTATTTGTTTGAGTGCAAGAATCAAAGCTGAAAGCCCCTATCACACAGGTATAGTTATCCCTTCTTTTTTAGGGTTTGTTAATAAATCTTGTGTTTTGATTATAGTTTTCAAGATTGGAAATTGAGATTAGGGTTTGTTGCGAACCGAATCAATTTGATATACCCATCAAAGAATTTGTCAAAAAGAAAGGTTTTATTGAATTATTTGATATACCCATTAAGATTTTGTCAAAAAGACAGATTCTTTAGTGAGAATATACTGTAATTTGAATCAATTGTCTGATTTGATCATATGTTGTTAACAATTTAGGGGTGAGTTCAAGAACTGTAAGTACAGATGGAAACGATAATGGCAATTCAAGTGGCAGCAAGGCCTCATCGGTCCCTTCAATTCGCAGGAGTGAAGGAGAAATCTTGCAGTCTTCCAGTTTGAAGAGCTTCAGCTATTCGGATCTTCGAATGGCTACGAGAAACTTTCGACCCGATAGCGTGTTGGGTGAGGGGGGGTTCGGGTCGGTTTACAAAGGGTGGATCGATGAGCAGTCGTTCGCGGCTTCGAAACCGGGGACCGGAGTTGTTGTTGCGGTTAAAAGACTCAATCCAGACAGTTTTCAAGGTCACAGGGAGTGGCTGGTGAGTGTTTATGTTCAATTAGCAATTGCAGTTAGTAGTTAGTTAGTTAGTTAGTTAGTTACTTACTTACTTCATTTATGTGGAAATTGATCAGTTTAAGATGAAATTTGTGTTGATTGTTGTAGGCAGAAGTGAATTATTTAGGGCAGTTTTCGCACCCGAATCTTGTGAATCTGATTGGTTATTGTTTGGAAGATGAACACAGGCTTTTGGTATATGAATTCATGCCTAGAGGCAGCTTAGAGCATCACCTGTTCAGGAGTAAGTTGTGGTTTTAACCTTTTTTAACAAGTTTTTAATGATTTCTTACATTAAAAAGGTTATAAAGATCGATTTATCGAATGATATTGATGAGTTTTTCAACAGGAGGATCTTATTTCCAACCGCTTTCGTGGAGTCTTCGGTTGAAGGTCGCTCTTGGAGCTGCTAAAGGACTAGCTTTTCTTCATAGTGCCGAAACAAAAGTGATTTATCGCGATTTCAAGACTTCTAATGTGTTACTTGATTCGGTATGTGGTGTGGTGTCCTTTGAAGTTAAATGATTAACTAGATTGATTACTTATTAATTATCTTTCTTTTAAACAGGACTACAATGCTAAACTTTCTGATTTTGGGCTAGCGAAAGACGGGCCCACGGGTGATAAAAGCCATGTCTCGACTCGGGTCATGGGGACCTATGGTTATGCCGCCCCTGAATATTTAGCCACCGGTATGCCTAACTATACTGTCTTTTTGTGCATTTTTAACAAATTTAGTTATGCTTTCTTTATATAATCGATAATGTTTGGTTGTTATAGGTCATTTGACAGCTAAAAGTGATGTGTATAGTTTCGGTGTGGTTCTTCTAGAAATGTTGTCAGGGCGAAGAGCCGTAGACAAAAACCGACCCACGGGTGAACATAGTTTAGTTGAATGGGCTAAACCCTACCTACCCCACAAGCGAAAAATTTTTCGTGTTCTTGACAACCGTCTAGAAGGCCAATACACCTTAGACGGGGCCCACGCTGCAGCTAACCTAGCCCTACGGTGTGTTTCAATGGACCCGAGGTTCAGGCCGAGCATGACAGATGTAGTCAAGGAACTAGAGTTACTTCAAGACCCAAAGAGAACGACAAGGATGCGAAGACATTCCACCAACGAGGCACAAGCGAGGCGGCTGGTTTCTCGAGAGAGGGCTGCTGCCAGCGGTGGTCGGTCCACCGCCTATCCGCGGCCTTCGGCTTCTGCTGTTTATAGTAAGTGAGTGCAAGAGAACCAGAGGAAGAAGAATGTTTGGTATATGTCTAGATTGGCACTAGTTTTGGTAAAGATAATTGTATAGTTGTTTTGGTTTAAAACATATTTGTGTTTGTATTTAATCAAATACTGTCAACAATATATAAAATTTGAATTAGTGTGACCACATCATACTTTATAATTATTTTATGTTTTTCGTAAGATAAGTAATATTGTAGATCCTAAATAGTTTGTAGTTTAGTGGTATTATAATTTACTACAAGCATTCTTCTTGATTCTAGCATTTTTATAGTAAGTTTAAAAAATGTTATCTAGATGTGTTGGGGGAAAAAATCATTTAGTAAAAAAAATTTCGAACAACATTTAGTAAATATTTATGTTTTTAATCGATTTTGAAGGTTATATATTTTATTTATTAGTAAAATGACATTAATGGCTGTAGTTTTGTTTTGTTATCGCAACAAGAAGAATCATGATTTAAAAAGTATTAAATGATACACTAACGTGTGGTTGTTTTCAACTTTACTTTAAGAGAATGCATAGGTCATGTTTACGTTTACGCATACGTAATAATTTATTTGGCAAAATTATGTTATTTTAGAATAACTTTGTGAGGGATAAGAGCGAACTGTGATAGTACTATCACGCTGAAATACATTTTAATAAAAAGAGTAAAATTAGAAGATATAGTTTCTGGGTATTAACTAGAAATGTCATAGCCTTGAAATAAATTAAAAAATGATATAGTTTCAATATGTTTAATGCCTTAGTAATTTTACTTTATTATAAAATTGTAATTCTTATTACAACAATTATTTTATATAGGTTCAACTAAAACATCAAAAATTTTCAGTTTCCCTTTTTGATTTAAAAAAAAAAACCCTTTCCGAAATAATCTCTCCAATTTCATGAGTGTGGTCTAGAGATTGTCGGTCTGATATACACACAATTACTATGTATTTTTTTTACAAAAGTTTGTTATCATAAATTGAAGTGGTGACTTCAGGTCACATAATAATAACCTTATTTTAAGTTTCACTCTATATTTTAAAAATAAAAAATAATAAAATAAATCTATGAGGTAGTACATAGTGTTTGATATGAATAGCCAACTCTCAATCATTACAAAAAGGTTATCCAGAGAAGATGGACTAACGTCTAAACTTGTTTTTAGTGTAAAGTTTTGAATTGACAACATCTATGCTTCATAAATCATAATTACTTTGAATTTTCACCTTGACCTACTTTTTATCAAACTCTATAATTCATTTATGATATAACTTAATCTCTAACTTTTTATTATAAATTACTTATATTATCATATTTGAATGTTGTTTAGATTAGAAAAAATATATTATTAATTTGATATGGATAAGGTCAAAAAGATGTTAGAAAGGTAAAATTGAAATGTTTTATGGGTGCTGGTAGGTTGTGAATAATGGGCCAACTTTTAATGTTGCCCCACTGGCACTTATCAAGCAAATGTGCCTTTTGGTTTATGACTTTGTGATCACTCTCTCACTTCTTTTTTTAAATTACACCTAATTATGGTCCATTCTGTTCTTTATAATTCTAGTAACATATGTATGATTCTTGTTGGGTTCAACATTAAATTATGTTGGATAAGTTAGGAGGAGGATGCCTCTAGATGTTTATGTTTACGTTTGCAAACACATAAGAGTTTTTGGACATATTATTGACACGATCATAACCTGATAAAAGAGTTGGGTGTGGATCGTACATGGACGGCAACTGGAGTCAGCAGCAATGTGTTTAAAAATGAAACTAAACACCGCACCAATCACTTTAGCGGCTTATAGGTTGGGTCAGATGAATCGGATTTAAGAGTTAGATAGAATCATATAAATAAAAATAATAATATTATTACACTTTTAAAAAATCATGAACACTTATATAATTAAAATATGTATAACACATTACAGTATTATTTTAAAAATAAGATTTTAAAAGAAAATTAAAAAAATTGCTATATGATCTGACCATCAAGTACAATTCAACCAGTACACCAGTAATCATCCGGTTCGAACGAAAGAGGTCCAAATAACACAACCGAATCGTTTCAGTTTCTAATCAAACTGTTTGATACACTATCTCTCTTTAACCCGTTGAATGAAAGTTTGGCAAGTCCCGTCGGAATTACCCCAAAGGATGCATTTGGCATCTATGGATCACGAAAATGACAATAAAACCATGTCCAATAAGTGGAAAGAATTAGTTGTCCACTCTCATGTTGGGCATCAAGGGTCGAATAACGGCAATCACTCAATGTTTAACACCTTTAAATAAAAAGGACAATCAATCCATCATTTAAAATATAACTAAAAATAGTTATTATAAGATTTAATTCGCCAACTATTTTACCGCTTGGTTAACCATTTATAATAATTCGTTTACAATTTGCCATTTGCATTTTGATTACAACTAGTTAACCAATTTGACTTGATTAAATAAATGATTTACACAGGTCATATTAGGATGTCACACAATTTTAAGTAACCCTGGGTTAGAGTTACTTTAAATACGAAATGATTATGAGTCGTGTTCAGTATATCTATTCAACTGGTCAACCTCAAACCCGCCTGCCACATTTCCGGGCTTAACCATTTGTTTTGTTTAATAATTAAGTTCGGTCATTGGTCACTAAGACAAAATTCCACCTCCTCGTAAGATCGAGGTCCTCATTATCATTATAAAATTGAGAGTTTGGTCATTGGTTAACATTTTTGGTATAACATATAAAATATACTAAAGAAAGATATTTAAACCATACAATAATTTTCAATTCAAAGACTAGCGGGTATCTATAACTTATAATAAAAAAAAGTTTTCCTAAAACACGTGCCATCATTCTAGCATATTAAATGACACGTGTCATCATTGTAACATATCACAAAAATCATTTTCCTGCATCCCTCTTCTAATAAATAGAAAAATTATAAAAACAATTTATTTTACTTTCTTTTTTAACTAAAATATTTTATATAGAGAGGAATATTTTAATATAAATGTAGTTATATATAGAGGAATATTATTTTACTTTCTTTTTTAACAATTTAAACTATTAAACGTTTAAAATATAAATGTAGTTATTTTAATAATTTATTAATACACATTAAATATAGAGGAATATTTTAATTTATTATGTGTTATAACTATTAAATATTCATTATATTTTTATTTAATCAATGAATAATAACATTTAGAAAATAAAATATTAATAAAACTAATTATTTTAACATGTTTTATTTATTGCACCTTGTAATATATGGGTTCTAACCTAGTTGTTAATATATGTAACTTTCTTACCTTTAATACTTCAATGGATTCGTGTAGATCACCAAAATCGGTGCTAATTGTATTTTACACTGTTCATATGTAATGTTATCGTTTTCTATGCTGAAAATGCTATCTTCTAGAGTCATTTTGTGTCTTATAACTTAAGAAAATCAATATAGTTTTTTATACGAATGATAATGACATGAAGTGAATTAAAAAAATTGAATAATAGAATCATATGATTATATGATCATAGCACAGATAACCTGAAAACATAGAAAGGGATAACCGCTTGGGGCTTGCGCTTACTTTAGATTTCGGAATCAATGCAGACTAATTTTGACAACGGATCACGAATTCTTGATCATCTTCTCTATCTAATCATTTAAAATTTACATACATGGATTAACTTCTTCCATCTTGGTCTAAATTTAAGGTGCAAAAAAACATCTTTAAACAAATTACAAAGGTTTTCATAATAAAAATACCTTTAAATCTCCTTTTTCTACTAATCGTCTAAAAACGCTTAAAACATGTATTGTACAAAGAAAATAAGTCAATTGTCTGATAGCAGAAAAACAAAATATAATTATTGCATACACGTTAATATTACCGGTCAACAGCACCTAAATAGTCAAATATGAAGTATAGTGATTACCTAAATAGTGATATAAACGTGTTATTTCTATAAAAACTTTAAGCATTCTAACTAATTTACTTAGATACTCAAAAAATGTATTACATTGTATATCTCTAAGGTTTATTAAGAATTGTTATGAATCAAATCTAAAGATTTTGATAAATTATAGATATTCTTTAACTTTTTAATTAAACACTAAAAGGCTCTTAAAAATACAAACTATCTTACCAATTGTTAAGCAAGTTCAGGAATGAGCCTAGCAAAGCCAACTTGACTCGATTTGTATAGGGTTAGTTCAAAAAAAGCACGGCTTATCGCTTGCTTGAAAATAGCTTGCTTGAAATTGGCTCGGTTTGTTAATGAGCCGAGCCGGCTTGATTCGATTTGTAAACAAGCTGAGCCCGAACCAAGGTCAACTCTGCTCGTGGCCCGCTCATTAGCTGGCTCGTTGACTCTCTCGTGAGTTTGCTGGTAAGCTCATTAAATTTATAGGCCTTATTAAAATTTTTAAAAATTACATACCAAATTTATATCATATTGTTTAAATAGATCATAAACATATATTCAATTTGATATTTTCTAATAATATACCCTAAGTATATTCTAATCTCACATCCTTGTTTAACGAGTTAGGATAAAATAATATAAAGAATATTATATTTTGTTTTTAAATATATGAATATTTGATATAATACAAACCTAACTCTTTTTCGAATAAATAAGTTGGCTCACGAGCCGGCTTCAGCTCGGCTCATACATAAATGAACCGAACCCGAGCTCACATTATAGACTCGTTAAAACAAACGAGCCGGCGGGGCTCGACTCAATTTTTAAATGAGTCCAATCCCACCCTGGCTCGGCTCATTTAGAGTTCTAACTTCTAAGTGCGTACTACAACCTTTATGGGTCTATAAGTGTACTGTTAAATGTGAAGTGTGCTTAACCTTAAAAGTTATCGTAAGATATGTTCGTAACAATCCCCTATTACATAAGTGAAGTTTGAATCAAGACTCAAGGTGTCTTCACATGTGTAGAGTTTGATTCAAGACTCATTCGGAATTGGGCTTTGTGACTAGAAACTCACTCAAAAAATCAGCTTGTTCAAAATTTGACACGAGATGCAAACCAGATTTTACTTTGCTTGTTGACTTTTAATGATCAGCTTAAGTGGGCCAAGCCCAAAACCCAAGTCCAGAATGTTTTTTTTTCCGTTAACACCAAATTGCACGACTCATTTGAAAGTTATTCATAGGATTTGGATGGCAATTAGACGGGTATGAGTCGGGTATTTGTAATCTCAATCTCATATTCAGTTGTAAAATTTTATCATATACTTAGCCCAAAACTCATCGGATAAGTATTCATCAAGTATCAGATAATTTAATAGCACCAAACACACGTCTCCAATAAACAAATTCTAAAAAGAAAATTAATTTCCCAATGTAACAAAGGTATTAGAATAAATTATTATTAGACCAATAAGAAAAATATAGAATATGTAAATAAAAAATTCATATATATGGTTCGAGTAAACATACATATGTTTTTAGATAATCAGGCTGGGTATCACCAAATCTCATACTTGTAAAGAGGTTTAAAACTATTCTCATGCAATAACTTTTAAGTTTAAATCAAGACTCGACGAATCTAATATTATTCCTCGATTTTGAGCCGCCTCGTCAAACCACGAGCTAGCTTGGTTTTTCAACAAGCCAAGTTTAAGCTTTGGTTTTAGCCTAGTTCAAGATTTCATGCAGAGCCAAGCTAGCTGGAATCAGACCGTTTAGATCTCGTTACTTCTCTAGTCCATACCCGGTTAGTGGCATTAGGCATAAGATTATAACAATTTTCAGCAGAAAAAGACCCCTTAAACTTGCCCATCATAGTTTATGAAGTAGATAACTATAACTAGAATAGAATAAAAACGAATGTGATACAGAAACACAGAGGCCCGAACCGCTTATTTCAACGACCCCCGTGCGTCCAATACCGCCAATCCAGTCTCCCACATGACCGGTTTCTCAAACTAACCAACTCTTTGAACTCAAAAACCCGCCTCATATAGTTACCTCCGCCACAACCCTCTTCTTTCCCCGAACCCATTTGGCCCAGACCGTCTTCAGTCTCTTCTACAACTTGGTTTTCAGTTTCAGATTCTGTTGTAGCTTGGGTCTCTGGTTCCTGTTGAGGTGGCAACAGATCATCAATGATGGTCCCTAACATTTCAACCACTTCACTCATTTTGGGCCGCGATTTGGGGTTCTTAGTAAGGCATTTGTTGGCTAGAGATGCGAGTTTATAAGCTGATTTAATCGAGTAATCTCCTTCGAGTCGAGGGTCAATAATGAGGTGGAACTTTTTTGAATCTGAAATGTAAGGTTTGACCCATTCCAAGAGTTTTTGTTCGTTTCGAGGTAAGTTTCGTTCCACTGCTCGCCTACCTGTGATAAGCTCATATAGGACCACCCCGAAGCTCCAAACATCACTTTTGGAGGTTAATCTACCAGTTTGTACGTATTCTGGAGCTGCATAACCTACTGTACCAACAACCTTTGAGATATGAATAAATTGTTAGTTCTATAAACAGTCTGAAGCTATTATGGTGCAGGTGTGTAGAGAAACGAGCTTACGACTGTGGAAACGTGGGACAGTCCAGCTGCTGGACCCTGTCTAGCCAATCCAAAGTCCGAGAGCTTCGGGGTAAAATCTTCATCCAGAAGAATATTTGAAGTTTTAAAATCTCGAAAGATCAACTGCATAAAAGGAAAAAAGAATAACCAAATTTAGTATATGCAATTTCTTATTACTAAATTTGGTAAATGTTGAAAGTTGTTTGGTTAAATGTTGAAAGTTGTTTGGTCAAATGAAGAGCGAGGATCTAAAAACCCAGCGGATAACTAGAATTAACAGTTTGATTCTTGTATTACACATACGGAGGGTACAACTTGGTAATTACGATCAAGAAAGACAGTTGATTGAAGACGTTCAATACTGAAGCAAGTGGATTAAAAGCATACATATAGCAAATTAAACAACTGACCAGTTATTTGCTGATATAAGTCCTAAGAAAACTAGTCAATAACTCTTGTTTGATACCTATGATCCAACACTAAGAGCATATCAAAATCATGAGCAAAAATTGACATAAAGTAAGTAAAAGCAGCAAATAACAGATCAAGATATACAAACCTGAAAGTCCATTTCTTCATGTAAGTAAGCCAAACCGCGAGCTGCACCTTCTGCAATTCTTAAACGCGTCATCCAAGAAAGCGGCGATTTACCACGACCCAACAAATGATCTTCCAAACTCTTATTGCTCATAAGTTCATAAACTAAAAGCCTTTGAATCCCTCTTTCATCATCCTCTGCACAATATCCCACTAACTTCACAAGATTAGGATGGTTTACCACTCCCAGAAAATTCACCTCATTAATCCATTCCTTATGCCCCTGAAAACTAAAACATATGATACAAACAGATAATACATTAGATGAGTCCAACCTATGAAATAATATAAAGAATTAAAGAGACACTTGTTTTGAATCATCAATTACAATATCACACATCTATGATCCTACATTCAAATTCTGTATGCATAGCAAATTCACACCCTTTTGAGGAAAACTGTTAGTAAATCATGATTCAACATTTGATGTTCTTCATCAGATGCTACAGTAATCATCTCCTACAACTTTCAATCACTTGATCACATGTATCTAAAACTGTTTTGAACACCTAATTGTGTTTTAGCTAGGGTTCTTAAGCTACAAAAACACAAAAATAAGAACATGAAGTAAAAAGGGGGAAACATCATGCCTGCAAACCATTACGATCCAATTGCTTAATAGCAACATCCAAACATCTATCATCATCATTATCATCATCATCTCCACCGGAGACCTTAACAACACCTCTATAAACACACCCAAACCCACCCTCACCGATCATAAGCGAGCGATTAAACCCTCTGGTAGCCGATTTCAACTCGGAGAACGTAAAAACCCTAAGCTCATTCGCACGCTTCTGATTCAACGTCTCCAAAAACCCCACCGAGTCACGGAACTCAGCACAATCGGAATCGAACTCGGATCGACGAGTCGTATCGACGCTGCTAGAGGCGATACTGAGGGAACGAGCCCACGAAACCCTAGCGGACGACTTTGAAACGACGGCGTTTTCGCCGTCGGCCCTTCTGTCGCCGTTGGTGAAGTGAAAACACCTCATTTCATGCTACCGGCGGCGGCGACGGCGGCGGCGGTGGTGGTGGTGGGCGGAGATAGAGATGGAGAATGGTGGATGAAGGTGTGATATTGCATTCGAAGAAAACAAGAAAGCAGGTTTTGGTTTTGATTTTGGTTTTGGTTTGATCCGAGTGGTTGTCTTGTTGCAGAACATGGAGAGATGAAGGAGATATAATAATAATATTGGGGCTGCCAATTGCCAAAGTGGAACCTAAATTTGAATGTTGGTGTAATATTTTATCATTGTTTAAAAAAGTTAGTTTTAAATTTAGAAAAATATCATAGTAATCAAGTTTTAAAATTGTTTTGATTTAGTCATTCATGCATATTTTTCTCAAGTTGAACCTCTAAACGATCAAATCGAGTCATTACCAAATTTTATTATGACAAGAAAGGAATGATGAAAAAACATTGGAGTTAGAATTTTCAATATATAAATTTATATTAAAAAATAAAAAAACCTGTTAATTATGAAAAAAATAAAAAGTGCCTAAAATTTACGTCAACGTTCTATATCAGCATTAAAAGATAAAAATATTTTCTAACTGAATCCAAAAGTATAACATGCTAAAAAATATGTTAGAACTTTTAATTTGTATAAAATATAAAAATGAGTGATCTAATTGGAACACTTTTAAAACTTGAGTTATTTAATTGAAACACTTTTGAAAGTTGGTTACTATTTTACAAAATTACCTCTTTAAATTATGGAATTATTGAAACATTATTTTTTAATGGTTTATAAGGAGCCTTGTTTGTTTGGTAGTTTTTAAATTGGTTATTGAAACATTATTTTTTAATGGTTTATAATTTTAAATTACAAAAAGCTTTATTATTTAGTCTGATATTTTTTATTAGAGTAAATTACGATTTTAATCCATGTGGTTTGAGAGTTATAATGTTTTTCATCCAATAATTTAAAAAGTCCGGTTTAACCACTGAGCTTTTAAATTTGTAACAATCAATTAACTACGAGACACTAACCTCCGTTAGTTTTTTCCGTTAAATGGGTGCCAAATTACCTAATTACCCTTTGATTTAAATTGATATTTAAAAATATAAAATAAATACAGAAACTATTTAATTATTTATTATAGATAAATTACCTATTACCTAACCCTACCCCCAACACACCCAACCCCTAAATTCTTTCACTGTGACCACCGTACCACCGCCACCCTCATTAACCATCGTCACTATAATCCACCGATAACCCCACACCACTATCCAGAGCGATAATCGCATCACCACCACCCCCATTCATCAAACCACCGCACCATCGTCACTACGATACCACCAGAAACCCCACACATTATCACATCCCCACACATTATCACATCAACCACTTGACTACCACCACCCTCACACATCAACACCACACCTTTACCATCGTCATTACAATACCACACACCCTTGCTCATCCAAATCGCGAACAGTCCCATGACATCATCACTTCAACCATCACACCACTACCATTAATCGTCAGCTTAGATCCAGATGACCTAAAAGGCTAAAACTGCTGTAGATCTTAATCACCACCATTATTGGCTCATATCCGAACAACTTCCATCTTTAGCACAGAGAGATGTGGAACATGGACTAAACCTTGGATAGATACAAGAGATAGGAGGACGAAACAAAGTGGTGGAGGTGGTGGAGTGGCGGCATCGATGGTTGCTCAAGCAGGTGTTGGCAGTGGTTTTTGGGGAGAACAAAAATGGAAGGTACACACATAATGTACATGTTTATATACATATATATATAACATGGTGATAATGAGATGAAGAGACAGTGGTGCATGGTGGAGTGATAGAGATGGTTTCATAACTAGTGATGAATCAAGAACAACTTCCAATATTGAGGTGGTTTAATATGTTGTTGAAGATGATGCCTTTTTGGTGTAAGAAGAAAAAAATTAGGGTTAGTTGGGGTGGAGTTCGCCCAAGGTTATTATATATATATATATATAATATATATATATATATAATATATATATATATATATATATATATATATATATATATATATATATTATATATATATTATACACACTAGCTTTAATAAACCCATGTATTACACGGTTAGAATAAATAAAATATTAATATAATAAAATGTATTAATTATAAAATATATTTTAAGATATGATATGATTGAAATTACGTATGAGAAATTGACTATAACTAATAAAACATTGATATCAACTTTTTAAAAATTTGTTATAAATCTTTTTTCCAAAAAATAATATTTTGTTATAAAACAAACCGTATAAAAATATAATTTTTAAACATTTTCATATTATAACTCCCAAATTAATTATTTTTGGTTTTACAAAATTGAATTATAAAATATCAAATTTTAAAATATTTCATTTTTTAGAAAGTTATATTCTTTTAAAACTTTATTATTTTATAAAGTTTTGTTTATTTAGAAATAACATTATCAAATAGATCTCGTTTTTAATTTATTAAATGTAAAAGACTATCAATAATATTATTAGTAATTAAGGTAGTTATTTAAGACGAGAGGGATGCGGAAAAATTATGGTGTTGCCACGTGACATGTCAATTTACTCTTTTATTATAGTAACTATTTAGTAAACCCGTGTATCACATGAGTAGAATAAATAAAATATTAATATAATAAAAATTTATTAATTATAAAATATATTTTAAGATATGATATGATTGAAATTACGTATGAGAAATTGACTATAACTAATAAAACATTGATATCAACTTTTTAAAAATTTGTTATAAATCTTTTTTCCAAAAAATAATATTTTGTTATAAAACAAACCGTATAAAAATATAATTTTTAAACATTTTCATATTATAACTCCCAAATTAATTATTTTTGGTTTTACAAAATTGAATTATAAAATATCAAATTTTAAAATATTTCATTTTTTAGAAAGTTATATTCTTTTAAAACTTTATTATTTTATAAAGTTTTGTTTATTTAGAAATAACATTATCAAATAGATCTCGTTTTTAATTTATTAAATGTAAAAGACTATCAAATAATATTATTAGTAATTAAGGTAGTTATTTAAGACGAGAGGGATGCGGAAAAATTATGGTGTTGCCACGTGACATGTCAATTTACTCTTTTATTATAGTAACTATATTTAGTAAACCCGTGTATCACATGAGTAGAATAAATAAAATATTAATATAATAAAAATTTATTAATTATAAAATAATATTTTAAAATATGATATGACTAAAATTACGTATGAGAACTTGACTATAACTGATAAAACAATGATATCAACTTTTTAAAAGTTTGATTTAATTTTTTTTCAAAAAAAATACATTTTGTTATAAAACAAACCGTATAAAAATATAATTTTTAAAAATTTTCTTATTATAACTCCAAATTAATTATTTTTGGTTTTATAAAATTGAATTTTAAAAATAAAAAATTTAAAATATTTCATTTTTTAAAAATAAATTGTGCTTTAAAAAATTTATTATTTTATAAAAGTTTTTTTATTTAGAAATAATATTAATAAATAGATCTCTTTTTTAATTTATTAAATGTAAAAGAATGTTAAATAATATTATTAGTAATTAAGATAACTATTTAACATAAGAGAGACGAGAAAATTTTAGTGAGGATTATAGTGGTGCTACCACGTGGCACCTCAAGTTACTATTTTATTATTGTAGTAAGATATATATATATATATATATATATATATATATATATATATATATATATATATATAGGGGAGGGATCATATAGAATTTATTTTTTTTATGAGAACTCTAGGATTAAATCTCAACCACTAGTTTTCAATGATAAAATGGTAATTAACAAAACATATTTTAAAAAATTATAAATTGAAAAATAACATGAAAATAAAAAAATAAAAACACAAAAATATTCCCCTAGTTTCCCTTGTTCATAAAAAAATTATAAAAACAAAAAAAATCCCGTTTTTTTTACGAAATTCATTTTACACATGTGTAATACCGGATAACATGTGTATAACCAGATTTACACATATGTAAACAATGGATAGATATTTTTAAAAAAATACATATATTAATATGGTAGGCGTTAGAAAAATAAAAATACTAAATTTTATGATGAATTTTTTTTT